>OY288108.1:81242375-81862375 GCA_958431115.1 Syrphus vitripennis | reverse complement strand
TTAAATATTAAATATTAAATATTAAATATTAAATATTAAATATTAAATATTAAATATTAAATATTAAATATTAAATACCTATTAAATATTAAATATTAAATATTAAATATTAAATATTAAATATTAAATATTAAATATTAAATATTAAATATTAAATATTAAATATTAAATATTAAATATTAAATATTAAATATTAAATATTAAATATTAAATATTAAATATTAAATATTAAATATTAAATATTAAATATTAAATATTAAATATTAAATATTAAATATTAAATATTAAATATTAAATATTAAATATTAAATATTAAATATTAAATATTAAATATTAAATATTAAATATTAAATATTAAATATTAAATATTAAATATTAAATATTAAATATTAAATATTAAATATTAAATATTAAATATTAAATATTAAATATTAAATATTAAATATTAAATATTAAATATTAAATATTAAATATTAAATATTAAATATTAAATATTAAATATTAAATATTAAATATTAAATATTAAATATTAAATATTAAATATTAAATATTAAATATTAAATATTAAATATTAAATATTAAATATTAAATATTAAATATTAAATATTAAATATTAAATATTAAATATTAAATATTAAATATTAAATATTAAATATTAAATATTAAATATTAAATATTAAATATTAAATATTAAATATTAAATATTAAATATTAAATATTAAATATTAAATATTAAATATTAAATATTAAATATTAAATATTAAATATTAAATATTAAATATTAAATATTAAATATTAAATATTAAATATTAAATATTAAATATTAAATATTAAATATTAAATATTAAATATTAAATATTAAATATTAAATATTAAATATTAAATATTAAATATTAAATATTAAATATTAAATATTAAATATTAAATATTAAATATTAAATATTAAATATTAAATATTAAATATTAAATATTAAATATTAAATATTAAATATTAAATATTAAATATTAAATATTAAATATTAAATATTAAATATTAAATATTAAATATTAAATATTAAATATTAAATATTAAATATTAAATATTAAATATTAAATATTAAATATTAAATATTAAATATTAAATATTAAATATTAAATATTAAATATTAAATATTAAATATTAAATATTAAATATTAAATATTAAATATTAAATATTAAATATTAAATATTAAATATTAAATATTAAATATTAAATATTAAATATTAAATATTAAATATTAAATATTAAATATTAAATATTAAATATTAAATATTAAATATTAAATATTAAATATTAAATATTAAATATTAAATATTAAATATTAAATATTAAATATTAAATATTAAATATTAAATATTAAATATTAAATATTAAATATTAAATATTAAATATTAAATATTAAATATTAAATATTAAATATTAAATATTAAATATTAAATATTAAATATTAAATATTAAATATTAAATATTAAATATTAAATATTAAATATTAAATATTAAATATTAAATATTAAATATTAAATATTAAATATTAAATATTAAATATTAAATATTAAATATTAAATATTAAATATTAAATATTAAATATTAAATATTAAATATTAAATATTAAATATTAAATATTAAATATTAAATATTAAATATTAAATATTAAATATTAAATATTAAATATTAAATATTAAATATTAAATATTAAATATTAAATATTAAATATTAAATATTAAATATTAAATATTAAATATTAAATATTAAATATTAAATATTAAATATTAAATATTAAATATTAAATATTAAATATTAAATATTAAATATTAAATATTAAATATTAAATATTAAATATTAAATATTAAATATTAAATATTAAATATTAAATATTAAATATTAAATATTAAATATTAAATATTAAATATTAAATATTAAATATTAAATATTAAATATTAAATATTAAATATTAAATATTAAATATTAAATATTAAATATTAAATATTAAATATTAAATATTAAATATTAAATATTAAATATTAAATATTAATTAAATATTAAATATTAAATATTAAATATTAAATATTAAATATTAAATATTAAATATTAAATATTAAATATTAAATATTAAATATTAAATATTAAATATTAAATATTAAATATTAAATATTAAATATTAAATATTAAATATTAAATATTAAATATTAAATATTAAATATTAAATATTAAATATTAAATATTAAATATTAAATATTAAATATTAAATATTAAATATTAAATATTAAATATTAAATATTAAATATAAAATATAATATCCTGTATTTAATTTGAACCATATTTTTGTTTTTCAATTCCTTTAAGTTTCTTAATTTTAAGTTTAATCACAAGTCCATTTCAAATAAAAATATTTATAAGGGCATTGTAAAATTCTGCACACAAGCTTTAAATAATTACAATATTTATTCAACTTCATACTATTCCCATGAATAAGTCAATTCCAATTAAGGTGACGATAGCTCTGGGCTCTCTCGGCACACTTAAATTGAATGAATTTTAATTTTGACCTCAATATGAATGCTTAATGGCCGTATACATAACACAACAACCTATACTCGACAAAACAATCCTAAACCGAATACCATCCCCCACCTGCCATAACTACCTACCATATCTACTTGATATTACCTGACAATTTGCCATTGCTTTCCTTTTCTCCAATTTGCTATTGTATTCAAAATTCGAAATTAGTATTCAATTTTATGACAATAAATTGCCATGAGAACACGATGATGGATAGATTCCTTAGCAGAAGTTTCCAATTTGTTCAGGATTAAGGATCTTCCTGGTATGCTGTGGGTAAAGTTGGAGGTGGTTATCGTGGTTATGGTTAAGTTGAACTGTTTTAAGCACAAAAGAAAATCCAATCAAACAATGATTTTGCTTTGGAAAATTTCTTTACGTACTGAGTTCCCGTTCGAGTGCAATGGGGCAATTTTAATTGATACTTTAAATTCATATTCTTATATTTTGTCTTATATTTTTTCTATTGTCAACCTTGTTTTGAGTTTTCTGCGAGAAAATAATTTAAATTGCAAGTATGTGCAGAAAATAAAATATAATGCAAAAGAAAATGAAATAGAAAATTCTTTTTTACTCTTGAAACACCAATACATAATAAAAAAAAATATTAAATGTTTTACATTAATAAAATAATAGTTAAAAGATTCCTCAAACAATGGTAATTGATAAGGTTTTAAGAAGAAGATAAGAAGTACAAATATTTTAACTACAAATTGATGAATTTCTTAAATCTGTTTGAGTACAACTTTTTAGGAGCCAGTATAGGAAGCTGGAAAAAAATTCCTGGTACTCCTACAATAAACGTAAAAGTTTGTCATGCTAACTTCATATTTATTAAATTTATTTTCAATAGGAAAAGGCGGGTTTTTCCAATATAATAACATTCCAATATCAGACTGTTATTTAATGGATTCAACGTTTAAAATTGTGCACTAAGTTAACTCTCATCAGCCTGGCGAAATCCTCGATCGAACCCTCTAAGTTGGTGCCGGGCGGTCAATGATCCCCAGTTTATGCCTGTACGATTTCAAGGCGGGGACAGCTAAGGTTAGGTTGGATTGCTGAGCGGTTCTAACTTTTTAAATAGTACAACTCTCAGAAATCCAACTTCACCATAGATTCGGGGTTCCTAATGTCAGTGGTGTTGTGAGCTTATTGAAACCGTGCCGAAGAATTCAAGACTGGGAGATAAACCAGTCACTAATGAGCTCTTTCGGATGCCTGGCGAAATAGATTTTTTGATTTTACATTAAGTACCAGTCTCCTCATTTGTAATATCGGTAATGAACCTACCTTTGTCACAGGTACATCTATTTCAGTATCGATGATAAATGTACAAAACCCGCAGGCTTCCGAAATTATAGATAAACCGATTTAGTGAAATATAGGGAAACCTTCAGCACCTGTTATAATTCTCGGGACCACAGTTTCCCTTCTAATACTGATGATCTTGACTTAGAAGTCAACAATCTCACTAAAGCTCTAAATAATTCCATGGTTAACTCTTGTCCCCTTACAATAATAAGAGGAAAGAAAAAACCGCACTGGTGGAATAAAGAGTTAGAACTGCTCAGCAAAGATTGTAGGTAGACTTTCAAACGAGCTAAACAAACAAGGAACCCATCAGATTGGGACCTAGTTCCCTAAAAGACTCAAACGGCGGCTGACTAGCTCGTATGAGGAGATATTAAACTTGCTACTAGACACTCATTTCCCTGGTAGCTCGGTTTCAACAAGTGACCTGGATCACCGACCTAAGCAATTCACACACAGGATTAAGGATTTCTGCTTAAAACTCTAGAATGGATGATAGACTTTCATCTAAGACAGGAAATAAAACCCTGTCTGATCTCTAAGGCACAACATGCCTATACAAGGGGGAAATCGGTGGAGACTGCTCTCCATTCTTTGGTAAGCATCATTAAATATTCCCTACACCACTAAGAGTTAACTCTGGTCGCATTTTTAGACATAGAGGGTGAGTTTAAATAATGTTAGAAATTCAGCAATCACGAATGCTCTAAACAATCTTAAAATAGAAGACCCACTCAAGAACATAATAGATATCATGCTTAGTTGCAGAATTATCAGTTCAGAGTTGGGAAACTTCAAAACATGTCTAGCAGCTAACAGAGGGACCCCTCAAGGAGGAGTCTCAATATCGACGAAAGAGTCAAAAAAGCCAATGTGGCACTCTTTTCATGCAAAAAGGCTTGGTGGCAAATGGGGTTTCTCTACTAACATTGCACACTAGTTGTACACCTCGGTCATTAGACCAATACTCACATATGGGGTGATGGTATGGTGGACCGCACTGGACATAAAGACAAACTTGAGTAAGCTTATCAAAGTCCAAAGGTCAGCTAGTATATGTATAAGCGGAGCGCTTAGGTCAACCCCTTCGGACGCCCTCGACATAATACTTAATCTTACACCCCTAGAAATCTTTAGCAAACAATTAGCGGAAAACTCAGCTACGCGCTTAAAAGCAACCCTACAGTGGACCAGCAATCATATTGGCCACACCATCATTCTAAACAAATTTTCAATCACACCTCAATTGGTGTTCGAAAATAATTTCCAGACCTCTATTATATCCAGAACTTTATGGGAGGACCGGAGCATTCTGGACAATGAATCTTTAAACTTTAACACTGATGGATGGTTCAAAAACCTACGATGTTGTAGAAAGTGGCATATTTTCGGAAAAACTGAATCTCACGTCTTTTCTTCCGCCTACCAGACCATTGTAGCGTGTTCCAAGCGGAAATTCTGGCGATTAAGGAAGTTCTCTCTTGGCGCAGAGAAAACGTAACAACCAACACGGTTATTCGGATTTTCTCAGATAGCCAAGCGGCTATTAAATCTCTTGCCTCTGTCACTACGAAATCAATCACGGTCCTAGACCGCCAAACATCTCCGAGGGAGATGTCTAAACAGTTTGATATCCACCTGATATAAGTGCCGGGACATAGTGACATTCCGGGCAATTGTAGGGCGGATGAACTCGCCAAACAAAGAACAATCACTTCTCTACAACCAGAAAGGAACAACATAGGTATACCTATTGCTGCATGCAAACTCATGCTAAAGCAGGAAGCTTTAAAGCAAACCAACCTCAAATAAACTCAGAGTAATACCTGTCTGGCAACCAAACAAATATGGTTCAGTGTAGAATCGAAACGTTCAAGGGGGTTGCTAAATTTAAATCGACTGCATATTAGTTCTACTATAGGTGTTCTTACAGGACACTGTTTAATAGGTAGACAAGCAATACGTATGGGCGTGTTCTCCATCGATTTCTGCAGGAGCTGCATGGACGAAGAAGAAGAGGAAACTGTTCAACATCTTCTGTGCACCTGCCCTGCTCTCTCAGCTAGAAGGAAACTCCATCTAGGAGAATTCTTCTATGAGGACACCAGTTATCTAAGGAATACAGACGCTAAAAGTCTATCCCTATTCATTTGAAGCTCCGCATGGTTCGGCTAGTGAGATCCTATCTTGCTAGTTTCATGGTATCACAATGGACCCATAATCCATAAGGGTCTAAGTGTGTTAGGTCTCTTGCCCAACAGCCATTTTAAACCTAACCTAACCTAACTCTCGTCAGTTCTTAATAAGTGTAGTGTAGTGATGCAAGCCGGATGTTCCGGATATGATGCAATGACAACGTGGTGAGATGCAGCGTACAGTGGTGCATTTTGTATGGAAAAGCAGCAAAAATCTTATAAGATCTGAACCGCTGCACAAATGTATTGAAATTTTCAGTTGTCTTCAGCTCACATTTTAGAAAAGTGGCTCAAATTAAAGTAAAGTTTTATTTTCAACCTTTGGGTCCTTTATCCTATATTTACCATTCCATGAAGTTGAAAAATGCTTGCCATCATCATTTGGTCCACGGAAAAAAATTGTGAGATAAAATCAAGAAAAATAAGCTGTTAATTAGGTTTGGGCAATACTCTGGAAGCGTAGTTCGCAGTTTTTTAAATGGTGAAGAAATATTTTTTAGATCAGTCTTACAGAAAAACGTGCAAGTTTACGAAAAAAACATGCCTTGTTTATTGCAACAGAAAATCTTGAAATAAGGGATTAGTGGAATAATTAATTTTCTCTTGAATGTATTACACTATGAAGAGTTGAATTTTCAACAGTCAGTTAATCTGTCGGTGGAATACATAAATACCATAGCTAGAGCAACAATAACCACTATCTGAAGTTTACCTCTAACTATTGGAAAATGCTTATACCAAAGTCTTTCAATCTTTTGCAGAATTCAAATGGTTCTCCGTCTGAGACGTTTATTAAGTTCCTCGGTGTTTTCATACGAAGATAAACAATTTGATTCCATTTCTTTCATATCTACTCACTCCCATGAATCTTAAATAAAAAAATATTATTTCCGCAAGAATTAATATTAATAACATAAATATAATAATTATATTTAAACCGATCCTACAGGCCCTGCGGGTCAGACACCGCTGTTATCTAGACCCTCGATGCACCCATTTCTTCGTGAGATTCTCCCTTGACTATCTCGAAAAGACAAAAAGCGAGCTAGGAATAAATTGACGAAAATCTATATTGGTTGTTTAAAAGTTACTTAAAAAAATTGGAGTTATTTCTGATATAATTAATTAGAAGCAGTTCACAACAATAAAATAGTTTTTTTTTTTAAAACCACATAATAGCATAACAGTTCATAGTAAAAAATTACAAATATTTTGGCAATGTACCTACAGTGTTTTTCAACACAACTGTCCCCTCTTTCCCCCGGTCACGGTACTTCAATTTAACAACACGTTGAATTAAAACAAAGTCTTGCTTCCTAGAAAGTATTAATTAGTTAGTCAAAATCCAGTTCCATTGTTGTATCATGTTCTAAGAATTGATAAGCACCATTGAGATCTTTCCAACGCTGCATCCTCTATTATAACAGCTGCCTGAGTCCGAAATCAATAATCGGTACTCGAACAGCGACAAATCTGTTGTGGATATTTAGTACATAAGCTAATTATATTGACCTTTGAAATCAAATTGTATTAGTTAGTCCGATTAGGTCCCGTTAGGGATAAATTAACTGACAGAGATGTATGTTGTATTTGTATACCTATATATGAGTATAAAGGTACATAGTATAAGCCAATACAAATAGATATATGACTAGAACATGAACTCGATTATGCACGCCATTAACTGCATTGCAGCATCACATTAAATACACATCAGTGGAATTTACGCGAAGGGCATTTTAATTATTGGGAATATATCAATTACAGGTAAATACCGTTGACAGGATATACTGATTGATTTGATTTGTTGTTGAAATCGAGGAGCAAATTATGATGACTTGAGTCATCTGAGGACATTAGTCATGAAGCTTAGATATGGTATATATGTACATACTCGTAAGTAAAAAGGGAATATTGCATATTTACCATTGATCTATGATATAAGGCAATATTGAGACATGTATATTGTATAATGTACCTAATAAGGTTAGTTGTCCTTTACTAAAACATAAAATGAAAATAAAAATAAAAATAACATTTTTGTCCATGTAAGGTTTTTTTTATTTAAATTATATACAATAACTTTGGAGCCAAAAATTGATAACGGGTTTTTGTAGAGGCATCAAAAACAAGCATTTTTTTACGCCCAATATCTTGCCCTGTTTGGGCGGGAGGGGCAATTTCATGAAAAAATACTAAAAGTGGAAAAAAAATCTTAAAAAAATAACGGTCATACTTACAATGAAGTTTAATACTTTTTTTACGGCCAAAACTTTGAACTATAAGCCACTTTTAAGTCAGGTAAAAAATGTATGCACAGTTTTTGAAAAAAATGTTTTAATCACAAAATTGGAGAAAAAAAAACACAAAAAAAGTTAAGAGTGTAATTTCTCAAAACCATGAAATTAAAAAAAAATTTTTATAGAATTCAGTGTTCTTATTAATTCCTAATCAAAAACTGAAAACTGGATTATTTTATAACTTCTAGGTTTTGAGAAAACTGACAATTACTAATTACTTTTTTTTTACTTTTAGTACTTTTTTCATAAAACTGCGCCCTCCGCTCAAACGTGAAGGCTTCATCGGATTTTCTTGCTTCTTCTGCTGGAATAATGGTGATCTTTTTGTTGGCAAATTATGTTCCTTATGCGTTTTAAGTCAAATTAACTAAATTATTAAAGTAAGTTATTCAAAAGTATTGAAATTAATGTAATTTGAGGTAATGACTTGTTCTTCATTTTATAAAATAGCAGCTAAACTAAAATCGAGGGCGAAATGGGTTTGCATTTCATAAATGAATAGCTTAGAATGAAAAAAACACATACCTAATTTAAAAATAAAAGTTATGGTCCCAAAAAAAGTTTTTACCTTTTTTTAAAGCCAAAAATGTTTTAAATCGAATACTCAAAACTAGGTGATTTCATCATTTATAAGTTGTGAGAAAAATGGAAATACCTTATGTACTTGTGGGCCCTTTTATAAAAAAGGCTTTAAATAGATATTTAGATATTTGCTTACTTTTAATGAAAATAAAAATTCCAAAATGTTTGCGCTATCATAACCTCCAACACAATCATTTTTTTGATTTTCCATAAAGCTGATCATCTGATTGCAATCAAAGTTTTTAAAGCATCTAAAATTTATAAAAAAAATCAATACCTAAATTTTAGGTTTAAAAAAAATTAAATTAGTTTTTGAAAATAATCAAATATTTCAAACCCCCCTCGTGCATTTTATTGTACTTAGAAAATATAGATTTAATCAAATCGTCCTCGATTCAATAAAAATTAATATTCACTAAAGATGATCCACACATTGAAAGAAAGAAATCTGCTTGATTCGCCCTCCTTTTCTCTCCATTAAGTGGAAGTGAGATAAACTGTTGTAGAAGACAAAAAAAGTAGAACTACTTAAAAAATTGTCAATACATTAAATATTTTAATTTTAATATTTCACTTGGTTGATTCTGGATTTCTTTATGAATTTTGAAACTATTCTGACTGGCCTCTTTTATTTGTACTCTCTGTATTGACTGTATCACTGAGTTAAAATGTTTAATTAATTTTTTTTTTGACAAATAATTAAAATAAGCACGTAGCTGATGTAAAATATCAAATTTCAATCACTCCAAAAGCCAAAAGCTATTTTAAACATAAATACTGACTGATGTTATAGGATCCATGTTATCTACTCCATAATTATTATTACCATCAGAGAGTTGACCATGAACTAAATACACACATGTATTTGACCCATGAAAGCGAGTTCTTCGTGAAACTTTATTAATAACAACCTTTCTCTCCTCCGTGAAAAGATACCCCAAGGTTAAACATCTGCATAAATTCCCATAAAAAATATTTTACCCTGGACAAAATTTATTTTGAGGAGATCGTATAATTATGACGTTATATGTTAACCCAAAAAGGCTTGCATATCCCATATGAACGTATAAACCTTTAAAAATTCACTCAACTCTTTATATTCATATACCACCGACAAATCAATTCAAACTCATCGCCCGGTCAATATTTTGATATCTCGAAAGCGATTTCAATAAATGTGAATGCCCACATTTCCATATAGCATATACCTATCCACTTTTAGCCATCAGAGAATCAAGAGTCCGCATAATACCACAATTGATTGTTAACAACAAAAAAGACATTAACCTACCTTTTTTGTCGAACCCCAGAAGCAAACCACAGTCAATAAAATCATAATCTCACCCAGGGGATTTAAAAAGGATTTGCAAGGATTTGCAAAAGGACTTTGATTTTTTTTTCTCTTCTACGTATATACAAAGTAGGTACGAAGTGAAGCGGTGCGGTGGTCTTCATGCTGGTTGTTCATTTTATGGGATTGTCTTTATTGATTTTGTCATAAACGTTTTGCTGAGAATCCGGATGTACAAAGATATTTAAGTGAATGACTGACACCGGGACATTTTGCTTGTAGTGCTCTCGAAGGATTATTATATAGCTGGTTGTTTGTTCTTTTAAGATACGGGATCAAGGAGTTGCTAAGAGTATATAAGTTTGTACATATTGATTTTTGTTAAACGGGTTGGGATGTCCTTTTGTATACGCGTTTATAGGTACCTACAACGATCATTTTGTTGTTTTTGAACTTGACAATTGATTGGGTGTATAACTATTTTCTATTTATTTAAGCCGGAAAAGGGACGGATGTTCTTATTAGGTAAATGTATTTTTTAAATTAATTTCACATAGGGGCCACTCTTCAAAATTTTCAAAAAAGACATTACGTAGACACTAATTATCGGCTAACACTCCAATTATTAATGATTCCCACGTGGGTAATTAACATGACACGAGACTTCTTAAGCTGAATTCAGTTCATTATAATAAGTCAGGTTGCTTAAGGAGACGGAATTAGTTAGCGGTCGGCAGTATCGTTTTTTTTTTTGGCAATTATACCTTCCGATTATATTACTGATGATGGGTAGGTACTTCAAAAATTAATAGTTATAATAAACCAACATGTTTAATTATTAAAGAAACTAGTGTTTATAAAAAATTAAATTTCTAATTATTCGAATAACCAGTAATTACACCAAAAAAATTTTATTAGAATAACTAGTAATTGAGGCTATGAATGCAATAATTGCGTAATCCACTTTTTTCAAAAATGAACTTGAGTTAAAAAAAAGCTTGCCTTACAATATATGTCTTTTTTCTAACTTTTTAGATTAATTAAAAATGTCTAAGGGAAAATACAAAAAATGTTTAAAGAAAACCTGTTTCTTAGATCTCTTGTAGCTGTAAAGTGAATTTTGTGGGTTACGCCACTGTTGCACTCATATCCCCAATTAGAAAAAAAGAACTAAGTTACTAACTAACAGAATAACCAGTAATTGTAATTATTATTTGAAAAAAACAATGAGAAAAAATTCTAATAAGTTGAAAAAAAAAATAACTAGAATTAAATTTTTTAAAGTTATGATTAAAAAATAATTAGAGAAAATATTTTTCTAACTGTAGTAATAATTTTCTTTGACTAATATACGAGTAGATCCAGTTTATAAGAGTGACCTTTTGTGCTTTGTGAAGAAATAAAGACAAAGTCTCAAAACTTTCAGTTTTGTCCAAACTTTTTTTAAAAAAGTTCACCCAAAACTTTATTTTGCTGTTAAAAATTCGCCACCACAACAAAAACACGGTTTTGTTAAAGATAGATCAATTTATATTAATTTAAGTTTTTTTTTGTTAATTATTGTATTATTCATAAGGGAAAGGTTTAACAGATTGATGATTGGTCGCGTACATCAGGGTTTTCTCCTGCAAAAACTTAAGATGTTGGGATTGAGTATTTTCTTTTTAAGTGGTTAAGTGAGGGAAGTCATTTGGAACCACTTCGTTTTAATATTTTAATATTTACCTTCTATTTTTAATCATTATTACTGTTTGATGTATGCTGATGAAGTTGAATTATTAAGCAACAGCAACACCACATCTTTCATTGCTGACTGCTTGTGAGATATAAACATTTTCTCAAACAATCATCTTAAGGTTAATTACCAAAAGTGTACAATTTTTCAAGCACCAAGATCTTCATCTGCCTTTGATTTTGAATATAAAATAAATGATGTTGGTCTTCTTAGTGTAAATGAAATAAATGATCTTGGCGTGATTAAAGGTAATTCTCTCTTATAGGTTTTTTGAAACGGAACTCCAAAGATTTTAAATATGCCTATACTTTAAAAAAATGAAGAAAGGCATCAAAAAATTAAAATTGAAAATTTGGCTTACAAATTTTTTGTAGATAACCGGAAGTGACTGACGGACAAAGAAGAAAGGTATAACCGTCTATTAAGATTGGCTAAAGCTTTCGAATATTAATTTGTTGAGAAGTTGTTTGCTATGTTTTGTTTAATTTTTTATATGGAAATGAATCAAAATAAAAATAGAAATATATAACTGTGGGAGAAAATTCATTTAAACTGGTGGACTGGTCCGATTTAATCAGCCCAGGCTTTTTTTTCGAAAACAGCTATTCAATTCCATAAGTGTATCTACTAAAAAAAATAAAACATTAAATGTAAATTGCCAACGTCTTCAATTGCAAAAACACGTTACGTCTGCTATAAAACCAAATGAAATCATACCGAACCAAACCCATTGTATCCTAACTTTTTGTTTTACAACGCAGTTTGTCTGCATCATTTAATTTGACAAAGGACGCGCTACACCCACATTTTATTCCATTTCCTATATTAACTCGAATCCTTTTGCTTATTCACTCATCTTTTTCAGAAGTCTATGCTGTGTAGAACGTGATGGCTGATGGGCTTTAGAAAAAATAACAAACATCCTCAACACACCGGGAAATGTTTCTATATTTCAGAAGCAAATTGTGTTTTTTAATAAGAACAATAGTAACTTTAAGAATGGGAAAAACAATTGACTCAAAACGCTTTGCCTGTATGCATATTGTTATTTTGGTTTCCGTGGACTCGTTCCAAAAGGATAAATACTAAAAGGGGGTGGCCACTCAATGGGTTGAGTGGTTACGGATGTATCACAGACTGTAAGACAATGTTCTTTAACACCAAAGTACTTCAATTAGAGAATTATTGTTTGCTCTTGTTTTTGTTCTGTGGGTTTTTAAGAGAGATAAATGTCTTGTTATGGAATTTTTGTTTTGATTTCTTTTTCTCTTTGTGTTATAGATGGAAGGCTTTCTAGAAAATTACTCAATATACAGGATTATATTAATAAACATGAAACACACACTTTTAATCATTAAATCGTTCCTCATTATCGTTCGGTTTCTTTCCCGAAAGCATTCTTCACACGAACATCTTTTCCCTGACTTAACATCAATCGTATCCCCCACATCTACCAATATCAAACCTGTCATCCGACAAAGGCAAAAAAATCCATCAATTAATTAGATTGTAGTTCCAATAACACGTCTAATTGAAAATGTGTCGTGCTATATATAAGGATGAAAGAAACTCACGCGTATTTTGCGGACAGCAGACGACAGAGTACAGACCACGTATATTGGACGTAGGTGATTAGAAATAAAGATTTAAGGGTTGCTCGTCAATAAATTGTGTCAGTTCATTAAATTCTTTCATTCACATTAAAGCTTTGTATGCTTTTATACTTTTTTGTGTGGTATTGTATTTTTTTCAATTCCCTTAAAGTAATTGTTTTGCACCACCCTTGAATTTGATAAGAAGGGATTGTTTGTTTAATAAACCATTGCTAATCATTTTCACCCCAAAATAATATTGCTTTTCGAGATTTGTCTTTGATTAACCTTCGTAATGGACTGTATTGAGTAGATTTGTGATGTTAAAAATTATCAGTTTTAAATTCTTCCAAATATATGTATAAACAAATACAGTTGGTATTGATATTTAATCTCAAATAAATAATATGCACGCCTGGATCGCATCAACTTGCTCTAATGTTAAATTACACTATAGAATGAACAAAAGAAAAAGTTACGAATGTCATATGAGTTAAAGCATGAAATTAATTATTTTAATTGATAATAAGTTTGACCTCAAACTAAAATTTGCATTTTATTTTCTATATTTTTATTAAAAATGGTATGCCAGTTATGTTAAAAATTTTCAAAGGAGATGACGCGTACAGGGACAAGAGTGATACCAAAAGAAAGGTAATTACTTGTACATCAAAACTCTAAAAGCTTTGAGACTTAACGGTGAAAAAAGATATGATGTCACTTAAAATTTTTCCGAAATTACTGATTTAAAACAAAAAAAAATTAGTTTCAAAGCTTAATTATTGAATATTTCAAAAACTAAAAGCCGTAGGCTCATGTCGCCATTTGAAAGGTTGAAAACACACCTTTTATTTGATTCCAAAAACATATGCGTGTGTCTAACGGTTTCTATGATATATGCACAAAAATTGCATCTGCTAAATGAACTTTAAACGTGAAAATCTCGAAATCTCCACCTACGATTTTCCTAAAACTTCACAGTTTTGATGTACAAGTACCTTTCTTTTAGTACCACTCTTGTTCCTGAACGCTCAGGGCCCAAGCCCCATACATTGCGCATAAGAGTAATATTTACATAGTCTCAGTCTCAAGTCCCTTTTTTTCTGTCGGTTTTTCCATAAAACAGTGTATAACACAAAAATAATATTAGAGGCGGCCGAACGATATTAACAAGAAAATAAGTTAAGTTCTTTCCTACGCATTCTTTAACTGTTTTTTAGAAAATGACATATTTCTATTTATATGGAGGAAGACTTTAATATTTCGTATCTTTTCAATTTATTGCATAATCATTAGGTACCTTAATTTTAATCTAAATTAATCATTCTTGTAACTTAATGGAAAGATTCAATAACGACCATTATCAAAATTCTGATTCAGGAAATGATAGGAAACCTAACAACTTACTATTCAAAATCCGTTTCCACATTATACGCATTATAGAGTTAGTCCAGGTAGGTACACTAAAATTACTATGCAAATTCTCCAAATCATCCATTGCGACTATACATAATATATGTACAATGTACATACATGGGAATGATTATGTGCACATTTTATTTTTTTTTGTTCATAATTCGTATACTATCAATCATGCGTTCATGTTGAACATCTGTAGATCACGACACAAAGCATTTAATGTGCTTCATCACCATTCCAATTCGACCCTAATTTACATTGGAGCGGAGCACCTTCCATAAATCACCACTCAATGCATGGCTAATTACAATTGTCCATACACATCCTTCCTGGAATCCAAATCTGTTCTGTGAGTTTAGTTTTAATGGTGTTTGGTATGTCTTCAAGTGCTGTTGTTATCGTAACTCTGTGCATAAGATTGCTCAAAGCCAAATCTCTACGAAGTATCATCATCCATATTAATTTCATAATTAAATATACAGGGTAACCTGGTAGCAAATCTAAAATGTATAGTTGTTCGTTTTAAAAATTGAAGAAATAAAGAACAATCGATCTCTCCTGTCTCGATGTCATTTCGTTCTCTTATAGTAGGGTTCGTCTCAGTCTTGTTAAAATTACGGTAAGTGACGGGTGAAATAAGAAATAAGATTAATTTATTTTCTTATTTATTTATTTTATTTAATCATTTTGAAAACAAAATAAGACCGCTCGAATAAAATAAAATAAGGTTGTTGTATAATAGTATATGGCTTATCACAGATTTCAGATTGGGCCATTGCTAATTTTAATAAGACACCCTGCACCACTGTATGCCAAATTAAGTTTTATTATAGGTTGTTGGGAGATTTTCAAATATTGCTTATGCAAAAGCCATAATTGCATGAAAATAGTTATGAAATTATGAAGGAAAGCAGTTTCCATTACTTACGAGTATGAGTCATGAGTATAAAGTGATTACTACTTCGAGTTTTCGTATTGAATTACTTGCAAATTGTCGATTTCTTAGGGCTTGTTTATTTACAACTGAGCTTTTTAATCCATGATTATTCCAAATCATTAATGCCAGAATTAACTTGTAAACTATTTATTACAAAGAATTTCTGAAAGTTGCATCACACTTATAATCCACTATGCACAAATTTATTTCTGGGATGGGTTCTCTCCATTAAATCCAACTTAATCGCGCAGAAGGATAAGATATAGCTGTGCATAGAATGATGAATTTTTTCTTACAAAATGCTAGGTCTGAAATACGAAAGGGCTGGCAGCCCATGTTTGAATATAAAAAAATTTTATTTCTTGCTGGCCTTTTTGAACTTATTTTGAAGAAGAGCCACGAATTGAGAGAAAACAAAGATATAGCGACCATAAGATTAAATCGTCATCATCATCATCATCGGCTCGACAACCGGGGTCCGGTCCTGGCCTCCTTCAACAAGTCTCTCCCGGTCTCGTGCCGAAGTCATCCAGTTGCGCACCCCAAGACTTAGGGCGTCCTGGTCTACGCTATCTATCCAGCGCAAGCATGGTCTACCTTGCTGCCATAGAATGTATCACAAAGGAAATTTCCGAGTCGGTTCGGTTTTGAAATGTCAGTTAAACTGAAAATCAATTTTTCATAGTGTTCCAGAGTGAAATGGCGATCTTATAAGTAATCGAAAAAGAATTGGAAGAAACATTTCATATCTTGCTCAATTAAGTATTTGGTGAAATAAAGCATTAAAAAAAGTAAAAAGCAATAACTTTGAACTCAAACCTGAATACTTTTTTTATTCTTAAATCAAAAATTTTTAGAGAGGTTTTTTTCATATTACATATATTCATATAAGAACATATTTTATTATTATAAAAAATAGTTAAGAACAAATTTGTTAATTTTTATATATTATTTCTCCTTAATTAACTAATAAGAAAAAAATATTGAAAACAAATGAGTTTTTATTATCTTTGATGAACCGTTTTCGGGAAAATCGAGAAACAAAAAGAAAGATTCTATGGGAGGTAGGTACCTATCACATTTTGTACTTTTTTTTTAAATTAAAATTGTTAGTCTGCAGGAAAAATATTTAAAAAATGTTCAAATGAGAAAGTAGTAAACGGTAAAAAAATATAACGGAACGCTGAGACTAGGAAGTTTTTCTTAGTTGCTCTACCAAGTTTTCAGTTTAAGAGCTAAAGACGGTTAGACGGTCTTTTTAATTTTTTTTAGATATTTTATTTTATATTAATAGGCATTTATAAAAACAAAATTGAATATGTAGAATATAGGTAGGTTTGCAAAAATGCATTATTCAGATCGTGAATTTCCCTATTTCCTTGCAAAGATTATTTTAATATGTAATTTCAAAACCATGCACCAAAACGCACTATAGTATGATCAGGCTTACCTCTGTTTATCATTCTGTAAACACCATCATTATTATGATGAAATATAACAGCTTATATACGCACCCCACATGAGCCCCCCCATTTAATAACCCTCAAAAAATCACCCTTAAACAAATTCATACATCGAATTCAGATGAACTAATCTTTTATTAAAAGATATTCCTATTGTCATTCCATTGTGTAATGAAAAGTCGTTAAATTAAACGATGCTTTCGGATAGAATATTTTCATTTAAATAGAAAAGATATCATCAAACTGGCCCTTTTGCCATTACGGTCACGTACAATATTACATATATGGTGAAGAAAATATGAAAAAGATTGCTTTTTACTTTATACATTTTTTTTTTTTTTTTGTGTGTCGATGTCGAAAGGAATAAACAGATTATTTAATTTTATGTGGTCACAGGCATAAGTAGATACCTATGTATCTATAAGAAAATTGGATGACACTATTATCCTTTTTTATGATAAACATTTTGAATACCTATTCAATTTAAAATTACGTATATTTTTTATGAAGGAGATGAAATGTGATTTTTAATATTTTTTTTTTGGTATAGGTATAACCTAAGGGTATTGAGATGTCAAACATTTGTTCTACTTATATGAGACTAAAGAGCTCCTGTTTCATTTAAAATGAATTTGTATACGGATAAAGGTAAAGTTTAAGGAGAATAGAAGACTTGCATAAGAATTGAAATATGAAGACATAATTTTTAAATTTGTATTTTAGGTTTTTACTAATGATACGTGTGTACATTATACATACTAATGAAACTATATAAAATTGTAAGTTTTCATTCTTAGGCTTTATGTGTGGGTATCCAACTAACAATTTTGTTTCCGATTTACAAAGTAAAGACAAAGTAAAGCTTAGGGTTCGCAATAAAAACTTACTTACTTAATTTATTAACTTCTACATATTACATTTAAAATAACTACTGGCACAACAGTATGCAACACTTTACACGAACTTTATTCTTTCACTTTCAAAAATAAACTGTCCCAGTCGCTAGCGCCTTCAAGCTTTTATAGGAAAATATCTGGTTCTGGTCTAATCTCAAAAGAAATTGAAAGCTCTGGAACTTGTATCTCGATCTTTCTATTCTGACAGATAGATGCTTTGTATATGAAAACTATAGTACTATCATGGTGGAAGTCGAATGGGGCGACATCTAATTTACCTATGCAACCCTTACTCTTTTTTTTTGCGGAGAGCTTATGGAGGTTTTAAATGATATTTATTGATATTTTTTGGATGCAATAATCCAAAAAATAGTCTACTCTTGCCCCTACCACCAATTTTCGACGCTTAAAGACTCCCCAAATCGAATTTTACACCTCACATTTTGCAGCGCCACCACCAGGACCTCTGCAACCCTAAAAAAAACTCGCCATGATAGTACTATAGTTTTCATATACAAAGACAGATGTTACTTTGTATATGAAAACAAAGGATGTTATAATTACCCTTCAGGCTTTGACATTTACCAATGTTCGAAAAAGCTCATTCAAAGCTCACAGCAGGTTATTCTTAATCGCGAAGGTAGATGGCGCTATCGTCGCATTCAAGAATCGATATAGTTCGAATGTAAAAGTTGTTACATTATGATTCAAAAAGTTAACTAATTTTTCTTTACAATATTTTAAGCTAACGTGCTATATTCCTTTTATAATGAAAATAAATTTGTTATTGGAGTATACGCTGATATAATTATTAGTTGATTGAATATATTTTGTCCGCTCTCACACAACTCTGATTGATAGAATAAGTTAATTTTGTCACAGAAAACAATTATTAATTTACTCTGATATAAATAGTTATTGGAGTAATCATTCCCCAGATATATTAATTGAAGTAAATGCTAATATAACACATACCTCAGACATTTTTATTGGTCTAAACACTGATATAATCTTCTATAGATGTCTTTATTGAAGTAAATGGTGATATAATAAACTTCTCAGACATCTTTCTTGGAATAAACGCTGATATAACTAAGTTCTTAGTTATTTTTACTTATATTATCATTCCTGAGATATCGATTCGTTACTGGAGTGAACATACAAGACATTTCTCAAATATTTATTGAAGTTTTTGTTCTTATATAAAAAAATAAGACTTCACAAGTCGCGTCTCGTGGACTGTAAAGTTCAGGCATACACAAAGACACGTTTCTTTTGTTTGTGGTTTGAGGTGATTAACTTTTAACATGGAACTTATTAAGACTCTCGATTATTAATAAAGCTTTGCTTCATAAACTCGAAAACTCTCTTTAAAGCCACATGTTTCCAAAAGTGATATTGCAAAACGAAGCTATTTTTTGTTTTCGTTGAATTCGCAGGTATACCTAGTAAGACTTTTTAATGTCCCCTTAGACATTAAAAAAAGAAAAAAAACTTTTATATTCACCCACCCCATTTGCCAAGGTAATTTCGCTTATCCATCAACCAATAGCTCTAGCTGACTAAGCAAACAAAAATAATTTGCCATTCAGACGCCAGCAATAGGCCAAACTGATTATTAGACCTTTTCAAATTACACACACAGTTTCCTGATATGAAACCATTAGACCGCCACCGCGCCGTGCACTCACAACTCTATTACATCAAACAAAAATCCACCTTGCTGATGACGCACCAACAATGACGAGAACACAAATGCAAACACCATTAGCCCTCGTCTTTCTTCAGTGTATTTCCGTTGAAATCGACAGATTCGATAGACGGGTAATAAGCGTCTTATCGCAGGACTTGGGGTACATTGCACCATTCAATTTGGCATGACTTAAAAAAGTTATGTAATATGTATAAGTATATGGAAAGTGAGCTCCTCGCCAAATTATCGTCCTCGGGAATATTCTTCTTACCACACCATCAGCAAACTTCTTATATTTAGTTTAAGTTTTGCTTGTGGGACTTGCTTGCATGCAATATCCTTTGAGTTAGAAAGTATTGGCCTCAGTAATATGGTTTTCGCATAGGTATATAATATCCTGGGCTGGGAAACAATCATTCTGGTGTCCACACTTTGGATACTATTCCTGGTACCGCAGCAGCGCAGGCCAAAGTATTGTGTCCAGGAAGCGAGGTAAATTATCGTCACGGAATGTGCCTAATGGCTGAGATTCGCATGGTAATTTTTGAGATTTCAATTGGAGTTTGAAGTAGCGAAAACACAATTGAAATCGCATGAGAACACTGAAATACTTTTGGGAACATTTAAGTGCCTACATTACACAATATATTGTGGGCGAAAGAGCTATTTCGTGATTTATTTTTTTCATTTTCTTCGTATTTAGCTTTTAAAAGTGTTTATTGTAATTTGTATTATTGGTTTCAAATTTTATTCAACAGAAATGTGTTGACATTTTTTCTTTTAGCTATATTGGGGTAGCTATTTTTCTGAAAAATATTTTCTTTATAAATGTATTGTATACTCGTATGTATCTAGCAGAGATACTTTACGTATTTTAATCATTTGAATAAAAAAGCTTATTATAAAGCAGTTTTACTTCAACTAAATACTTTACATAAAAGCGCATTCTCAATCAATTTTGAAGTCCTCAGTAGTGCGATTCTTTTTAAAGCAATTAAAAGGACGGCAATCTTGCAGTACTTTTAAAGTATTTTCAAATTTTTTTAATCTTGAAGTTTTTTAATTACAATAAAAGTATTAGAATCTTGAAGTCTTTGGACTGCTTTTTTATGCGTGAGGGATAGAATTAAGAGCAATTAAACACAAATTATTGAATAGAAAAATGTTTGCTAATCAGGGTGGTGAATGTCCCAACAATTTTTATACTGTTTATTAAGTTAATTTTTTTTTTTAATCCTATAGAAAATTTGTGAATCGTTTATTATGATAAAAAATTAATCATTTTTACATTCGGACAGTCCATAAAATAATATTTTCTATATTTTCAGGCGGAATTAAATAAGTTGAATAACCAAATATTTGACATTTTCTTGCAATTTTTTCTCAACTCCACCTAGTTTAGTTTGACCGCCGCCATCTTTTTAACAAAAATTTAGATTTTAACACATAGCTCGCGTATTTTGTATCATAAAGCAAGTTTGTGGAAAATATAGCTACAGCATTACCGGGTGTGTAGATTTTCTTGAAAATAAAAAAAGGTATTTTAATACTGGTCTGAACAAAAATTTATTTTATTTTTGAAACTGTACATCCAAAACAAATGTTAAAAACCCGTTTATAAAAATTTCAAATTTCTAATTTTGAGGCCAAAGCTCCCATCTATAATCACTATATTTTTTATATAGTTTTCCAGGGCAACCAAAGGCCACACATTCGTATATCCTGGGCCACTTCGGAACCCACGCTACTGATTTAGTCCTGTCGTTGGTATAATACTTTTCTATGAATCAGTTGCGTTTTTGAAAACAACAAACAATATCTTGGATTAACTGTCTCTTTCCTTGTCATTCTTTTTTTTTTTAACTTTTCACTCACTTCCCCTCGAATGGTTTCAATTTGCAGAATAACAACTTCTTTTTCATATCTTGGTTACCAAACTTTCAGCAAAACTGCTTACAAGTAAAAAACTCAACATCTTAAATTGAACAGTTAATTACACTTTTTTTTAATGGGTAATTGGTGTCTGTTACCAGTTGGATGAAGTGTAACGGACAAAAAAAAAACTTTTCCAATTGAATGCGGCTTTACAGTGTATACACTTTCTGAAGTTCCTGAAGTAAAAATTCTGTCGGAGTACCTGTAGTTCAAGTTACATCCTTTCCAACACTGAACGATGGAATGAGAAGATTATTGAGAATGATTGTGCCAGAGTGTTGCAATAAACGCTCTTCCCTAAACCAATTTGCGTGCTAAGACCTTTTCCACAAATCATTTCTTGAACAGAATGCAATTGAGTCAAAGTTATATTTTTTTTTTTGTTTTCCTTTTTGTTTCGACATCAACACTGTTCCGAGAGTTAACATGCAAGTCGTTGTAGGACCTGGAGAGATACTTCCGACACTTGATAATTGCATTACAAACTTTGCCAGGACTATAATCCATCAAAATAAAGGAGCGGATAACTAACTTTTGCATGAGGGAATTTTATTATACCTACACTTAGAACCTATAGGTAGTTTACCCTAATCCTCATCATAATACATTTTGCATTGCAATATCAGGGATTAATGAATCACACTAAACAATTAATCAACATGCGAAGATGTAATTAATTATTTTGGATGCCTGTCAATGGGACATCAACTTCTTTCTATTGGGTCTCATCTCTTCACTCCACGAAACTATATCGTTTGATGAGGTTTATTGAATGTTTAACAATTCTGGAACCACAAATACCTCACGTGATCAGAATGATTTCTTCTAACTCAAATGACGGGTTGTATCTGATGTTTTTTTTCTTTATTCTTTTATTATATTAGCCGCAAATAACAGAGCACACAAACATTTTAGAGATATTTTCATGCACGGCATGTCGATATCGAATAAAAATGATTTCATTTTTAATGCGAATGAGCCTGGGCTCAACTCAACAAAAAAAAGTCTGAGTGACTGCGACGGTATAGAGGAGTCCTGGGAATCGGTACACATGTCAAAGGTTGTTTGCTATTATTCAATCACCCACACGATATCCCTTAATGAAATTGCCTAGGATTTTGTATTTTAGTTTTTTTGATTAAGTATAGAAATAGCAAAAAACATGTTTTTAGTTGACTATAACATTGAAAATGTATGTTGACGTGTGAGCTTCGCAGCCTTCGGTGAAAAAAAAAACAATTCAAATTACTGAAAAAAAAGTTTGGTGCCGCCAAAACAACGCAACTCACACTTTTAAGGACTAAAGTTTGGCAGAAGTTATGTACTTTGTAATGATGTATAGTGTGATTTATGAGGACCTGTATTTTTTTGTTACATTTTGAACGTCATTGGGCAAAACCCATGCAGTTACATTGACATGTAAAGAAATGACTCCTTTTTTTCACCCTCAGCAATATATTTTAAGGGCTTTTCACAAATATGGCTGAGGCTGACGGAGTCCTTCTTTAGTCAAAATTTGAGTGATTCAATAAAGTTTATGTTTCTACCCGCTTAATTAGATGAACCTTATAAGACATGGCAGCTAATAAGGCCCAGTGATGTGTGTGCTCCCATGTATATTTTCAAACTAGTAACAAACAAACAAAATTTATCTGACACAATCGTGTAAACATAGATTTGCAAACTGCGACAGGCACATGTTTTAAGAAAAAAATTGGTCTTAGAAATCTTTTTTGTTGTCCTTACAATTACTTGAGTATTTTTTATGTAAACAGACGTTAAACCAAGCTTGTTTATTGCTAAGTTAATCTCGAATGCTTGATGTTTGTACTGTTTTAGAATTTCTATCATAAATCCCATCGAAAACATTTTTGGACCTTATTAAGTATTTTTTGGCAGATTTTTAATCAAATAACTTGGAGATGGTCCTCAAAATCTATCCAAGGTATGTGTTTATTTTCAATTGAAGGAGACTATATTTTTTACAGGACATTTCATTTTTTTACTTTGTGAAATGATTGAGAGATATGTTTTTTAAGGACTAAGCATTATTTAAAAAGAAAGTTTTTAATTGACAGTTTTTGAGAAACTCTGACTCAAAACAGAAACCTTAGAGGCATTTTGAGTTACAAAGTTGCTAATTGTAATCAAAGAATTAATTTTTCTATTAATTTCCAGTTAAAAGCTGAAAACTTCAAGGCTCTTTGACTTTAAATAAAATTATTATCTTTTTTGAAATATTCAAAATTTTTCTTTTATTTTATGGATTTAAGTCTTTGTTTACTAAACTATCTGGCAAATTTGATAATTGGATATTAAATATTGGGAAAAAAGTCCTTAAACTTTTCGACATTTTAACTAATATTTTTAAAAAACATATATCAAGTCACACACATATTGGCTCACCGATGAACAGTTTACAATTTATGTTATGAGAGATAAGTAGATTTGAGATAATAATAACTGTAGGTATTGTTAGGTGTTTCATTATTCGTATTTAACCATCGTACATTCAGTCGGAATGTTAAAGTTTTGATGAGTTTAGCAGTTCAAACCAGTACACACTATACCAACCCAGTTCATACATAGGGACACTTCATAACCAGCAATAGTTCATAGCAAAATCCAACTTCGCCACTAACTCAAATCGTATAGTAAGACCACGCAGGGGGTTGTAGTACCCCATACTTTTGGTATGAACTGTCCCTCTGTATGAACTGGCATGGGATGATGTACATATACTGGTATGAACTGTGACCTAACCCATTATTCTTTATTCCAAAATTCTGTATTTTGAAATTCTGTTTCTCAAAATGTTACAAATCAAATCTTTTACGTTGAAATTATGAAATATTTTTTAATACATTTTATAGCCTCCTGCAAACAACTTTAATTCAATTAATAAGTTTTACCTTCTATCATGAAGAAAAATGTTCAATAGCAAACAAATAAAGAAAGTGAATAACTAATTTATTCTTGGCTTATCTCAAATATTTTTTGTGAAATAAAGCTCTTTTGTTTTAAATCACAGTTTTTTTTTATTTAGTTTTTTTTTAAGTATAATTTTCCCCATTCTGAATTCAAACTGTTCTTAAGCTTTTGACAAAATTAAATGCATTTTAAGATCACCAAAGCTTATAAACATAAAATGTATATTAAATTTCATAAATCAAATTGTTTGAAAAAAGAGTTTTTAAGTACAGAATTTTGAAATACACAATTATGTACATACTCGTATTTACACGATTTGAAATTTTGGAGATTTAGAATTTTGAATATATTTAATATATTAACAGAATTTAGGAACTTTGCCATTAAAATTTTTGGCACATTCAAGTAAAATAGAGTACCTACATAAATGGTTGTAGAAAAACGTAAATAAGAGTTTATGATGCTTATTTAATTTATCATATTGCAGTTAAAGTCTACACTGGATTAAAAGATGTTGGTAAGAAAGATAAAAAAGGTTTTTATTTACTGTTTAATGCAGCTACACTTATTTCTCGACAAAATTAAAACATGAATGCTGTTCTAAATTGAATCGCCCAAAGTTTGGTTATATTACAATACAGCATAACGTTCTTTTTAAAGTGAATTTTATTCGTAAAAAAAAAGGAGAAGAGAACTGTTTTAAAATTTGGGAACAGGTCGTTTTTCGGTATTGCGAAATTTTGTACGATCAAAATTCTGTATATTGATTAAAAATTCTGATTGAACATAATTCTGTTTTCTATAAGTATTCGGCTTTTCCATTATTTTGTATTTCGAAATTCTCTAAATCCAGAATTCTGTATTTCAAAATTCTTTATATTCAAAATTCGGTATTCCATAATGTAATGTAAATCCAAAATTCTGTAAATCTAAACTTCAATTTTTAGAGATTTTTTTTTTAATTCATTCCAAATTCTATAAATTACAAAAGAAAAATTGTTTTGATGGTGAAAATAGTGCGCACTTTTTGGTATATAGAATTTTGAAATATAGGAGTTTGTTTTTCATAACCTACAGAATCCTACATTTACATAATTTTGAAATACAAAATGAAACTGAATTTTTGGATTTACAGAATTTTTGAAATATAGAGTTTTGACCTTTTCTACGATTCTATAAAACACAAATTGCTAGTTTCGATATTTTCATATAATGTAGAGTAGGACCCTATTCGAACTTAATAGTGATAATGATAATAAGAAACAATGTCAAATAAAAACAAGTCGCTTTCATAGAAGAGAAGGGTTGACAATTTTTGACTTAATATTGTAAAGAAATATAGAACACTCTATCAATCATTCCTAACTGCTCTGCATTTTTTAATGACCCTTCATTTATTGGCCTAATTGACTTCATCTAGTTGTTATTATCAGCAATAATATACAAGACACACCATTAATATGGGAATGAATCCGGGAGTAAAATAGGAATAATGCACGACAATAAGGTTTATGTTCAATGTTCATATCACTTCCATGCTCAATTAAAATATATAATTCTGTCTGCAACAAGTCAACGGATTTTTGGTATGCCATTCAAATAGAATATAAAACTTGTGTGTGTGGCTTTGTTTACGCCACGCCGCGCCGCGCCGCCGCGCCGCCCGTACACTAAAAATTATACCTCTCATTAATAATTGCTCAATAATATCCTACTATATGACTAAGTAAGAGAAGGAATTGAATTGCATTGAAAAAGGGTACACGTAAAATATCCCGCTTTCCAATAATATGTATGTATGTATGTAGGTATAACATAATGTTTGTAAAACTACATCATAAAATCATGGATTCCCATGCTATAATGGTACTTCAAGAACTACTCATCCAAATCACTTACTGTGTGAACTCTGATGTAATTGCTTATACCAACAAAACTTGGCTTATCCTATAAGCTGTGTACTGGTACAGTGTATGTCAGAGATGCTGATTTTTTTATAGACAAAAATCGGAATCAATAAAATATTTTTTTCTCACTAGGTAGGTATCAGGAATCCTGACTTTTCATACCAGAGGCAAATGAATAACTCAATAGAACATGTAGATGGTGTTCTAGTGCGAGTATTTCTTTATAATTGATTGAAAATTATTGAACTGTTTTTTCAATTTGTTATATCGGGTTTTTGAAATAGAATATTAATATAATAACGTACAAAGAATCAGGAGGGTAAAAAAATAAAGTTAATTTAATTTAGGTACACTTGTACGTATGTACATAACTGAATATAATTCTGTAGGTATGTACTATATGGTTTTAGAGATGCATTGAAAACTAGCACTTATGTTTTTATAGATAAAAAGAAATCACTATTTGAAATATAAAAATTGTAGGTACTTGAGGTTATTATGTATATACATATAAGTATATTTAAATTAGTTCAATACACACATACATAAACTTGTAGGCAGATATGCAGATGTGTAACGTTAAAATGAAAAATATAGTGAATTATAATTACATAATGCCAAGACTATAATACCGACTGCAGATCAAATGAGTACTTAAATTAAAAAACATCATAAGTTTCGTCCAGTTATAGTAATTTTAGAGTATTTTGAATTATTGGCGAATTATAAGTTCGCTATCCAACCACGTTCGTCTTTTAGAGTTAGTTATTTCAAATATTTCTTATGAATTATTATTGGGGTTTGATTGAAAAAGATGGGCTTACTTAGTATTCCTTTTTGTAGTTGACTTTCCATTTCCATTTTCCACTTGAAATTGCATATACTAACTATTTTTTTGTCAACTAGTAGAAACCTTTAAAAAAAAATTGGAAAAACTTTTGGTTTTCTATAAAATTTTGCAATGGTTACCGAAAGGAGTATCAAAATAATAGAAATGAAATAAAATAAAATTTTCTTCTTAATTTTATTTTCGTTTATTCGAAATCAAAAAAAAAATTTCAAATTCAAATAAATTTAAATTTGATCAATATTTAAAATAAAATTTTTGAAAGCAATCCTTAAAAAAGATAAAAAAAGCAAAATTATTTAAAAAAAAGAAATGACTTGAAAAAAATATATTCACCCTATTTCAAAAATTATATTTCTTAAAAAATTGGAATATAACAAACATTATTACAAAATATTCTGAGGCGAACCTTTATGTATATTACATATAATCATACCTGCAATAAATATTATTTAAAAAAATGCGTATTGTGAATGAAACAACAATACTTGCGTGAACTATTGCTTTTTTACGACACCTTTCTGTGGTGCTTTAGTTGTCTAATTTTAATTATAACACTTCTTGTCCAGCGGTGACTTCAACCTAGATAGAGCTCTTGATTTCGACAGGGTACCCGGTACACTGACCGGGTACCCGGGTAACTAAATTTCCGGGTATTACCCGGGTACCCGCACGTGTCGGGTACCCTTCAGGTGTCGGGTACCCGGGAATTCATATAATTGGTCCCAATGAACCAGATGAGACATGAAAAAATAAATTAGTCATGTTTTAAAACGGAAAAAAATAAAATTAGCAGTGGTCTCAAATTATTGGATAACAAATTGTGCAATGAGTTATGAGACTGGTCCAAAAAACCTATTTTATGTTGTTGAAAGTAAGAATTTTGAAAAAATACATTATATTAGGGTGGTACAAAAAATTTTTTTTCGTTTTCAATGAAAACTGAAAGTGTAACATCACACAAGCTCAATTTTACGTTTTCCACATTTGTGCCTCATTTAATTTGGCCGCCATCTTGTTTTTTACGAAATGTTTGGTTTTCACACATAACTTGCGTAGTTTTGATCCTAGAAGAAAAAGTTGTAGAGAAAACTTTTAAAACGACAAATTTTCTACAAAAAATGTTTAACAACTTTTTTCGATAACTGCTTTGGTTTAAGAGTTAGAGTACTTTTTGTACTGAGGAAGCGTCAAAAAATTTAATTTGTTTTCTCTACAACTTTTTCTTCTAGTTTGATTGATTTGAAAACATTTTGATTAAATTGTGCTAAGGACAGTTAATTTCATTCCTTTACAAAATAATAATGTCAAATTATTGCACTCAAATGTAAATGTTAAGTTATAATGTAGGTATAGCTTAAGAGTGTTCCGGAGTGAAATGCTTATTTTCGTTTAAGATTGTACAGCTTGTACGACGTTCGTGTCCTATTATACAAACAAAAAATTGTATCAAAATCCTGTTGAAAGTTTTCGAGAAATATGAGATTTTTGAGTTATTTTAAATTTCCGCAAACCGTTTTTTTAACAATTGTATGAGCGGTACCGTTATGTTCGAAAATAAAATTAATTTTTGTTTATGCAAGAGATTAAAGATACTATTAAAAACTAGTATTTACCAAAGTTCAAAAATATGAATCGAGTCGTTTTTGAAATATTTAATTTTATCGCTTTTGCATAAAAACTTTCATTACAATCAGATGAGAAAATCAAAACAATGAATCTGTGCAAGGTAACGGTACATACCATAATAAAATGAATTTATGACACTACAATACTATACCCCTAGTTTAAAGAAAATCCACCCATCCGCTAAGGCTGTAGCTCAATGAACAGACAGACAGAATGTCAATTTTGATCAAAATTTCGAGTTCGAATTTTTTCAGGAAAGAAAAACTTGCCCTAGCTCTATACCAATTGTCCTTGTTCTAATTATTTTTTAATTTTTAATTTGAATTGTCTAAATTTTCATAAAAATTTCAATTCATGAAAACAATTTTCATAGATAATTAAGCAACAAATTAAAAGATTGCGTTTCCAACTTATAACAAAGCTTCCGCTGTTATCTCGTGGGTTTTTAAATATCTTATATCATCACTTGAATAGAAATTTTGAGTACAGCATAGGTAGTAGAGTATAGTACCAAGCTAACCTGATTTATAACTTTTGACTTGTTTAATCTTAATATTTACTCATGATGGTGCCATGTTACCCCAAATTTACCTAATCTAGCCAATGATTTTTTTAAGTTACTATATATAGTTACTCATCACTAATTATTTATTTCAAAATATCAAATGTTTGCAAAAAATATTCCAGAACATCATTTTTACTGGATTAACATAATTCATAAAAACAATAATTTAACGAGAAAAACAACACAAACCAACTTTAAAAGTTTGAAGTTTTAATGGGGCATATTCATAGTCAAACTTTAGTACCGAGTCCAACTGGCCTCGAGTCTAAAGTTAACACACAACATAAAGAATTTGGCAGCTCTGTTTAGTAAAAAACGGAAATCTACTACAATTTTAGTACTACTGCCTGTCAATCCATTGAAAAAAGCAACTTAGTCCAAGAGTCAACCGTTTTTAAGGATTGAGTTCCAGTTTATCTTTTGGGACCGGGTCTAAATTGTTTATTAATAACTTAAGCTCCAGGTTAGCTTAGAAGAGAAACAACTTGTCAGACAACTATGAATATGCACCAATGTTTTTTCAACTTGAATGACTCCTCGAAGTTCATAAGTTAATCTGAATTAAAACTGAACTACCATTATATTTTAGAATATCAAAGTATGAAAAAATTTGTTTCCTTTTTGTGCGTGAGTTTTGTTTAAACGTTTTGAACAAATCGTAAAATACTTATTATTAATAAACCTCAGCTAAAGTCGGTGTGATTAAGGTATATGACTCAGCAAAGTAATAAATATGTATATTAAAAGTCACTATAAATCACATTTTCTATAAATGTTGGCCTGGGTATTCAACAAAATTTTAAGCACCGGTCTATAAAACGACTCCCTAAGCATTCATCCAAAACGTCTTAATTTTGTTTATATAAAATGTTTCCTAATTTCATTAAAACCCTCCCCGCAAAACTCTCTTGAACCCATTCCCAATTCTCATTTGAATGAAATAAATTACTAAAAACACCACCAGATCTGTTCTTACGTTCATTAAATTGCGACCAACAAGAGCGATGATGTCGATTACGACGACGATGAGGAGGACGTCGACAAACGACGATGTCGAGTAGTTAAACAGGAAGGCGACGATTATCAATAATTAACAAATGCAAATGCCACTCTCAGTCCTTTTTGTTTAAAAACCTCAAAGCACGACACGTCGCTGCTATTTTGTTATTGCTATTGCTACTGCTAGCAAAAGAGTCTAGGGGCCTCGGAGTAATCAAACCTTATGTTTGCTCTGCGAATGAACTCCGGATCCGGATCTATGATACGATGTGAGAGCAAAATATATGTGCGTGTTTCAGTTTTTGCTTTGAAACCTCTGCACAAAAGAATCGTGCTGGAATGGAGGTTAATGTTACACTCACAGTGTTATTGCCACTTGTTGGTGCGGGTTCAGAGAGACCAGTCGAACCCCGATGACATCATTCGAATACTGAAGTTCTGAAATTCGAATCGAATGCTGCTGAAATTCAAAACAATTGTTTTAATTTTGTGCTCTTCATAATTCGAACATTATAGAGAAAGTCCATTTTATAATAATTTCAGAGTGAAATTTCTTTTGCAGTGAGCAAAATTACCACAGTCAGTGACAGCGTGGTGAAATACTGTTGTTAATTTGGTAACAGAATTCAATGCAATCTGCGGCAGTAGTACCGCATCAGTGAGCTCTTAACTTGACGGAATTATTTCAAATGGTTTTGATACTACAGTTTACAATGTTTTTTTGGAACAGTTAGTAAAAGACAAATAATTCAGAAACATATTCCATGATTTGGCGCCTGGCTGTGTTTGGTTCTTTAAAAATTAGCAAGAAGTAAGTTAGGTTACAAATACAGTTTTTGGGAGGATTCTGGATTTGTCCAAGAGATCACACTATACCTAGATAAATAATAATCGTATGGGCATTTAGGACCTGATTCCAGCAAAGCCCACTGGACACTGGTACCTTACAAGTTACAACAATATCACAATATCTTCAAAGGAGTTGACTGGTTCGAGAGAACGAATCGTTTGTCAGAATCGATTCAATGATTGCAATTTTGTGGAACTTCATGCATTTTTTTTGTATTCTTTCCAAAAGTGTAACATAAAATTTTGATAAAAAAAAATGTTAAATTTTGTATTCTAATAACAGGGAGGCCCTGAAAAATTATTATTTTTTTTTAATTTGACAAAATGTTTGCTGTTTTCAGTAAAATTATAAAATTGATACAAGTTCTTACAAATATACCAAGTTAAATTTGGGCGCCATCTTGTTTTTATGTAGATATCATGTAAATTTTCAGTCACATCCCGCGTATTGCTTAAGAGTTTTAGTTCAATTTAGGTTTGAAAACAAAATCAACTCTGGAATGTACTATAACTCTTAAGCAATAGCAATTATGGAAAATAATTAATTTTTTTCAGAAATATGTATCAATCATGTCGGTGCCGTTTACGAAAAATTTAGAGATCGATTTTAAACATTTGTATGGGAGGTACCCATTGTTATTATCGAAATAAAACTAACTTTTGTTCCCATTATTTATGTAATGCTTTGGAAGAAAAATATTATACATATATAGTAAATTTTTTTTTTTCAAAACTCAAAAAAATTTATTTTGAAAATTTAAGTATTAAATACTTTTTTATAAATGCTTTTGCAAAAAAATTTCGATTACAATCCGATGAACCCTTTGAGAAGTAACGGTATCTCCGATATTTTGATTTTTTTTTATTGAATGGCTCACTTTTAATTTACGAGTACTGTCTCTTTTTTTAATTTTCCAAAAAGGTAAACAAATGTAAGATAGAGTGGGGCTCAGCGGCGGAATTACACAGGGGCAACATGGGCAGCTGCCCAGGGCAGCTGCAGTCCCAAAAGAAAATGAGCAAATTGTTGATTTTGTACAAAAAGGTGAATAAAATTTGTGAATCCATTCAATTAGATATATTTTGGCAAGAACTGTTAGAGCATTTACCGTGAAAAATAGTCAGTAAATCAGTAAATTGTGTGGCCTAATTTTCAGCCTAATTATTGTCTACTTTAGCACTTCGAGACATTGCAGTTTCGAAGTAAAATGTAATTTTTTGGACTTTTTTCTTTGTTTAACTCGAGTTTCGTCATTTTTGTTCGTGAAAAATATTTTTTTGCAAATAAAAAAGTATTTTTACTCAAAGTTTAACCAAGTAATATTTTTTTCTCCATTTTTATGTGTTATATTGTGATGTTTCATCTTATACGAGTTGCTTCCAGATTCGGGTAATGAACAATCGGATAATTGTGCAAAATCTGTGCCACCTAAAAATGAATGTTCTAGATCAGAACTTTCAGAAGGTAAGAAAATGAAAGATCATGCAAAATATTGGTTGCCAAAAAATATTATACTGATTTTTTGAATTCAGATACCGAAAATGCTGAAATTGAATCAGATCCTCCTTCGTGTAGTACACCCATCCTAGAGGAAGAAGATTTAAATTCCTTTCGACAGCCCTTCAAACCGGATGAATTAATTTTAGACGATGATCCCGCCAAATGGACAATCAATGATGCCACTCGCGATCACGTGGCAATACATGGATGCAAACAGAATTTGAAAAGGGATTTCAATAATAATTCAAAACGGACTTATCCTGATGGCAGTGTGAGATTTTTATCAAAAAATCTTTTCTTCAGAAATCTTCAAAATGGAGAAAAAAGCCCTCGCACGTGGCTGGTATATTCTCCAATCAATGGAAGCGTATTCTGTTTACCGTGTCTTTTTTTTTAATCCTGATTCTGCTTTTAATTCTACACTGGGATTCACTGATTGAAAACATTCGTCTCAACGATTAAAGGAACATGAGAATTCTCAAAATAATAAGAACAACGTATTGGATCTGAAACAAAGGAGTATAAAGGAGTCAAGAATTGATAAAACAATGATGATTCAGGTCGAAGAAGAAATTGATTACTGGAGAAAAGTTTTAAACAGAGTTTTCCAATCAATGGAAGCGTATTCTGTGTACCGTGTCTTTTTTTTAATCCTGATTCTGCTTTTAATTCTACACTGGGATTCACTGATTGGAAACATTCGACTCAACGATTAAAGGAACATGAGAATTCTCAAAATCATAAGAACAACGTATTGGATTTGAAACAAAGGAGTATAAAGGAGTCAAGAATTGATAAAACAATGATGATTCAGGTCGAAGAAGAAATTGATTACTGGAGAAAAGTTTTAAACAGAGTTGTAAGTGTTACAAAAGCTTTGGCATTACGTGGACTTCCATTTAGGGGTACTGACGAAAAACTTGGATCTCCAAATAACGGAAATTATTTGATGTTTCTGGAAGTTGTTGCAGAATTTGACCCCTTTCTAGCTGAACATATCAAAAGATATGGTAACAAAGGAAGTGGCAGCACTAGTTATTTATCTAAAACAATTTGTGATGAGTTCATAAGCTTGATGGCAGAAAAAGTGAAACCAGGTCTTGTGGTAACCCTATCTTAGGGTATTAGGGGCAGGTTAATTATTTTGCCCAGGGGCAATTCAGAGGGTAAATCCGGCCCTGGCTGGGGCTAGTTAGAACACTTATTATGCAAAGTCTTATAATTTTCAATTTGGAAATCATAGTAAAATTATCGTGCTGGTATTAAAATTTAGTAGAGAGTTCTGACTTTAAAATAAGATTTCAAAAAAAATTGATGAAGAGAGGTCTTAAATCGATCAATTCCAAGTGGATCAACCAGTGGTTCTATATAGCGGGGCAAATTAAACCAGTGTGTGGGGTTAGTTGCACCATGCCCCGAAAAGTAAAAAAAAAAAACGTCCCAAAAGAAAACCAAATACAAATTTTTCTTTGATTATTATTTCAACTGATCATCAACTTACTAAAACCAAACTTTCAATGAAGTGGAAAGACGTGCTAATATATAAATTGGACTCATTTCGAAATTATCATTCTTTTATTCCATTATTTGTAGAATCACCCATATATTGGTAAGAGTTCTTCTTGAATGTGTCAGCCACTAAAACCTTCTAGAGTTTTGTGGAGTGCTTGTACGTACCTACGCTAGATATATTTAATTTGTTACATCCTCATTAGAGCTGTCAGTTGTTTAATTACTCATCATCATCACAAGCCAGACAGTCTGTTTAAATCACATAAACAATGACGGTGCTAGGTACCGAATTATATTTTAAAGGAAAATGTTGCGTGTTATGGACAGCACACCCCCGCCAAATATATTTTATACGTCAATCCTTACATGAAAAACATCACATTAATCTGTAGGTACCTACTGTTCAGTTTTCAGTGTCGGAAATTAACTAAAGTTATATGTATTGTTGTTTCAGTACTTCGTCTTATAAAATTAAACTTTTTTGAACGCATTTGTGTGGTTTCATCGGAATTGATTTCTGCAGAATTTCATTTTTTCGATGGGGAGGGGGCAAAAAGTCATTGCGAAACCAGTGCGGGGCAACTGCCTCCCTTTTTCCAATGCATAATATTTACTTTCTCTGTACATATATTACCTGTGTACAGTGTCACTCTGCCTACTCTCCTTAAGACGCTGAGCTAGCTATTTAGCTTTTCTATTACAAATATATTCAAATTTGTTGCTCTAGTCCAACTTAAAACAAATTCATCCTAATTGAGGCCGTCAGTGCAATAGTGGCGTAACCCACTTTTTTTCAAAAATGAGTTTTTCATGAAAATGGGTCCCTCAATATATCTATTTTAATACAAAAATAGTTTTATGCAGCTATCTACACTCAAAACTAGATGGCACTCAAAAAAGTGTTATTGTATTTTAAAATTTGATCATAAGCTAAGTGTACACGATTGGAAGATCTTCCAATATTGGCAGATTTTTCGCAAAAAAATTTCACCAATTTTCTGTCAATCATGTAAACATCCAATTTTATCTGTCAAAAGTGACAGAAAAAAAATTGGCAGCCAATCGTCTGCCAATTTTCTATCAAAAAATTGGCCGACTTCTTGCACTCGTTTGAACTCGTCTAAACACACAATTTTTCGTATTTTCAAATAATTGGATGATTGTCGACTAATTGGCCATTGGGTGATGTTCTTGCCAACAACATTATCCAATTTTTAATTGGCAGATCATTCAAGATGAATCAAGTCATGCATTTTGCAAGAAAAAGTTATCGTTTTCACCCAAATATTCGAGAGTAGATATTGAAAGATAGAGAAATTAATTTTCAAACTTTAAACTTTGAAAAGAAAACCTTAATTTTGTTGGTTCAAACTGAATTTTTTTTAAATATACCGTTATTAAGTTTAATTTTTAATTTCAATATTTCATGCTCTTTTCAATTTAAAGTCAAACGTTGAAAACCAGAAGGTTCTATGACTTAAACTTTTAAAGATATAAGCAAAAATCTAAAACTTTTTTATATTTATATGTAGGTACCTAAATAATGCATATTTCCATTTGTCAAGAAAATTGTCTTCCAATGAGTCAACCAATTTTTTTTTTCTCTAAAGTCTTCCAACCGTGTAAACAGACAATTTTTTATTGGAAGACAAAAAATTGTCGGCAATTGTCAGCAAATTTTCTACCAATAAATTGTCTAATTTTTGGATAAAATCAACCAACCGTATAAACGGACAATTTTCACTTGATAGAAAATTGGCAATTGTCAGCTCATTGGTTGCTATTGGAAGACTTTTGACATTTCGGCCAATATTGGACGATCTTCCAATCGTGTATACTTAGCTATAGTTTGAGTGCAATAGTGGCGTAACCTTCATACTTCTCTTAGAAACTGTTTGCTTTGGTATAGATTGAGACCATTTGCTTTGATATACTTAATGTGGGCAGTGAAAAATTTCACATGCATGTTTGGGATGAGTTTACAGCATCAAGGCGACCTCAAGAAACTGGGTCTTGTTTAATGCATTATTTAAAAATCGTACATAGGATTCTGTGCAATGTGGGCCCAAAGTAGAAATATCATACTTTCACTGTTGTGCCAATTTTTGGTATCCCATCCCGATTTTGTGGATAAAGAAATGCACCATACATTTTTAGTTAGTGGCCATTCCTATTTGCCATCTAACCAAGATTTTGGTTTAATAGGGAAGAATACAAAAAATTTATAGTTAACCTCGTCCCAGCTAAATGGGTTAACGTCATTTCCTCAGCCAGAAAGAGAAACCCATTTGAAATTGTGAAAAAGACTTCATCTGATTTTTTCCACAAAATCTCTCGAAGAAAATATCACAAACAGGAAAATGTCCATTTCCAATTCCAAGGTTGAATGGCTTGAAATTCAGCAATTACAATTCAAAAAAAAAAACTTTTTCAATTTTTTATAAGTATTCCAATGAAATTGATGTTTTACTTGAAGATGTAAATGTAAAAAAGAGACAATCCGCGGATATTAAAAAAAAACTCAAGCAGCTTGAGGAACCTAAAATAAATGATAAAAAAGAAAGACTAAATAAAACTGCTTCAATTTATACCACCAATCCATCACTTTTTTTATAATAATTTAAAAACGTCAACAGGCGTTCCAATTGAAAAATTTGACGTTTTATCAGACTAGAAATAAAATCATTAAAACATAAGTAAAAATGTACACATAATTTTTTGTTGTTAAAATATTAAACTATGAAAGAAATTAAAAAATAATATAATAAATTTGGCGTAACCTTTCTTTTTTCTTTATTTTTAATGAAAACCATGAATGTTTAAAGAAACCCTGTTTCTTAAATCTCTCGTAACTCTAAAGTGAATTTTATGGGTTACGCCACTATTGCTCTCACGGCCTCAATTACACATGCTTTCAAAAAGAAAATTGTTAACTGCATTAGGTATACAAAAAAAAAGAACCAAAAAACTTTCTCCCGTAAGATAGTTAGTTTTGTTAATGCCAATTAAATTGTACGATAATTGGACAACTTCGTCCTTCAGCTGCCAACAATATTTATAGTATTTTCCGTTCCTATAGCAAGTTATCCAATTGTAACCCCACCTCCAAATGATTCCGCATCTATATTATATAAAACTTCCTGTACAGTTGAACATTCTAATCAGAGAGGATGTTTTACATTCAAAACGGAAAGTGTGAATATTGCGAGGACAAATTTTTAGCTTGCCGACCACGTTTTGAACATTTTGCTAGAGTCCTTGTAATGCACACAATGAGTTGAGAAGTGGAAGTAATTGCAGTCTCAGTATCTGCTTTTATTCATTCGACGGATCATGATTTCATCTCATGGATGGCGGGCGTATCAAATGACGAACTTTAAATAATGGACAAGGATGAAAAGAGCTTTCAATGTATGTAAAATATACATATCTTTTTTGGCATAGAAACTTAAAGGTCTTCCGTCGAGTAGGTATCCTTGACAGTTTGTACGTGAGATGACTAGAGTTTACCTTCTACATTATACAGGGATTTTTTTAATTCCTTCTGTTCCATATTGGAAACTAGAGAACCTTATAGTTGCTGCTCATTTGGCTGCCGTTTATTTTTAAATTAACATAATTTCTTAATATTGAATTATGTCCTCAACTCCTACATCAATAAAAAAGAGATTCATTTAAGTTGACTCTAGACACGGAAGAAACAACTTAGCTGAAGTGCCTAATTGCGTGTTGCGCACAGATTTTTGTAGTTATTAACACAATAATTTTATTTTATTTATTTCGTTGTTTGATAGTGCAAAAAATTAAACCATTGAAGACAGAAAACATGTTTTTATTCAACAAAAAAAAAACATAAAATTAAGCAATTTACACTTGCATAATATTTTTGTAGGATGTTTCTTGATTCGTCGACAAAATACTTTGGGAAACGATTCAAGAAAAAAAACATTTAGCAGAAAGGTCTATTTCCTTCGTAATGTTGGAAGGAATTATTTTTGAAAAGATTGCGATTGGCTTGAAAAGGATAAACAACTAAAAATTATAAAAACAGCGGAAATACTTTTCTACGATATCATGGTTTCTCTTTTTTTATTTATGTAATTTTTAAATTAAGAAAAAATGTTTAAAAGGTATAAGAACGTTAATTAATTAATTTTGTGTATTAGAAGTACATAGTGATGAATTAAATTGAACATTTTTCAAACCGAGTTAGGTAACAAGCTTTTTGGTTTATATTTCTGTAAAAATTTTTATTTGTTACCAATAGAGGAAGTGTCGGTAATATGGCCCCTGTATATTATTTGGCCTCCCCTAATTATTTCTTATGTGATAAGCTGCATGTGTTTGGAGCCTTAACATTTCCAAACATCCCTGCTTAAATAATTTATCTTGAAAAAACTGGCGCTCTGAGCGCTTAGGTGACATTTCAAATTGAACTTGAATTAATACGTCATAGCCAAAAATGTTTTTTTTACTGTTAAAGTTTGAGTGCTACGGTTAGAGTTTTTGGGTTGTCGTGAAATATTTAAAAGAATAATATAATTTAAACCTTTTTTTCAAATCAAGGTGAGTACTTTAAAGTAGAATGTTATTATGAGAACTAGACTTGATAAAAAAAAAACATTGTCGTGCAGTTAATTTGGCCCCCTGTACATGTATATATTACGGCCCTGGGGGCCATATTAAATGCAGGTGCGAAATAAAATGTTAAAAAAATGTTTTTTCTTCATTTGAAGATGCCGCCGAGCAATAAAATTTTGAAAAGGAAAGCCTGGGACTCAGGTGAAATGAAAAAAGCTGTTGAGGCAGTTCGAAGTAAGGAAGTGGGCTATACTAGAGCGGCGAAAGAATTTTCCGTTCCAATAACAACGTTGAGAAATGTAAACTTGCAACACAGGTAGGACTTTGTGAATTATTTCAAGAAAACAAAAGGGGGGGCCATATTCGCAGCACTTTCTCTATCGGTACCTAAAGATAAAAAACTCATTATCTTGTACTCAGGGGCGGCCCAGCCCAAACGAGCGCCTGTGCAAAATTTAGCTTTTGCCAAGAGAGACAAAAAGAGAAAATCGTGTTTTACAGTAAAAAAAACTACCCACATTCATTTCGTCTGAAAGAGTTGAGCGCATAAGATTGAGAGATTTTGCTTGTGTGCAGAATTTAAATCTGCACAGTCTACGTCGCGTCGCATCGGTCGAAGTGCTTATTGTGGGATACATTCATTTCAAACAAAAATCAACGTTTGAGTTCATTTTTCTATTAAAAATTTTGGTTGAGTGAACTCCCATATGTACAAATCTGAAATTTGTACATTTCTACGCAAACGATTGCATGGGAAATACAAATGAGTATATTTATTTGTATGGGGATTTTCGAGCGAAAAGAGCAAATACAAATCTTGCACGTATGGAGGAAGTTCGAATCTTTTTTGTTTGAATTAATTTATTCTTGGCGTTGATTTTGGTACTTATACGAAGGATTTTTTTTGTAAAATGATAAAATGGATTAATTCGCATGTTTAGAAATTATATATACCCCCCTTCCCACAGTAGAAAATGATTGTTTTTAACTGTTCTATACAAATCCGTCGTTAAACTTTGTCGCCTGAGTTATCGCACTCTCCCCTTTGGTCAATACAAACTCATTTATATTGTCCATTTAATTTCATTTTAAAAAGATGGTATCTCATGCTTTGGTATATGATCACTCCTAAATCGTAATAATTAATTGCTTTTACTTGTACCCACATAGTCCTTTGGGCCTAATCATTGTCAAGGTAAATATTTCCCAACAAACATGTAATACCTATACTCCATTCATTATCGTATTCGTATATTTAGGTATTCCAATTACAATGTCTCGCATATGTACATCCTGTGGATACCTTGTGTTAACGAAAAATGCTACCCTCATACCTCACTTTTGGGAGCACAGATTGGTCATTTGTTAATTTCCCTCAGGAACATTAGGCGTGTATCTGTGTTTTATTTTGTCCATATTATTTTTTCATCACTCACATCGAAATTCACTGAAAAGCAAAATGAATGGAAGGAATAAGGTTCTGCTACCCACGCTACTACTATAAATATATATAAAAAAAATGCTGTTGAGTGAAATGAAGCATCATAGATTTTTATTTAAATTTTGAGAAATACCTTCCTAACGAAATGTTTTTTGTTTGTCTTATATTTTTTTAATCATCTTATTTAGCCAATTTAAAGGAAAAAACCCTAAAAAATAAAGTACATCAACGGTGAAACGACACTGTAAACATGAAAGCAACTTTCATTAATCATCTAATGGAGTCGATAAACGACATTCGCATAAGATATTTTGAAGGGTAGATCAACCAGTACGTAAGTAAGATTGAGAACTTCAGAGATTTTAGATGATTCGTTAAAAGTACGATTTTTTGTGGTTGTAATTCTTGTATGTACATGGAAACAGCGGTAGAATTTACTTGAAGATGTTTTTTTATGAACAAAATAATATAATTTGATGACTTCATAATGTCTGAATGACTGAAGGAAGAAAAAGTGTTTTGATAAGTTCATCAGATTAGTTTCGGAGGGTTTTGTATTCTCCTTATGATTTAGTTACATAGTTACGAGAAAAATTATAAGATTTCGGATCGGTGTGGTTTTCATCTAAGGAGAAGGTTGTATTACAATAATGAAGAAAACCTTATTGATAAAATAAAAATGACTGCCGACAAAAAATAAAATTTTATTCATTAATTAATTAATAAGTTTTAAATTTAGTTCTTATATATTTTCTGGACACTTCACCTCTGTACCGATTAACTATAGAAAATTCAAATCTTAAAAGTTAATCACTTCAAAATTTAGTCAAAAGAAACATTTCTTTGCCTGCACTTTGCATTGGTAAGGATTGAATTTTATTTTTTAAATAATACGTTATTCGTATTATTGATATACTTTTTAATACTTGTTAAAATACTACGAAATCTTATTAAATTTCAAAAAAGTTGGCCTCATGAAATCATATTTCTTTGTGCAAATATTTGTGTTGTTGCTTTTAATAAGATTTCATAGTAAAGTAGTTTAATATGTTTATCTCATTGTTTTATTTTCTCCATGTAAGGATAAATATAAAATTAGATTAGAAAATACTTTTGAGGTAGATACGTTTACTTTAGACTTCATGCTTAACCGACGATTCTCCAGGTTCTCTCAGCTGGAACCTCAACTCTCCCACTCCACTGTTTCGACCTGAGGCTCCACTTGTGGGGTCCATCGGGTTGATCTCAGAAAACATTGCGGAAGCAGCATCCAGGTTTGCTGAATTCTTTTATATGTCTAAAGTCAACTAAATTCAGATGTCATTGCATTGGTTTCATTTTGTGCCTACCTTTAGTCCGCGATAGCGTTGTGAATACTTTGTTTGTAAGTAAATCAATACATATCACATTAGGGACTTGTACAAATGAGATATCAAATGAAAGGTTAGACTATTATCTTTAAGATTTTAATGGTCTGCTAGACTATTGTTGACTATTGGAGCTGAACCGACCACTTTTGTGTTACACTTTTTTGTGATACGGGTGGTTACAGCTGTAAACTAGTTTGGACGAGGACCAGCTCAAAAGGCGGGGGTCACTTTTCTGTGGTTTCAAATCACGTTTTCGCCAGTGAAGTAACAAAAGTGCAATGTACCCCCAAGGCACCGAAGAACAAGAAATGTCAGCGCCAATAACATTAAATGACCAACTGCACTCACTCATTGAGATTTAGGGAAACATACAGCTTTTTTAAAGAGTTGAAAAAAGGAATGATTGTGAAGTTCTCAAAGCAAGAAGACCTTACGCAGTGCAAAAACCGTAAACGAATTTAAGTGATACCAGCAAAAGACAAGATAATAGCAAGAATTGTTCTGGAGCGAATAGAAGTATACCCCGGAGACCCCCGCTATGCGGAACAACCAAGATTCCGCACAGATCTTCCTGTGTGGACCACTTATGTAATACGTTGAGAATCAACACAGAACAGTGCGTTGACCAATACTCTTCCTGTTGGGGATAAGTGATGTACCTACTGCGAACTATGTTATCGAAAAATTTAGTGTACTCTCCAATAATACCTAAAAAACCAGAACTATGCAGATAACTCCATCAAATGCCAAAAAAGGTAAAGAGAAACGAGTCTTTAACATTAAAGACTAAACTACGACTGTTCGGCTTCAGCGTAGAATCCGTGCTTATTTATAAATGCAAGAAAGCTGCAAACCTTCATAAATAAATGTCTATGCAATATCTTGGAAATTTTCTGGTCAAATCGTATCTACTGATAATCTTCATACGGGAACAGGTCGAAAACCCATTGACTCTTCGATTCGAAAACGTAAGTATCTATGGATTGGCCATATGCTTCGAAAGAAAAACGAGAGAATTGGGAGTGGAACGCGATGGAACCCTTTCACTTTAACAAGCAAACGAACAGTTCGACCCAGCTAAGAAAGAGTTGGAGGGAGCTGAAATACAACTCCAGGAACCCTAAACGATAGTGCGAAGGACATTATTAAGGCCGAAGCCCTAAGTAAGAAGTAATTAATTTATCCTTGTTTTTTTTTGACATCTTTACATTTAAACATTTTTATTCCACTTCCGAAGAATGATTAAAGCAAATTTTCAAAATATCTTATCCTAGCCAACTATAGTTAAGATTATAACGACCCATCATATAAAACAACTGTTACAATTATGTACCTTCATACAATTTTTAATAATTAACAGAGATTGTTTTTTGATTGCATTACACCCATTAAGGAGATGTCAAAGTCTTTTGAACAACAACAAGAGTGTAAATGAGAATGCCATTCATCTTAGAAACCATAAGCTCAATACAAAATGTTCAATTTCATTTTTGTGCAACAGCACAAACCTCCCATTCCAATTCATTAAAATGTCTTTCAATATGTTTATTATAAAATTTTAAGCTGCCTAACTGGAAATTGCATAAGAAGCATGATACAAATAATAACTATTATTATTGTGTATTAAAATTCAAGACCATTCATATTTCTATGCAATCATAATATTTCTTTATAAATATCCCAATTGTCAAACTTACTCTCTAATATCTGGCACACTACACAATAAATTCAGAAACCATTCAAATTTAATTAACCATTCATTGGAAACTCATTGTGTCGCTCTCAAAATGTCTGAAAACTTTGCAACCATCAGAAAGCAAGGTAAACCATATATATACGAGTACCCACTGGTATACCTACAAGTACATCTGAGCTTTTGATTTATATACTTTTATCAAGTCCTGGGTTCTTGAAATACCTTTACCTATACAATTTGTTATGTACTCGTATATTTGTATTTTGATTGGAATCCAAATTTAGATTCATATTTTCCAAATAAATTTTAATTGACAAATTGAATTTAAATGTACTCTTTAATTGGTACTACTTATTACCATCTTAAGGTATTCTGAGGCAAATTGATTTTCAACGCGAATTGGAAATTGAATCGATCTAAGGGCCTACCATGAAAATTGTGTTTGAAGAACAAGTAAATATTTCATTTCAAATAAAAAGGTGATTTTATGTTAGTTTGAACTTGAATTATTATTCTTTTGTTTTTGGTATTCAAAGGTAACCTTATACGAGTAGGTAATTGAAAGTTTGGGTTTTGGACGTAATTGCATTTTTAAAGCGTTTTTCGTGTCTTGGGATCCTCGGAGTCTTGAGGGTCTTCGGGGTCTCCGCCGTTTTGAGCGTCTTCGGCACCTTGAGAGACTTCAGATTGGGCGGTTTTTTCGGCGTCTTTGACTGTCTTCGTGCCTTGAGCATCTTCGACGTATTCGGCATCTTTAGCAACCTGGCTGTCTTCAGTGTCTCTTGACCATCTTGGTTGTCTTGAGTGTCTTTAACATCTTGATCGACTTCGGCGTCTTGGGTGTCTTTGGAGTTCTCAGTGTCTTCGACGTCCTGAGCATTTTTGGCATCGGTGATGTCTGGGGCTTATCTGGTATCTTCGGTTTCACCGGCGTCTTATATCTTGAGTCTTTGGGTCTCTTAGTTGTCTTGAATGTCATTGGCGTCTTGAGCGTTTTTGTTATCTTGGAGGTCCTGAGCATCTTGATCGATTTCGGCGTTTTGGGTGTCTTTGGAGTTCTCAGTGTCTTCGGCGTCCTGAGCATTTTTGGCATCGGTGATGTCTGGGGCTTATCTGGTATCTTCGGTTTCTCCGGCATCTTATGTCTTGAGTCTTTGACATCTTGAGCGTCTTTGGTCTTCGGTATCTTTCTCTTCTTCAACGTTTTGGGTCTCTTGTTGTCTTGAGTGTCATTGGCGTCTTGAGCGTTTTTGTCATCTTGGAGGTATTTGGCATCATGGTCTTCTTGGTCGGTTTAGGCGTCTTGGATGTCAAAATAAAGTACTAAACAGTACAGTATTTTTCTCCTGCACCATATAACCTGTTTCCTGTAATAAAAACTTTCCTGTCCTTGAATATGATTTTTTATTCTATTCTCCCCATTTTTTTATACCGCAATAGAACATCGTGTCCCCATGAGTTGTTTTTTTTTTTGTATTCCCTTCACCTACCCTTGTTTTCATTAAATAAACACATATAACCCTGCATCCGCATATATTTGTATTTACACTTAACATTTACATCAACGAATCGTCAAAAATTAAATTCGTGATACTATTTACCTAGACAGGTATATATGTGGGTTTAAAACATTAATCGATTTTGCAATGGTGCATTTAACACAGCTGAATCAATCTGGCAAAAGTTTATGAATTTATTATTTATTTACCTCTGATAGGTGAAAACAATTAAATTGCAACGTGCTTTTGTATTACCACAAAAATTAAAATTCTGAACTACCTACATACTCGTACATAAGTTGGGAAATTACTATACTACTTTTGTTTTTGTGTGTTATATCAATAAAGTCCTCACCAACACGGGAGGACATAAATGATTTTATACCAATTAATTTTGTCAACCCGTATATGAAATGAAGAACGATCTGGAAAACTAGAATTTGATTTTTGATCTCTCGTTTTTCAAATAAAATAACAATTGAATGTAAACAAATTAAAAATGTTTTTTGAAATTGAGTTTTTGTCACGAAATGTAATACATTTTTTGTGATATTATGTAATTTATGATCTTATTTTGAAAGAAGGTAATTATTTTTACTCGATTGTGTTGTGGTCAAAATCCGACCATTTTTTAAATTAATTTTAAAAAAAAGATGAAATTAATCACTTTACAGTTTGAGAACAATAAACTCGCGATTTTTGCCAAAAAACAGACAAAAATTATTAAATATTTATTAAAAACTTTTAAAACAAATATATTTGATCAATTTCATTGAAATCTATGGAAAAAAAGGACTATAATATATGCAAATAGGGCAGACACACGAAAAATTCCTCCGCAGTTATTTCTAATAACGTGGCCAAAATATATGTTAAAGGTGTTTTGTTTGTTTGGAGGTATAGAACTTTAAGTTGGTAACACTTTTGGTATTTTTTGTTTGCGATTTTGGTTTGACATTTCAATATGAGTAGACTGACACCTGAATAACACTTCCACAGAGTGTAAACCTTTTTCAAAATCATGCCGTTGACCCCGATTTTGAATTTTGATTTGAGAATTTCGATTAAGCTTACTTTTGGTTGAAAGGTACGCCAAAAAGCAAAACTGCTTTATTTAGAGGGAAGAGAATCCTCTGAGACACTGAGACACTGTTATGTATATCCAGAAATACTGGCCTAGCCTAAACTACTGGAGGGAGTTTAGACTTAAGGTTTCAAAAAGATTCCCTAAAAGAGAATTTGAATTTTTTTCATATCCTTAAGACAAAAGATATTTTTATCAAAAACGGCTTTAACGATTTCGATGAAACATTTTTAGGACATTTTTGTCAAAAATTATTTATCAAAAAGACGGATTTTTGGCTTTCGATTTTCTCATGAATGGTTTGTTGCATTTCGATACAAGTTCTTATGAAAGATGTACGTATACCATATAACTTGAATTACATATATAAAAATTTTCAAACATTTTTTTAAATCTTTGTTTTTTGAATACTCAATGTCTTGAAAAAGGGTACAAATTTTTTTAAATTTTGTTTTTAAGTCATCATCATCGGCTTGACAACCAGCGTCCAGTCCTGGCCTCCTTAAACAAGTTTCTCTACCTATCCCGGTCAAGAGTCGACGGCATCCAGTTGCGCACCCCAAGGCTTCGGGCGTCCTGGTCTACGCCATCTCTCCAGAGCAAGCATGGTCTAGCATAGAATGTACTACACAGGACTTTCAGAGCCGGTTCCTCTTCACTCATGCCAAGTGCCCTGTCCACCGGAGTCTACCGAGCTTAATTTTTGTCACTATGTCTGCTTTAAGGTAGATTGCGTACAATTCATGATTGTACCGTATCCGGAATCGTCCTTCCTCACATATGGGGCCAACAATTCTCCTTAAGATTTTTCTCTCGAACGCGGCTAAAAGCTTGGAGTGCTTTTGCTAAGCCCCCAAGTCTCGGATCCATACGTGATTACTGGCAAGACCATGGTTCTGTACAGCAGCAGTTTTGAAGTTATGGTAAGATTTCTGGATTTGAAGAGTTTTAACAACCTATAGCATGCTCTGTTGGAATTGAGCAGCCGCCGGCGGCTGCTACTATTAACCCAAGGTATTTAAAGGATTGCTTTCTCCAACGCCAGGTTGAAGAGGAGGCAGGCCAAACCATCCCCTTGTCGGAGTCCATTAAAGATGTTGATTGGTCTGGATAGCAATCCGGCTAATTTTACTTGGCTTGTTACGTTGGTCATGGTCAACCTACAAAGTCGTGTCAATTTATTTGGGATGCCGAATTCTCTCATGGCTTTGTAAAGTTCTACCTTGGCTATGCTATCATATTCGGCCTTAAAGTCTATAAGCAGATGGTATGTTAGAATGTTAAATTCAAGACATTTTTCCATCACCTGCCTAAGGGTAAAGATCGGATCTTAAGGGGAGGTCGATTAGAAAAATTTTCATCGAAATCCGTCCAATAGCTTAATAGAAAACCGAAAACCAAGAGTCCGGATCTATGGCAAGTGACGTTATTTTTGGAGCTAAAAAAAAATCGATTTCCCCTCTAGGCAATCTCCCCAATGCTTTATGTCCAAAGTTTGAAGAAAATCGCTTCAATAGTTTAGGCTGTAGGTCGAGGTACAGACAGACAGACAGAATTGCGAGACCCACTTTTTTCGTGTTCTCTATCGAGTTCGATTGTGCACGAATCCAAAACTTGCCCTATATTAATATTATTGGTACTATAGTCGCAAGTAAAAAATATTAAAACATTACATTGAAAAAATAATAAAAAATATAATTACATACATATGTGCCCGAACAGTTTCAGTTATTTTTTCAGGTTTTGTTTTTATTTCTTTTTATATCTTTTTATAAATTCAGAATAAATTGTAGGACAAGTAGAACATCACAAAGTTTTATTTTTTGTTTTTTCATTTTTCTTTTAACCGAAAAAAAAATAGAAAAATATTGAATAAGAAAGCGCACAGTCAAGGAAAAATGACTATGTGAAATTGTTTCTCGTTATTTGCACCCCACTGTATGATTTTTTTTCACTTAAAACTTATTCTAGCAATTCATGCAATTAAAAAATTACAAAGATGTAAACATTTTGCCCAATTAGTTTCAATAAATGTGTCATAAGTAATTCTTAGATACATGCCAGATACAGGGTTACCCTAATAAATATTTTATTTAAAAAGAATAGTTTTATAAATTTTTTTGTGGATTATTATTACTATTAATTAAATAAAATCTGTTTTAAGAGAGTTAAGTTTTAAATGATGAGAATCGAATTCTTAATTTTTGATTCACACTTTGTTAGCTTTGTGTTTCTTTCAAATTGTTAAGTTTTTCATCAAGTTTTGAATTATTATAGTTGATTTTTCAATTATCTAGTTAAACTACCAGAGGAATAATGCTTTATCTGAAGAATAAGTTCTATATGAGATGTAACTGGCTATTGCAAATTTGTAGACTCTGACTCTATTTACCTGTCTTAGCGATTAATTATAAACATACAAATTATAGTATTAGAATCTGCTAGAGATCAGCTGCAAATCTCAATTTAAAAAAATGTATAATTAAGTTGCGATAAAGTTATTTAAAAAGGGAGGCACAGAAAAGTGTTTGTGTAGTTTAATTGCCGTAATTTAATTTTCGTATTTTATAAATCAGTGGTCAATAACCAGCAACAGGGAATTTTTAAAACAAAATAACATAAGTGTATGCATGCATCCATCACCTGTAATATGATTCTAAGTCAATATTATTAGTTTTTTTTTCTGATATGCATAAGGTTGTAGTAATAACTCAAAAATTTCTTTGATTTTGTAAAATATGCAATCCTTGCAAGGATAAGTCTTACATATATATTTATTGTAAAAAAGCATCTCATGCTCTTACGAGTAGGTTTTCAATTATGCATTTTGAAAAACAAACAATCAATTTTTGCAGTAATGACCAAACACACGGACTTTTTCATCCCAAGGACGCGACGTTGATTTTTTCGCTGGCATATTGCCAGCTAGTTTTTTAATTTGTTATGATTTTAGCTCCTATGAGCATGGATTTGAAATCATAAACATTTTGAAAGAAAAATAAAAGAACGATATAAGAATACGAAATTCTGAAGAAGCCACCCAGTCAAAAAAGAAACGATTTCAATAATTAAAAGATGCCAAAAGTTTCAGTTACAAAAGCGTAAATATTTAAATTTAACATTTTGATGTCAAATGATACAATAATGCTTATGAAAATCGTGAGTGATTAAAATTTTCAGATTAAAACATACGGTATAAGAAATTGACTACCTTTTTTTATTTTTATTTTATATTAATGGAATTTTATTTAGGTAAGAAGTTTGAAATTTGCTTCAACAGTTTTTTAACAAAACTAAGAAATTATTTGTTGTTAAAAAAATATGTAAAAAATGCTATAGTTTAAAGTACGTTCACTAGCATAATTATCAAAATCGTGCAATAGACTTACTGACCCCAAGCGGGCTCGCTAAGTCTTACTCCATTATAACTTAAAACTAATTCTTTTCGGCCTATGAACTAATGTAATGCTAGAATTTCGCATAGTTCTATTTTTTACCAAGAAAGAATTTTTAAAAATTGGTTTCCATATCATTTCTTATAATTATATAACAAACTATCTAAAACTAAAGAATAACTTATTAAAAATACTTATAACAACCTTAATACTATTTAAGAACTAGAACAGCCACAGCTGCATTTTGTGATTTTCTTGTTTTTTTATTTTTCTTTTGATGATTTTGTTTTTACTAATTTTTCGCATTTTGTTGTAAAACTATTTTACAAAAACGTGCTTGGCAATTATAGTGCACAGCATATAATGCTTTGCTGATGCTAACTTACAGCTATGTATATGAATTTGATAATGATTTGAATTTGCCTGGAATTACTCGGGCCCGGGATTTTTCTTAACGGCTCCATATTTACCTTATGCCAAACGACAATTTACTTACAATATTTTGATAAATATAACGCCCCTTGATGGAAGCAGCAACCAGTTGAGAAGGATCTCTTTGCTAGTCCTTACAAGTTACAACTGCATCAAACAAACACCTTGCCATTACATGTTTTCCTAATTTTGAGTAGTATTAATTATTTATAATAATTTATAACAAAAATTCGCCATAAGAAGTCGGATTTACAAGTTTTAGTTTTATTCTCATTACATTTACATTGAATTGCTCATGCCATTACCAAAAATGATGCCGTTCCACATTAATCTATTTTCCATAGACCGATAAAAAAATAAATTATAAAAACATTTGTAAGCAAAATTTCTTAACCCCTGTCGAATAGTCATTATCATTCGTTCCATTTTATTTTGATTATATTTTTGCGAAATAACCTAAACATGCAAACTGGTGATTTGTTCGAGTTGTTTTGCGAGTCGTTCTTAGCGTTCGAATTGAAAACCTACCACAGAAAGGATATTTGCAATAAAACAGAAAGGAAAAAAAACAAACTAAATCCTAAATATTTCCATCATTAAACTTGAAAGCCCAACCTTACTAGTAAACCTTAAAGAAGGACCACAGCAAATAATACAAAAAAATGAATAGCAGTTTGTTGGTCGCATTTATGCAGACGAAGCTTAATCAGATATACATACATACAAAAAAAATCATAAATAAGTACCTACTCGAAAAAAAGCAGATTAGAAAGATGTGTATAGAAGGCTTCTTTGCTTCATCGTAGTTCATAGACGAATATGGAAATACGTAGAGAAAAACAAAGAATTGAAGTAATAAAGACCCATATTTAATCCTTTCGAATTGGTTCGAAGGCCCAAGAAAAGCGTTACCTAAATAAAATAAAAGGTCAGAGCTTAGCATTTTTTTTAAACTTTGACTTTCTAATAAACTTTTTTCTTCTTGATTTGTCTATCGCGAAAAATACTCATACTCAAACAAACAGATAATCGGGAAGAAGTTTTACATTTTGCTGAATCTATGCTTTCTTATACCATTAGACTTATATTTTCATTGCATTCCGACACTTAACGCATAAAATCTACACAAATTGAAAATATTTAAACCCTTCCAATTAAAATTACAATAAACGCTTTTCTAGACCAACTCCAATGCGAAGACATAAAAAGTGTCTGAAGTTCTATGTAGGTAACCCCAAACACAAATAAAATTGTAAAATATTTAAATACGCAAAAACGGAACTTCCGTGAAGTCCAATTCCTTTCGGTGAAATTTATAACTGCTGACAGCCAAAAGGTTTACGATTTGCAGACATTAGTCTTGGCCATTCTGCAGCCTATACAATAACAGTCGTAGTTCCGATATCCCTTAAGTGTTTTTGTTCTTCCACTGTTATACTATAATAGTCCTCTGTTTGTTCGTTTGGTTGGTTATGTTGTTTGTAGGTATAGTTATATTTCATTTGCATAAAATCAGGCAAGGAATTCTGGCCCTATGTCTCATTGTCGACAAATGGGGGTTAATTATGATCCAATTTGACACAAAATATGCACGAGGGTGTATCATTTGACTATACGAAGAGTCATTTCAGAGCCGGTTTAAAATTAAGTTTTAGGGTTCTTTAATACCGAAGAGGTCTACTTAATTATTTGCATGCGTGCGTTGTTCCGCAAAAAATAGTTTAATTCATTGAATTAAGCAAGAACTTTTGTATAAACTGATTTTAAATTTAACTTGTATCAACAAAAAGATGAGATACTTTCATTGTAGACTGTAGATATTTACCAAAATCTCAGGAATCTGCAATAACTCTTAACAAAAAAAAAATTAATTTTTAAAATTTTCCTAAGAAAGTTGGGAGATATTATTAATAAAAAAACTACTATTTATTAGATTTTTGTTAAATATTTGTTGCATAGAATAATAAGATTACTCAAGTCAAGTAAATCCAAGTGAGCGTTGCAACTGGCACAACTTGCTTGGTGTCGAAAATCAAAAATTTGACAGCCAACATGCTATGTCTTGACAATATTTCGTTCCAAATGTCACACGAAGACACTTAAATAAATAAACTTTCAAAAATTGGAATCTTGTCGAAGGAAAAACGCGCTTTTCTAGTTTTTTTTTTTAACATCATGAGTTCGGGGCTCGACAGATTAAGGGACATACAGAACCGAAACAATTTTTTTTTTTTAATCCTTTTTTTCCTTTTTTTATAAAAAATCCCTTTTTTCCCTAAAACACAAGTTTCACAATTGTGAAAATAAAATTTTCCATAAAATTACTCTCATTGAAAACGTTTTTTCTTCAATTATTTATTTAATAATTATATAGTTACGAGTATATATGCACATAACTAGCAAGTTCATATAATAATAACATAAAAATATCAATTTTTGAAGCCTCTGTAAAAAAAAAAACAATTTAACATTTCTTCTCCCAATACATTTTGAGAGCTCTGCAAAGAAGTCAGCGGTTTGTTCATTTGCTTCAATGGTCTTCGATTTTGCAGCGCTGCCATGATGCGAGTTGATGAATTGAGCGTTTGCGTCACTTATTTACAGATTGATATATCAGGGCACATAACGCAACTACTGCTTCAACTCATTGCGTTAACGCACCAAAGTTTCAACTTGGTGCGGCTGAAGAAAGAATAACGGTACTTCACAATGGCATGCTTCTGCTTTCGCTGTTTAATCTTCTATTATAACAACGGTGATCTCCACTCGCATTAGCCCAAGGACTTTTTTCATTCACGCTTTATGGAAAGCTTTAGGTGTTATTTTGTGTTACTATAGGCTCACTTTTGTTCTTTATACTCATTACACTGATCTGTCTGACCTCTGGAATTTAGAACTTGCTCACTAAATAGCAGAAGTGCCGGAATCAGGTAAATTTTCAAAAATATTTACATTTTTTGCCGCCCCTTCACTTGCGCCTCCACTTGCCTTCTGGCATTTTAAAATTATTTCTTTCATCGCTTATGCCAATCTGCCTTTTTTTATAGAAAATTTTCTTTTCCAATCCCAGTCAATTTTTCAAAAAAAAAAATCGACGCTGAGTATAAGTGTTTGCAAACTGTTTAATTTCATATTCATAAACAGAATAAAGTCAAATGTGCTATAGATTTAATTAGAATATCATATATGCTACATACATTGAATTAATCAAAAATACGAGTATACTTAACTTTCTGACATGATTTCAAACTACTATCTATAGATAAACTACTGCAATCCAATGAACTTTAACCCAAGTCATGGATCAATGACGTTATATAACTACCAAAACAGAAGTACAAACCTTTTCCGAATCCAACAGAAACTACATATAATTAACATTTTCGATTATGAATATGTCCCTTTACCTAGAGATGACTTTTACTTTTCACTCTCTTCCCAAGTCCTGACGTGAACTTCATGTTATTCAATTTTCACAAAATTTCAAGTACATATACTTTATTCAGCCATCAGGCTCTTGATGTTGCTATATGTATATTGTATGTACTTACTGTAACTGTTACCTGTAATTGAATTTTGTTTGGAACTTTCTCTGGATCTGGATTTCAAATTGAAACAGTTGTTGGAAATATATATCAGTTCATGGAGCCATCGTCATCACTGCACTGAGCCAGGCCACCACCATCTCCTGCCGACTCCCTGTCGCATTACCGCAGAGAATAATAATTTTGTAAATGGACATTGAGTGGCAGATTCAGTTGGGCTAGGACTAGAGCTGGAGCTATCAGGGCAACTGAACGGTCATCTATATAGTCCCGTTCTAAAGCCAGATAAGTTAAAGAGACCGGATGCTGCTATGCCAGCATAATTCCTCTGATCTGAGAATAAATACATATTTAGGCCATGAATACTTGAAACTTACATGAGGATAATGTTCTCGTTCAGAACGAGCAACTGATGCATAAGTTACCAATAAGCGGCTGCGGTGTTTTGGCAGCGGGTGTTACCTTCCATATTCATACATTGTATAGGTAGACGTTGTGCGGCAGAGTTGAAATGTTATTAGTTTCTTGGGTATGGCTATAAAGAGGTCATAGATGTAAATAGATTAGCTTAATGAAATAATTGAAATTTTTATGCTGGGTCAAGAGAATTTTCAAATACCTTTGCCATTTAATGCTACGGGAAGAATATGCAATGCATTTTGCATTTATACGTACCATAGAAGTGACAAATCAAAGGTCAAGAACGTTAACGTGATTGTGCGGAAAAAAGTCGTGTAATAAACGGGTTTCTATTTTGTCACAATATTTAGACAGAAAATTAAAACAAAAATAAAACAAAGTAGAAAACAAATCATTGTTATGAATATTTTACAAAATTTCTACGATATTTTATAAATACATATACATACCTTATTCAATTCTTAATTCCGATTCACATGAGAATCAGTTGGATTTAATAAATATGATTTTAAACAATTTATAAACCTAAATTCTTCACTAATTTTAATCAAAATGAAGTAGAAGTATATTTTGTTTTAATGTTTCGATACTAAACTAAGCTTTTTGTTTGATAAAATAAGATCAATTTGAGAAAACAAATTATTCGTAATGAATTGCAAGATGATTTTTGTGAATTGTCCAGCTCTATTCGCGTTCCACACACGATCCACACTTCGACGAACAAATTGTTTGCGCAAATAAACTCAAAATCAATCTTGTTTTTGTTTTCTTCCTGGTTGGTCATAGCCGAATTTGTCAAAGTCAAACGTCATTCGCAACGAATAAAAAAGCCATATGCATTAAACGTCATAATGGACGAATATTCGTCGGTCGTTGGTCGCTCGCATCGCTGATTCTTTGGAGTAAGCGGTAGCAAAGTGATAACGCGATTGTATAAAGCGTAAAACAGCCGTTAACAGCAAACAGGACACTGGCCAGCAAATATTTTCCAAACACATTGCCAACAACGCCAACGAACGTCCTAAGACAAAGGCGGTTGCTGTTGTTTGTGCTGCTTCAAACTATTTAACACATAACACTAGATAGACACATTTTCAACTCCTATACTACATGCACCTTTATGAAGTGAATTCAGTTGATGTGCAAAACGCGTTATTAAAGAGGTCTTATAGGAGTTATTTGAAAGATAGAAATATAGAGATAAATACATATACTTTATTAACACTTTTATTTTTCATTCTAAAGAACTCTACAATATTATAAGCACTTCAGCAAAAATAACTCTAACCATAACATGTCAAGATCAATGACTTAATTTTCACACGCATATAGAAGAGGAACTCCACCGATTTGGCGTGCAAAACTAGGGACAGCTAGTGAGGTTCCAAGCTGACTGGAGCGTGTTGGTTGAGAGTCTGCTTTGGCCCGGATTGTAGTGCCATCTTAAGTAAGTACTAAGTAGGAATATATACTTGAGTAAAAGATTAATTTTTAAAATATGTATAAAATCATTAACAGATTCTAAAAAAATATTTTCAACGCTTTTTAGATATTAACCAATTTTTCTGTCCAAAAAATGTATATTTATAAAATATTAATTATTTTTTAAGTAAGGAACTTAAAAATGACCCTAGGGCTGGTAAGCCTCAAGTAAAGTCTCCAACCAAAACTATACCTTCAGAAGCCTAACCTTGTTAGTACTTACTTACATATATGTATCTTAGGGTGGTCGTAATAATACTTTCGTTTTTAATTTTCATTTTTTTTTCAAATTAAAGTTTTCAAATGAAAAAGAAATACTGTATTTTGTAAAATTTCTATTTTCATCGCCGCTCTTAAAACTCAATATGTTATGTATATGAAAAGAAGTACATATTTGTTGAAATATACTATAGCTAGGAAAGTTTATTTTGCTCAGTTTCTGTCAGAGGCAAAGTTAAAAAAAAAATACGTTAGAAAAAAATTTACAATTTACAAATTTAAAATTTTTAAATTTATTTTGAATAATTTCAAAATCCAAGTTGAACAGTTTATTTGATTGACAACCCTTACATACATAATGTATATTTTGCATTAGCTACAAGGCTCGATATAATTCCATGACCTTTGTGAAACTTATGCAGAATCCAATTTTTTTCCAAAATAATATTAAAAGTGAGAAAAGAACAAATATACCTACAAATTTGTGTACTTAAGATAAAATGTTATGAAATCAACTAGACAAAATCGTTCGTGATCGCCACGTCCGGAAAACTCTGATCTGTGTTTTAATTTGGAGTGCAGATTTTTTCTGGACGTGGCGATCACGAACGGTTTTGTCTGATATCTGATACAACTTAAAATTTTCGATGGCTGACCGGCTGGAATGGTTCTATTAAAACACTTGACTTCGTGGCCATCTACAAAATATTGTTGATTTCTACACCGGAAATCGATCTTACGAATTCCGTTGAATAACCTAGTGCTGTTTTTTCCAGTTCTTCGCTTTTACTACTTGGAATATTTGAGAGTGCGATGCAATCTCATAATGCAAAAACTATAAATGCCATGCAATAGCGGAAGAGATGTGTAGAATTTTTAAAACACAGTTTGGATCGATGCCGGTGATTTCCTCTGTTACATTCACAAAAAACTAAAGAATCCAATTGTTTTTTATTTTTTTTAATTAAGCGCGCACTCAAGGGGATATGACTACCCTTAAAATGTTTAAACACAGTACGAGCGTTTAGGGAAATGGGATAGGAGTTAAAAGGAGATACCGATGCACATTGGTTTTGAATGTCTGAGCATCGAAATGGGTAGGAAAAATCGAGCCGGGTAAAGCATTCCACATTCGAGTGGTGCGGCTAAAGAAAGTTTCTCTGTACTTAACAGTGCGTCCGAAGTTGGGCTCAAGGGTGAACTGATGGGCATTCCTTGCAGTGCGAGTATTACGGTGGAATTGCTTAAGGCGAGGAATGCAACTGGCTATTTCGCTAGAACAATGCTTATGGAAGAAGCGGTAAAAAAGTGAAAGGCAAGAAACGTTACGACGATGTTCCAAGGAAGGGAATTGGCTATCATTGCTTTGGCTTTATGTGCAAACTCATCGCGACGATAGAACAGATCTTCGATGCTGTCTTGCAAGTCCTCATCATTTTCAATTGAATTCGTTTCATACGGACTTCGCAAAACAACATTCATTCATTTCATTTCGGAAATCAGGCTAGCAAGAAATATCTAAGCCAGGGTCTTCTTTTCCCGTCAAGCCCGAAATAGTTATTTCAGCAATTTTTTTTTGGAATAACCCTTTGTTATTTTCTAAAAAAAATTACTAAAAAAAAAATATGTATTTAAAAATGTTACATAATATGTTATATAATTTATTTGAACTAATAGTTTCAGAAGACTTCATTTTCAAACTCAAATCTTTAAAAAAAAATACTTTTTCAAACTTTTTTTTCAAAAAACCATACCTACTATTTTTATGTTCAGTACTTAATAATCTTATGTCGCAAAAGTCGAAATTTTAATCTATAAAAAGAACTACTACTACAAGGGAGTTCTAATCCTTGGAATCCGAGAAGCCGGTACTTTTGATAAAAAAAAAAGTTTTTTACTTCATTATTTTTCAAAAGCTATTGCAGAAAAATATAAATATATTTACATACATACATAGGTACTGAAAATGTGGATAAATTGAGATACATATCAAATTTATACCAAGCACTACAGCTGAATATGTGGCACTATTGCTTAAATATGTAGAAACTCTTAATTTCCATTGCCTCATACATTTTGTCGCTTCAAGGAGAATTTTCAATAAAATTCAGGTATTTCTTTTATATATTTTAAAATTATTTTTTTTTTTATTATATAGGTGTAGGTATACTTCTATTTTCTTGCAGGTATTCCCACAAAAAAAATTCAACAAAAATACAAATGTATGCCAACCCAGGTGAGTCTGTAAATGTGATTGATGCTGAAAATATCTTCATTTTTACGTGAAATAGCTCTATCAACCAAAAAAAAACACTACATACATTTTTTCTTAAAATGTTTACACACGCAGTAGACTCTAACATGTTAGTAGGTACATATACTGCCTACTGACAAACTTATGTTTCCTAAGTGAATTAAGCTGTTTGCACACAGTTGTGACAGTGAATCCTACTTAGATATTCCGAGAGGTCTACCACAGATTAGTCCTCAGAGATATCATTCGTTTTCGTTTTGTTTTCGTTTTATTTTGTTTTGCCTTTGTTTATTTTAGGCGGGTATTCCTTGAGGGCCTTTGCAACATTTTCAAGGATCATGGGATGAACCAAACAAAAATGCTTGGAAAATATTATGACTTTTAGCTAAAAAGTTATTTTGAAAAGTACAATAAAGTCAATTTGTAATTTCATTATGGCATAGGTACTTAAATTTAAGGTAAAAAAATTAACTGATTACATTCAAATAGAGTCTAGTATGGCAGTTCACAATTCTTCAAAGTCCTATTATACGTAAGTAGGTTTTCTTCTCTATGAACAAACGTATTGCTTATGTCACTAAAATGTCAATTAGCGTCTTCTTAAGCCAATTAAATGTCAATTTTGCTTTTTCAACGACCGCGACCCAAATACCTACACTTTTGCAATGCGACAATTAAATTTACTCTTTGAAATAAATGGTAATTTTTTATCCTATACAAGGTAATATATAACCCCAATTTTCGACTACACTGAGTACATTCTGAAATAAGGACAAAATTATATTAAAGCCTAGTGATGGTATTTATATGTGTAAATCGACCGTAGACATTTAAATTATCGCAGTAAATGTCTTAAAGTAATAAAAATTTTAAAAGCTACAAACTTACTGTCTGGTCTTATAAATTACTTAAGATATTCTTTTTTTTTCATTTCAAGTTGAGAACCTGCGCTCTTATATTTTTTAAGGTAATTATATAAAATTGATAAAAACAGAATAAATTACGACCTCTTGCGAATCGGTATTATTGTATATTTTTTTGGTGCAACTTTTTAAATTTTCCATTTGTTTAAAAAAAAATTGAATAATTTATTTGCCTTTTTATTTCGTTGAATTTATTTTTTGCTGCAATTGTATATTTACGCCTTGTTTCATGTTTGCATATCTATTTAGTTCACAGTCTCTCTCATGAGAAATTTAATTTGAATTTTTTTTTGTCAATTTCCCAAATAAATTGAATTTGATTTATAAATGAATAGATGTGTACCTGTCTATTTTTTTTACATAGATTTTTTTAAATGATAAAAACTGACCTCAAGCACCAAGGTCAAAATAAATATATACAGTTCTGAAGATATTTTTGTAAAAACAATTGGTATGGATTTAATAATGTTCACATAAAACCAAAATTTCAAAAATAATATGAACCCGTTGAGTTCCCAAAACCAATTTTTGATTTTTTTTAAACCCAATTTTTTTTTTAACTTTAATGTACAATGTTATTAAAATTAGGACTTATTTCAAAAAAAGAATTCATGACAATCCATCAAACCGCTTCGCTTATGAGAAAATCAGAAACCAAATACAAATACAGGTAATAACGATTTTTTAAAGATTATTTTTTGACCAAATAATTTTAATTACTTGCTTAACCGTTCTTGAGGTAAATAAGTCTTGTCTAAATGGTTATATGACAGGTAACGAGAAACTATCTGCAAAATATCCAACACGCGACCGTATTTATTTAATGGAAATTTGAGTACTAAAAGTTACGAAAAACATTGAAAATGTAAGAATAAACTGTTTCTCGTCTGAAATTGTTGTTTCTCATGTTTTTCCACAAACAGAGGCGAGAACGAAAATATTTCTAGTCTGAACTGAAACTAAAATTAGTTTTGCAGAGACGAAACTGAAATTTTTTGTTTTCTTAGATTGTCAGGATATTTTCCACCAAGACTACACTGTTCATATTCCAACCTGTTTTTTAACTTTTTGGCATCTTTATTTTACAGCAGTTTATCAAAAATTGGGTGTGATTACCTGGTACTGTTCACTTAAATATAAATTATTATTCTGTAAATCTTAGATTCATCTCGTTACGTGGATAAATTGATAAACAAAGTTATATGATGATTATCTTGTAAATAGTGAAATAGTTTTTAAAAATTCCTTTTAGACGACTTCCGCAAATAAGCTGTAAATTTCTTAGCCTTGAAGTTAATGTTTTCTGGAACAAAAAAAACATTGCAAATTCGGTATTTTATTTCAAGGTCATAACTCAATAAAGAGTTTGCATGAGGTATTTATAAAGTGAGGTCGGGGATTTATTTTGTCTTTTTTTTTAAGAAGACTTCAAAACTATTAATTTATAGCTGCAAATTTTTTAACTTTATTTTAAGTAAATACCTAACTAAAACGGTTGCTAAGAAATTTGTATGTATGTACTTCACAATGAAGTTAGCAGAACAGGCAACTGCACTCACTTTTTGATGAACAGCAAAATCGGGATTAGACAATTAGATATTTCTTCTGGCGTCCCGCTAGTCTAGGGATTTTCTGGTACACTTCACAGACAACGAAACAAGACTTAAAATCTCTGCCGGTCTCGTCTCGGTGATCTTTTCCAGTTGACTTGATTTTGGTATAAGCTTGTTTTAAGAAGAGCCACAACATGAATTTCGGGGTTTGGTCTTTAATGAAATAATATAATCGCGATTTAATAGTTGTTTTTACTCAACAAAAAAACGTTCCTACCCTTGCACTGACTTCAAAATAAGTCAGTTTAAGTCTAACTTAAAAGTTGGCACAGTTGATTTTAAGAATTGTAGGTACTCAAGTGTATGATATATTTTTGGGTGTTGGTTATTTGATTTGATTTAATTTCATTTTTAATTTTCATTGTTGTTCTTACTGTTGATGACGAATTTCTATTTTTTTTGGGAAGAACTCATAATATTCACACAAAGATTCTTTGAATGAGACTTTTTTGAGGGATATTTGAGGAAATATCCACATCCAGCACTATAGCACTACGAAAGCACCAAACAAAAAACTTCCTCAAATCCTCGTAAGGAGAGTAAATTGAATAGAATCTGGTTTTCCTGTTTTCCTATTTTTCTTTTACTTAGTCTAAGTTTTTTTGTGAAGAATAAAAAAAAACAACACCAAACCAACAACATGTTAACAAAGACGATGTAATGTTTTTGCTGAAAATGAAAATGTATCTTTTTCTCTCAAAGCATACCTATAATTTTTTTTGTTTTGTATTTTTCTTCGACACGTTTTATGACAGAGGCATGCACTTAAGCAGCGGAAAACAACTTGTTCAACGGAATCATTGTTTGTTTGATTTTTCACCTGTCCTATAGGCCTCCGCCTCCTTCGCCTCTAACAACTCATTATGGGCTTTACTATACAAAAAAAAATAAAACAATATAAAATTGTATACAGGAACGTGAGACAACTGCTTTCAATTGCGGGTGTGGTGTGCAAATGTATAAAAAAAAAAAACTTGTGTACCTATTATCTATTGGACAAAGTGCTATTCTGATGGGGAAAGTGCCTCTTCCGTATGAATGCTTGTTTATTCTCGGCCTGAAAAAAAGTTCTTCCCATAGTTGTTTTAGTCAGGGTTTGAAAAAAACCTTGAAAGTGGGTTATAACGAAGAGTTTTTTGGTGTACGAATTTAATTGAAAATTTCCTTTGGCAATGCGACAATTTTTTCCAACTATCGACGCAATAGAACAAGGAAGTGAATTGCTTAGCTTTGCAGTTTACTGGTATGGAATGTCAATGGAAGACAACCGACACGTTTCTGATGTTTATAATATAACAGAACATTTATATAAACTTCGTATTAATAATTTTTTTTAATCTTTAATCTCAGAGCAAATCATGGATCGCCAAAGAAAAAATCAATTTTTTTTTTGGGCACCAGGGCCCCTATTCTAGTTCTATAATAAATGCGACGAAAAGTTTTTCTAATAAATAAAACATTATTAGATAGCTATTTTTTGTTAAAAAATCAGATGATTAAAAACCTTATATGATTTTATCATAGAACAGGTATAAGGGTAAGAGCCTTGGACACGTAACTTGTGTTTCTTTCACACGTCGGAGCTAATTTAAGGCTTTTTTCGTGAGCTTAGAATAAAATAAACTGACAATAATAAAGGTTTTTTACAAATGTGTGATTTTTATGGATGGTGAAGGAGTGGAGTACATATACCAAAACAGTTCATACCGTCACAGTTCATACCAGTACAGACCATACCAACGCAGTCCATACCGGGTGACCCTTCATACCCATAATATTGGCGTTTATAGCAAATGGGAAATTTTCAAAACGTCCCTACGCGAAAAATAAAATTAATTGAGAAATTGATTTTATATTCCTAAAATTTGTTATTGTTTCAAACTTTTCCAAAAGCAAAAAAAGTTTATAAATGAAAAAAACCCCTGCTGGGACACACTATTGGATTTCGGGTGCGAAGTAAAGTTGTGACCAAGACAAGCTTTGTTTTGTATAGCCCTTCCCACTTAAATATGAGAAAAAAGCCCTTCTTATACTAATTATTATCCTTAATTTTTTGAATAGGTGATATGAAAGCACCACTTACGTTTTCCTAACTCTCGCCGAATATAGAAGCATTTGAACCTCATAAAATATTTTTGTTCGTTGACTTTTAAGGCCAAATTTTTGCATGACCAAAAATTAAGGCAAAAAATACTACAATGTCCCACAGGTAGTAAAATTTTTTGGTCATTTGTAAAAAACATGAACAACGAAACATCTTCCTCGGTCCCAACACTCGTTGTCAATGACATTTCCTTCGTTAGCTCTCTCGAGAAAGCTAACTTATTCGTTAGGCAGTTCGCCGCCAACTCTACGCTGTCTGATAGTGTTATGACTCCCCCAGTTCTTGAGCGCGTAAATGATTCTATGGGACAAATCTTCATTTGTACTCGAGCTGTAGCGAGAGTCCTAAAAGATCTTAACACACATAAATCCGCTGGTTCTGATGGTATCCCCGCCATTGTTCTGAAGAGGTGTTCTTCCACGCTGGCAAAACCCCTGCGTAAGCTTTTCCATCTATCCTATTCTTCTGGGCTTGTTCCGAGCAGTTGGAAAACAGCATTTGTCCAGCCTATCCCAAAAAAAGGCGAATCTTCTTCACCCTCTAATTACCGACCAATTGCACTTACGTCCCTTCTTTCCAAGGTCATGGAAATGCTGATAAATTATCAGCTCAAGAAATATCTCGAAGATCGAAAGCTTCTTAATGACCGGCAATACGGCTTTCGCAGCAATAGGTCCACTGGTGACTTGATGGTTTATCTCACCGAACAGTGGAACAAATCTTTACATCGTTTTAGAGAAAGTAAGATTATTGCACTTGATTTTTATAAAGCATTTGATAAAGTTTGGCATCCTGCTCTTTTATCAAAAATGCGTGCTTTTGGTATCGATGAAACTCTTCTTCGTTGGATTAGTAACTTTCTTTCGAGTCGTTCTATACAAGTAGTATTAGACGGATTCAAGTCTGAAACCCATAACATAAATGCTGGTGTACCACAGGGTTCCGTTTTGTATCCGACCCTCTTTCTCATTTTCATTACTGATCTCCTGTCTGCAACTACTAATCCATTAAATTGTTTCGCTGACGATAGCACTCTTAGCTTTTCATATTCGTTTCCAGATTCACATCCCTGCTCTTCGGACGTGGAACTGAAACGGCTAAATATGATAAGTACATTAAATTCTGACTTAGATAGCATTGTACAATGGGGATTAAGAAATCGCGTAGAATTTAATGCTTCGAAAACTCAATGCTGCCTTCTGTCGTTAAAGCGAGACCTCCCCCCCCCCCCCTGCCATTATCTATGAATGGCACTTGCATCGAAGAAACTAATCGTCGATACTTTTACGTCACTCGAACACCGACGTAACGTTTCTTGTCTCTCGCTCTTTTATCGTTACTTTTACGGTAAGTGCTCAAATGAAATAGCCAGTTGCATTCATCCCCTTAAACGATTCAACCGTAATACTCGCGCTTCCAGGAATGCTCATCAGTTTGCTCTTGAACCCAATTTCGGCCGTACTGTCAAGTACAGGGATTCGTTCTTTAACCGTACTACGCGAATGTGGAATTCCCCTAAACGCTCTGTGTTTCCCTCTCATTGTGATATATTGAAATTCAAGACTAATGTTCACCGACATCTCGCACTGTGTTTTAACATGTAAAGAGTACTTGTCCCCTTTTGTGCGTGCTAAATATAAAAAAAAAAAAAAATAATTTCTATCTATAATCTATATATATAATTTAGAAAAAATGTGTTTTTGTATTTAATTATTTGTATTCATTTTTGAAAAACAAAAATAAATTTTTGTAAGATAATTCTAATTTCTAATTTTTGATAAATTACTATTTTTCATTTTTCTACCTAGTGTACTGTACGAGTAGGTAGATAATATATTTTATACTACTCTCGGTAAACTCTTCTTCAACCCAGAAGTTTTTCCAAATTTCCTTATTTTTAGTTTCCTAGTATTTTCTAATTTAAAAACATAACGTATTATTATAATAGATACTAAACAGCTAACAAAACGTTTGCTATTAAGTTACCTCTGCCCCCAAATCCAATTTACGTTCGTTTAACTAAACGACTTTCCCCGGATTACAATGATAAACCAATTATCTGCGTCTCGTCAAATGTTGACATGTTGGTTTTGCGAGCAGACAAAAGTGTGAATGCGATGAACCTAGGTACATACATATATTATATATTAATGTAGGAGTAGGTATACTCGTTTAATCTGGCCATATATCTATGCAAATAGTAGACTATAGCGGTTTTATAGATCCGTTTATTTATGATACGCCGCAATCTGCGGTGGTATTTTAATTAACTCTCTGAATTCCAGGGAATAACCGCATTTGGGAAATCGAGCAGGGAATGCAAATTATGTAGTATTAAGTGGTGTCAAAGCATTGGAGAGTTTGCGGTTTGCAGCCACAGTTGTGTGACAACATTGTGACATTTTGAGATAATAATTTGGTATCAATCTGTCAACATTCTGTACAGCGTAAGAATTTTGGAAATTTATAAGAATGTATTTGTATGTGCTAACTTTGTTTGCAAAGTAATCGATTCTATTGAGAAATCACCTTTTTTTAACTTAATTAGGTACTTTCGGTCTTCAAAACCTTAAACATGTTTAAGGGGTTGGCTACGGTTTCCGCGTAACCTTTTTCGGCAACGTTTCACGCTGGGACAATACCTACAAAAGTAGCTATTTTGTATTTTGTAAGACTTTATGAGCCCAAATAGGCAGACCTATATGAAATGAATCTAAGCGAAAACCAAAACATATGCGCATCCTTGCACTCAACATTATGTATAATTTATTGTACATATTTAAAACATAATAAACAACCTCTCTATATGATATTGAGTAGATCGATACCACTTTCATTAATGCAAAAGTAAAAAATCGAGGGTATGGTACGTAACTAACGTAGAATTTTGTTGTAAACTAAGAATCTATTATAAATGGCAAAGCACATATTTTCTAGCAGAATTTCTCGATTCCTTTGAACTCCTACCATCCATTGAATGAGATATATCTATATTTTTTTTGCAAAAAGTTTTATTCTGAAACTCATGGCCTCAATGCTTTCGAAAGGTAAGGAATATTGCCATAAAAAAATTCTTTAAAACAAAATAGGTATAGGTGATGATGAGTAAAAATGTTTTAAGCATTACATTTGCCAATAAACTAATTTAATTTGGGAACGGGTTGTAATTTTTTCTTTACAAGTTTCTGTATGTGGATTAAAAATTCAACATGAAAATAATTCTGGATTCTTTTACTCTGCTTTTCCATTATTCTGCATTCCAAAATTCTGTAAATCCAGAATACTATACCTATTTAAAATTTAAGTGAACATTGTTTTATTTCCCTGAAAATAGTTTTTTAAATTCAAGTTGATTTTTTTGAATACGACTTAAATCTATAGAATATTAGAAACTTAATTTTGTCAACTACAGAATTTTGAAAAAAAAAATAGAATACAGAACTGTTTAATCCGAACTATGGCACATACAGAATTATGACGCCATTTAATTTGTGTTTAAAAAACAAATTCTATATACATACCTACCACTGATAAAGTCACCCAGGTAGCAGACTGAGCACTATTTAATTTTACTTGCCTAAAAGACTTACTGGTTTATTGTGCACCATCACAACGATGGCCAACTTTTTAAAAACCAAATATTGAACCAAAATAAAAAAAAATCCAGTTTTCAATTATTTTTTTATTATTTAAAAAATATCTCAATAACAAAAAAAAAGAATTATTTGATCTCTTCTTTAGTTACTAATCAATGAAAATTGCAGAAGCGTTTTTCCTGTATTTAGGAGCCTAAGTCAGTAATAAAATTAAAAAAAAAAAATAAAATAAAGACCTAAATTAAGTATGAGTATTTATTTAAATATTTCTTTTCGGGGTTTAGTACGAAATCCCGAATAACAACAACCCGCATCACAAAATCCCCATTCACAAAATCCCGAATAATGAAATCCCGCCTTTTCAATATCAAATTAACAGGACTGTTTGGTATTTAATTTTCATAGTAAAAACATTTTTTTTCGTTTGTTTTTCTCGATTGAAAGGTAGCACTCGTATATGCAAAAGGAATGATATGATTGTAAAGCTTACTTTCGCTACCTATGTATGTGTCTTAAAAAGATAGACCTTTAGCAATTGTAATTCTATCCTAGCAAATAGTTGCCCGGGGACCACAAAGCAAGCGTGAATGATTGTTGCCCAGACCCAGGTTCTGGGGAGCCAATAGTTTCCCGATCAGGAAGAATGCAGGTTCATGGATTAAAAAAGAGAGCACAAGTACAACACAGTGATCTAAAAAGCTTTCTGTTTTGTAAATTCAATTATCAACCCGATTGCCTCCGTTTCATAAAAAATTGGGGGGAGAGTATGATAACCGGGGTGCCGAGAAATGATAACGGATTTTTGTAGAACACGTCGATACAAGCATTTTTTACTATAGGAGGGGAGTCTATCTCCCCCGTTTAGGCGGTAGGGGCAATTTAAAAAATATGTACGTTAAATGGAAAACAAATAATTAAAAAATAACGGTAATACCTACAACTAAGTTTTATACATTTTTTTTAAGCCAACACTTTTGTCTATTAGCCAGTTTTTGAATCAAGTCAAAACTGTGCATAGTTGTTGAAAAAAATTGTTTTAAACTCAAAATTTGGGCAAAAAAAAGTTAAAAATAAGGTTTAAAGTGTAATTTTCCAAAACTTTAACATTTCCTACTGTTGTTTTTTTAGAATTCATTGCTTCAATTTGTTTTTGATCAAAAACTGAAAACTAGATGATTTTATGTTTTCTAGTTCTTGAGAAAATTGAAAATTACCAAAAAAAAATATTTTAATTAAATTATTTTTTCCTTGCTTGAGTATTTGCGTAGTGTTATTTTGATAGTAATAATCGAATATGGATTAAGATATACCTAGGATAAATAAATTTTTCCTAAATCCAGTTTATTTAAATGCAAAAGAAACTTTGCATGCAACCCACCCCAAATCCTATAGTGAGCCCAAGCAAGGGGGTTGCATCACCCATTAACACCTCGGTGTGGCATACACCCAACCTCGCACCTACCCCAAATCCAACAGTGGGCCCAAGCAGGGGAGTTGCAGGGGGGCAGCATGCCCCCCCCCATACACACCCCACTGTTGCATATACCCAAACTCGCACCTACCATTATTACTATCAAAATAAGACCACTCAAGCAAAAAAAAAAACATAAATAAATTAAAATAGTAGTTGTGGTTATTTTCAATTTTCTCAAAAACTAAAAGGCATAAATCATCTAGTTTTCAGTTTTTAATTGAAAATTAATAAGAGCAACAAATTATTAAAAAAAAATTATTTATAAACTTATGGTTTTGAAATATTGAAATTTAAAATTTTTTTTTTAACTTTTTTTTACTCAAATTTTGAGTTTAAAATTAGATTTTTCAAAAACTATGCATAGTTTTGACTTTATTTAAAAACTGGCTAATAGAATAGAATGTTGGCTTTAAAATAACGTATAATACTTAATTTTAAGTATCACCGTTATTTTTTAATTAATTGTTTTCCATTTAACGTACATATTTTTTAAATTGCCCCTACTGCCTAAACGGGGGGAGATAGACCCCCTTCCATAGTAAAAAATGCTTGCATTACCATGTTCTACAAAAATCTGTTATCGTTTCTCGGCGCCCCGGTTATCATACTCTTGCCAAAATTGGTCTTGTGCGATGACGAATTATGCTCATATCTAAATGGCACTAACAACGAAGTTTGTTTCATATTTTTATCTCATCTGCACTGGTGAAACTATTTCTTTCAATTAGAAAAAAAACACTGATGTAAACATATGTACAGGGATAGTTTGCAAACAGGGAAATATGTACATACATTGGGACAATTCAGAAAGATTTATAAGGCAATGGTTCAAACGGATTTTGCTGCAAACTGGCCATAAGACATTAGTCCTCTCCTAAATACGTATAAAGTCTTGAAATAAATACCACGATTAAAATCATATAATAGTTCCCCTAACTAAAACTATAAATTGTTTGTAAACGACTCCTTATAGTTCATTTTTGTGCGTTATAAAACACTAAACACTTTTCGATTATCCTCAATTATAATTCAACACTAATAATATGAGAATCGATTTTCTAGTTTAACACAACCAACAACTCGAATAAGGTAGACCAACCAGCCCATCATCATCATCACTACCCCAAAATCATGCTCATATTGTCGACCAAACCAACTAATGTCAGCTTGTGTAATTATTGTTCTGTGATGAGTAAACACATGAAAATCCTATTAATGATATGTGATGACACATTTATATTAAACAAGCTTCCTCTTCACAACGAAACTCGAATTATATCGGCCTAAGGCCTTGCAAACACCATAAACGTTCTTCTCCACTTCCATTGAGGCCCTCCCTGTTCCAATTCCCAGCCTATATAGCCAACATCGATTGCAAAATATATAATTATTATGTGAAGGATACGAATGGAACATTTAGAGGGCCATATTTATTTAGTATAGTTCATTGTTTACACGTATTTTCGTACATTAAGTTGCAAAGGGTAGATCGATGAGAAATTTTACCTACTTAATAATGATTTTCGGATAATGACGTGCATGAGTGTGCGGTTAAATTGGAAGGATTAATAGTACAATACTTCATATAAACTATTGTATTTATAACGACAATGGTAAGGTCGGTATAATAAAATGTAGTGAAGTGCTAATTTATGTATGTGGAAATACAAGTTTAATGGGAGGAGATATTAACATACTCAGTTGTGGAAAAAATTATTTTATTAATTCGATTAATTTTTCATTAATTGCTGATTAAAAAATTAATTTTCATCACGACTTGTCGGTTCGTTTGGTCTGGTCGAAAGAGGAGACAAAGACGAGATTATTGTATATCTCTTTTTTTTAGATTAAGAATTTTTATTTATCAATTTGTTTTATATACAATTTGGCTTAAAACTAACTTATTATTAAATTTAATCTTGTTGGCTCGACAATATGGGCCCACGTTCTTCTAGTGTTTTTTTATATAATGCTATTATTTTTTTTTTTTAATGTCATATTATTGTTTACTTAATCTATTATATGAATTTAATATTAAAGAATGTACTATTATTTCTTATTTCAAATAAATTCAAATAAAATTCAATATATTTGAAAAGTTAAAAATAAAGAGAAAAAAAGATTATCTACTACTAGGTTTTTATCCCCTGTAGTGTTCGTTGTTGTTGCGTTCATAGAACGGGTTTTCGTCGTTGTGGATGATGTCCTGGAATTGGTCGTCTGTGATGGCTCTGGCATGTAGGTACCTGTTGATAGGCGATAGTTGTTGCTGGAGGAGTTGTTGGATTTCTTGGTTGGGATGATCTCCGAGGTTCCTGATGATTTTTTCGGCTAGCTGCAGCATGTATTGATCAATAGGGATCAATGCTGCTTCCTCGTATAGTTTTCTGGTGGAGATGAACTTCTTAGTCAAGGGGTTCCGGTGTAATCCAGTGCAGATGCGTAGAATTTTCCTTTCAAAGAGCTTCATCTTCTTCATCGCTGTTGGGGATATGGTGGACCATACCGGTATTATTGTATATCTCATCAATTTCAGTCTCGTTTCTGCTTGATATGGTCTCGGTCTGGAATAATGAATCTCGTCTCAGCTAAAACCGACTCGATTCTTTTCGGTTTTTTCTTTTTTTGTGAGAAAAATAAGGACCAACAGTTTGAACCTTAAAAATTTAACAGGCTTTAAAGACTTAAAATGGCGTTTGTTCCATACAAAATGCAAATTTTGAAATTTTAAAGCCTGCTAAAGATGAGTCCAATCGAACATAGGGACTATATACAAAAGTACATACTCGTATATAAACGTATATAAAGAAGAAGGAGCTCAACAAACTGAGTGCATAGCTATGTCATCAAGACCAGTGCCATTTTGAAAAATCAGGTGTTCCTCGAAACTGCTCCGACGATTTTTTTTGAAAAAAATTCAATAAATTTAAATAAATATTGCTTCACTTTAAACCATATTATTATTTCTTGATTTTTTATTTTCCCAAGAACTGTTTATTTGAATGTAATCAAAGTTTTTGAGCGAAAAGTTCTAATTTGGACTAAATATTTCTCATATTTTTAAAATTTGACATAAAACAATTTTTACTGTATAACGCTAGTATTCTATTTATATTCAAAAATAACGGTTCAAATTTTCAAATTTTTCGAAAACGGCAACGGCCATTTTAATAAATTTTTTTGATAAAATGTGTAAATTTGTTCGACCTCAAATTAAAATTAAGAAATCCACAAAACAGACAAGTATCAAACGAATTGCATATATGTAGGTACCGGTTTCATCTTCTCATCATTTGTACAACATGCATGTTGTGTGGTACATGTTGCAATTGAGAAAAGACATAACAATCTCCTTTGAAAATCTGCATACAATTGCATGATAGTGCGAATGAAATTCCCAATTTCTATGCAATTCAAAATAGAAAATAGATAGACGTTATATAGGCTACGCATAGGCACACAGAGATGCTAATATCATTTCGACAAACCAAACCACACCAATGAATGTACGCAGCAAAAGTCAATAGGATGTTTTACAATAAACAAACATGATCCAGCTTCGATAGTTTCCCGGTAATCCTTTGTGTGTCCATTCAAGCGCATCAATACGGATGGACACGCTCTTACTCTCCTGTTCCTCTTTATATGATGGAAAACAGAGCAACGAACAAGCAACTACGAGGAGTAGGCTTCGATTGAATAATCTTGACAAACATTACGTATATCATTTGAAGTTATCTTTCGGTCTCCTTTTTATTTGAAATTAATGAGAGAAAGGACATTTGATCCGAAAATCAGTTTCGATGTAGACCGGAAGATACCTAAATCTGAGACCGAGATCACAACAAATAGGTTTTTTTTGAATCTGTATAATTGAAAAGTGCTATGTTCTCTTCTACTCGTATGTACCTACATATATTTGAGTAAACAAAAAAGTGTACCTACGCAAGATAATTTTTTTTTTTTTTTTTTATAATAATAATGTCCTTTTCGAGATAATTCAGATTAAAATTTATTTAATTCCATGGAAATAAAGACTAGTGGATATAAGTTTTTACTGGGACAAATTTTAACAAAAGGTTTATTGACAGTTTTCATTTCCATCAAAGTATAATCTTTTTGGAAACCCATTAGAAACTTCTAGGCATTTGAGATGACACCGAGACGAGACTGTAAACTATAACTTATCGTGAGTCTCGGTGGTGTTTTCAGTAGAGAATTAAGTAAATACTAGACAGCCTCTAGAAAAAAAAATGGTTGTTCAGCATTTTTCTAAACAATAAAAGATTAAATCATAAAAATTCTGAGTTGGTGCAAAGACGAGCACGATACTAAGTCATACGAGACAGAGACGAGACATCGTCATCGAAAAGTGTTAAGATATACCTACCTAGGTTAAAACTAGGCTTCTACGTTGAAATATCTGGCAGTATTGCCACTTTTTCAAAAGTGTATTTTTTCCATTAGAATATTTTTTGAGTTTTTTTACATTTCTTTCAAAAAACCGGATTCCTCCTTCAAGACAAGAATTCTCACGTAAATAGTTCATACAACTAATTTAACTTATGAACCTTTTATAGGCCTTTATTTTAAAATAGTTTTTAGGGTTGCCACTTTTCTAAAAATATATTTTTTGTAAAGAAAAACATTGAATAAAAAAAAACTGTATTTATTCTTGACACTTAAAAAAACTGTAAAGCAACATGTTGAAACAGAAGGTCTGAGTTTGACTTTTATTTTGAAATAGCTTTCAATGTTACCACAATTCTTTAAAATATATTTTTTTTTGCATTGTACAAATATCGAAAATTTTTTTCAATCTTTTTTTTAATATGTATGATTGGCACCTAGATGCTAAACGTGCCCAACAGGTCTTGAATAGTTCTAGTGATGGAGTATCTTCAACCTTAATAGGTATCACCAATTTTCAAATACAAACTACCCGTGAAAATATATTTAGCTGTCGGTGAACAAGTAAACAGATTTTACTAAATTTTTGTATTTTGTAACAACTAATCCTAGAATAGAAGCCCTGCATTACTGGTTTATTTGTATTATTTGTTTGTATGTGACTTAAAAAAAAATTTGTTCAGAAAAAAAAATGTTGGAATTAAACACCAAAAAAAAAATGAATAAAGTGATTTGTTTTGGTTGGTGAAAATATAATTTTTAGATTCTTAATCATGTCTTATGATCAGTCTTTGATATGTAAGTTATGGCATTATTTCGAAACTAGGAATCAAAACTACATTATAAAGACCCATTAATTTTTCCATCTTTAATTTGAAAAAGAGTAACGAGTTGTCCATATAAAAAAAAATATTAAATTGATTCTTTAAGAGTGTTATATCAGAGCAAAATTAAGTATCAATTCATTAAAAACTTTTTATTTTAATGATTCTTGAATACATAATATGTATGTACATACATACATATATTCAGAATCATCCGATACTCACATAGGGTATATTTTGTAAAACTTTTTAAAAGCCAAAACCTTTAGAGTAAATGCATCGATATTCAACATGCCAAACCACAATATGCTGCTCAACCTGACTCCACCACTGTCATAACAATATCAACATGTTATGACAGAATTATGAGCTGTTCCCCTTTTAAAAGCTAATTAGGTTTTCGAGATAATTGAGAAACTTAGTCCTTTCCAACAATATCTATAGCTCCATATAAGCTCAGCACCAATGCCAACGGAATCCCGTGTTAATGACACTGCTTTATGTATTTGACATTTTGCAGCTCATAATATTTTGTGTAAATAAATGGAGTTATCTGTTGTTACACGCTTAGGATTATTTGATATTGTTACCAATTAGTTTCAAATTTTTAAATGAGCGTTGTAACAATATACATATGTATGTACATATTCGTTTTCATTTAATTCATTGACATTTTAGGAAAACATGTAGCTTCACTTTTAGTTATTTAATACGAAGTACCTACATAAATATAATGGCAAAGCTCAAAATTAAACATTTATTCAGTCAGTTAGATATTTTGAGGAGTTATTAACCAAGAGACTAAAAATAATATAGGCAATATTTCAATCACTACAAAGTAACACTCCGCATTAAAGACAATTGCGAAAAATAAAAATTTAAGAAAGCAAAAAATTGCTTAACACTTAAGGAAAATAAAAGTAAAGCATTTCGTGTTTTGACTTAACATAAAGTTTATCAACGTAAAAATCGTGATCCAGTCCTTTGACTGGGACCACAACTCTCCCACTCCGCTGTTTCACTTCTGCGGGTCACCAGGTTTAAAAAATTGGTTGGCGTGGCAGTCCATGAAGAAGAGAGTTGCAACTCTCAACGATTGCTGCGTGCGTGCTATTATAGGAATGAAGGGCTGAGGTAGGTTAGCTTAGGTTGGGTTACCGTGGCGGTCAGCGAAAGGCTGACCCACATGTATCTGTAAGAAATCCTCCTTACTCATTCAACCATTTTGAGCTTCTTACGAAGTGCTAGGCTACAACTAATCTTAGTATTTGCTAGATCACTAGGATCGTTATAGTAGAATTCTCCTAAGTGGAGTCTACGTCTATTGGACAGAGCTGGGTATGTACAAAGAAGGTGAGGAATTGTTTCCTCCTCCTCTTTATCCATGCAGCTTCTGCAAAAATCGATTGCATGTACGCCAAGACGGGTTGCATGTCTCTTTATAAGACAGTGCCGTCCAGTAATGACACCTATTACGGAGCTTATATGCAATCTGTTTAAGGATAGCAAACCTCTGGTTTTCTTCATGTCAAGTTTTGGCCATATTAATTTAGTAGCCACAAAGATGGTGATGTTATTCCACCTAAGGTTTGATCTCTCTTTAGCATGAGTTTGCACGTTGCGATTTGTATATCAATGTCAGCTCTGTGAGCTAAGACAGGTATTATAGTTCCACTTTTGGCGAGTTCAACAGCTTTACAGTTACCTGGAATGTCCCTGTGTCCCGGCACCCCATACAGGTGAATATTGAACTGCTGCGCCATCTCCACGAGAGATGAACGACAGTTTAGTACTGTTTTGCAGTTTGAGGAGACAGAGTCCAAAGATTTGATAGCCGCTTTGCTATCCGCAAAGATGCGGATATCTTTTGTTGATAACACGTTTTCCTTCAACCAAGAAAAAACCTCTTTAACTGCCAAAAGTTCCGCCTGGAATGCGCTACAATGATCAGGAAGGTGAAAGGATAGACCTAAGTTTAGTCTGTTAGAGTGCACATGCACACCCCCACCAACCCCGTCATCAATTTTTGATCCATCAGTATAGAAGTGAATCGATTCATCCTCCAAGAATGTACAGTTTTCCCAATCGGATCTCGAAGGGATGGTAACTTGGATTTTTTTATTAAACTGTAGTCGGGTGCGGTGTGGTCATCAATGTTACTTTTAAATGATCCGAACGAATTCAGAATAACGGTGTGGCAAATAAATACGGGGCTGTAAGCCCCATTTATTACCGATAACTTACTTGCAGGAGAAGCTACTATAGCCTTCTTCACCCATTCTTGTATATTAGATTTCCAACTTAATTTCATTTGTATATCCTAGTGAAGGCGACAAGATCTGTTTTGTGTGGGTTGACACCTAGTCCACACCGATTTAAGCAACGTGTTAGCTTGTTAAGAGCATTTTGTAGAAGTTCTTTCAAGGTATTAGGATGCTTTCCTATTTCTATGGCAACATCGTCCGCAACATCGTCACTCTATAGCTCTCCTTTTCTAGACTCAAGAGTAGCTCGTTTACTACTAAGTTCCATAGGAGGGGATAGCACCCCACCTTGCGGAGTGCCCCTGCTGACAAATCTTCTTGGCGAGAAACCGCCCAGGTTAGAATTGATAATCCTGCACTCAACATTTGATTGATCAATTCCCTAAACGACTTAGGTATCCACCTTTAGAGTTAGACTTTTCATAGCAGTTACTTACGATTACGGATCTGTCGACATTATTAAAAGCACCTTCTACATTTGTCAAGGAAAGCAACCATTGTGTATTTCTTCTGGTGGAGGGAGTATTCGATGGTACGAATAGAGCCTTTCCTACAGAGTTCCCTTTATTGTAAGGATGTTTTGCATTTGATATCAGTTTTGGATCGATTGTAGATCTAATGTGTAAATCAATCAGTTCAAGAGAATGAATGAAGATAGGCTTTAGGTCTTAGATCTTTGAGGCACTTGCCAGCTTTTGGTATGAACACAACTTTAACTTCCCTCCATAATGTTGGAACATGGCTCAGTTTGAGGAAATCCTTGTGCCTTATATAGGCTTTGTGTAACCGAAGTCGAAGATATCTATACGTAGATAAGCCGCATGTTTCCTACGAGTCACTGACTCATTAACCCAGTTCCAATTGACTTAGAAACTTGAAATTTCACATACTGTCTATTTTTTGTGTAATCAGTGGAAATCTGAAAAAAAAAATTGGAAAAGCTTCTGGTTTTCTGGGGTTCAAGTACCTATTATTTTTTTCCTGAAATTAATTACTATTTTGAATCAAATTGAACTAAAATGAACTAACGAGTTCAGTAGCGTGAATTGAACTAATTTGATCGATCACTCAAATGAGCTAAACTGCCATGTTCTAGAAATAACAAAACTAAGTACCTAAATATTGTGTCATGGTAATTTTAGAAATTTTGTGCAAGACGAAATAGGGGACTGAAAAATTCGAAACGAATCCTTCATATTATGTGGAGAACCGTTATAACTTCAACATACTTAGTCTTAAAGTTTTATTTTATTTGCCCACAAACAAAATATGAACATTTAAATTTTACTTCAGTATATATGTAAATATTACATTGCTATAGTGTAAATTAATTTTTATATCCGTGTCAAAGGCTTTTTCTGAAACCAAAAAACATCTTAATGCAAATAAAGGCCACACATTCAAATAATCACCTTTGTTCTTTCTATATTTAAGTTTTCCTTCATTGACTTCAAAATGCAAATAGCAACAAAGGAAAACTATGTACAAATATACATAATGTATAAAATGTACCTACATATGTATGTTATTTTATAAACAAGGCCAAGTGTTCTTTCATTTTTTATTTAAAATAGTCATATGGTTGAGATTTGTTTATTTTATTTTTGTTATAAAACTTTAAGGTTATCAAAAAAATGATAGCAGACCTTAGCATGAGGTTATTATATTCCTCTGCTCATTTTAACATAGAATGACCTAATTTAACAGTTAATTGGGGACACCGCGTTGACATCTCTTTACCTTACAGAAGAGTCAAATTGTATATGTCTTTGCATCTCCAATAATGAAAACAAAAATGTTACAATTCTCTCACAATATAGGTACCTAAAAAAAAAAAAAACATATTTTTTTCGAAATTCGAAGAACATGCGCATTTTTAACAAAAAACACGTGCTTCTTTGCCAAGTAATAGTATCATTCCTATGATGGCTCACACAGAATGGTGAAATGATTCCTTAAAAAAAAAGAAACAGACAAAAGTCCATAGATCTCTTGAAGTATATTATTATTTCGAAGATTCCTCTTCGCTTTTTTACTCACAGAGTGCGTGTGCTTCGGTTCCTTATCGGAGAGTTTTCTATTGGTTTTCTTAGAACTCACGCACGGGTTTTCTTAGAACATGTTTCTTTTTTGCTAATCGATTTAAAGTTCTTTTTTGGTAGTTATCTTTAGATAAAAGAAAAGAGAACAACCTTCAACGACGGAGGAGGTGCCTAAGCAGTCTTTTATATTATATACTAAATATTGTAGGTGTGGGAGGAGATAAATAATTCATATAGCCCTATTTTTTATGGGATAAATAAATTTTTGTTTGACAGAGGCGTAAAGTAATTTAATGATGCAATGTGTCACATAAGATTCGTAGACCCAAGTCAAAGAATAAAGCTGCCTAGATTGACCTACGATAAGCAAATATTTGTTAATCCAGTATATACCTACGTACCAACATTTAAGAATTAAGAGAATACCTTATATTCATTGGAAGAACTTGAAATATGACCTAACTGTTCTTACATAGTTAAAATAATTTAATCACTTATTCGAAGTATAATCAATCAATCTTCTATAAAATAATTTGTTGTGCGACACACAAGATTTAGTAAAATAGGAAATAAGAACTTTCGGTCAATTTGTAAGATTAAGTTAATTTGAAGTTTTGAACATTTTCTTGTTCGACTTTTTTAGTTCCAAGGATTAATTACTCGTATGTAATAATAAATTATTAATAGGATACTAGTGTATTCCAATTTTTTTTCAACTTTTGTACTTGCAATGACAAATTCCCGACCAAATCATACAAAACTATTTAAAAATTCCGAAATATATCTATTAATCTTCTTCTTAATGATCCATAGAAATAAAATGCACAGCTGTGCAATCACATCTTGTTTTTAGTCTGGATAAAGTCTGAACCACCATGAAAGGATGGATAAAGAAACGGGAAAACTCTGTCAGCTTCTGAATCAATTTATTGAATTATTTTCACGTCATTGGAATAAGTTCAAGCATAGTTACTTAAACAGATGATCATTAACAGATAAGACAAGCAATAACGGCCCAAGATACCTCTTTTGCGGTATACCAGGACTTTGTTTTTGTATCCTGAATGCTTAAGCTATAGATGAATTAAAATTAATGGAGGTACGAGGTGGCATTTGTAGGAAGAAGAAACACAGCTCTCGGTTCTCTGTTTCGAGTTTTAAAATCCAGTAAAATGTTCATACGTTGGAACCTGCCCATTTATTGAAGTATGTAGATATTTCTGAACAGCCATTTGAAATGCGGAACAATATTTTCAATTTTTCTTTTCAAATTCTTGAGATGGAAACAAACTAGATATTAATAAGATATTATCTACTCATTTATTGTGAAAAGAAGAAATAATACTGCTTTATAAATCACTACGAATAGTACGAATCGAAAAAAGTTCTTGTTCCTTTATTGACTTTAGTTGCTAAGTGAAAATTAATTAATGCCTTTCGGTTTCACGTGTATTTTAAATTTAATTTTTTTGAGTTCAGTTGTTTTACTTTGGTGATAATTGTTGATGAAAAAATCAACAATTTTCAATGTTTGGCTTTAATGTGATAACGAGTAGCGAGTATTCCCACTTTTTTGTCTTTTTTTTTCATAATTTGCACGCGCTCAAGGGTGTACCCTTTATATGTTCTTCAACACAGCGCGGGCGTGAAGGATAGGAATGGGAAGGGAAAGGTGTACGGAAAGGTATGTGGAGCGAGGTACTGAGACTGAAGGTGGTGGTTGTCTCAGATATTATCTGCAGGGTTGGCGGCTGGGCTAAAGCGGAGAAAATGCCGTGTCTTGTATCAATGTCCCTTTATAATTCACATTATTTTGTTCATTGTCATATTTGTTGGGCATACTAGTATTTACTCAATCACATGTTGTTAGTGTAATGCCTGAACAACATGTAACGAGTAAACTAGCGGCCCAACAATGATCAATGATAATGGAATAAAAACATGACATAGAACTACGGCAGGGATCGAACCTGTGACCTGTGAGGTTGACAGGCGACCACGCATACCATCGCGCCACGACCAACCCCAACTAACAACTGAGACTGAAATTTTTTTGACTTTTCAATCAAACCTCAAACACCTTGACTACGCAGACGAAATATGCTTGCTCTCTCATGGATATCCATTATCCAATGACATCAAGTTTGGAGAGAATGGTTGAAGGCTAAGTTAGTGTGCCCCTAAGGGCAAACTAGAGGACATAACTTTTACTCAAGTTATAACAAAAATGTTTTTTTTTCTTATCTTTAAGTGAAGTGGACAATCGTCGCAGGTAGAAAGTGATACTTTAACATTTATCGTGGTACAGACTTGTGAATGTGAGGTTTAAGACTACAAAGTCTTAAACGCCCAGCGGAAAGTTTTAAGATCCTGTAAATTTTTGAAGTGAAAACTTCTTTAGCGGCGGCGTTGTATACTTTTTTTGTAAAGGATAAAACAAATTAAACTCGAGTCAGATCACGTGACCCTGATTGAAATACAAAAGCATGTTTAATGCAACTGTTTCTGATATCAGTGGTATTTGTAGAAGTCGTTGCCACTCTGGTGATAATCAGCTTTATTCTCATGACGCTTCTGCATTGCTTCAAAAAAAATTGGAAAAAACTTTGATGAATTTATTGCCAATGATTTTGAATGGAGATTTCAACGTAAGCAGACAGACGAAAAAATCAACTATTAATTGAATTTTTAAATAATGATTTTGGTTTAACTATGTCAAATGATCGCAATCATAGCGCAACGAAATGAAAAAACTGATGCGGTCCTTAGTAGACATTAAAATAGGTTCGAATCAAAACTGTTCGTTTCTTACTTCAGCTATCATAAGCCTATTGTATCAGTGTAAGAGATTGGCGATGATGATTCTGGTAATAAAGATGGTGAAAAAGTCGTCGAAATTATGGATGAAAGTTGATTTTTCTGAGAGAAAATTTTTTAATGGGATATAAATTGTCATGTTGGTGTACGATAGCGTAATAAATAAATAATGTATTCTACCACATAAATGATAGTACTTATAAACTGATAATTAAAGCAATTCGTGCATTCCAAAATATCAAAAATGCACAACGTTAATATTCAAGTATTCACTTCTGCCGGCACTCCCGGAGTGCAACCCATCAATTTTTTTTATTATGTCACTCTGGCTGAAAACTTTACACAATATTTATTTTTGAAAATCTTAAAAGACATTACATAATTCAAAAAATTAACAATTTTGACTGCAAATTAAACAGGATCTGGCTGACTGCTTTAATTATTTTTTTATTGTAACGCAAATCTTACATATGTCGATTGCGGTGATTCTATTCAAACAAATATTTAAATAAATGGTTGAATCTGTGAGTTTTTACTTTATATTTACTTCAATTAAATCGTCTCTAGAAAGTGTATGTTTCAGGAAAAACTATCCTCGTTTTCATCTTATTCGTTTTGATTGTACAGTGAGTCGCTGAGTTTAAATTTCACCTTTGAAACTCCCTTAAAAAACCTCAAAATTTTTTCAACTTTTTTCAAAAGCTCATAAAATATTATATTTTCCCTACAGAACTATCCAATAATTGAGGAATTTAACTTTCCCACACATCACATTCAAACTCATTTTTTGAATAATGCTGTGCTAAAACAATTTTTAATCTTTCCTTTTCTAGAATATTAAAGAATATATCCTCATGGTAATTTTGACGACATTATTTTTGAGATATCTTCTGTAAGAACCTTTAAAGCTAAATTCCCGCTTTTATGGTAAAAATTAATAGTAGAGCACGCACTTTTCAGTCCCGTCTCTAGAAACGAGACAAGACCGATTTAAGACTAAGCTCGCATCCAAATATTATAACAAGACGAGAGTGCAATTTTTGAATGAATGGAAAAAAGGAAAGGAATAAAAATCATTTAGAATTGTGTGTTTAAATAGTTGAATATTTTAATGTAAATAAAATGATAATTAAATGGTGGTTTCTCGTTTTTCTCACAAATATACTTGAAATGGAAAATTCTGAATTGGTACGAGGACGAGACTGAGTAAAGAATTTAATTAATTATGTCATTGCTAAATATCATTGGGAATCAAAAATGGAAATTGCTCTTATTTTATTCCAAGATCATTTTCCTTACTCCTTTACATCCCAAGATGTAAGCAGTTACTTTGGAAAAACATTGAAACAAATTATCAGACAAAAAATTATTTTCGATTGACTTTCACTTCCGATTTTGTTGTGTCATAATGCACATATATGTAGGTGTAGGTAATAGTTTCTCAACTCATAATAGGTACATCAAATACTCTTGTTTTCCTTTTGTTAATTAATAAATGTCTAAATTTCTTGTAACATTGACTAAAAAACATAAGAATTTGATGTTTTTCATACTTGAATGATTCTACGACTTTACATAATTTCTATCCAGAAAATCAACCCTTATATTGACCAATAGCATTTTTCTGTTGATAGCAGAGCTTTTAATTAAATTTGTACAGAGCTTTTACAACAAAATTCTTCCGAAAACTTATGAGTTTCTCAATTCGACAACCCCTTTTGCAGATATTTCGAAGATTAATTTCGATGTTGATGTTCCTTAGAAAAAAAAAGAAGAAAAACTCACCACATCACCACAATCAGAGAGCATACCTAAATCTGTAAAATATATTTCTGTGCAATCATTGCTTGATGCAAGCTCTGAAGCGATGGTTTACATCTATTATGGTTGTTTTTTTTTAATGAATTTCCTTTCTTAATACTTAAATTTGCCAAAACCCACAGAAAAATCGTTATACATTTTGGGAATTTACGTTTTCCCGTGACACTATTTCCCAGTAAACAATTGCCCGCGGAGTTCTTAATTACATTATTTTATATAATCCGGTGGTACTTTTGCCTGTATTATGTATCTATTGTAGCAAGTAATTTTGTACTTTTAGATAAAACTTCAATTTAAAATAGTTACCTTTTTTGATTCATTTTTGTGGGTTAAGAAGCTGTTTTTTAGTTGTTATTAAAACTCTGAAGAATTATGATTTCCTCCATATTAAAAGATACAAACTATTTTCAATTGTTGTTTGGCAATAATTTTTACGCATTTGGCTAAAATATTTTTTTGATATACCTATGTAGGTATTTTTTTTTTTTTTTTTTGGAAATTTATGTCCCTCAAATTTGAATGACGTTTATTTTCAACAATTAACAACCGTAAGACCCCTTGAATGCTCCTTTTTTTCGTCACTCAAATTGTTAATTCAGATTTATTTTTTCACGATATTTAATTTTCATATTATTCTATAAAATAAAAAAGAACGCATACGCCCACATGACCGTACTGTTTTACAGTTATAATGTTTGGTATAATAAACTGATTGTCAAACATATGTAAGTACATACCGCGAACCCAGATTTTGTGATTTTATTTTTTGCCATTTCCCGAAAACTACCTACCATCTCCATTTAACTTCGAAGCTTGAAACTCTATTTTATCAGTTATTAGAGAAAATCATAAAAAAGTATTATTTTTTAGTTTAACAGAAAATTCACGTTGAGCTAAAATGTTTTTCTCGAAAATTAATGAAAATAAAAAAAATACATTTTTAAAAATTTATTTTTTTCTCCAAAATGTACACTGTAATTACTCTTTCACTGCCTGTATAAATTTCAGACAAAAATGAAAATACCATTTGATTAATTGTAAAACTACGTAATAAAAATAAATGAAAAATTGTTACAAAATTTTATGTCTTAGAAAAAGATAAAATTAGCCAAAAAGATAATCTGTGGAATTTTTTAAATTTATTGGTCCACTATTAATAAATGAGAAAAAATATTTACATTTAATGCATAAATTTTTAAAACATTTTTAAGAAAAGTTTAGGCATTTATTAATATAAAGTTTAAAATTACATCAAACAAAATGGGAGGCACCGTTATTTCTTAAACTTAATTGTATTTTTGCCAAATTGTAAGGACAGTATTCAAAACCGATTGTTATTAAATTTCAAAAAATAGTCTCATAATTTTTAAACCCAAAAAAAAATTATTCAAATATTGAATACATTTTTTAAATTTTAGATGATTTATTGAACACAATCAGGCGTTAAAAAAATTATGCTCTGGGAATTTTGATTTTCTTTTCCATTGGAAGTGATCCAACATCTGTTTAAATTCATAATTTGTTTTTGCTTTAAATCGTGGAGCCATTTTCAAGAAAATCGGATTTCCCCCTTTGAGTTCGAGTATTTTCACGAATCCAAAATTGGCCCATAGTACAAGTAAAAATGGACCTTTAAAAAAATATGCATCCTTTTTGGGCGGGAAGCTACAGGGTGAGTCATGAGCAATGCGACAAAATGCTAGGGCGTGTAGGTTGCGTTGAGACAAGAAAAAAATCAAAAAAAAAATTGCCGGGAGGGGCAAATTTCGAAAAAATTACTTAAAATGGAAAAAAATTATTTAAAATCAAACAATATAAACAATATATAGTACATTACATTTTCAAACAGTAAGTACATGCCCACACTATACAAACAACAACTCCAAGATCAAGTTCGATAAACAAAGTTACGGATTTTAACTATCATCTGTGTATTTGCAACGTAATGCAAGGAAATTCATTTTCATTATTGTAGACCACGCAACTAAAAAACTAAAGGGTACATAGAATGCAGATTTCGAGCCTTCCTTCCTAAGGTAGGTGTATACGCAAACAAACTTTCAGTAACGTGTCCTGTGTCCTCCTCAAATACATTCTTTACCTTCTCTTAAATTGAAATATCTATTTAACCATAAATGAGTCCTATTGTACAAAAGAAAACAATATGGAAATGTTAAGTGTCATTTACCATCGTTGTATTATTAAAATGTCTTGCCTGTAATTAAATAGTTTAGTTGATGGGCCGAGACATTGTCATATAGCACATAATAGCACCAGTTAATTAGGGTTTGTGCTTTGTTGACTTTAACTGGAGTTAATTGGTGTTTGTTTAGACCTCAGTACACAACATAATATTTGCTTCATAGAATTTTCTGTCCTCTACCAATGTTCCTCAATATAGCTTTTTAATGACTTACAAGGTGATATCAATACAATCTGAAAATCCTTTATTTATATATACATATGTACATACTCTTGCTTATTTCGTCCTTCAGTATACTAAGCAACTTTCAAACTTAACAAAAAAAAAACTCGTAATAAAAAGCCCAATCGATATTTTCTTTTAATTTTACGCAACCTGTTAGTAGACTCGCCAAGTCATTTAATTTACGTTATCCAATTAAAAAGCCAACAAATATCAAAATGTGTCAGATTAAATTGGTCGTGCGCTATTCTCTGAAATCAGAAAACGTATTTCAATTCAATTCAATTATTTTGCCCTCTGGTAGGCATTTCCATATGTGAGAGTGCGGGCATCAGGCGGGCAGAATATACAATAACATCGTTGTGACCTGAGGGGGAGAATTTGGCCAAAAACTGATACCCTACAACAACGCACACACAATAGCAAAATTCCGGAACAATAATCCTGTCTGCTTTTGTCGACTAATTTAATTATCTCCCGTTGATGAGAAGGGAAAAAAATCAGATATACAAAAAAAAAATAATTCAGGAAACCTGGCCTTTGTTTTGCCGATTTCATATGGCGCTATATGCAGGAAGTGTTTTTGGTAAGGTTCTGATGATGATGGTGACGATGCCGTAGAGTGGTTATTGGTAATTACAATCATGATTATGCTAATCAGGAAATGAATGAAAGCTATAATAATCCTCAAACAACAGAATAATAGTTATTATTGTCATTTAATAGCATGCATGTTGATATTTCCTTTCACGTAAATAATTGCTATTTAAATAAATCGGTTTCTATAATAGGTATGTTACAATAATAATTGAGTGTGAGGTTTATGGTTTTTAGAAGTTTAAATTATTTTTTTCTCAAATACTTAGTCAGCATAATACATTAGTTGTTTCAAGTTGTATCCAATAAATGCAGTTGCCAGTGCAGATCACTGTTTAGTTGTTAATGAGGATTTGCATTTTACTCAAAAGAGTAAGTTTAGAATCAGGGAAACCTAAACTTTTGTACCTTTTTGGTATAGATCTTGACATTTAAATGTAAGATATATTTCAATGCTTTTGAATATGCCCTCAGGACTACTTTAGACTTAAATTATGTTTGGATTCGATCTTAAAACCAATTTTCTCAGATTTTAATAATTTAGCTCAAACCTTCACATTTATCCATGAATTTCATAGAATTCGAGATTCGGCATTATTATAACAAAACATATAATGATATTTATTTGGCCCGAAAAAGTGGAAAAGTTTTCTGATTTTTTGCTCAAACATGCCCATTTTATGGGTCAAGGGTGTTAAGATCACCTTTTAACTTTTTTGAACCACGCGCAGTTTCCGATAAAATCGTTTTTGAATAGAAAAATCGATTTTTTTTTATCAAAATTGCTTCTATGCTTTCGTTAGGTCTCATTAATATTTGTAACATTTTTTTTATTTAGAACAAAAATTCGAAACATTTTTATAGTTTTTTTTTATTTTAATCACTTCAGATTACTGTTTTTTTTAATAAGACCGTCTTTCTAAGCTGGAAAAAAATATTTCATGGTAAGTAAGAAGATTAAGATGACCATTTTTAAGATTATCATATTTTTAAAATCTTTCAAAAATAAAAAAAAAGAAGAACAAGAAACGAAAAAAACATATTTTCCCAGTAATCATAGTCCAAACTGAAAATGGTAAAAGATGTCTAGTCACGGCCTCTCAGAATATAGTACTGAAGTAAATTCTCCATCAGTGATTGCATGGTGAAGTGATAAATGTTGAATTGTTGAAGCTTGAAATTCACTTAACTTTATTATTGATTTGAAAAAGGGAAATCAAATCTCATAATATGTGTGTGTTTGATTTCTGAGCATTTTTATCTCTTCACAGACATCACCGATCGAGAATCGACCCTCAGGGAATTTGTTTCTTAGTTTCTCAGTAATTAACAACAACTCAACTTTTTCAAACCTAAGCTGACTTTTGGGTTCTTTTCTATTATTTTCTATTCCTAATAATTCTATGTTAATATACAATAATCTTAGATTTGTTTCTCATTTTCAATTTCTCATAGGCATGTGCAATGTGCATGAATATAAATCTGCTTGCTATCTAGATAGTTGGGTATATTATTGAAAAATTTAAATAATAATACAATAATTAAAGAAAAATGTCAATTTAAATTTTTTATTAAGGAAAAAATAGTAATACGTTATTATAATTTTGTCTAGAAAATCGAGTAACCATCAAACTTAACACGAATCAATAATATGTCTCAATCTCACACAAAAGTCAAACATCATGGTTTGACTTTAAATCAACATAAAGTCCCAAACCTCACCCTATCGCACACTATACTATATAAAAACATAACACGATACGATACAAACTGAAAAACACACTCACTTTCTAAAGCAAACACAAATCCGTTTTGTCCTTTTGTGTGATTTCAAGCACAACGATACGGATGGGCACGCTGCTCTTGCTCCACAAGGACAATATACAGGGTGTCCCAGGAATAATTTTTCAGGCGCAATATGGAGATATTCCAGGCTTTAGCAACAGTTCGTACCGAATTCTGTAGGATTTTTTTATGATAATGAATTACCATGAACCAAAATGGTTGAATGCAATTATTTCAAAAATCAAAAGAAATTATGGACGAAATTGTGAAAATAGTGGTTGCAAAAACTGGTTTGTCCAAATTAAAAAAAACGCGGCTTCTCCCTTATAATTCGGTATGAACAAGTATACGAGTAAACCTATACTAAATTCTAAGAGGTCATGTTCGGACTATTATTCCTCGGACACCCTGTATAGATACACGAACACATTTAATTATAAAATCTATATATACAAAAGTATCGTATATACATATAAATATAGAAATGGAAATAATCGAGAAAAGCCAATGCAGGCGCAGAGAAAGGCCAATGAACCTGTATTATTCAATTTGTCCAAATGTCGACTTTTCTATGGCAGGGCGGCATCGGCATAGGAGCCGTAGAGTTCAGTTTGTGTATTAGGATTTGGAACTCGAATACTATATCTAAAAGTGTGTATTTGTTTCATATGACACATGCACTCAAAAGAAGAGGACTCTAGTTGCTTTTGATTTAAAACATCTATAAAACAGTTTGTTTTTATGTCTTTCTTTTATGGAAATTGTTAAATTTTATTAGAAAACTTTTTGAGGGCGAACGCATGACCGGAATTCGTGTTATGTGGGAAAACGTTCTTTGTTTTTATTTTTTGAAAATCCTATAACATAATCAAAATCCACATAATATATTTTTTTAATAATTAGGGAGCTATTTTGACCTGACATGACTGGTTGAACTTCAGTCCACTCATAGAGCATATTGTAAAGGGTAAACTTTTAAGAAGTGTTGCCACCATGGCAGGTGGTGGTTGAATTGATGTTAATGGTGGGGTGGTGGGGGTGGTGTTAGTAATATTATATCAATTTTTCATAAATAAGGTGTATTTCAATATTGATATTATCGATGTTTTCGTCGGGGCTTGAAGACCATATATCGTATTTAACGGTAATTAGTTGTAACAAATAGAACGTCGGTCGCTCTATTTTTTAGGTTTTTTTTTATCAAAAATTAAAAATAATTCAAATAATATTTTAAACATGAAAAGCTAATCGGTTAGTTTTAATAAAAATAACTATGAATTGTTAGGATAGCCTCTTAAAATTTTGTTGTTTCTGCTTTCACTGGTTAGTAAATTATAATTTTTTTCCTACAATTTTCCATCACTTCACATATTCGAGATATTCTTTCGTTGGAACATTGGAACGCTGCTAGGGTTTTGTTTCAATTTAATTTTCTTAACGCTCTCGAACTTAATGAACTCGAATTCAAACTCAGAACTGCTCCTCCTGTTTTAAATTTTTTTAAAAACAATTTTAACTGTTTTTGGATGCTATGACGCGGAGTAATATTTTCAAAACAAATTTGAACTCCATGAGTATTAATCTTCCTATTTAAAAATCAGTTTTAATTTTTTCAAAATATTTTTTTACTTTCGGCGAAATCACCAGAATACCCTAAATCTAGGTAAAACTTCAGATTTTCCACAAGCTCAAGCAGATTAATCAAGAATTGGAATAAGGGGATACTAACGTTTTTACAAAGTTACAAGATTTTCCTGTCAAAAATTTTCAAAAAAGAAGTTTTTTTTTCAAATAGAGCGCTCCTTGTTTAATTCCAAAACAAAAAAAAATATTCCACTCTTCCTTTATTTAAATGCGAGACTTTGTTGTTAAATTACTTTATAACAGAGTCAAATCTTTGCTTATACACAATAATATGAACATTGTACAGTTGTGTACACACAGGATTCCCTTGGTTTCGGTTTCAAATCAAAACTTTGATCTACAGATATGGGTGTGGAGTGTATGCTATGCCGCCAGCTTAAACTGAATTAATTAAATTTTCACATTTCAATCGATGATATTGTTCCTATTTAGAGAGATCTGTAAAAGAATTTTCGAGCCAAAACAATAACATGCAAAAAGTGGTCATCAGAACTCACTCTCCCAAAGAAAGGATACCCTTTCTAGATATGTACATATGTACATATATAATATGTATCCCCACAACTGATATTTCTGGTTGAACACTTTTCCTTCACCAGAAACAACAAACAGACTGCTCCAAAGACAGTATTATGCGGATAGAGGGTAAACACAAGTTCCCATAGACAAGGCATAGTTTATGATATGCGGTATAACAGGTCTACGCAGTATGTACGCATACATCAGATATTCGTTACCACGTCATGTGATTTTTAAGGGAAGATGCAAAGATGACAGTTTACACCTTCAAAAGGATATGGCTTTAAAATTGATTTCAAAATCAAATCTCTTTTGCATAAACAACTTCTAATTTCTTGAAAATACATGTGCAAGGAGGTTGTTTTAGACAAAGTAGGAGTCAGGTCCATTGAAGGTTTCCTCAACCCAATAATTCTACTATAGATATACATTATACACCTATGTAATGTATACAGAGATGCTCTTTGGTTTGGTGGGCGTGTAGCGCAAAGAAACATCACTTCATGTGGAAACCCTTAAGTTTGCGTCTGACCATATCAATTCAACAATGACTTTGAGGTAACTCGATATCAACACATTGGTTCAACGTGGATTGAGAAACCCAAAGCCAAAACATTGCATTCATGTTAAATTGCAATGCAGCACACTAAAGTTGGAAGTTGAGAAGGGTAAATAAATGTGTACGTGTTCCAATGTACATAATGTCGGTTTGAGAAAGAACAAAGGGGTTTTGTTTACAGATGGTTTTAGTGTATTTATAGGTATGGGCGGATGGACTATGTATTTATTGTAGGTAAAGATACATTTGAAAATTTCTAAGGATTTTGATTGAAGATATGAAAATTCAACAAATTGAATCGATAGTCCTCAAAATACTAGAAGACAAATAATTAAAGTTAAGCATTAAAGATGAAGATAAAAGTAAAGATGATATTTAGAAGATGGTTATCGATTGAAAAATAAAATACGAAATAATTCCGATTCATAAAAAAAAACATACACAAATAGTTTATTTCAATAATTTCGAAACCTGACGAGACCATGACGAGTGGGCCGTATTTCCTTGGGACTGAGACTTACCCAATCTCTGTGGTCCTTGCAGTAAAGAAAATCATTAAAAATTGTGTTTTAAAAACATAGAGTTAGATCTTCTCTTCCTTCTTCAACCGACATCTTCCCACAACATTTCTTACAACATGAAAGTACCAGTTAAATTGGTTATGCTTTTTTCGCCCTAGATGATATTTTGATGTGAAGTCTTTTTCGGGTTTTCTTGTTTCTAATTCTATCGCAGCTGCCGTAAATTTACTGTCATAAATTTACATGCTTTGTCCAACACTGTGAACTGCACAGTAAGCACTGAATGAGCAGCTGCCGTGTTGAGCTTTCCTGTAACTTCATCCACCCAACGCTTATTATGCAACAGTTGGTGTCGTCATCGAAAGATCATTCACTATTGATCGCAGGTCAGAGAAGCACTGTTCAATTCAAATAGATGTCCGGAGTATGTCAAAGAACTCAAGACTCTTTTCTGGTGCACACTTATACTTTAATTGGGAACTGCTCGGCATCTTAACATAGTTTTAATGCTTTTTTTTTAAATCAACCAACACAATATATGCATGATGGAAGTCTCTTGAGGAGTTCCGAAATTTTTCCATCGCGATTCTTATCCTTCGTTGATTTACCCGAAACAACCCCGCACTGATCGCCAGACTGTCGTATTATTTTTCGAAGACGGCCACCAAATTGCCTCTCAACGATCTTCATGGTGAGTGATGAGCTTCATTGAACGGTAGCAATTTCGTGTATCACCCTTCCCCCTGTAGATTGAATTCTCACTTTTCCTAGGGAATTTGGTCACCGCAGCAGGTAAGTTTCATGATAATGTTAATTTTTTAGTCATCCAAATGGAGTTGGCTTTGAACGTTGCAAACAAATTTTCATGTAAGTACATACAGTGGTGGCCATAGAAATAGCACACCTATATATAATTTTTTATCTTTATTAAATTTGAATATAAGGAACAATAACACCGTGATTCGTGTCATCCACGACTAAAAAATAGCTTGTGGAATTAGTTATGCAACATTTAATTTGTAGGTTTAACTAACTCTGTTTTAACTCAGTGGTAGAGTTAAGACAGAGTTAGTTAAAATTGAAACTTCAACTGTTCCTTTTGTTTAAATTTAATAAGAGGTAGGTACAAAGTGTGTTCTATTTCTATGGCCACCACGGTATATGGTATGGAATCTCCTGCAGCGGTAATTTCTGGATAAAACCTTTCACTCAAGTAAAATTTTGAAGCGGATAATTGTCTTATCATAAAGATTAAAGTTTCTGTGGATAGAATAAAAAATGGAGAAAAATAGCTAATGTAGGTTAAAATACAGCATTTTTATGCGAAAAATAATTGAAAACCGAGCAAATTTTAAATTTTCTACCTATAACAAAAAGTTCATTATTTGAATTTATAAATAAAGACAAAAAATAGGACATAATATAAAATTTTGAAAAAAAATAGTGAACTGTGAAAGCCCATTTTTAAAAAAAATATTTTCTATATGTGTATTTAATTCTTTAAGTACGAGTACTTTAGAAAAAAATTGGTAACCAAGTTTTTTGTATTTAATTACATGCACTCAAGAAAAAAAAATTAATATCTATGTACCCATTTCATTTTATTGAGTACAAAAAATATTTTTTGAAAATTTGCAATATTATGAGAAATTCCAAACAAAAAAATCCCCTTCTACGGTAGGTACCATTGATAACACTTTTTTGATTGTAATACAAATTTTGGCAAGAGTACGATAACTCAGGCGACAAAGTTTAATGACGGATTTGTATAGAACAGCTAAAAATAAGCATTTTTTACTGTGGGAGGGGGGTCTATCTCCCCCCGTTAAGGCGGTAGGGGCAGTTTAAAAAATATGTACGTTAAATGGAAAAAAAATAATTAAATAACGGCAATACTTACAATTAAGTATTATATGTTTTTTTGAAGCCAACATTCTATTCTATTAGCCAATTTTTAATTCAAGTCAAAACTATGCACAGTTTTGAAAAATTTAATTTTAAGCTCAAAATTTGAGTAAAAAAAAGTTAAAAAAAAATTTTAAATTTCAACATTTCAAACCCATAAGTTTATAAATAATTTTTTTAATAGTTTGTTGCTCTTATTAATTGTCAATCAAAAACTGAAAACTAGATGATTTATACCTTTTAGTTTTTGAGAAAATTGAAAATAACCACAACTACTATTTTAATTTATTTATGTTTTTTTTTTGCCTCAGTGGTTTATTTTGATAGTAATAATAGTAGGTGCGAGTTTGGGTGTATGCAACAGTGGGGTGTGTGGATGGGCGGGCATGCTGCCCCCCGGCAACCCCCCTGCTTGGCCCACTGTAGGATTTGAGGTAGGTGCGAGGTTGGGTGTATGCCACACCGAGGTGTGTATGGCTGGTGCAACCCCCTGCTTGGGCTCACTATAGGATTTGTGGCGGGTGCATTTAAATAAGCTGGATTTAAGAAAAATTAATTTATCCTAGGTATTTCTTAATCCACATTCGATTATCACTATCAAAATAAGACTACGTAAATACTCAAGCAAGAAAAAAATAATTTAATTAAAATTTTTTTTGGTAATTTTCAATTTTCTCAAGAACTAGAAGACATAAATTCATCTAGTTTGCAGTTTTTAATCAAAACTAAATAAGAGCAATGAATTTAAAAAAAAAAATATTAGATAATCTTAAAGTTTTGAAAAATTAAATTTTAAACTTTTTTTTAACTTTTTTTATCCAAATTTTGAGTTTAAAACAATTTTTTTGAAAAACTATGCATAGTTTTGACTTGATGACTAACTGACTAATAGAATAGAATGTTGGCTTTAAAAAAACGTATGATACTTAATTGGAAGTAATACCGTTATTTTTAATTATTTTTTTTCCATTTAACGTACATATTTTTTAAATTGCCCCTACCGCCTAAACGGGAGAGATAGACCCCCCCTCTCCCATAGTAAAAATGCTTATTTTGCTGTTCTTTGTCGTCTGAGTTATCGTACTCTCCCCCAAATTTTTATCAAAAAAGTCTTAGGTAGGTATAGAGTTTTCATAACATCTTATATCGAAATTTTCAAAAAAAAAAATAGTTTTTTTTAGTTTTGTTTTTAAGTATGTATATATTGTTGAATGCTAACAACTTGCAAATCAATTTTATATTAAATTTTTTTTTTTTGAAAAAAAAACGGCTCAAAAATGAAAAAGCAAATCGGTTTAAGACCCGAATGTATTTTCTGCACCAGGTCCAGGAGCCACTTTATAAAGCTTTTTGTGAATTTAGTTAACAAATTTAATTTTACAAGTGTCAGTTTTGAATTTCTGTGGCCTCATTTTACACAGCAAAAAAAGGCGTGGATTAAGACTTTATATATAGATCTGCAGGTGAGTTAAATACATCCGGGTTAGAAAAAAAATTGTTAGTTGATTTAGAGGGAGTTTCAAGTGTTTTTTAAATAAGAAACACATAAATTGACTACATTTTCCATAGACATCTCGAAAATGCAAACAAAAACCAGTCTTCCTGCAAGCTTTTGTTCGTGTGATGATGCATCGCCTTTCTAACCTTTTGAATGGAAATTTATGAGAAGGTATACATTGCAAAATACCCGTATACACACATACAACTCAATCGAATGCAAAAGGTGTACAACCTATTAAAAAATCATATATATGTAAGAACCACCATTTCTGAGGAAAAATATCAGAAATTCCATCAAATAATCAATCATTGATGTTAACATGCTGAGCCAACACGTTGATGCTCTTTTAACATGACATATACACTGAAAATGACGTGTGCGACAAACTCCCGCATCAGGAATCAGGATTGAATGAAATTAATTGCCAAGCATTGTAAGAGCACTAAGGCATAATACATCAACATCGCATATCAAAGCAAAGAAGAGATGTTCAATCAAAAGGAAATTTTGAACTCAAAACACGAGCAACATCCTAAATCTGTGAAGTACTCGTAGAAGGTTGAATAGAAGATGCAAAGGATATGAAAAAGTTTTCTATTTTCATTTCAGCATAGTTTTATTTATTTGGATGCTATTCAAAGTAGATCACAAAACTATCCAAACAGTTTAAAAAACTTCTTCTTCAGAATAAATAAAGAAAAAGTATTTATAGCAAGGAAGTTTAAATGCGTTTTCCACATGACGAAGCAGACATTTATAAATGAATTTATTTAATTGTATGACAATTCGCAATTTTGTAATAAGATAAGAGTAAACAACAATTTGTTTTTTAAAAGACAACATGTGATTGTTTTGTTTAATGTTTGAATATTAATAAGTTTTTGAAAACAAATAAGTTAGTGAGCAAACAGCTGAGTAGCTAATATAATTTTAGAAGAATTTATGGATTTGCATTCCTAGTCTAGTCATTTGGAGTTAAACGTAAGAAGGTGTTAAAATAAATTTCACACTTTTATTAGTAAGTACCTCGTTTAAAAGAATCTGTATAATGATCTTTTCGGGTCTTTTAGGGCAAGCGAATTAATAAACTAAGTTCATACTTTTGTTACAACGATAAGCGTTCAGTCTTCAAGATAATTCCTAAGTTTATGAATGAGGAGTAATCAGCTTTTCAAGAAGGGTTCTTAGTACAATGGGGATGTTTATCAAGTTGGAACAAAAATAAAATAAAAAAAGCTCAGTATTTTAAAATTGTGAAAACAGCGATTAAAAAGCAAAATTTGAAAACATAAATATGCAATTAACTGTGACTTGGGTTTTAAAATTAGTTATGAAAAGAAAAAAAAATCAAAAATCTATTTCTTTATTCTTCACCTCCATTCTTTGATTCAGATGAACCGAACTCTTCATTGCTAGCACTTCCAACTTCAGGCACAAAATCTTCATCACTACCCGCGGAAAATCGTCATCACTTCATGAAAAACTCGATATTTTATCTAAATAATATTTTTTTTATTGAATTAAAGAAAACGACGAAACCACAGCGAAATTTGAATACGAAATTAATTTCCATATAACGGGTCGAAAACGACCCAATTTGACAGAAAACACACAAATTCAAAAAAAAATCGTGGCCAACTTTTTAAACCTAAAAAGACTTGAATTCGAGGCATTAAGGCGCATTTAACAAAATCAGGAAAAAACAACCAAATACAACGGATGCAAAATGGGTCAAAAACGACCCAAATGTAGGTCTACGGCTAGGTTAGTTTTTTTTTTGAAAAACATGCTTACCTATGTACATGTCGTGATGAAAACAGGCATTAGTAAAATTTGAAAATCTAAATATCCAATCAATTGCAGTTGGGGGCTTTAAAATTAGTTATAAAAAGAAAAAAATGCATAAACTATTTTTCCTTAATTTTTGGAACAAAAAAAAATGAAAAAAAAAAATTTTGGAAAGGAGAATGGGCAAAAATATATGTGACATGGTCTACCTGGCGTCCAGAAACGAGACCTATGAAAATGATTGGGTACTATGGAGTGTAACAACGTACGAGTATTTTTTTGGTTCTAAACAATGGGAGATGGCTTAAATAAGCGACCAAAAAATAAGAAAAACACTTTGCAAATTCGAATAAACAGAGAACATTGTTCATGTTGTCAATAAACCTTTGTATATATAAACTATAGTACTCTCATGGTGGAAGTCGAATGGGGCGACATCTAATGTATGCCGGCAACCCTTACTCTTTTCTTTTTGCGGAGAGCTTTTGGAGGTTTTAATCGATATTTATTGATATTTTTTGGATGCAATAATCCAAAAAATAGTCTCCTCTTGCCCCTACCACCAATTTCCGACGCTTAAAGACTCCCAAAATCAACCTCACATTTTGCAGCGCCACCACAAGGGTCAGGGCAACACTAAAAAAAACTCGCCATGATAGTACTATAGTTTTCATATACAAAGAATAAACTACCAAAAGAAAAGAAAACCACCAAAAGAAAAAAACAACATTTCGCTTCATTGAATAAACAAAGTAGAATTGTATACTGTTAAAAGGAAAAAGTGAACCCCATGGTTTACAGATTTGTGTCCATGTTCAAAACTTAAGCTCTTGAACTAAGCTTTCAAACGTACTATATGACGTTTTTAATTCGTTAAATCAAATTAAAAAAAGTAGAATTTTCGTATTGTTAACCGCATTATTTGCCAACCATGACAATATTCGCTATTATTGGCCATTGGTATAAAAGTTCATGTATTTTGGGATCTATTGAGCTCATCGAAAGTGACCAACACTGTCATTTCAATGGAACACTATCGCAATTACTTTTTGCTCTAATTGCAATCTTTGTTGCAATATTCTGGGTAAACCCCATGGTTTACAGCTTTATGCCCATACAAAAAAATGATGTACTCGGGCTAAGCTTTCCAACGATTATATATCTCATTCGTGCCCATTCCGCTTTTTGGTTTTTACAACAAAGCTACAATTAATAGTATATATACTCAGTTTTTGAATGTTTTGTCTCAAGATATAGTGCCACCTTGATATCAACCTAGCACTACATACCATTTTCTTAAAAAGTATAGTGAAGCTATTAAAATTGCATGGACCTCGAATGTTATAGGTAACTTTTTGGAAAATACAATCGCAAATATTTTTTCAGAGAAAAAGTTAAGAAAAATGGTAACATGATCTACCAGACCTTCTTAAATTTAGTTAGTTCACATTCAATTGAAAACTCAACTTGTTGAGCCTAACTCACCAAAGTCCTTTACAGAAATACAATCAAATAAATGTTATGTGGGTTGCTAAGGTTGTGAAAGAAACCTCAATCTTGTTGTTTGCATCTGTCAAAAATAAGTTTAGAACCCGAGGTGTTATCAAAGCTTTGCGTTCAAATAATAGGGTTTGAAACAATTTTCATTTTGTATTTCAAATGTTTCTTTTCCAAATATTGAAATTTTTCTTTTCAGCCTTCATCTAATACCAAACAACTCCAAAGTCCAAATACTCTGATCAATCATTTATGTAGATACTGTTGTATATATGTACATTATATAGTATAAGTTTTACCGAAACAAAATAATGAATATTAACATCCCTCAGCCAGTTTCTACATTTCTCTCTCTACACTTGGTTATAAGTTAGCATTACCATGATGTGAAATAGTTCACCTGTCGAAGAATCTATATATGTAAACTCGTTGCGTGATTGCCATATTAATCCTGAAAATTGGTTTTCCTTTTTGCCACAACATGAAACTAAAACACAGAGGAGAGCGTCTTTTGTCTTAAAAAGGAACCAACTTGAATGAAGGATATATAAACCATGTTCGAGTATAGAGTGCAGGTACTTACTTCCTTGTCCATTGTGTATTCCTTTTTGTTGTGTTCGCCTAGAAATATTGAATATCCTGTAGATTTATTGAACATGCCATAGAGATTTGTTTTTTTTTTTTCTGTTCCCTAAGCTAGGTACTAGTAGTCTCAAAATATGAAGCAAGACAACAAGAGACTACAGGAAGTATAAAAAGAAGAGTGTCGGTAAAAGCCACCCTTTTATAACCTTTGTCGATTTAATAATTTGTCTTCTCAGAATGCGGGAGAGAAGAGAATAGAATAAAACAAGAGGTATTAATTTTAATCATTAGACGGGCAATAATAGGTGATAAGATGATGATAGCAACGATAATGCTGATGATGATGAAGGTAGGTTTAATGATTGCATGAAATGAGATTTTGCGTCTCAAAGTGATTGGCGTGCATTAAGAAGTAATTATTGCACAGGCCATCTGAACTCAATATTATAGAAAAGGTTAAGAAAGATTAGGGTAAAACCGGAATTTAGAATTATGATTTTTTTTTTAAGAAGTCGTCTTGAAACACATGTTGCAAAAATGGCAGATATTTGTTTACTTATCGGCATTCAAAAAAAAAATAGTTTGTGTTTTTTTTTTTTTATATTTAGCGCGCACAAAAGGGGATTTTATGTACCCTTTACATGTCGAAACACAGTGCGAGCTTTAGGTAAGTAGAAGGGGATGTGAAAGGAGATGTCGGTGAACATTAGTCTTGAATTTCAATATATCACAATGAGAGGGAAAGACAGAGCGTGGAAGGGAATTCCACATTCGCGTAGTACGGCTAAAGAACGAATCCCTGTACTTGACAGTACGGCCGAAATTGGGTTCAAGAGCAAACTGATGAGCATTCCTGGAAGCGCGAGTATTACGGTTGAATCGTTTAAGGGGATGAATGCAACTGGCTATTTCATTTGAGCACTTACCGTAAAAGTAACGATAAAAGAGCGAGAGACAAGAAACGTTACGTCGGTGTTCGAGTGACGTAAAAGTATCGATGATGTTCCTGTCTCCGATCATTTTGAAGGCTCGTCTTTGTATACTGTCCAAGAGCTGATGGAGCACCAGCCCAGTGATGTGAGTTATACTCAAGCTTTGGACGTATATAACTTTTATAGATAATAGCCAGATCAGAAGGGGAAAAGAATTTCTTGCATCTCCAAAGGAAACCTAAACATCATGCGGCATTTTTGGCGACGTTAAGTATGTGATCATTCCACAAAAGATGGTTTGTGATACACATACCTAAAATCGCAAGCTGATTAGTTTCTTCGATGCAAATGCCACTCATATATAATGGCAGGGGGGGGGGGCGTACGTCTCGCTTTAACGACAGAAGGCAGCATTGAGTTTTCGAAGCGTTAAATTCTACGTGATTCTTTATTCCCCATTGTACAATGCTGTTTAAGTCAAAATTTAATGTATTTATCATATTTAGCCATTTCAGTTCCACGTCCGAAGAGCAGGGATGTGAATCTGGAAACGAATATAAAAAGCTAAGGGTGCTATCGTCAGCGAAACAATTTAATGGAATAGTAGTTGCAGACACGAGATCGTTAATGAAAATGAGAAAGAGGGTCGGAGACAAAACGGAACCCTGTAGCATACCAGCATTTATGTTGTTGGTTTCAGACTTGAATCCGTATAATACTACTTGTATAGAACGATTCGAAAAAAGTTACTAACCCAACGAAGAAAGGTTTCATCGATACCAAAAGCACGCATTCTCTATAAAAGAGCAGGATGCCAAACTTTATCAAATGCTTTAGAAATATCAAGTGCAATAATCTTACTTTCTTCAAAACGATGTAAAGATTTGTTCCACTGTTCGGTGAGATAAACCATCAAGTCACCAGTGGACCTATTGCTGCGAAAGCCGTATTGCCGGTCATTAAGAAGCTTTCGACCTTCGAGATATTTCTTGAGCTGATAATTTATCAGCGTTTCCATGACCTTGGAAAGAAGGGACGTAAGTGCAATTGGTCGGTAATTAGAGGGTGAAGAAGATTCGCCTTTTTTAGGGATAGGCTGGACAAATGCTGCTCGGAACAAGCCCAGCAGAATAGGATAGATGGAAAAGCTTACGCAGGGGCTTTGCCAGCGTGGAAGAACACCTCTTCAGAACAATGGCGGGGATGCCATCCGAACCAGCGGATTTATGAATGTTGAGGTCTTTTAGGACTCTCGCCATAGTACGAGTACGAAAGAAGATTTGCCCCATAGAATCATTTACGCGCTCAAGAATTGGGGGAGTCATATCATGACACTATCAGACAGCGTAGAGTTGGCGGCGAACTGCCTAACAAATAAGTTAGCCTCCTCAAGAGAGCTAACGAAGGGAGTGTCATTGACAACGAGTGTTGGGACCGAGGAACATGAGGAACAGTTTTTTACAAATGACCAAAAATTTTTACTACCTGTATTGTTGTATTTTTTGTCTTAATTTTTGGTCATGCAAAAATTTGGTCCTTCGAATATGGGCGTTGCAGGCCTTCCTGGCTTGTTTGAACTTTTTCAGGTTTTCCTCAGTTGGGTTGGCTCTAAAACAACGGAAGCTAACCTCTTTGACCCTTATAACCTCTTTACAGCTTCCATCAAACCATGATTTCTCTTTACGTCTGATGCTTTTAGCCCTATTCGGGATAAAAGTTCTCATTCCCAAAAGAATCATATTAGTAATCATATCCGCGCTGGAGTCTACGTCAGTACCGAGGAAGCATAGTGACCAGTTAAAGATCCTAAAAAAATTATTGAGACCGTCCCAGTTGGCTTTCTCGTATTGCCAAACGGTTCTCACAGGAGCTTTTTCTCTAACTGGATTTTTTTGGCACGAAAAATTTGCGGAAATGATGCTATGGTCTGATGTGTTTACACTGATTGTGTATTTATCGGGGTCAGAGGTTAGAAACAAGTCAGGAGTGTTTTCGGCTCGGCCATTAACGTCCGATATTCGGGTAGGCTCGTTGACAAGCTGAGTAACGTGGTTAAACTCAGCGAAGATCTCAGCACACATACCTTCGGGTGTTGTCTGGCCTGAATGTTGAAGCCAAGAAGAATTGTGTACATTGAAATCGCCCGGAAGAGCGATTTCAGTGTGAGGATGCAAGGAAACAATTTTTTCGATTGAGTCAGGCAGAGCATCAAATTCACGAGAAGTTGAAACTCTGTCCAAATTGGGGCTTCGATAGAGAAAACAATAATGTATGATGTGCCTGTTTACCGAGAACTTGAACCACAAACTCATGCTAAAGCAAGATACTATAGAGAGAACAAACTTTAGGTGGAATAACATCACCACCTGTTTAGCGACAAAACTTATTTGGCCTAAACTTAGTGCCAAACGCTCTAGGCAATTGATCTCCCTGAGAAGATTGCATATTAGCTACGTTATGGGTGTCCTGACTGGACACTGCTTAATAGGCAGACATGCACTTCGACTTGGAGCCTCTTGCAAATGACTTTTGCAGAAGATGCATGGACGAAGAGGAAGAATAGTCAGTCTCTCAACTTTTTTGCACCTGTGCCGCCCTGTCACAAAGATGAAAACTAAACCTTCTAGAATTCTTCTTCAATGATCCTAGCGATCTAGTAAACTCCGATATCACTTGTCTCCTACGCTTCATTCGTAGCTTTAATTGGTTCATCGAGGGAGGTTGATCAACTAATCCATGTGGTATCACAACCCAAGTAACAATTTTAGTTCGTATTTAGCTCTGGCAGCGCTTATAAAGCTAAATTATTTGGCCATATTAACTTCAATTTGCTCTATAGCTTCAATAAAGCTGAAAAAGAACCTGTTTAGAGCTTTTTTTTCGAGTTTGGGAGCTAAAATAAGCATTTTTCGGGCTCTAAATATGATGCTCAAATGTCTATATGTTCTACAAAATCACATTAATATTTTGATTAAGAGCACTTTTAGCTCTATTAAACGTTATCGAGAGATAGTTTTAAAGCTTTTCCCTTTAAAATGGTAACATGAAAATGATTTGCTTAAGTGTTAGTAAAATATAAATATAAAAGAACACAAAGAGAATTGTTTGCTTGTATATAATGATCTTTGAAATAATTTCTCAAACATAAATATTTACAAAGAAAAACTCAAAACTATATTAAGCAAAATATTTACAATAAACGATCGTAATACTTTAATTAATGAGTAAGACAATGCTTAGGAATGATTTTGTGTGCCACTTTATTTTTATCACAAACATAGATGTTGCACCTCGAAATTGTACAACGCGCCTTTAAAATATTAATTTTTTACTATTTAAATAAAAAAGAAAATGAAAAAAGTGTATACAAAGATTTTATAACTTCTCCCAAAACAGCCATTTTAAAAAGACCACAACAATATCTCTTTTAGAGCTTCTATAATGCAAATGTCTACAAAAAATTTTTTATAGAAATTTTATCAGCCATCTTTTAAATATAGGGTGCCTCGGTTGAAAAAAAAATCAAAAATGATGTTTTACCTTTTTCATGCAAAAGGAACTGCGATTCTTTCAATGATTTCACGTTGGTTCCACAAAATTTTAAAATAATTCAAAAATGTGAAATAATTTTATAAATTTCACGTAAAAACTCATACAGGTAATCAGAAAATTGTACGTGAGATAACTTAAATTTCAAGTGTATTTACGAATTTCACGGGAAATTAATAAAATTCACGTGAAATGCATAAAATTCACGTGGAATTTATAAAATTCACGTGAAGTTCATAAAATTTAAGTGGAATTCATGAAATTCACCTGAAATTTATAGAATTTAGAAAATTCAAAAACACAGCACAAAAATATAATTCCACTTGAATTTTATGAATTTTACGTAAATTTTTCAAATTCCGCTTGAATTTCACGTGAATTTTATGAATTTCCAATGAATTTTATAAATTCCACTTGAATTCTATTAATTCCTCTTGAAGTTTACAAATTCCACGAAAGAATTTAAATGCATAATACGATTTTTACACGTGAGGTAACAAAAATATGATTTTAAGTGAATTTTATAAGTGTCACATGATTCTTTTTAGACCATAAAAAGAAGCTATTTTAATTTTATAAAAAAGTGAAGAGTGCACATTTTCCCCGCACAGAACTAAAAAAAATATGAGCTATGAAGAGTTATCACCCTGTTTCTGATTTTGTTCACTTTGGTGTTGGCTTGTTACCCGATGCTCTTCTTTCGCTTTTTTGTATACACACTATACTCTTTTAAAGCAATATGTTCTAAAACGGCTACTTATGAGGTTATGACAGTCAATTTGTTTTATGGCGTTTTCGATTGGCAATCTAAAAGCAGAAAAAATCATTCTGAATGCGTTAAACTTGGTAAAAGTTAAAGTTCTGATTCTGAACAAGTAGAGAATTTGTCTAAAACGAATTCCGGATTGCCAATTGAAAACGCCATTATTGTGTTTATTTCGTCGTGTTTATTTTTCAAAGCATTTGTTTGGCATGTCGCTAATGAGAACAAAAAGTTCAAATATAAGTTTACTATTTGAACTGTGCCTGTTTTGGTTTATTAAAACTAGATATATTATTTTGGGTTCATGATAACGTTCCAGTTTTGACAGCTCACTCATTCGGTTTGCTGCTTGCCGGAGGATTGGAACAAGTGGGCAGTAATTTTTTTTAAAGATGATAAAATATTTTCGAAGGTAGGAGCTGAATCTCCAGAATAGCAATTTTGTTTACTACTGTTACAAGATGACAAAGATTTTGTATATTGCTCGTAGTCGATCGCCTTTGGTAAAATTCTTCATATTTTTGTATTTTAAAAATTTACTATTAATTCATCAATCATCTGCATTCAGTTGGGATGAGCTCTCAACCAAGCTATCTTCCCTTAAATCCTCAACACTGTCAACACTCAAACTAGCTCATCTTTTAACACGGCCAATTTGGTCGACACCTTAGTTTTTCGTATCTTTGATAAACTTTCTAACATTTTTGTTGCGGCACACCTTTTTCCAATAAGCCTTGCTGTTTTTGAAATGATTAAACGATTTTTTCACCTCTTGACAGCTATTTATTTTGTTAAATAATTTTTTTTGACACTTATGTCTTTTGATCAACAAGACATTTGTTTAAAAGCAAAAAGCTGCTGAGTGGCTCTAAGGAACATTTATTTTCTCAAATAAGGCCTTTTTAAAGCATATAGTTGAAATATTAAGTAAAGCTCGTTCAAGGTTTTGTTATAAATTGTAATAGAGCATATTAATAGAGCAACAAGCTTTATAAGCCTATAGAGCTTGAAGTTGTTCTAAAACTCAAATATAGAGCATTTGATTAAAAAGAAAATGTCAGATGCTACAACGGAGTATAAAATAGAGCAATAGTCTCCGAGTTCACTCCTTTAACACTTTTTTAGAACATATTAAAAACTCAAAGCTACGAGAGTGTTACTTGGGAATGGATCAAATTGTTTTAAGTGTGTTAGATTTCCAAACCAATGGCCACTTTAACCTAACCTAACCAGGGTATGTTCCAAAATAAAAAACGGTATTACTCGAAAATTTTTATCATTTAGAATGAATAAGTACCTACTATATTCTGAGAGTTCATGACCTAGCATAATCGCATATTTAGTTTGCACCATTGCTATTGGGACACGATGAAAAACTACAAATATAATTGGTGAGTGGTTTTTTGTATGATACGAAAGGATACGCTGTGCAATCAAAACTTTATCTTAAACATTTTGAATTAACACCTCACAACATTTTCGGCTGGAATAACATACTGTTTCAAGGTTTCAAGGCTTTACACTATCATAATCGGCGTGTTCGGAGGCGTCTTGGTCATATTTCATTTTTTTTTCGGAATCTTCGACGTCTTTGTCGTCTTGGGCTTCTTTGGTGTCTTCAAGGTCTAGAGCGTGTCGCTTTGACGTCTTGGGCGTCTGGAGTGTCCTTGACGTATTGCCCATCTTGGGTAGATGCTCTGCTGGCAAAGCTGCTGTCGGCAAGCTGTAAACGTCTTACGTTATGCACACGGCATGTAGCAACGTAGCAACAGGCACTCGGGTTGGAATAAGCAATATCCAGGCGGCACAAGCAGTTCAATTCGTTTTTATTCAAATCTACAAAATATTTTCAAGGTTCAATTTTTTTGCATTTATTTATGACTTCTTATTTTTGATCATTGAAATTCTAAAAAAAACTATTCAGTCGAGTGATTTATAAAATTACAGAAACCTATGACCTGCATAAAAAAATTATTGACATGTATGTACCTACGAACTTACTCCTATTTTAAAGTTCTATGTAATAATCAATCTTTCATCTGTCAACACACCCTTTATAATTCTTGAAACCCATCTAATGTCGAAATCAAAATCAATTGAAAATCTTTTCCCTATTTTAACACAATTTTGGCTTTCGTCTTCCAAGGTCAAAGTCTTAAATAATATATGAAATCAATTTAAATTAATAAATTGAACTCTGAAATTACCTGTTTAGAGTTCAGAGAACATTTAAAGCAAAACCAGATTTAATAAAAAATGAGTGTACATATACTTTTTTTGTTTTAATGGTTAATCTTGCTCTTAAATTTAATTCAACTAAAGACTGAATTTAATTTATTCAATTTCTTTGTTTTACGTACAATACTTCTGTAATATTCATTTGATTATTATTAATTGAAGCAAATACTGAATCCTTATGCCCTATTTTTTTATTGAGATATTTTTAAAATCAAAAATAATCATTATTTTTTCTTTTTGTTCATTTTTCTTAATTTATACATTTCTATGGTCGCCTTCCTAAAAAGAACTTCGAATAAAAAAGAAAGAAAAATCAATTAAAATTATAGCTAAAGTTAATTTATTCTTTTTTTTTTAATTCGCATGAGACAGGAAAACATCCATGTTCGGCACAGTGTACATACATTTTAAAAGAGACGATATTTTTAACTGGTTGCATAGATTGAATATTGGGTTTGAATCCTCAATTACCTATGTAGTAAAATATTTTATTTTATTTTATCTTATTTTGTATTCGCTCAAGCACTCATGGAACAGCAAACTGCATCATTGTTAAAAAGGAAGATGAGCAAGCAAAATTCAAAACTGTATCCCAACTTATTTTTATTTGTATTTATTTAACTCTAATGATATTTTCTAGCATCATCATCTTTGACGGAGAATTTCTGATGTAATTACTTCACCAAATAGTGCAATGAAAAAGCAAGTTACTATGATGACAATACTGAGGAAGTCCATTTTCCTCACTGTGCTGCTATTAATTTGCTCCGTCATCTCACAAGGACAGACTTGAGAGCCATTATAAATAAATATATAGCTATAAACCCTATTTTGGTGGAAGTTTTGCATTGTTTCTCAAACGATTTAAGTAAATATTTGCGGTATCAGTTAATTTTGTAATTTCCACCGAAAAAAAAATAATAATAAAAGTGTTTGGTTTTGTTGTTAAGTTTCCAGTTTAGTGTTTTTATTTATATTGTAATTCAAGTTTGTTGTTTGTTTTTATGATTTTAAATTTCTCCTATTTATTCGTATAAAAGGAATAAAGTAAAATTTGAATAAGAGAGCTTGGTTGGGTTGTTTATTAAGAGTTTGAAAAGCCTATGCATTTATTTTTATAAACAATTTTGTTTTAATCAGATTTTGCAATTATAAATAATAATTGATTAACAGCAGGGTATTTTTATTTTATTATTTATTTAAATTTAATTAACTGTTCACAGTTTATTAAATAAACTGAAAAAAAAAACTTTACCAAAGCATACAAAAAAAATTTGTTGCATAACTTTTATTTACCAAAAATAAAACAGCAAATGCAAGCAGAGAGAAAATTAGATCAAACAAAAAGTCTAAAAGGAAACTTCAGTGACAGTAATACCCACCCCATTTAGGTTTAAATCTCAGAGTTCATTTCGGTTATAAGTGCCATTAGTCGGTCGTATCACTTACCTACGGTGCTCTTTCCGCTCCTCCCACTGTCCAGTCCACCCCCATCACTCTCATCGTAACTAGAGTAGACAAAACTTTTTCGAAAGAACACCATTTCCCGGATGAATTGATATTATTAATTCGATACAAAAGGGGTTGATGAGAGAAAACTCAAAAACTTTTCTCTCTTATATTTTCTGAGAACATGTCCACCTGCAGCTGCAACACTATTTAGAAAATTAAATACTTCACCAACTCTCTGCAGATAAATAACTGTCTACGATAGGGTAAGATACTTGATTGGAGAGGGTACAATTTGATATTTTATTTATTCTGGCCAAAGAAATATTCTCAGACTTAGGTGGAAATGTCCAAAGATGCTTCATATTTTCCTTTAGTATGCTTAAATATCTATTGCCTACTTACTTTCTAATAATGAAAAGGAATTTATTTTAGAATAGTAAATGAATAAATATGATTTCAAAAATCCAAAAAGGTAACAAGTAGGGGATCTTGACTGAACATTGGTAAAATCTTTCGACTCTGATTGTCGGTATGTACTTACATATATTTCTGTCTCTATGAACCTTGAAAAAAACTTCAAATTTATGCAGTGCAAAGGCAATTTAACTTCGGATACAAATTAAACTTTGAAGAAATGAGTCTTCTCATTTCTTTTGAAATTATGAAAAGCACATTTTTTTAGTTTTTTTTTTCCAATATTGTTGCTGTTTTTGATTTTTTTTTTTTAAGTCCGCACTGGATCTTCCTGTGTGAACCAGTGGACCACATTACACCGTGCAGATCATCACCAAACAGTCCGTCACCGTCAGTTTTTGAAAATAAATTTTTCAAAAACTATTCACTCGAACAACTTAATTTAAAAATAATATTAAGGAATAGACTTTTGGCTTTTCTTTAACTTTATCTTCTAGAATCAAAACTATGCGAGTTAAATGCGAAAATCTAAATTTTCATTAAAAACAAGATGGCGGACAAATAATTTATTTTTAGTTTTGTTTTTTCATTTCTCATCTGAAATATAATAATGGTTCATTGGGATCAATTATATAAATTTCTGGTTACCCGACACCTGTAGGGTACACTGAACGAGTATTACCCGGTTACCCGTAAGGTTTCAAGTACCCGGGTAATACCAAGAAATTCGGGCATCCCAGATAAATTGATTGCTATTTTCAAGGATACCTATGATGGATCCATAAAATGTCGCACCTTTTGCATGATGGAAAGTTGACGGAGGAATTTGTGATCCAAAGTGGGGCTAGGTAGGGCTGTATATTTTCACCAATATTGTTCCTGTTGGTGATTATTGATGTTCTGCACCCAGCTTTAGCGAATGGAAATGGAAGAATTCAGTGGACTCTGCAATCATACCTACGTATGAGATCAAGGCTGAAGAGAGAAGCTGAAATCGACGGGCTGAAGATAAATTTGGCAAAAACAAACAGGACCAGCTTTGGAACTTCCTCATCTGCTCAAGTAGATATTTCTGGACAACCAGTTCAGTGTAGGTTGAAAATTTTCAATATCTTGGAAGTATTATTTTTACTGAAGGCGGAACTGAACTAGATATTAACAGCCGAATCGGGAAAGCAAAGGTTGCGTTTGGTATGCTGTGCGAAATATGGAGAAACAACTCTATGAGATTACGACTGTTCCACTCCAATTTTGAATCCGGGTCACAATAAAACTGCAAAAGTTCGTAAATAGATGCCTAAGCAACATTTTGAGGATTTTCTGACCAAATCGTATCTCAGGCGGATCTATGTAATTAAATAAATAAGGATTACTTTTATAACTCTTATTTGTTTTTTATTTATTTTTGAAAAAAATAAATTATTTAGGTCAGTATTTTTTAATTGTACGGTTTTAGATTTTCTTCTTTTAAAGGTTGGTTTAAAAAAAATTCATTTTAAATTTGCACTTTTTTTAATGTGCAAACAAAAAATATTTTAAATGTGCAATTCATTTTAATGCCAAAAAAATATTAAAATTTTTTTTTTTTGCAATTTTTTTAATACAAATTTTTTTATCTTGCATAAATTTTTTTTACAGTAAAAAATTTTTAAGTTGCATTCTAATTTTTTTTTAAATGAAAATAATTATTTATATACATAGGTATCTCCGTTCAATTTTTTTTTAATAAAAAATGTATTTAAAAATAATTTTTGAAACTCTGACATGCACACATTGCATTTTGTATGCACATAAGTCAAAATAAACAAACAAATACAAAGAAACAAATTTTATGTCAAATATGGCCAATTTTGGACGTTTATGTTTACCCAAACAATGCAATCCAATACGACAAAAAAAAACATGTTCCTTCCTTAATGGACAGAATCTCAATAAATATTTATCCCCCAAAATCTCAGATCAATTTTTTTTTTTTTTTTGATGTAGTGAACAAAATGTAAATCAAAGTTATTACTGTACTAAGTCTACTGAAATTTGAAAGAAGTATAAAACTTCAGTTTTTCGTCAAAGCGATGATTTAACCTTATTATCATTTTGTGTGCTAATTGATAACAAATTAAAACGTAAAAAAATATCTTTGCATTCGAGAAAACGAAATTTTACGTGACCTATCGTAACAACTCGTATCAAAATTCATAAAAAGAAATTAGTTTTTACTTAAATTTTTCATAAATAAATAGATTTGAAAAATTGAATTGAAAACTTAAAAATCATATGTTTTCAGGTACGGTACGCTACTGACACACCTTTAGTGCTTATTTTATGTTTTTTAATTATTCTACACAGAATTAAAACACACAAAACTCAAATTCCATCTGGTGTTGATATTATTCATTCATTATTTTGTGGTAGCAAAGTGATTTCACCGCTGGCTAACTATTTAATTAAATTTTGGGATTTATGTTGGTCGACCTAAACAACATTCATAAATGTGGTTTAAAACCCACACTTAAACTCTAAACAAAACAATAAACCTCGAAGGGAAGAATAGATACCTACCCACATACCTCCTGCAAACCAAAAAAAAATCCAAAACACAATTGCAATTCATGAGATAATTTAAAAATTGTCATAATCAAATTCACGTGCAAAACATTCCTTATGCACAAACATATTCAAGACTTAAAACAACTCATTTTTTCCTTAAGTACATTATTCCTACCCATGGTACCAACAATCCACATACATACTTTCACAGGTCCACAATTTACCTCGAAATATTTTCTCACAAAATTTGTCTCAGAGGTATAAGTTTGGTTATTTCCCTGAACCAAAAAAAAAAAAAGAAAATAAAATGTTGAAAATAAAACACGCAGTTTGAAGGTTTATGTGTTTGCATAACCTTCTACCGGAAAGGGAAAACAAGGATAATTCGAAAGGATGATATAAAAAAGAAGAAAAAAAAACATGAAGAAAATAAATAGAATTTAAGGACATGTAAACACTCCATTGGGAATGGAGGCAAACCAATAAGGAAATAACAGGGAACTGATGACTTTCACAAAGGTGAAGTTATATTGTTCTTCTCCCAATATCAACACTCTTTACTCGAAAAATTTAATAAAAATAAAAATAAATGGATCTATGATTTAAACATATGAGATTTAAAGACAATAAATAAGAAACTGCGCTCAAATTTAGTAAATGATGGCAGTATCTTTATATATACTTGCCCAGGAAAATTTTTTAATACCTATATTAGGTGTAGTTAGAGCAAGGTCTTGATAAAAGTGCGATCACATTGAATCATTGAGGACAAAATAAATGTTTACCTGGAAATGTTTTTTTTTCTATACATATTTCGGATGATCTTTTCAAAAAAGGTTTTCGATCAAGGTAAAAAAATTTTCTAACTATTTTCGGTAAACATTTTTCTTGCGACATACAGTCAAGAACTTTAAAAAAAAAACACACAAACATATATATGCCAGTAAGACCTAGGGTCTTATAAATTAGGCAATGTTAGAAGGAATAAAAGAATAGGACAGATTTTTGTTGGCACAGTGGATTGAGAAATTAGGTTTAACTATCTCATTAAATCCCAGGAGTGGCATTCAGATGAGGGAATATAGAAAAAATTGCTGACTAGACTGGGGAACGAACCCACACATCCAGGGTAGCAGTCAATCACTACTTCCACTGCGCCGGGGACACCCCCCCCCCCTCAAGAATTTTGATAAAAACAACTAAAAAATTAGTGCAGTTGAGGGATTGAGGGATAGTTTAGTAAAACTTGTTCAAAAGAGTATTTGAGGAAAAGTGAACCCAAAGTCCTGAAATTCAACATTGGGAAAAATATAGTGTAGGTATACCTACAAAAAAAAATAAACTTTTATAAAATTTGTTACATTTACATATATGTTAATACGTAAAGTGTAGTCTAAGACAACAAATTTCAAATTAAGTATTAAATTTCTGAACATTATAAAAATGGTACGCTGTGACGTATGTGTACTTTTCTAGATAATGTTGTTGGTTATTTTATTTGCGGTTTTTGTTTTCACGTTTAAAATTGTAAACTATAGGTACTATGCCATTATATTTAATTAATTATTCCTGTTTAACAAATTATAATTTTTTTTTTAAATTAATTTAGTTTAAAAATTTTGAAACTGTTAAAAATTAACAAAAGTGCGAAAATCTCTATAAATTTCTCTCCAAGTAAAATATTTCTGAACACTGTACTTAATTTTATTACTTTAGCAAATTTGTTCAATTCACAGATTAGATATTTTGGATTTCTTTATAGATATAAATATTTAGTAGTTAATTTAATAAAAATTAAAGGTTTCAGTCAATGAAATAAAGTAAATACAAATATTATTTTCATAAAAAAATCTAAATCTAATAAAATATATTTATTTTTATTTATTTATTTATTTATTTATTTATTTATTTATTTATTTATTTATTTATTTATTTATTTATTTATTTATTTATTTATTTATTTAATTACATCAATCAGAGATTGCAATAATCATCTTGCAGACAACATACAAATTAAAATACAAAATAAATACAAAATGCATTTCGTATAATCAGTTGTAAAGAAAATGAAATACAAGTTTTCTTTTTAAATAGACTCTATTATAATGAAAGTTAAAATCTACTGAATTGGAGATAGAAAAAGTTATTCTCTCTTAATTGGCGAGATGCACGCAAAAAGTTATTCTCTTGGCGAGATGGTATATTGATAACAATTAGAGATAAAAGGTGCGGACAGTTGATATGATAGAACAAAATGTCACAAATAAACAAAACTGAGAACATTTTGCGTCGATTCTCAAGTAACTCTGAGCCGATAAGTTGACATCTTGTAGTATACGAGGGCATTTCAATGTTCCAACCAAGTTTCCATACAACGAACCTTGTTAATTTTTTTTGGATACTTTCTTATCTATTTGAATGAGTATTGTAGTATGGGTTCCAAACCACACAGCAATTATCCAAAATAGACCTAACATATGCACAAAACAGAGATTTAGAGAATAAGGGTCTGAGAAATCTGTTGGATTACATTTGATAAAACCTAGCATGGAATTGTCTTTGGCAGCAACATATTCAACATGCTTGATAGAATTAAGTTTATGGTCAAAAACCACTCGGAGATACTTCTTTTCATTGACTCTTTCAAGAACAGTGCTTCCAATTTTGTATTCGAATTAAATTAGGGAGTAAGATCGATGGAAAGAAAAATATTGACATCATTCAGTAAGGCTGTTAAGGTCATCTTGCAAATGCAATCATAATTTTGTCTAATGCATCTTATGCAGACGAAAAGAATTTAAAAAACATCTGGTATAGCGTTGATGAAAACAAGAAAAAGGAGCGGTCCAAGGTGACTACCTTGAGGGACACCTGATGACACACATACGGGAAAAGAAAGAAAATTGTTTAAAGTTATTTTAATAAACATTAGTGGTGATTCACTAAACTTGAATCTTCATTTTATTAAAATTAAAAAAGTAATTTTGAATTTAAAACTATCATTTTTAAAATTGTATAAAAAAAGAATCAAAACCTTAAATCTAGAATTAAAAATCTGAAATCTTAAAAAATTAGTTAAAATCTGAAATGTATATAATTTGAAATCTAAACTATGCAAAATAATTAAGTAAAACTATTAAGTAAACCTTTGTTTTGTAAAAGAAATTTACCTTATGTACCTTCTTTGTAAAGAACAGTAAAATAGACATGCAATTATACCGCTGAGAAAACAGATTTGTCATTCGTCGTTATACTCGTAACACACATCAGTTCACATCATTTAATTAAATTGCGTTAAATATTAAAACTTGTGTTAGACTTTTATTTTTGTCGACAATTATTCGTGGTTTCTTTTGGGCTTAAATTTCATTTCGTTGGGTTTAATATTCATTGACCTAAGAGAATATAGGGAAAAACCCTTCCCTCAACAATTTTTGGAAGTGTAAACTTTGTTCGAATTTCACTTACCTACATTTGAAAAAATTGTCAAAATCGGAGCAGGTTCTTAAATAATGCTGAGGTGGCAGGGTGCGGACCTTACGAAAACCTTAATTTTAAATGTCTTACTCGTTAATAAGAACAAAATTGTTAAAACTGTTGCTTAAGACTAGACCCCTGAATTACGGGCCAGTATGATACCTGTTTTTATTACTTTTACATTTAATACATAGAATATTATCCAAAAATTTTGATTTAATTTGAAATTTGAATTTGAAAAAAAAGTGGTTAAATTTCAAGGTCCGATGTTGATTTTGAATAAAACACAAATTTTTTAGCAAATTATTGACATTTCTTTTTATTGTGATAATATTGGTATGGCTCAATTATGTATATGGAAGCAGCTTCGGCGGCACACCTCCATCCGATGCATGGTCCAAATTTTCGATGACGCTGAGGCATTAATGAGCCAAATTATCTCATCCTTTAGCTCTTGAATTGTTGCTGGCTTATCGATGTACACCTTTTCTATCAAGTAACCCCAAAGAAAGAAGTCCAACGGTGTCAAATCATATGATCTTGGCGGCGCAAAAAAGCCATTGTTTCGTTAGCTGTGTGGCAAGTGGCACTATCCTGTTAAAACCACATATTGTCCACATCCATACCTTCCAATTCGGGCCATAAAAAGTTCGTTATTATCTCACGATATCGAACACCCCTCACAGTAACTGCCTGACCGGCCTCATTTTGGAAAAAAATACGGCCCGATGATGCCGCCAGCCCATGAACCACACCAAACAATCACTTTTTTAGGGTACATTGGTTTTTCGACAGTCACTCTTGGATTATCATTCGCCCAAATGCGGCAATTCTGCTTAAATGCTTAAAAATGTGCCTCATCACTGAAGATGATTTTCTTCGAAAATTGATCATCCACTGTTGCCATTTCTTGCCACCATTCTGACCATTGAAGACGCTTGAAATGGTCAAGAGGCTTTAGTTCTTGTGTCGATTGAACCTTGTAAGCGTGTAAATACAAGTTTGTATGCATAATGGTCATCAACAACAAGCGTGAGAGGGCAATTGTTGGGCACGACGCACGACGAGTTGAGGTGGATGGCAATATTTTCTGCAGTACGAGCTGTGCGAGTAGCACATGACGTTAAGGTGTGGTTCACATTCAACATCGGCCCTTGAAATTTAACCACCCTTTATTAAAGATTATAAAAAACATTTAATTAACATAAAATAAAAATTATTGATGTTCAATTCATCACTTAACTTTCTGATGAATTAAACAAATAATAATATAACCCTCTCAATGAACACAAACTTAAACATTAATTGCTTTTCCAGAAACCTAAACATTTTCGGAATTCCGAATTTTTTCTCTGTCATATTGGCAAACAGAATTACGTACTTAGAGCGTAGATACTCCTCAAAAAGTGCTGACCATCCAAGTTAATTAAGAAAGGCGGAAGTGCAATTTGCATTCGAAGCGGAAGAAAACTTTCTGTCATGATTCAAGGTAGTAATTGAATATTTTACACTAATGAATTTTCTTCTTATATTTTTACTTTTTTTTTTTGTTCTGAATTAAAATTTTCTTTTTATGTGATGAATAATTTTTATAACGTTGAAGAAAATACGTACCTATATAAAATAATGCCACAGCTTTAGCGTAGATATTTAGTATGCCGTAGTATTATTGAATTCAAAGCACGTTTGTATCCTTATCATGCTCAGTTAGCGATTGGGTAGACAATTTCATTTGAAGTAATTTCATTTGTCAAGGATAATAACTTTGTAATTTAAACTTTAAAGGTTAACGTCAGAGTGAGCATATACTTTTAGAAGAGAGCTATTCGTTTTCAGGTGAATTGCACTTTTAGTTTAGATATGGTAATTTTTGTGTATTGATTTTGTAATTTTGTTTCGTTATTGGGGTATATTTGTATTACTTTTGGGATTCTTCTAACATTCATTTGTTTTATTTATAAAAAAAGGTTTTTTATAACTCATACTTGCACACGTATCTACTCATACATAAAAAGGTAGTAGAATATAAATATTCGTGGATTTGTTAATTTTTAATAACATGTTTCATATGTAACTTAAGTGAATGTGTCCCAAAGATTGGCACTTTCATTAACGCTCGAGGGTATTTTTGGCATAGATGCTAATTACCCTTGTTAAATTGTATTTTTATTCCTATTTACTCTATCGTCCACTTTTAATAGTGGCTAACCATAGTCTGCAATAAAATAAAATAATTTTCATAATTAATGTCCAAATATAAGCCATTCAGACAAGCAATATGCGCCCCGATGGCGATGTCAAGGAGTTGCATAATCTGATAAGGTAAAAATACTTTTGTCAATGTTTACTAAAATCACAGGCTCTTACGAGAAAAAAGAAAACTATGACATTGTAATGTCTAAAATAAGAATGAATTAGGCGTAAGACAACCAACTAGTCATAGACTCAAAGAACACAGTTAATGAAAATGGAATTATTTTTTTTTTTTTTGTTATTACAAACCATTTTACTAAACATAAGCAGTTGGCATTATTATAGATGGAAAATCAGAAAAGAAATTCAGGAAAAGGAATAATTTGGAATTTTTTTTTGTGGAAAATTTAAAATTAATAAAAAAGCCGCCCCTGAGAAAGTTTAGGATGAATTCGAAATAACTTATTTTTTATACATTTTAGTAAAGTTTTATAAATAATTTTTTTTTGTTTGTTTTTCTTTTACTCGATTAGGTCCGATTTTTGCTGTTAGTTTTCAATGTTGAAAACTCTACTTGCGGACAGCTCCAATAAGCGGACAATTCCCTTAAACGGACACATTTTCGGGAACGAACTTCTTTTTTGAAAATCTCATACAAATTACTTTCCTATAAACGGACACTTTAATAAACGGACGCGGACACATTTTCATGCTCATTTTAGATAGAAAACTTTCCATACGTGGGCACATTATTTTATTTAGGGATTATTTTTGTATCAAGAAATGAAAGGGAAGAGAACAGAAGATCTGAACTCAATACATAAGTAAATCCATACAAAATCTCCGACAACCGGACATGAACCTCAAATAACCGGACAGTGTGATGTTATATTGAAAGGTATTTAGGGGATTTCCCTATTTCTATTTCTTTTCCTTAACCGGACAGCTCTCATAACCCGACAAAAATTTAGGGACCATGAGTGTCCGCTTATTACAGCTTTCACTGTTTATATTGTAAATCAAATACAAAACATTTTTACCCTCAAGCCTTAACTAAACATTTTTGATCCGTGTCATGAGGTGCGCATTTTATTTTATGTCAAATTATAGCAAGTACGTGCGACCCACGCGTGCATTTTATTTCTTTAGAAAACTAACCCTCCCGCCTAAGCGGTGGAAAGGGACCCCCTCGTGTACGATTTTTTCTTTTTTCGGTCCACAAAGCTTTTTGTCACACCGCACCGTATGCAATTATGTACCTGTATACCAATAGCCGTTATGTGCTTACAAAGTGTTACCAACCCTTTTTGTATTAAAAAAAGAAATTAATAGAAAAATGAATAGCTTCATTCCATGAAGGACATAATACCCAATCGGAAAAGTGTAGTTTCTTTTGTCTTTATGTTTAACACTTAAAAGTATGTTTTTAGTTAATACAAAGTTGAAGCAGAATATTGAAAATAATTCATATTTTCTAAACATCAATAAATTTCATGTTGTAAAGCAATCTTATAAAGCCACTGAAACCAAAACCCCTAATTCATCTTCAAACAGAAACACGTAGATATGTACTTGAATCTGGATAGCGGTAGAGCTGGCAGAGTTGTCGGTACATGTACCAAATATCAATCAATTGAAACATTGAAAGGCCATTCACCACCATCATAGCATGATGATGAGCCTGAAAATTCTATATCCTGATATCTGGCGAATATGTGTGCTGCTGGATGGAGAAGATAGATTAACATTCACATAAACACCATCAACTTGTGCTGGCAACTTGTTTGTCTAATTAAACCACAAAATCAATACCAGCGAGCATATTAAGTGAATCTGACCTTTGACTGGACAACCACGAAAATCCAACTACCAAACGTGGTGTTCAAATCTGATGCTTTTTCTATATGCATGAGTGCATCCTTCGAAGCACTCAGGTGTGTGGGATGGAGTTTCAGATGAGCGTTTTTTAGTAGATACAAATATGTATATACATGCATGAATGTGTTTTTGGAAAGAACATGTATAATTAGAATGAAATATCAATTGCTCATCAGATGCATTCCCTTGATGATGTGATGCAATGCAATGACGACGAAAATGGGTGGATAGACTTCTAAAGGTTCCGTCCGCGTCTGCCTAAAACAAATAGCTTATAGGGAAAAATAAAACCATTAATGGCAAACTAACGAGTGATTGTAAAGCGGATAATAACTTCGCTATTTAATTGCCACAACGTCAAACTAAAGGTAAATTAAATCGTCGACTTAAATCATGGATGAGTTGGAATAAATCCTGCGAAAGTACAGCAGAGTTGGATTAAATTGGAAGGGATTTGGCCGAATTAATAAACAAGCAATTATGTAAATTATATAAAGTGTTTACGAACTTCAAAGAAGATTGCACAATCATTATTTACAGAGTGCAATTAATTACGTAAACCAAATTTTGAGAAAAGCTGCGAAGAATGTGAACAAAATGAAATAAAAATAAATCACTTTTCACTTAGATATTTCTATGCTTTGGAGTTACATTTTCATAACTTAATCAGCATTTTAGGTGCAGTGCATTTAAGTATTGGTGCCATTTGGAATCGGCAGACCTGCGGGTGTTATAAACAACATTTATCAGACCGATAAATTTATAAGCATTTTAGCAAAAACTAGTTTTAATAGATTTTGGTGCAACTGGGCTTCAGTCTTTTAAACAACTGACTGAGTTTTAAATAAAAAAAATAATATTTTTAGATAATAGTGATCATCCAATTGCAGACGGTATAGGCACCCACAATATGTAAAATTTAAAATTAGGAAATGAGTTGAAACAGTATTAAACTAAATATTTAAGTACACTTAAATTTTTTGTTTTGAGTCCTAAAAACATATTGCTGTTAATAATACTTAACATACAAAAAAAATATTTACTATCATAGACTTTCTAATAACAAAAGAATAGGTATTCACGTCTCCTCATTGAGCACTTCTAACACAATCCTATCTAATCATCGATGTAATCTACGCGCGCTGATATTATCCCTGAATTGAAATGCAAACATTCATTTACGCTAAAGCTAAACCATTCCCGCTTTTCTTTCTATCCTTTCATTTTGTTCATTTTCTTCCACCCCATAATGCAAGTGGTGAATTATATTTCTCGTCCAGTAATGGAATTATTTCGAAATGCGATCCTAACTATTTGGAGTGGCACCATGGCATTGTTGGTTAGTGCTTTATGTGTATTGTGTTGCTTCGCTGGCGATCCTGGAACTGGTGTTTGGCTGCTTGGTGCCTATGACACGCTCTTTATCGCTGATTCTATTTAAAGAAAAAGAGAGAACAATCTAAATGGGTTTTTATTGTGGTTATTGCGAAAAGTCACGATATCGTAATTATGTATGTCAGACGGAATTACTTATACTTCGAATGTCGACGGATAAGTTCAGCCATAGCTATGGGTAGGTATATGTATGTGGAAGTTGGGAGTTTTGACGTTTGAAAACTTCCTGTATTTTGAAAAGTGCATTTAGACTAAGGACAAGGCCGAAGATAGATATTGTATGACAACGTTATTTCAATTCTTTTTAAATGTTTTCATAGTTTTTGTTGTTAATTTGTATCAAATCGTACAATATTATTTTATTTAAGGATTAAAGTAGTCTCTTACTAGTGCACAAACATTTTTTAATAATAGATAAAACATAAACTATAACTGCTCTATCGCCTAGTACCATTGCAGTTACAGTTACCTGTGTAGGTGGGAGGGAAATTGTATTTCAAAGCGAAATAAACAGCACACAGACTAAAGAAAATATTACGTGTTGACCCTATAACCCTTTAGGATGCCATGATTGTCCTGAATTTTTTTTTAAGAGCTATGATAACAAATAGCATCTATCATGTGTTCCTATTTTATTAAAAAATGAAAACAAAAAATGTTCCCTCCACCCCCACTAAATTTGTCTTTGAATTTCAAGGGCCGTTTTGAACCCCCAAGAAATTTTTTGATCCACCTTATCAAGGCCGTAGCCAGACAAATATTTCGGGGGGGGGGGGGGGGTTATGTTTTCTGAAAAATATCTTTTCACCTTTTATGTTGTAAAATATTGAGGGTAATAAAAAATCTTAAAGGAGATGCACCACTTTTGGGCCCAGTGCGTTCACTAATGAAAGTGGTATCAAATGAAAGGTGAAATCTAGCACGTTATGTGGGTGCAATATTTCCAAAATTGTCAATGGGGTTTTCGAGATATTCGCTTTTGAAGTTGGTTAACTCAGAAAAAGAATTTCACTCCTTTTTTTTCAATAATTGCTAATATCGCGCGATATACGGCACGTATGAAAATGATATTGGTATCAAATGAAAGATATTTTTTCTATCTTTTTAATGAATTCAAAACTATTTTCCTACCAACAATATTTTTTCAAATATTTAGTATAAACTTCTTAAAAATTATGTTTTTTTACTTACCTTTTGAACACAGATATCTTAAAAAAATCAGTGATGACATCTATTTTTTTTGCATTATTTTAAAGCTCTATATCTCACCTTTAATTTAATATATAATTTAGTACTCATTCTCAAAAAAATACTTACTTTTTAACAAACTTACTCTAAAAAACACCTTAACATGCTATCGGCTGCTATGAACTTGTCTGTTTAGCGCTTTTTAATAATTCTTATACCCAATTATGTTTTTTTTAATACATACTGACTTTATTTGGCAACACACAGTTAAATGAGAATGAACAACCAGCCATAATAATATGTGACGGAACTTATGTCTACCTACAAAAAAGTTCAAATTATAGTTTTCAAAAACAAACATATAGTCTGCATAAGTTTCACATGCTGTGACGGGTATATTATAGACGTATTTGGGCTATATGCCGCAACTGAATCGGATGCATGTACTATGAAAAATCTTTTTAGAGATGAATCTGGGAACATGCGGCATTTTGTTAGAGAAAACGACGTTTTCATATTAGACAGAGGTTTCAGAGATGCTATTTCAAGCCTTGAATCCTACGGGTACAAAGCTTATTTGCCTGAAACTGTTTTGGAAGGGAATTTTCAGCTGACAACAGCGCAAGCTAATAAAACAAGATGTGTCACCATGGGAAGATGGGTTGTGGAGGTTGTAAATGGACGTTTCAAGAGAGACTTTAAGCTTTTCCGACAGAATTTTTTTTAATCTAGCTGCTCCTCATTTAATGGATGATTTCAGAATTGCAGCTGCAATTCTTAATAAGTTTCATCCTTTGTTAGAGGACAATGCAGATGCAAGTGTTTTACTGGAGTTGGCATTGAACAGATTGAACACTCCTAACTATTTGGGGGATTTTGTTAAAGAAAGAAACCTTAACAGAACAAGGGCAGTGTTTTGTCGAATAAATGGGCATATTCCTAACCTAAATATCTTTCCTTTGCTTGATTTGACAGAGCTTCGTAAGATTTCATTGGGAATTTATCAAATCCAACAAGCTCGTTCTTACTGTGGGGAACACCTCAAAAATAATGGAAGTTATGTAATAGAAGTATGTGAAAACCATATTCGAATTAATGGTGTCCATGCAAGCCTGGTTGGAAACAATTACTTAATTAGGGGTCGCATACAATCTTGACACGTTAGTCAAAAAATATATTTTACATACATCCTAGTAAGTAATGATTTAAATGTGGCCAATAGTTCCAACGCAGTACAAGCGTTCTATTGCAATTGTCTTGTTGGTATGCGAACTGTTGGATGTTGCGCTCACGTTATGAGTATTTTGTGGTATTTGGGATTTGCTCGTCACCAAGAAAATATAAACATACCTCCAGCCTTATTTTTAAATAATATTTTATTAGAAAATGAAATTGAAGAAGAATAAAAATGAATAACATTGATTGATATAGTTATTTAAGGAAGATGTGATAAGATGTTTCAGTTAAAACCTTTTTGTACTTAATTTAATATTGAAAACAATAAAGATGAAAAAAATGATTTAAATATAATATGTTTCTTGATAAACTTCTTCTAAACGCTAAGCTTTTGATATATACACTATTGTTTAGAAGTAACATGTGCATATTTTTTTTTCGAAAAAACAGCAGTTTCTTATTAATTACTCTTAAGGTTGCTTAGAAAACTTAAAGTCAGTATTAAAAAAAACATAATTGGGTATAAGAATTATTAAAAAGCGCTAAACAGACAAGTTCATAGCAGCCGATAGCATGTTAAGGTGTTTTTTAGAGTAAGTTTGTTAAAAAGTAAGTATTTTTTTGAGAATGAGTACTAAATTATATATTAAATTAAAGGTGAGATATAGAGCTTTAAAATAATGCAAAAAAAAATAGATGTCATCACTGATTTTTTTAAGATATCTGTGTTCAAAAGGTAAGTAAAAAAACATAATTTTTAAGAAGTTTATACTAAATATTTGAAAAAATATTGTTGGTAGGAAAATAGTTTTGAATTCATTAAAAAGATAGAAAAAATATCTTTCATTTGATACCAATATCATTTTCATACGTGCCGTATATCGCGCGATATAAGCAATTATTGGAAAAAAGGAGTGAAATTCTTTTTCTGAGTTAACCAACTTCAAAAGCGAATATCTCGAAAACCCCATTGACAATTTTGGAAATATTGCACCCACATAACGTGCTAGATTTCACCTTTCATTTGATAACACTTTCATTAGTGAACGCACTGGGCCCAAAAGTGGTGCATCTCCTTTCAGTTATATTTAATGAGTAGTATTTATATGTATGTACATATAACGGAAATAGGTAAAATAGGTTAAGGAAGGAACAATAAAGAGTAAGCAAAATTAACATTATTTTACATAAGTATATCTAATCGCCTGGCCTTTTTTTCTTCCAAAAACATCAATCACTTCGTCGGTATTGATTTCGATATGTCGATGAATTGACATTAACGCTAATCCAGTTAACCGTTCTTCACCCGTGGAATTTCTTAAAAATGTTTTCGGTCGCTTCAGCGTCGAAAACGTTCTTTCAGGAGAGCATGTTGATACTGGTAAAGTTGCCAAAATTTTTAAAAGTTTATGTATATTGGGGAAAATATCCTAACTGCAGTCTCCAAGAGCTGTTATAGCTGTCTTTGAACGTTGGCTTTCTTCCTGTTCATGACATTTTATCTTCCACATCATAAACTCAGCCTTAAACGTGTCTCAATCCAAAAATCTTTTATAAAATTGGAAGTTTTCTGCGTTAAATTTTTCTTCACTTTTCCCAAGTACTGAAGATATCAAAATATACAGTGATGATAGGACAGACTTATGGTTCTCAAACCACATTTTAAGCTGAGTTATGAAATCATCTAGTAGAGGAATCATAACAACTATCCTAAAATAATTTTCAGGATCTGAGGTGTTTACATTGGCTCGGTGTTGCTGCCTCAATGCTGTTCGTGGAGTTTTTAAAGTTTAATTTTCATCCACAATATTTAGAAGGCCTTGCGCAGCGTCAAAGATATCTTTGATAGAATTGGTCTCTTCTATTGTCGGAAAGGCTTGTAGTCCGAATCAAAGTTTTTGTTAAAACCAAAAGAATAAATTATCGGATTGTAAGTTACTTTCTTCTTGAAGAACGTCAACGTTTTTCTGCCGCCCACTTTCCAAGCTGCTTCTCTGATAGAGGCTTTTCGTTTTGTAATTAGAACAGAATCTGAAGTTTGCTTTTTATTCTTTTCAATTTAAAAAAAATATGTATTTGGTTGTCTTTTGATGTGAACATTATAGTAATTGACTTTTGATAAAAACAATCACTATTATAATTATACACAAGTTAATGTTCAACAAATAATAGGTACTTTATTTGAAGGGTCGAGGTGTCAGAAAATTCAACATGAATTCCTAGAAATTTCATATTTCACCTAGATTGAAGTGTTGAAAAATTCAAATTCAATTATGGTGTGGATTGTGAATGATTTAATATTTTTCAATATTTGAAAAACAAAATTGATAAAGGATTTCGGGGGGGGGGGGTTTCAAACCCCTGTGACCCCCCCCCCTCTGAATACGGCCTTGCACCTTATTATGCTCTTTTTAACCCTGACCTCACACTTACGTAATGCCGACTTAACACCTGCCATACGATGATTAACGCTTGCGTAAATCTTGCGCTGACTTAACGCGTTCAATACACTGACCTACTTCGTGCATGATGTTGATCTTACGTGTGCGTAACACTGACCTCACATGTGCGTAACGCCGACCATACGCACGCGTATTGCTAAATCAATGTCCGTTTAACGCTTTAAAATATTCGGAGGTACTCACCGTATTTCAGTGAAAATGAAAAGCCAATCAGCTCACAAACAGTAAAACAAAGCTGAGTATTGTGGACCAGTCAGACGGTTGGATCATCAGATTTTCTTGTTTCACTCAAATACATTAGAGTTGATGTTCATTTGCGCGACCTGCAGAATCTCACCTGATTGAACAAAGGAGGGAAGCATTTGTTCGTTGCTCTTTGAAAAAATTACCGAAAAAAGTGTTTTCCTTTGTTCTTTCCTTTTTCATTTATTAGACCGAAAAAAAAAAAAACAAATATAAAAAGTGTGTTCTCTTATATGCATCGTATAGTTCTCGTGGTGGTAAAAGTAAATTTTTCTCAGACTTTAATATCATTTACATATATGTACATTTATTAATTACCCTACCGTTGTATGTTTTCTTATAGATAATAGATGAATAAAAAGATAAAGGAGTTGTCAACCCTCAAAACTTTATTCATCACATTCACAAAAATAAACCTTAAAGTGAACTCTAAAGCCAGCTTCAAATTTTCTCACCAACTCATCTTCAAACAAAAATTATCCTCTCCAGAGATTGCCATCTCAATTTGGGTAGTTTTCACTTCGGCAAGTTAACTCCTGTTGCGGATGTAAGTCTATTCGCAGTTTCATTTCACCTTAGGGAAAACTTTCGACGCTGTCATTGCAATTAATTTGCTTCGTTAGAAGGATATAAGGATGAGGATATAGTTGCTATGATGTTTGCGACTATATGTAGGCCTTGGATGTAGGTTTATAGTTAGTCATATAAGTCGATTTCTAACCGCTTATCAGAAAATGAAGTTTACCTTCTCCACACAATGGATTATCTCATGGGTTACACTAATAACTTTTCGGCAATATCAAAACTGGGCTGGATAAAATGAAATCGATATATGTGCATACATACATGTTTAACTACCTATGTGAGCATGGGAGGACATAATCCACTCCCATTAATTACACCTGAAACTTGGCAGCTATTCAATTAGCGTATGCCATTTATCATATTTGCATACAACCTTAACTAGCTAGATCATGTTGGTTTTTGTGGAGATGACTTCGAACGTATGATGTAAGTTTTCAACTATATTAATGTTTGGAGTTTGAACTTGTGGTTTTGTAGTTGACGATGATTCTTTTATGCATGCATTTTGAATTATTAAATTTATATTTTAGGGAATTGCATTTAATTTAAAGGAAAAAAGATAGCTATCCGAAATGCGTTTTTCCTTAATTCCAGAACATATTTTCATTTTGCTTAGAATTTTGAAATTATTATCTGAAGCAACCACCCCAAAACGATTTTTTTAATAAATAAAAACTTATTTATCTCGAAAATGGCCTCAACGATTTTGATGAAATTTATTAAGTGGGGTTTTGTAATTAATCAAAATTATTTTTCAAAAACAATTATAAACTGTGAAAACTTCTTTAGTGGCGTTGTACACTTTTTTTGTAATGGGTAAAAAATGTTAAACTCGCGTCAGGACAAGTGACTCTGATCGAAAACTCATAAGACGGATGAAGAGTAGGCAGCAGGTGCGGAGGCGTAGAAGAGGAAGTATCGCCCTCCTTCTGTTCCGTTTAGGTGGCGCAGGGCGCTTGCGCGAATATTCGTGTGCGTTTAGGTCACAGTGTGCCCTGCGCATCTGGGATGTTGACAGCTGATGGCTCAACCGTCTGTGTAGTGGCCACAGTGCTGTGTATTCGTAAGATTCGTGTACCTATATAAAGTTTTTAAAGTATTTAAATTGAAAAAAGTGCATCTATTAATTGGAAAAAGCTTTGATGAATTGCCAATGATTTTGAGCGGAGATTTCAACATAAACTTTGCAGACGATAAAAATCCACTATTAATTGAATTTTTAATAATGAAATTGGTTTAACTATGTCAAATGATCGCAATCTTAGCGCAACGAGATAAAAAAAACTAATGCCGTCTTTATAGTAGACATTAAAATAGGTTCGAATCAAAACTGTTCGTTTCTTACTTCAGCTATCATAAGCCTATCGTATCAGTTTAAGAGATTGGCGATGATGATTCTGGTAATAAAGATGGTGAAAAAGTCGTCGAAATTATGGATGAAAATTGAAACTAAGTGAAATTTAGAAAAAAATGTACAATAAACAAAACAAACAAACTTGAAATAGAAATTATTAAAACGAATACATACGATCATAACCACCTTTTAATTTATTCATCTCATTTACAGAATTGGTAGAATTTAACTCCCAGTAAATAAGCGGAACCAACTGTCCTTTTCGCATCCGCTGTGAAACATAATTATGAAATGCGTCGATTGAACTATGTATGTACATAGGTTAGGGTGTCCCGTTGATGTATGGGACATTTTTTTCGAGCTACACTATCGTAAGAGGTATCAAAATTTGCGTAATTTAACACAGATAAAGAAAACGGTAAAAAAAATGAAAATAGATGTCATCTTGGGGGCGCTACTTGGCTTGAAGATTTGTAAATTTCACGTTTTTACAGACTCTAACCGTATGCATAAAACTACAAAAAAATCAAGTTTTGAAGGTATCTTATTAAAAATATTATTGATACAAGGAACGTGAAAACAAAATAAGCAAAAAAAAATATTAATCAATGACAAAAACTTAAAATTTAAAGTTATTTTTGTGTCGAAAATTTGGCATTTCTGCTCGAGATAGCAATCTGTTTCTAATAAAGCCATCTCTAGAATAAGGGTCGGTTACACTTTGTGAGGCCTCAGTTACCAGTTTAACACATCTTTCCACAGATTGGGTGTGACAAGGAAAGTAAACAATTTCCAAGCTTTTACCTTTTGCCATGATTTGAAGGTCTTCATAAGAAATATGTCGAAGAACCGGGGGTGGTGTAACCTGACACTCGTTCCACAAAATAATTTCAATATAGTCTTTAGCAGAGAAGTTAATTTTTGGTGGTTTGTATATCCTGCGTTTGGTGATAATTTCAGCTTCTCTAGCTTTTTTATTCTTCGCAATGCCAGTTCTCGAATGTGGTCTCTTTCATCAAACAACATACTGATAAGCAGGTTTTCTGGGTGCGCAAAAAAAGCATTTCTTTCTATAACAGAATCCACAACTGATCTCAAATGTTCGGGTAAATATCGAGAGTACATAATTAGTTGGAAAATATGTTTAGCTCCATCCTTAAAAGACATCTTTTGCTTGATTTGGAACCAAATCGGAGCGTATACTTTAACGACGTAATTGACTAGCAACAGCAAATTTTCTGATGGATTAAGTGTACTAACATAAAGTCTGAGTATACGATTAGCACAAGTTAGCAATCTCGAGTGAGCCATTTTTCCAGGTTGGCGGTTTTCCAGCTCAGGGGTACAGAAACCAGTTGATACAGCTTGACATATCTCATAAAGATATTTTTGATCTGTACTTGTATTTGTATTTGTATAGTCTTTATTTAATTATATAGAAAAAATTACAGTAATTACTTATAGCTAGCAATTATGATAACAAAATTAAATAAATTAGTGACATTTTTTGTTTTGAAAAAAAAACAGAATCAAATGTCACATCAATGAAAATTAAAAACTTCAGTGAAAAACAAAAATTAAGTATTAAGTGAGCGAACTTTTACATTTTTTAATGACTTAAACTCTAATATTCTAATATAATTACATTTTTTTTTTTTTTTTTTTTTTTTGTACTTTAAAGAAATTATGTACATAAATCACTTCATTTATTTGAAAATTCAAGACAAGAAGATGTAGTGAACTATAAACCAATCAAAAACTATTTATATAAAAAGAAAAATATCACTGATGATGCTGTATTCTCGATTAAGTGAACTAGATTAACAATTAAATAATTAATGGCAGCATAACTTTAATTTGCTCGTGATTAAATTCAAAAAGCCAAATTTCTACTTTTCTTAAGAAAATAGGCAATGATCTAATGGATCGTATATCGGCAGGAAGTTTATTGTATAACTTAAATGCGACAACAGAAAAAGAGTTCCTGAAATGAGTAGTTCGATAAGCAGGGATACAAACGACAGAATTAGAGACACTACGTAGATTCTGAAAATCATAGATTGGGCTTTGTAAATAGCCACTTCTCAAAAAGAAAAGTTTCAATACTTTAAAATAGAAAAGGTGTTTTATTGGCAGAATTTGTAACTTTTTGAAGAGTTCAAATGTATGGACAAAACGGTTGCACCTACAAATTTTTCTTATAACGTACTTTTGCAAGACTGAAAGAGGCTGAATTTTTGAATGGTACGCACTACCCCAACAACTTAACCCATACTCTAATTTAGAGTGAAAAATTCCAAAATAAACCATACGCAAAGTTTTACTATCTAAGAATTTTTCTAGATGATACATGGCACGAAGAGAAGACTGAAGATACTGTTTCAGTTTCAAAATGTGATAAGACCAGCTCATGTTTTGATCAAAAAGGATACCGAGGCATCTAAATTGATCAACATCAATTTTGAAGCAAGACGCATTGCAAGTATATTCAGAATTGAACCAGATTTTTGAGCTAGCAGGATCGCATATACAAGTAAGGTCACAATGTCGTTCACAATTAGGAACATGAAAAACTACATCCAGATCAGGACATTCACGGGAACACAAACTAAAGTACATTAGTTTGGTTTTATTACTGACAGTTAGTTTATGACAGGCAAACCATTTGCGTAAAGTATTAACATCATTGTTAATATCTGCAATTAAATTCAAAGGGTTATCTGAAACATATGCAATACCCAAATCATCAGCAAAAGCTTTCACTTTACCTGAAAAACTTTGATAAAAAAGAGAGTTTATGTAAACAAGAAATAAAATAGGTCCAAGGACAGATCCCTGGGGAACACCTAGGTTAAGAAAGTTACTCGCACTTAAACTTTCACCAATTTTTACCTTTTGCAATCTATTCTTAAGATATGATGTTAACCAACTTAAGATGAAGCCACGAAATCCCGCACTAAATAATTTGTCCAAAAGAACATTGTGGTCCACCATGTCGAATGCTTTCGTTATGTCTACAAAGAGACCGGCGCATGATTTTTTGTCATCTAAACCTTTGTTGATTAATGAGCAAAAAGCTATGACTGCATCTTCAGTTGACAGACCATCCCTAAACCCAAATTGATCAGGACTGAAAAAACTTATTGTTTTAAAATAGTGCAGCATACGACTCTTCATTGCTTTTTCGAAAACCTTAGAGATTGAAGATAGTAAAGAGATAGGTCTATAATTATTTTTTTCCTTTCTACTGCCTTTTTTATATAAAGGAATTACATGGGCAACCTTTAATTTGTCTGGAAAGATACCAGTGGTTACACTTAAATTGAAAACATAAGTTAAAACGTCAACAACATTTAGAGCTATCTTTTTAAGAGTTATATTAGATATGCCATCTTCACCACATGAATTAGAGTTGTCTAACTTGTTTATTATCTTTAAGATTTCTAGACCAGTTATTTGGTTCCTACAATAAGAGGTATTTCCATTTAAAGCGAAGTAATCACATTGATCACACAGAGTATTATTAGTAGAAAGAGAAGACATGCTTCCAATGGAACAAAAGTAATTGTTAAATATGTTTGCAATCATTGTAGGATCTATCAAATCAATACCCCCATCATTTAGAACGATTGGGACCGGAGCTGTCGAGTTTGAAGAGTTAATGATGCTATTAATCACCTTCCATTCTTTTTTTGGGTTGCCAAGGGATTCTTGAACATTATTAAAATAATATCGATTACGACGTACTTTAATTTCCTTATTAACTTCTCTACTTATTTTTATAAATCGATTTTTTAATGTAGAATTTAGTGGATGCCTTAAACATTTTGATCGCAGCTTATTTTTAAGTTTTATTTTTTTCAAAAGGTAATTGCTTACCCAGGGTTTAAGTCTGACATTCGATTTTCTTTGAATAACTACACGACGACAACATTCTATATGGCCTTGCAGGCGCATTATAAACGAGTCGTAGGCTAAAGACGCATTTTCTTCACAGTAAACAGATTCCCAGGACTCAAACCTGAGGGTATTGTTAAGGAGGTCAAACCTTACTTTCTTACAAGAAGAATTAAGTGAGTTTGTATTGTATCTCTTGGTAGTTACATCACCTAGCAAAATTCCAGTCATGCAGTGATCTGTAATATTAAGATCAAAATTGAGACCATAACACTGATTAAGGCAATTATTCTTAAGTCGAATAATTAAAACATGATCTAAACAAGTACCAGAATTAGGACGAGTTATATCATTTATGAAAGATGTAAGACCGTATTGAGCCGATAAGGCAAAGTAGGAATCAGAAATAGAGTTTAAAACCAAAATATCAATATTGATATCACCTAAAATAACTAAATTCTCAGCCTTTTCAGCAAATAAATAATTTTCTAACTCTTCCAAGAACAAAAGACTACTTACGGATTGAAGTCTGTATATGCAAACAAAGTTAAAGATGGTATCACATAAATTAATACTTAATTTCAATACATCAGCGCTTGACCAACTAAGGCAGGTAGCCTCAAATTCTAAATTGTCAAGAATAAATACACCAACACCACCAGCCGAATAAGACTCATTTGTAGAACAACAAAAATTATAACCAGTTATAGAATAATCATCACTTTCACTGGAAAAAATCCATATCTCACTTACAAATATAAGATGTGGCAAGTAAACAAGTGCTTCCAAATTACACACAAGCAAATCAAAGTTTTGTCTCAAACTCCTAATGTTTTGTTGCACAACGAAAAAAGATTGCAAAGCGTTGCTAGACGCATCAAAAATACAGTCATCAATACTACGAATAGTAGAGGGAGGGGTATTGCTAAATTGATCGATATAAAAACGGTTAGAAAACATTACAGAAGAAAAGAAATAGAAATTAATAAAAAGAAAACAAAATTTAATCAACCAACGATTCTAAATCGGCAAAAGAACGTACAGCAATAACTCTCCCTTTATCTATTTTTCTCATTAAAATTTGACAATTTTGAAACCATAAATATTTATAATTACGCTCAGTTTTAATTTTTTTTGCTTGCATATACAAAGCTCTGGTATAACCAGTGAAACATTCGTTTATATAAATACTACTATTACTACCAACTACAAAAAGTGATGAATTCAGCTTCTTAACTGCAGACCTTTTGTACTTCATTACTTTTTTTTTCATATCTTGTGTAGAAAAATGTACACGAATAGCATTGTTTTTGTTTTCTTCAGGATCACTGCTAGACTTGGAGGCACTGCTTGAGGAAGAACGTTTGATATAACACTGTTGAATATCATCCACAGAGATTGTCAAATTTAGAGCACTGTCAAATATTTTTTGCACACACTCTAAAGCATTATTGTTATTTACTCCAGGTACACCAATTATTTCGATGGCATTCTCTACAATTTTCTGCTCTCTCCAGTTTAATCGACTCTCTAGATTGTAAACCTTCTCTTTTAGTTTTTTGTTTTCCTCTTTAAGTTGGTTTACAGAAGCGAGGAAGTCACAATTAATTTTTTTCAGTTTGATAATTTCATCATAGAGAAGTTCCAAGGTTATAGGACCGTTAGGGAGAAGAATGACATCTTCTGAGTCAGAGCCAGATGTAGGGTCTGGTGTAGCTGTGATTTTTTTAGAACCATGCTTGGTGCGTTTATTGTTGCTCTTAGACTTAGTTGACATGATAGAAAGCACTGCCAAATGAATTCACTGTTATTGAGGGCAAAAAAAAACACAATGCAGTTGTTGTTAAAGTGTACAATTGTTTTTTGTAATCGTTTATGTGCAATCGAATCAGAGATCGGCCGATGTAATATTTGTACTTATATGCGGATTTTTACATGCGACGCTTGCTCTAGACAATTTTGTAGTTACAAATAAATACTTTTATTATAAACCATAAAAAGAACTCAAGAGTCAAGAGCAAAAACGGAACTCGGATGAACAAAATATAATTAAAAGTGCGCGCCCACAACACTCTTAGTTAACACGTCCGTTCACCACAACGTCAAGTTTCGATTCATGTTCATCAACCACATATTTCGGCAAGTCAGGCATATTACCAGCCACAGCGCAAAAGGACACGGTGGTTTTATTTTCGCAACTAGCTAATTGTTTCCCAATAGGTCCGGAATATTCTCTAGGACCCGAAGTGCAACCATCTAACTTCAAGAATAAATGACGAAGAGGTAACTCATTGGCATGCAGCATACAAATACACCATTGAAGCGGTATCTCCAAAAACTCCTCTAAATATTGAATCACGCCCCCCTTCCAACCAGATTTAGTTGCAGTTCCGTCGCATCCAACGCAAACCACGTCATCTAAATTATAACCTCGATCTTTTAATAATGTTGTGATCGAAGAAAAAATTTCCTTTGCGGTGCCACGAACTGGTGTTGTGTGTCCCAAATAAATTGATCTAGGTTCTGCCAAAATTGAGATGTGCTCTTCAAAAATTTCTTTGCGATGATAACGCGCCCCTATTTTCTCATTTATCAGTGTCTTGTCTTTTCGTCCATCAAAGTAAATGCTTTTTATAGCTATACCTCCAATATCTTTTAAAGCTTTTTCACGTGATTAATTTAGATACAGCTCTGTGGATTTTGTTTTTGTCAATAACTAGAGTTAAATCTTTGGTAGAAACCAAGCCGACATCAGCCAAAACAGCAGAAGTTATGGCAGCAGCAGATCGCGTCGATAAACCGTATCGGTCACAGACCTTAGCAACTGTTGGCAACCTCAATGTGTTCCGATTGGCCCTTGAAGTCGATGGTGTCTCTGTTAAAGGTGCGTTTGCTGGGGATGCCTCTGTTATTGCATACGTTTCTGTGGAAGATTCATGCACCGAATCTTCATCGCAGTTTCCTGACATAGAATCGGTTTCTTGCGTAGAACGCCTTCTTGCTTCTCTCTTTGATTCTTCAATTTGCCTCTGATGTCGTTTCTTCAAGATATTAGTTCCTTTCTTGTCAATCCCGCTTATAACCATTTTTCTCTCATTTCTTTGATCCAGCAAAAAACTTCTCTCATTGATGGGAACTTTCTTAGGTTTTAAGCACGAACAAGTTTCAAATGAAGTGCATTTACAAGCAGCAACATTAAAAAGCTTCTCAGATAACTCTAAAAAACCTTTCAGTTTGTTTTCAAAATTACGTCAAATTTATTAAGAAGTGGCTTAAGGCTCAAGAAAATGATGAAAATGGCGATAAAAAAAAAATAATATGGGACACCATATTGGAGGTATTTTCAGGTTGAGAGGTGATAAATTTGAAACCACTGGAATGTGTTGCTACAAACAAAACGAAACGACAAAAATGTTCTTCATCTAATAATATCAAATAGTCAATAATTATAGTAAACAGTAGATCAGGAGCAGATATTAGGGATAGCGAGATATAGTCATAAAAAATGAATATTTTTCAAAACTTTGAAGGCCCGTAGCGCCCCCAAGATATATTTCAATTTTTTTTTTTTAAATACTTTTGCAATCTGTGACCAATTACGCAAGTTTTGAGAGGTCTTACGTTCGGAAAATCGAAAAAAAAATCTCGGGACACCCTAATGTAGGTATGTATGCACATTGTCGATTTATGAAACTATCATATCAGATCAATTCTGAACGACTATCAGACAGTTTCAGTTTTTTATATTTAAACTACATGCATGTAAGTCAATAACAAAAAATAAAAAGTTTCAGGTGTAAGCAAAGTCCTACAGTGAAAAAATTATATTTATTTATATAATAATTTTGAAAACAAATAAAATATGAAGTCGATTGTTTAATCCTTTGAACCATTTTCCTAAATTGTTCCCGATTAATTGACCTTTTTCTTAAAAAAAAATAGTAAAACAAATGATTATAATCATTATTATGTACTTTCAAATTACATTTTCTGGTGAATTAAAAACACTTTTGAGAATTCTTCTCGAAATAGGAGCGAATGTCAGAAATGATACAAATTTTATTGAGATTGAAACTGTCACTTTAGCTCATTCGTCGAATTTTGTAATATTTAAATGCTTATGATTTTAGAAAATATTAAACATCAAGTTATTTTATCATATTTTATAATATTATACATACATCTAATCTGTCTTTAAACCTGCTGCAGACCACAAATAATGTTATTCGTTTTAAAAGCTTATCATTATTTTGTGTCAAGAGTGTTCAAGTTTCAATTGTTATCCATTAACCCATTTATAATGATACTTGCAACTTGGTATACTCTCACGCAGGCTACACTTAAAAACCAGTTTGAATATTTGATTGTGAATTCTGTAAAGCGAATTTGAAATGACAGTATCTATACCTAATGACTTCTCGTGTCCAAACTCCATTCCGATGCCTTAACCCTCTTGAACGACAGAACACTATGATATTATACCATACAACTATTTAACTGCCCAGTTAAAAGTATCTAGGATAGATTCACTTGTATCTCACCTGCATATACAAGAGTCATGCATTTTTAAAACTCTCTTCGATGTACATACATATAGTATGTTCGTTTCATACCAATTTTATGTATCTACCGATGCATTCGTCCATGCATGCATTTATGTAAGTACCTCACATTATATCCATTTGAAAGCTTTAGCAAAATAATAGAAGAAAAAAAAAACAATTTTAGGAAAGAGAACATTCTAAGCTATACAGCGTTACATTGTAAAAACTAAGTGAAAAGGCACAGATATGTAGTATTGTGTGTATAGGATATAGGAGGAATGTTTCGAGGAAAATCAATTCTTTGAAAGCTAACTACGCTGCGGTTGGGATTATATTTTTATTTCAAAATTTAAATCGAGTTTCGGTTATTGTAAAAAGTCACGATACCACCATAATGTCAGTGTCAATCATTTTGTACAGTTGAGTATATAGAAATACTGAAACATTCCATTAAAATCAGAGAGAATTGGGAAGATGGTGATAGTCACACTATAAAATTGTCGGTACATTTTTTATTTCCATTACAGGAAAGTTTGAAGTTTGATTTAAATTTATCAACAAAGTTTAATACTGTAGATAAAATTGGAAAGTAATATCAATGTCAGGAAGAGTTGCCAGACGTCCCACTTTAATCGGGACGTCTTGGATTTCAGGCATTAATTCAACTGTTCCGTACGGATCGTGTTTTTCAGGATTGCGACACAAATTCACACAAAAAAATTAGATGCACACACTTTCTATTTTGTGCGATCACATCGTTTTTATGTCTAAGTGTAAAACAATGATTTGACATAATATATGTATATTTCATGGCACAGAAAAAACATGTTTTGCTTAAACTTGAGGGTATAGCTCTTCTTAAGGCCAGGTATTTTGTGTGGATCTTTCAGAAAAACAATTATTGAACACATAAATATGTTATGTGCTTTTATATATGTATACCTACATTATGTTTAAATTAAATGAAAAGATTATGTCTAGAATTTTTTCTATTTTTTATTTGTTCATATGATATTATTATTATGTGTATTACGGGTTTTTCTTTGACTTTTGTTTTGTTAACAATGTCTTAGTTTAAATTTTTATCGTATACTTATACAAATAAATAATTTTTTGTTCAAAATACTAAATATAGTATTGAAACACCGTTTCATATCATATTGCAAAATTATATATCAAGACGTTTTTGAAATAAGTATCTAACTTTCAAAAAATGATTTTATTTTTTTTTTTTTAATTTAAATGTTTTTTTGCATACAATTTCTGGTCAAAAAAACTGTCAGAAACATAAATTAGTAAAAAAGTTACCAAAAATAAAAATTTTTGCAAGAAAAAGTAAAAAAAAAATGTCTTGCAACAGTCGATGCCAGCCAAAAATAAATTCAGAAAAAATGGTTTGAAGAAATTCCAGAAATTGAAAAAAAGAAAATTGTGAAATAAGTTCTATCCAAAAAATTTCGGAACAGCCTACCGAGCCATCAACAACATCTACAAGTTGACAAATAACTTTTAATGAATTTAATTTATTTCGAAGGGTTCGTAGCTATGCAATTTTGCTTTCATCTATACTAAGCACCCCTTAGGTTTATATCAAACATATCACACTTTTTGTAGGGCAACTCTTCTTTTCACTGGACTATAATCACTTAGGTCAGAAATTTCCCGTTCATTATGGTCTTGAATTACAAATATAATTCAAGATTCAAGCAACGTTGAAACTCCATTGATTTTATCGAAATAAATAAAAAATGAATTGCGAAAAATTATTAGCGAGGAAAAAAACCAATACTTACTTAAAACCAGGGGGCTGAGAACAATAAAACTCGGCAAAACTTTATCGCACCGTTGCGTTGTCAAATAACAACGAAACTTTACTTTCACTCACAAAAGCACGAGCTCAACATGTTGTTAATTGTCAAAAATTGCCGAAGCTTAATAACCAAGTTAAGACCTTAAGAACTATCCCATACAAATTTCTTCTAAAAATCAAATTTAAAAAAATACAAAAGTGAGAACAAGTGTTTCCTAGACATTCTCTTATTTAATAAAAAATACTTGCGAATACTTGTGATTCCAAGCGTAAAGCAATTATTATTATTTATTAAATTTCATTTATTAAATTTCATTAATTAAATTTCATTAATTAAAATTCATTTGTCTTGCTTTCACTTATTGGCTATTTTACTGTGAACCTAGTGAACGGTGGTCTTTTTGTGGATTGCGTTGGATTGTGTTATCTGATGTTTAAACCTATAACATTGTTTAAGAACTCAGATAAATAGGTTCTACATTTCGTTCCCACTTTTATGTGAAGCGCTCATAATGAAAACAGGTTTTACTTTGTATATATAAACTATAGTACTCTCATAGTGGAGGTCGAATGGGGCGACATCTAAAGTGTGCCGGCAACCCTTACTCTATTTTTTTGCGGAGAGCTCATGGAGGTTTTTGATATTTTTTGGATGCAATAATCCAAAAAATCGTCTCCTCTTGCCCCTACCACCAATTTCAGACGCTTAAAGACTCCCAAAATCGAATTTTACACCTCACATTTTGCAGCGCCACCACAAGGGTCTGGGCAACATTAAAAAAAACTCGCCATGATAGTACTATAGTTTTCATATACAAAGGGTTTTTGTATTTTAAGGTTCAGATTTTCAGTGCTAAGTAAAACTGCAGTTAGTTAATCCTGCAAATTTAATAATCGATAGCTAACTCTACAAGATATTGTTTATTGGTGGATGAATACAAAAGGACCCAAAACACAAAAAGGGTAAAAACATTGGGACACCCAGGTTTAACTTTAATCTCACACTAAACAACGGGGTCTTAAGGATGTTTAAATTTTAAATCTTTATTTTCTTAAAAATAAAATGCATAATTTTTTGAACTTAACTACAAACATTTTGTATGAACAAAAAAATTCAGGATATTTTCCAGATAATATGACTAATTACTGAAACATGGTAAGCCGTTGAGTCAACCCTAACGACAACCATCGCATGAATTCAATTTAAATTCATGATGATGATTTTACTCAGATTACAGCACAATTTGCTTTATATGATTGTGTTTTCATGTGTGGTTCAATTAAATTAATATATTCTTGGGAATAATTTAAACAGAGTCTATACCAAAATCTAGATTTAGGTCAACATGTATCTATGTTCGTCTGTTTAAGCAAGAACAATGACACATACAGAAACTTACACTTTGTCTCCCCATCTAAATTACTATGCGAAAGTTCGATGCAAATCAGTTAATTGCTGCGTAATTGTTATGTGATTTTGTATAAATCATCTATGTACAGTGTACACGCCTTTCCCTTCTTTGATTAATTTGATAAACGTATTCAAATTATTATCAATGGAAATATTTCAGCACAAATAGACGTTCATATTATAAATTGTTGGTTTATTGTTGTAGGTATGTATGTATGTATGTAATGCTGGCTGTTGAGGATGCTATCAAAATTCATATTTCCTATCTAGGTTTTCATTTTGAATTCGGTTTACGTACGAGCAAGTATTGTTTATTTCGATTTGATATTTTCCATTAAATGCAATATTTGTTGTCTTTGGTTTTGTGTTGCTCTTAGAGGTACAAAAAGGGTTCTTGTTGAGTCCAAACAATATATCTGATGAAAATGATATTTAAGTTTTTATTTATTTAAAACAATTTAGGTAATAATGTATTCCTTTTCCTATTTAAGATTTTAGTATTTTAGTTGCAGTCCAGTAGTAGACATCTTGCGTAGTCCGAACAATGTTTTCATCTTCAAACTTCAATGTTGATTTATGTTTTTACCGTTAACTCACTTTTTGGGGGCACTGTTCGCTCATGCAGCACCTTTGCTCCCCTCATTGCATTTTTTGAATAAAAATGTTCGCCTATCAACATTTTTTTTAATTTTGTCAAAAGAAAAGAAATTTGGTTATAAGAAATAAAATTTTGTCAAAAAAATTGGTGAAAAGAAATAATTATCAAAGAATTTTTAAAACGCTAACAGAGTCATTCATTCCATTTCATTTCATTTTCAATCACTGTTGTGTGTAAATATATTTATCATGCTAAAATATAAATAAAATCTAAGGGTTCGGGTCCTGCTAGGGTAAGTATTTTCTTAGGCCAATAAAGCTGTATGATATATGGAAGTGCTAATTTGGACCTAGTTTCTTACTTCAGTCCACATCCACTAATAAATTTTGTTCCCACTGAAACTTGTAGCAGACCAACTTGACATCAAGGACAGTTGTCGACATTTTAAAGTTAAGATATCCCGTTCGTGCCTCAAGCCCCGATCTGGACTGCGGTCCCGAAGAACCTGCTCCGTATTTGATGATTTGTTTAAAGCCCCGAAACACCCTGCGAAAATTTGGATACCTTGATTACCGTACCGGTACCGGTAAGAACAAAAATTTGTTCAAAAATCTATATTTTTCAAACATGAAAAAAATTGATCAAAAAATTTCATCAACATTTCCAGAAACGTTTTAATTTTTTTTATTACATACATTTGGGCTCAAAAATATAAATTTATCGACAAAATATTGCTGTCCGGATTTTTGTGAGAATCTTTATTTTTTTCATTTTCAACAACATCAACAGCAGCAACATTAGCATTTTAAAATACCTATATAATATACATTATATGACATTTGTATATTTTTTAACACACTTAGTGATTTTAAGTTGGTAGCTGTATAATATTAGTTCAATGTTTGTTATTTACGATAATGGCAAATTACTATAAAGACTTGCTACAAAGCGGTGATTCTAGCGTAGCTACATTTTGCACACTACGATGATAATGGTCGTCATAATCAACCCACTACGTTAAGCTAAAATTTGATGTCGTAAGGCCTGGGCATCGTCGCCCCGCCCAAAATTTGCCAAAAAGTGGTTAAAAATAGTGGTTAAAATTAACCTTCCTTCTAGCACCTCTAGCCGTGTTCTACAAAAATCCTTTATCATTTTTCGGCGCCCCGGTTATCATACTCTCCCCACTAATTGAAATAAAAATACAATTTATGGAAAATGGTAAGGTGGTTCTTTGATCAATCATTTTATTTTCATTTTATGAAAACAATGCTTGTGAGTGAATTTGAAAGAACTTTTACAATAAATTTAAGCGTTGGTTGTTGGTAAATACTACTTTATCAATTAAAACTATCAACCAACTAACCATTGCCTTTAAAAAAATAGATAAATTATTTAAAGAACGATCCAAATATTATTAGGTTTGGATTACAAGCAGGATTGTTATCATATCAATGTTACACAGTCAAGTTTTCGTAAAATAAAAAACAATACCTACAAATTCGATCAGCCTGATTTCAAAATGTAATCAATTGAATTGGAACAAGACTGAGAATTATTAAGTTTGTAATATTGTTATGCCGCACTTCTTGTCATCATGTCATCAACAAAATCTACACAACGCAAAGGTATCTACAAAATCGTGACCGCCACAAAAAAAAAATAAATTGGATAGAATAGAGAAACAATCGTATGTCTGTCAAATTCTTGACAATCATTGTCATGAATAATTATTGAGTCAGCATTAAGGAACAGTAGCAAGCAGATTGTAGTAATTGTATTCAAATTTAAAATTGGAGGTGGATGGGTCTGCATCTACAAGATAGTGGGCGGAACACAGAGGACCACCGACCGGGGCACAGAGGGCCACCGGGACACTTTCTGTTTAAAACGAGAAGTTTGAAATATAGTTTTATAATTTTTTCCAAGTGTCCATTCTAATTTCTGAGTTTTGAACCTAGGATGGGATCTTTAGATTCCCAGCCGAACACTCTACCTCTGTGCCAATTCGTAATTGAAAATTCCAATGTCAAAAGTTAACATCTCAAATTACAAATAAAAGAAACATTTTTTTGTCTGATCCTGAACTTTTCATTTGAAAGGAATGAATATTAATAAGTAAACTTTTTTCTTAATATTGATGTACGTTTTGAGTGTTATTTTCCCTAAAAATAAAATATTCTCCTAAAAATAATAAAATAAAAAAAAATAATACGAAAATATTATTAAATTTCAATATTTTTTTTTATTATTAAAGTAATCCGTTTTCTGTTTAGAAATATTTGGAAAAAGTTGTGACCTTTTATGTATCAGCAAAACAGGTTTTATCTTTTATATGCGAATTCTTCGAGTGTGTCAAATATTTTAAGTTATTTTTTTTTAAGTTTTGGATTTTATTAAAGCTCACCATTTTATTTTAACCTTTTAGTAAACTTATTGTTGACATAAGCGTATAATTAATTAGCAATGCTTTTTGATACTGAAAAATGAAAATACGTGTTTTAAGAGAACACATTTTATTGAAGTATATGTAGTTATAATTTCAAAAAACGGATTCCGTGTAGCTACCCGTATACTAGTTCTAAAGTGAATTGTTGTGGATCACTAAGAGGAATTATGTCCTTTTAAAGCGATAATCGGATACAAGTTTAGTTTAAACCGCGCTATCTACGAGTACATACACATAGGTACATTATTTAGTTATAAAAATTAATTTTCTCAAATTTGAATAAAAGTATAATTTAAATTGTTATAGGACCGTATTTTGAAATTCTGAGTATGTGATTGATAGTCTTATTTTTGAATAAACAGTAAATTGTAATGATTTTATTCTAGTACTACAAGACTATGTATATGTTCACTGACAATCCCTCCATTATCGTTCAATCAGCATGAAATGTGTTCAGTAATGCAAATATTCTATAAGACATACTGCTCACCTGAAATACAAACATTTTGTTATTATTACTTAAAGTATTTTAACGAAAAAATATTAGCAGTTAATATCTAACCTGCTTGAATGTAACAAGTGATACAACAGAGAATCCCTTTGCAATAATTGTTGCTGGTTTCTGACAACGTAAAATAAAAATAACCAACTGCTTCTTATAAGATTGGCTTCCTCTATACCAAGGATGATTGAATGTACATTCAACTATATTTAAGCTCTAAATAATTTTTTGTTGTGTCTTAGAAATAATATGTTGTCGAGTAGGTGTACATTGTATGGCAAACTTACAGACTCGATCAGTTCATTCCCAAAAGAACAAACAATAAACAATTGTCCAAGTGCAGACGTCAAAAGCAAGAAGAACTTCATAAATTCCATACCAGGTCCCTCGACGGTAACCTGAAACGCTGACAAGCAAATAATCCCGGATGATGAAAAGAAGTTGAAAACCAAAGGTATTCCAAAAATCTCATTCAAATCCATGCACAACCTGTTGGTCAAAGAAAAGTTCCAAAACCTATAATAACAAATTCCCCTTTGGATTGGCCTCAACTATACATTGGCCCTTATTCAAAACTCACTTCAATATTAGCTGGTGCTGTTCAATTAATTTAGAAAGGAAAACACTATCCTCTGGCTTTCCAGTTGGACAATATCTCTCTATCTTTTGGCCAATATATTTGAAATGCATGGACATCTGCCTAGACAAACAACACAGCAGAAGGTCAATTCCGACGTTGGATGAAACACACAAATGACCACCCCAAAGTTCACTGAAGTATACCAAACCATAGAGAAGTTTTGTGCGATAGTAAAATGGATGCTCCACCCAAAAGGGTGTCTCATAGGAGAAGTCCTCATCAAATCTCATATACTGGTATATGGACTTTATTCCAGGCATAAAATAAACAATCCATCCGGCTAGGAAATATGTGGCAACGAGCAAGTATATGGACACGGACCAAAAGTTCTCGTTTACACGGTAGGTACGTTTTTCTTTGTGGCTTTTCGGATAAAGTTCTTCTATGGTTCCTAGGACATTTTTCAACAGACTTATGTCGGAAAGGACAGCGAATACCTTAGTATTAGTATTGATGCCATAGGCGATGTAAGCTCCTGTTTTGGTGGCTTCGAGAAGGCTTGAAAATTCTCCGAAATGCTGGTGAAAGTAGACAAGCTCACCTATCATCAGATACAAGTGGTTGATAACGCCAATGACTAGAGCCAAACAAGAAAGTTTGAAGCGAGTTGTTTCCCGTCCTTGAGTTGGATCGATTCCAACTAATTTTGCACAGAAAAATGGCAAGGAGAGGAAATCTTTGAAGTCCTTTTGTGGTTCCATTGTTCGAGATCTGCTTGTAAATATGGACTAAGCTGAAATTGAGTTAAATTCTGTGTTTATATGAGGTACTTTATATTTCAGGGACTGAATAATTAGGTAAGTATCTCCATTATTTGGTTGCCACTAATCACAAAGCAGAGTTTATACGTTATTAAATAATACCTATTAAATGGTTTGCGGTTTTAAGTCGAATCAATTGTAGGGTAAAGTTTTCATTTGAGATTTGTGCTTGCAATGTTCATTAGATATACATACATATATATTTTTATACCTATTAAACTATAGATCCACATGAAATTTTTTGTTTGAACAATTCAAAAGCAGTTTTTATGTATGTATGCATATGCTTTCATGCAAAGGGTGTTTTTTCCCCGAGTATAGAACTTTAAGTTGGCAACACTTTTTTAGCTGTCTTCCATTTTAAGAGCTGTTAATGATTTGGGTATAGTTCAGTTTCTAATTTCAACATGAGTTGACTGACGCCTGAATAACGCTTCCAAGTTGTGTAAATTTATCCTGATCCCGATTTTCATAGTAAAATTTTGTTTAGCTCACTTTTGGTTAAATGGCTACGTAAACAAAACAGCCGTAATTGGAGTGAAGATAATCCTCAAGTATATGTTGAGAGACCGTTACATCCAGAAAATTTAATGTTTGGTGAGCTCAATAGGCTAATGGAATCGTGATGCATGCAAGAACGTTAAAATTAATGGTGCCCGCTATAGAGCCAATAAGATTACTGACTTTTTGGTTCCTCAATTGAGCAACTATGGGACGATCGCATAATGGCGCATAAACGTGCATTGGAAGCACTTAACGGAACATTGAAAGATCCACGCAATGACTCGAGATATTTTGGACGCAATGATTTTACTGTCTGGCGATTTTAGAAGATCAACCAAGACGAAATAAACGCTTGCAAATCATCGAATTTATGGCGTTATGTGGATAAACTTCAGCTGACAAAAACACATGAGAGCAAATTTGGTGGCGAAAAATAAAGATTTAAATGTCTTAAACTATATACATAATTCAGAATGATGACAATACATTCATTCAAATCTAATGACCTGGATGTGCCTGGACTGCCACCGCACAATTTACGACTTAGGGTAGCGGTATGCTTGATCACTACATGCTTCGAAACATAAACCGACCAAAACTGTGCAACGGAACGCGTTTGGTGATAAGTTAATTGATGAACAATGAGATTTACGCTAGTATACTCAAATGAAAATTCGAAGGTGAGGATGTTCTTATTCCCAGGATTCCCAACCGATATGCCGTTTGAGTTTAAATGACTTCAATTTCCGATCCGTCTTGAATTCGCCATGACCGTTAACAAATCACAAGGCCTATTTATTAAAAGTTTGTGGTCTATTTAGAAAATCCATGTACAAAAATTAAACTTAACATAATCCAAAATCTGCATATTTATTGCCTCTAAGGAGAAATTTATTGGTCAAATTTACTTCAAGATGCCTGTTGGTAATATGTAAGTGAGAATCTATCTAATCTGTTTTATATTTGCAATACAAATATCCTCAAAATCTTTTGCTTTTGAATTATTAGAATTAAACATTACCTTTTATAAAAATATAAATTTTTCAATTTTTTCCATCTAAACATGATGAAAAATTCAGGTTGTTGTATTCGTGAATAATAAACGAATCCATTACAGAACCTTAATTGAATTTATTATACCTTTTGCCATGACTATACCACTGCAAAATCCGTGTACAGCTTCGAAATTGAATTTAAAAAAAAATTCTTAAAAAATTAAAAAAAAAAAAACAATAACAAAAATATGATACAGTTTCATCCTTGGTGTACATCTCTTGTGTTTCAGGTTAATGGAAACAATTGTGTACTGTAATGGTTCACCACTCTGTTAAATGGGTATATTTCTGAGAAAGTGTTCACCACTCTGTTAAATGGGTATATTTCTGAGAAAGTCTCCACATGTTGCAAGCGCCTTGGATGAGCGATGAACAATGGGGGTTTTGGACAAAAGCAATTATAAAGTACTCATTCCACAGAACTTGTGTTAAATGAGAATAAACCACCTTGACAATGGAGGAAGTGTTTTAGTGATTTTGTCGATTCGAGTGTGAATTTGCTTTGATTTTATTTAAGTTATTGTTTGCTGAATTATAACAACACAACGTCATGTTTGTTTTTTCTTTACATTTCTACATAAAATTCTATAAATGTGGTAAATTGTTATTAAAAAACACATTGATGGAATAAGATGAATATTTTTGGTGTCACTGTAAGTAGGTCAGAGACTTTCATAAGAAGTTATATAAACGACAAATTTAATTTTAAATGATTCCCAGTGTCAAACGAGAGAAAACTTTTAATTTTCCTCAGGATATCCTTCCAAGTTTTTGATATAAAACTTTTCTTTAGCTTCTTTATGTCATTTTCTTCTATTTGGAATTATTTAGATTTTCTATTTGGCTCACACATTTTCTTTTTTTTTATTTTTTCACACCACTCTTTATAAGTCTTTTAAACTTTCCAACAATTACAAAAGAAGTCAAATCGAATTTCGAGACTTATGTAGTAGAATATAAATTCTAAATTATTTATATATTTGTTGTGGTTATCTTATTTCGTCAATATTGTATCATATAATATTATAATAAGGAATTAATTTAAAAAATGGTATGATGGTTGTTCGTTGTAGTTTGTATATTATTTTATTTTTGAAGTCTACTGTTAAATTATTCTTAAAAATATTCTATAAGACTTGTCATATACTTTTTATTGGAATTTAACAACCCGTTTAAATTCAATTCAATTTTAAATGTCGCAACTCATATCTACAAGCCTCACAAGGTTGTGATCTGCTGCAGATCACGTCACAACTTCTATTTTGTGTAGTTTTATTTGAAATATCGAAGTTGTGACCTCCTTCTGAGCACATAACAACATACATGTTTAAAAAAAAAACAACAAAAAAAAGACTCAAAAAAGAATTTGTGATCTGCTTAAAGGAAGCCCTAAACAGCGAACATGCTCGCGAACGGTTCGTTGTTGGCAAAAAAAATCGATTTTCTCACGTTCGTTGGCTTCAATGTTACCCGTGTAGGGCCATGTTCGCGAACAAACCTCATTTTCGCATTTGCTGTGAACTTCGTTAGTGCAACCTTTGTATATATAAACTATAGTACTCTCATGGTGGAAGTCGAATGGGGCGACATCTAAAGTGTGCCGGCAACCCTTACTCTTTTTTTTTTGCGTAGAGGTTATAGAGGTTTTAATTGAAATTTATTGATATTTTTTGGATGCAATAATCCAAAAAATAGTCTCCTCTTTCCCGTACCACCAATTTCCGACGCTTAAAGGCTCCCAAAATCGAATTTTACACCTCAAATTTTGCAGCGCCACCACACGGGTCGGAGCAACATTAAAAAAAACTCGCCATGATCATTGTATATAAAACTTATAGTACTATCATCACGATGATTTTTGAGTTGTGCGCTGTGGTCGTCTGAGGGCGCACTTGTATATACACAGAAACAGCAACCAGAAAATTAGTATACGCTGTGATCGCTTGGGGCCGACGTGGTGGAACGTGCTGATGATAGTACTATGCAAATTTATATACAATGGCCATGATAGTACCATAGTTTTTGTATACAAAGGAAAAAGGCACACCTCGGAGTAAATTACAGACTTTGCAAGAAAGAAGAAAAGTGTGAAAAACTTCAAGCAGAGAGTACGAAGAGCAAGTATCGGGAGCTGGAGGAAATATCTGCAAATGATCATGGACATGTACATGTACGAGCAAGAATCACTGGAGGGCTCCCAATTAGAGTAGGTGAGGATGAGGTGATGGACCCCAAACCCAAAGTGAATTAGTTATTCTTTGCTGACGATGGAGCCATCATAAAAGGATCATGTGTCCTTGCAACGAGCACTTGATGTATGGGCGGATGTTCTTGAGATAATGGATACCGCATTACCCGTGCTCTTTGTATATGAAAACTATAGTACTATCATGGCGAGTTTTTTTTAGGGTTGCAGAGGTCCTGGTGGTGGCGCTGCAAAATGTGAGGTGTAAAATTCGATTTGGGGAGTCTTTAAGCGTCGAAAATTGGTGGTAGGGGCAAGAGGAGACTATTTTTTGGATAATTGCATCCAAAAAATATCAATAAATATCATTTAAAACCTCCATAAGCTCTCCGCAAAAAAAAAGAGTAAGGGTTGCATAGGTAAATTAGATGTCGCCCCATTCGACTTCCACCATGATAGTACTATAGTTTTCATATACAAAGCCGTGCTGTAAATTTTCTGATCTACACAAGCCTATATCGGACATACAATGCACGAAAAGCCTGAATATCTTGAATTTGGGATCAGTAGCCAAGGATCTTATGATGACGACATCAAACAGGGTGGATGAAAACTCGGTCATCTTCTGTGCTGAAAAAAAACTCTATACGGTAGTCCATCGCTTTCGAAGTTTTCTGAGGCCAAAACCTGGTGAATTCCATAAGTGGAGCCTTAGAGTGAATTACTGGTTCATTTTAAGGCTCTCTAAGGAATGGGGAGATTTGTGGTCCCACTCGAGATCACAATCGCCTGTAAATTGAGAAGGAGAAGATATAGTTTATTTCTATCTGCCCATACAACAATATCATATCATTGTCAACAATATTTTTTACGCTTTTTTTAAATAATATTTTTTGAAATATTTTTTTTTTTGTTGACGAAAATGAGCGGGGTTTGAATGCCTTTATGTTGTTGTTGTGATACCTCTTACTTACATTCATTAGACTTTACTACTGGTTTTTTGTTATGGTATACGCCATTATAATCTCAATAGTTTATTCCTAATGTTTATTTCAATCAACTCTCAATCAATGTGAATTTTTTTATGAACCCATATTTTATCATCAAAAATATTATCTCATTCGGATGAGAATACAAATGATTTGCAATCACATATTAACCGTGTATGTCGAATTATACTTATTTCGATTTTCAGTGAAAATAATTAATTTGATGTTGTTTGGATCGGCGGCGCTGGAACTTTCTGTGACAAAAAGCAACAGCACAGCATATCAGCAGAAACACAATTATTGCAGTTCAACAGAATTGTTTTATTCTCCATGTGACAGACAATCATCAACATGAGTGCAGTTTTCGGAATGAGGTTGTTCGAAACTCGCATCCATCTCTCTGATGGTACCACTGTGTGGATGGAATAATTGATTGGAAACATCAGTTTTCTGTTTTCGGCGCGGTGCGGCGCGGCGTAAACATCACCGATTGGCAATTTTCTGGAGGTAGATTTTAATGATTTTTCTGTTCAATTTGGCTGCTATTCGACAGACGAGGTGGCGGAAAATAATCAAAAGTGTACATAAGTAAATACAAAAAAAGTCACGGAAATAATCATTTATTATATGTACCTATAGGTTAGGTATGTATAATAGCTATGATTACAAATTGTGAATTACCTATGGGAGGAAAACTTGAAATATAAACAAATTCTTAAAATTTGACAAATAAGACCAAATCTCAAGTTCGGTTTTTTTTAATTTAAAAATCAAAATAAGGCTGCAATTTGGCATAGTTTCGTTTACAAACATTTTTTTAAACATATTTTTTAATTTCAAAAAATTGATATATTTTATGATATAAGATTTACCAATAAATATTTTTATTATATCATATAACACATACATACATATATGTATGTATCATATCTGTTCTTGGAAATCATTTTTTAAATTTGACTTTACTTTCAATCCATTTTTATATTTTGGTATTATTTCATTATGACTTACAGTAGAGTTGGTGTTACAAATATCGTTTTGAAAATGAATTAAGACCAAATTTAAAATTTGATATTACATATTTCTTTTTTTTTTGTTTGTTGGTTAAATTCTTTTTCGTTAAATTATAAAAAAAAATTAAAGAAATTAGGATATACAGTAGAATCTCGAAAAGATTAACAGATATAAAATAGGCCCCGTTCATCTTTTCGAACTGTTCATCTTTCCGAGCATCAAGAGTTAGTTTAAGAAAAACATATAACTATACATAAAAACATTGCATCTAACAAAATATCAATTCATTTTATATTAAAAAAACATAAAAAATAACAAAGTTGTTCAAAGAGTTAAAAATAATATACACTCATTTAGACCTTTCTCTTAAAAAACTGCTCCATATTAGCCTGTCGCCCGGAACAAAGAAGTCTCTTCAAAGCGTTCATCTTTTCGAATTGTTCATGTTTTAGAACCGTTCATGTTTTCGAGATTCTACTGTAAATGAAGCATATGTATCTACCATATTCATAATGCATTTTTGGATCAAGTGGAATAAAATAATTTTTTAAAATCGTTCAATTCATTAAATTTTTATTTTGACGCTAGATGGTGCCCTATCTATAGTTGTAGTTGGTGGTTGACATTATTGGCACTTGGTAACACGGCACCTGGCAGTCAACGCGTGAACCCTTAATCGGAGATAGATTTTTTTCGATTTGACGTTCAATGTATTTCCCATAAGAAAAAACCAAAAAAGGGCTTGAAAAATATTAACTTTACTGAAAGAATTTATATGAACGGGTATCAATGTTATGATTGTAGAACCATAATAAAATGCGTTTACTTTTAAATCAGGTGGATTTAAAAGTGTAAACAAATCATGTTTTTTTTCTTTTTACATTTTTTAATTTTTTATTTATTTATTTATATTATTTATCACACTAATTGTTATTGTTTATGACGAAGAAGAGCATTTCTCTTCTGGATTTGAAATCAGAAGCAAAAACAGAATCACTCACACATTCAAAGATTTAAATGATACTTGACAAATGTCATATTTTTTTAAATTTACAAATTGTGCGAACTGTGAAGTGATTGATACTAATACAGTCACACCAAACTTTAAATTTTTCAGAATCGAAAAAAACTGTTCAATTGGGATTCCGAATCTAAAACCAATTCCGGATTGCCAATTGAAAACGCCATAACAATTCAATCGAACCAAAATTGCTTCAATTTTTTTAGTACCTATTTGTTGTTGTTTCCTTGCGATTTTTCACAATTTTTGAGGACAAATTACACATGATTATTTAAGTTTTTTTTTATATATGTATCACCTGATTTAGAAATAAACACATTTTATTATGCTTTTACAATCATAATATCAATACCCGTTCATATAAATTCTATTAGTAAAGTTATAATATTTCGAGCCCTATTCTGGGTTTTTCTTATGGGAAATTCATTGAACGTCAAATCGAAAAAAAATCTATCTCCAATTCCGGGTTCGTATGCTGACTTCCAGGAGGCGTGGAACGCAACTTCCAAAGTGTCAACAAAATACAAATTTTTCGAAATTTTGGAGTTTAACTTTTCCTTTTGCTCTGTATAATATATAGGTACAAGTAGGCAGAAACAAATTGAAAATGGTAGTACCTGTCAATTATATCTCTTAACATGATAGAGATCAAAAGGGATCCGAATCTGACGCTTTCCAACAAAATTTCGTTTTTTTTTTAATTTTAAGCTCGAAACTTTCAGTTGTTCGCAATCGATGTCCGAGTTCAAGCTAAATAAAATAAAATCACCTAAGAATTTTATGTTAAAGTTAAAGCATAAACAGCAAATGAAGAAGGTACTTTATAACCTATACCTAAACTGCAAAGGAAAGTACTGCAAATAGTGTTCATGACAGGATGCATATTGCTAAACGCAAAAAAGCTCCTACACTCATACGAACTTAAACAAAAGCAATTGAATTGGTTTAGTGACTCAAAGAAAACCTAAGTAAAAACTAACACTGCATTCTGTGGTAAATAAATGGACCATACCATTCACAATTTCCTTCGTAGTTCTTTTTGTTCCTAAATATATGAGGCACAGGATATGCAACGGATAGCTGGATGGTTATCAAAACTGGTTAGCCAAATGACATTGGAAAGGGTCCATATCCAGGCGAAATTTCTTAGCTTAGAAATGAATTCACCGTAACAGCAATAAAATAGGACAACTGCTGTCTGAACCCATTGTCTGTGAAGAATCCTTGGAATTTATTATATATAGTGATCTTTACATATGCCATTTGACAAATTGAAGACTTTGACCATAAGCTCCCGGAAGGTGGGAAAAAGTGGGGAAAAATATTTGTCTTTATTTCTGTTGAAGTCCATGACTTGCCCCACTTTGGCTCTGAACTAGAACGAATCCATCTGAGATATCATTTTCAATATTTACCATTTATTTTACAATGCCTTTCTTCCGCGACACAATCATCGGACAGCATAACCAGATAAGTTTCAATTGCAACGATCATCAGACACACATTACACATCATAGTACACAGTCGACTTTCGTCTGTTCTGTTCTTGTATTTTATTTTATTTTCCAAACAAAGTTTATATTTGGTTTTTAAAAACTCTTCGACTCTTTTTAAAAAGTTATAAATATAGATGCCCGGAATAGACCTCTGTGGATCAGAAAATGGGCACCATAGGTATTCGGTCTTTTTCGCGGCAATACGGTATCCTTTGCACTCTAGAACATCCACCCATACATGGAATGCTCGTTGTAGTTACACAGAATCTTCACTTATGATGGGTTCATCGTGAGCAAAGAATAAGTGCTTCACTTTGGGGTCTCTCACCTTATCCTCAAAATACTCTGGTAATCATCTACTCTAATTAGGAACCCTTCGGTGGTTTAAAGTGGCGTGCAAATAATTAGAAAAGATTTCTCATAATCATTATTATATTTTTTAATTAATATTTGCTTAATTTATTAATATTTTAGTATAATATTATTATTTTTTAATAATTTTTTTCAATATTTTGTCCAATAACCACGGTTTTAAATTACACTTTGAATAAATTCGGCATGTTTGCTATTTTTTTGTAGCTCATTTTTCTTTTTAGATGTTGCCAAAGATTTTCTATTGGGTCCGGGCTGCACGACGGCCAGTCCAAAAGAGTAATGGAGTTGTCTTCGAACCATTTTTTAGTGTAACTGGCCGTGTGCTTTGGATCGTTGTCCTGCTGAAATTTCCATATAACCGGTAGGTTTTCCTTGGCGAAAGGATGCTGCAATACTGAATCCTGTCCATATGGCCTTCAACTTTTTTTAATCGGGCCAACGCCACACCAAGACATTGCTCACCAGATCATAACACTGCCACCACCATGCTTGACAATGGGGCGAGTTTACTTTGGATTGTATTCTTGGGACCTCGGACGGCGAACACAAGCTTTTCCATCAGAATTAATCCTATTTACTTTTGGTTTCATCCGAAAAAAGCACATGTTTCCATTGATTGACTGTCCAGTGCTTATACTTTTTAGCAAAAGCCAAACGGGCCTTTCTGTGACGTTTTGTCAATGATGGCTTCTTCCTTGATATGCGTCCAAAGAGTCCAGCTTCACGCAATCTTCTTTTGACAGTATCTACAGACGGTCCACTGTCTGTTTCACCAAAAACTGCCCTTCTAATTTCCCTCGCTGTTGCAAAGGAATTTTTTTTGCTTTCCCGAACAATGAGCGCATCTTCTCTGTGTGAGGTTGACCTTGGTCTCGGCTTTTGTGGTATTTTTTCTATGGTGTTATTTTTCTTAAAATATTGAATAGCATTAAATACCATCTTTTTTGAGCAGTTTAAAATGTTAGGAATCTCTCTTCTCTCTATAAGATTTTCCTTCTTCATGATGCATCAAATGATTTGTTTTCCCCCATACTTACCTAATAAAACAATTTAAATTCAATTGTGGAAAAGAGTAGATAAAAAAGTCTAACTTACAATGACCAAAAATATTTTTTAATCTTGAAATTCTTAAGATTAGTAGTTCGGTTCTAATTATGTGTAATGAAAAAATAACGGTGCCCCATGTCAATATATTCTGCTTTTAAAGTGAGGTTGGCTAGATTTCAATGTAAAAGATAAAAAAAGATGGCGGAATTTATTTTAAAAACACGATTTCTATGTGTGAAGTGGAAGTTTGACCTGAAAAGCGTTTCCAATTGTGTGCACGCGACTGTATGTGGAGCATCTTGCTCTTCTTTCTTTACCTATTTTATTTAATTATAGGTTATATCCCTCAAAATTGAAGCATTCAATCAGCTGAATGTAGAGTAGTGATTCATTTTATATTTTTCCATCAAAATTTTTAAGTTTGTAATTCTTTTCCAGCATCAGTCATCAGACACAGTGCGAGCTTTAGGTAAGTGGGAGTTCAACACAATGAGAGGGAAAGACAGAGCGTGGAAGGGTATTCCACATTCGCGTAGTACGGCTAAAAAACGAATTCCTGTATTTGACAGTACGACTGAAATTGGGTTCAAGAGTAAACTGATGAGCATTCCTGGAAGTACGAGAATGACGGTTGAATCGTTTGAGGTTAGGAATGCAGCTAGCTATTTCATTGGAGCGTTACGCCGGTATTCGAGTGATGTAAAAGTATCGATGATGTTTTTGTCTCCGACCATTTTGAAGGCTCGTCTTTGTATACTGTCCAAGAGGTTCAAGTAAGTTGCTGTGGCACCAGCCCAGAGATGGCAATTATACTCAAGCTTTGGACGTATATAGTATAACTATTATAGATAATAGCCAGATCAGAAGGGGAAAAGAATTTCTTGCACCTAGAACCGCAAGCTGATCAGTTTTTTCAATACAAGTGCCACTCATAGATAATGACAGGGGGGTACGTCTCGCTTTAATGACAGGAGGCAGCATTGAGTTTTCGAAGCATTAAATTTTACACGATTGTTTAATCCCCATTGTACAATGCTGTATAAGTCAGAATTAGATGAACTTATCATATTAAGCCGTATCATATCCACGTCCCAGCCGTCCCAGCTGGCTTTCTCATATTGCCAAACCAATAGGGGCGATAATACACAAATATTTTCGGCTCGGCTATTAACGTCCGATATTCGGATGGGCTCATTGACATGCTGAGTAAGGTGATTGAACTCATTAAAGATCTCAGCACATATACTTTCGGGTCTTGTCTGGCTTAAATGTTGAAGCCAAGAAGAATTGTGTACATTGAAATCGCCCGTAATAACGATTTCAGTGTGAGGATGCAAGGGAACAATTCTTTGGATGAAACTCTGCCCAAATTAGGGCTTCGGTAGAGGAAACTATGATGTAGGTATGATGTGTCTGTTTACCGAGAATTTAAACGATTTTATTTTTTTTTTTGGGTTGATATTTTTTTGTGCGTGTTACGATAAGTTTTACCGCAACAAAAATCAGCCCTTACATGATTCTTTAAATCGTTTCGGACCATGAATTTGCGTCATGGTTTACTCTCGTTGTGTGTCTTCCTCTCCATCCCAACCTTTCCCATGTTTTATAATTTCATTTTTAGCCCGTTGTCCTCAAGAGTCTTGAGAGTAGCCCTTAGAGGATGACAAATTTAGGTATATCCCGTTTGGAGATCGTGCTGAGCCAGCGGACGAGCTGGAGACTCACACGACAAAACGCTTAAAAGAGCGAGGAGCGCTACCGAACCCTAAGGCCGTTGAGCCCATCAACCTTTTTTGGATAAATGGCTAATATGCCCAACATTTTATAAATCATGGCCAGTGGGCCCAGCATAAAGTTTAATATGGCTTTTGAGTCCAACGTAAATTTAGTAAACTTTAAATTTCTAAAATTGTACGAACCGAAATTGAATGTAGCGCTAAGTGTTCATCCCTAGTATCTTTATTTTATAAGGTCAAACGAATTTTAGGTTATAAATTAAATTGAATTATTACTTTGGTACTTTCTTCTTCGGACCTCTTCCACGGACAGTTTTTAGAGTAGAGTAGCTGAGAGAATGCTCAGGTCAATTTATTTCAACTTTGATTTTTCTTTGTAGTCTTCTGATTTTTCTGTTGATTTTATTTTTGAATACGGCCATGGATTCGCCTAGTTTTGGGAAAGCTCCAAAACTTAACGAATCCATAAAGTATGTGTGTGCGTGTGAGAGGCTCGCCTGGATTCAGCATCGGAGTGGCACCGTAATTATGAATTCAGCGAGATATCTGGGTGTGTGAGAAAATGTGTGTGTGCGTGAGGAGGCCGAAGAACAAACTGGAATGATTAATCACTTTTTGGTTGGTCTTCAAGTTTGAAAGTTTCAAAAAAAAAGGTTTTTGTGAAAGGAAGAAAAAAGAAAAAAATAGAAGAAAATATAAAGAAAAGTAAAAGTTGAAAAGATAGTGAAGTGATTTTATAAGAGAAAAAAAATAAAAGATAGTAAAGAAGGAGTTTGTGGAGGGAGTAAGAAGAGGAAAGGGTCAGAGGAGAAATCGCCAGACAGGAAAAAAAAATTCCTACAGGATAAGTAGATTTGTGTTGCAATCTGTTAATTGGTATTTTTTTTTTAAATTCGTTTGATCTTCTTGCGCTCATAGTCCCAAGATTTGTGGGAAGTGCGTTTTAACTTCAATTCTTGTCATTTTTTTCCGGGACCGAATAATAGCGGTCCATTCAACCGGTTTCGTTGTCTTGTCTTTTCTTTGCCCTTATATTTGCAAAATTACTGTTTCTTTTTTTTATTCCATTGTCTAATTTTCATTTGATTTCTTTGAAAAGATTCCTAGGTTTTTATCCGAAGCCTTCTGCCACGGTTTCCTAGGACCCCTTTTTTTAAACAATAAAATTATTTAAATCCTATCTGGAATTTAAAATCTTTTATTTCTTTTAAATTTCGGAAACATTTTGATTTTCAGCATCCCGGTTAAGGCAAACGACCCTATATAAAAAGTTTCCTGGCGCCCACCCTAAATATAAATACGGCCCTGTATTTATATTTCCAAAACTTTAATTCGATTAAGATCATTTTAATCGAATTAAAATTCGTATCATTTATTTAATTCGTTTAACCCACGCCCAGCTGAGTTAGTCGGTGAGCTGCACAGGTATTGCAGTTTTTGTTGCAGTGTATTCTCTAATCTCTTTATTTTTTTTTTTTGTCTTCGACTCTTCGTTCGATTGTGACAGCTTGGTCACAATCGAATATATCTTCCGCGGTGCCGGTTGCACATTATAATACATAATTACCTCCGTTTATTTTGTTTAACATTAATAATAATTGGATTCGTAAATTCCATAGTTCGCGGTTTTTAAGTAATTAACGTTTTCATCTAAATTTAGTAAAAATATATTCGGTTCTCTTTTGAGTGAAAAACACTGCAACATGCGTTGGTTGTTTATTTTTTTTTTAATTTTGTATACATATTTTGTTTTTCTTTTTTTTATTATTATTATTAAATCTGTATTACTTTTGAAATAGTAAGGTCGTTTTTTTGTTTTTCATTAAGGAAACCCAGGCGAATTTTGAAAAAGTATCGATAACTGTTATCAAATAATTAAACCCAATGCATTTCGGCTGTAAGGTTGTTCAGGCATAACACTAACAACATGTGATTGAGTAAATATTTTGTATATATAAATTATAGTATTATCATGGCGAGTTTTTTTTAGGGTTGCGCCGACCCTTGTGGTGGCGCTGCAAAATTTGAGGTGTAAAATTCGATTTAGGGAGTCTTTAAGCGTCGAAAATTGGTGGTAGGGGCAAGAGGAGACTCTTTTTGGAATATTGCATCCAAAAAATATTAATAAATATCGTTCAAAACCTCCATAAGCTCTCCGCAAAAAAAAAAGAGTAAGGGTTGCGCAGACACTTTAAATGTCGCACCATTCGACTTCCACCATGATAGTACTATAGTTTTCATATACATACAAAGGTAAATACTAGTATGCCCAACAAATATGACAATGAACAAAATAATGCGAATTATAAAGGGACATTCATATAAGACACGGCATTTCTCCGCTTTAGCCCAGCCGCGAACCCTGGAGATAAAATCGGAGACAACCACCACCTTCAGTCTCAGTACCTCACGCCCAAAGCTCACGCCACATACCTTTCCATACACCTTTCCCTTCCCATCGCTATCCTTCATGTGTTGAACAACATATAAAGAGTCCACCATCCCCTTGAGCGCCCGCAAATTATAAAAAAAAGGTAACATCTGAACCTGTGAAAAAGTGAGTCGCAAAAATCGATTTCACATTCACTTTTTTTGTATACGAGTACTTTGTGCAAAAATGATTTTCTCTGTGCGAACATGGATTCATTGTTTGATCGCATAGGGGTTTTCACAACCCGAAATCTTAACTCTTAACTGACGGTTTTTGTCATACATCTTGCCAAAATATGCTCTCCGAATTATGTAAAAAAATTTTAAAAATTTAGTTTTGACATGATTTAGAAAAAAAAGAGGCTGGGTGCGACCCACACTGATAACTTCCCATTTGTGATCTTGAAAACTTTATATTTAGTTTTTTTCAAATAACCAAATTTTCTGCGAAACAAACATTAGCTGTTAAATTCAAACAATCATTATTTTAAGATTGAAAAGCATTTTAATTATTTAAAGACTACTTTTCTTTAGAATTTTTAACAATTTTTGATTTTTTGTTAAAAAACTGCCCATTCAATATTTGTCAAAATTTTATCAGTTGCTTACAATTATGTTATGTAGAAAATAAAATAAACAAGAAGTCAATATCGTTACCCGTTTTTGAGAAATTTGAGTCGAAAGACAATTTATACCAATTTTTGGTAGAATTTTTTGTAGTTTTTAATTTTTTGTAAAAAAAACTGTCCATTGAATTTTTTTGAAATTTTCACCAGTAGTCAAAAACAACATTTTTCGTAAAATAAAATTTAATTAAAAGTTAATATCGTTTTTCCATCTAATGATATTCGAGTTATAAAATTTTTTTTTTAGTTTTTTTGATTTTAAAAAATAACGGTATATTGATTTTTTTCCAAATTCATATCAAATTTGTATGACCTCATAATGTGTCGAATAAAATTTATTTCAAGTCAATAGCATTATTTGTTCGTGAGATATTTGAGCCCAACCAAAATTTTCACTTCTTTTTTAAACTGCTATAGTAAAAAAAAACAACTCATTGAATATTAATAAACGCCCTTTCAGCTTCTTTCGAAGTTATTATCTGTAAAACAAAATCTATTTCGAGTTGATATCTCTACTCGTTCTTGAGATATCGACGACGAAAAATGGTACCAGAACGTACGGACGTACGGACGTACGAACGTACGTACATACGCACACACAGACATCTCTCTAAAAATGATTGATATAGGCTCTAGGGACCTTGAAACGTCGAGAAATGTCAAAAATTTCAATTTGACAAATCGGACCGATTACAATAACTCCCTATGGGAAGTTAATAACAACTAACTACCTACATATCTATATATCAACAACACGTTGAAATTAGAATGGTTGTCTCCTAAATATTAATTAAGAATTTCTTTATATTGTTCTAGTCGTGCGCACTGCAAGTTACGAAACAAAATAAAGAATAATTTTAAATTTTCGCTTTTCATTCAACGTTTGTATTTTTTAAATAAAATTCCTTAGATTTATTTCTATGTGCCCTCGAAAGTAAGGTACTTTGGTAAATACATGAAGTACCTAACAAAGATGATTGCCTTCTTTTCAATATATTAGGTAGGTACCGAAATTAAATGGGTTTCTTCCACTTCAACTTAGATACAGAATTTTTAATTCCTCTAATGGAGTGTAAACATTAAATTTGGGTAATTCAATTGAGTTCGCAAACTTGAACAAGAATGCAAAAAAAATATTTCAAAAGATTTTAATTCCAAAAGATATTATTAAATAAGCTACTGCCGCGATGAAAATATTTTGAAAAAAAAAATATTCGTTTTGTTTGCGTAGCTATTCCTACATGACTTTCAAACAAAGGCTGGTTGGTATCTATAAAGCATATTTTTTTGTGTTCAATGATACTTTTGAGGTATCACAATTTCTTTATGAGTTTTCGATTATTAAAGCTAATTTATTTGAACAGGCTTAGGATTTTACGGTTGGACTTTAAATACATACATATCTTGAATTTTTTTGTATAGAAGACTGCTGAAGATATGGTTTCCGATTGTGTGGCTTAAAAGTGGGGGAGAATATTAAATTACGGAATGCGGTGGATTCTTATCTTAAATTGACGGTAAATTAAATAGATTTATTCAAACAATCGTTTCTGATTACTTTTTATAATATATAAAAGGTAAGCTATAAAAGGCAATAATACCAAAATAAATAAGTTTTTATTATTTAACTCGAAATAACAGCAGGTTTATTAACTGACAACTGTAGTTCCGTTTCGAAAAAAAAAAATTTTATGAGCTGGGCCGTATTGTACCAACAATTTATCACTTAGAAACTTTTCAGGAATTTTGATAATTTTTTGTTGCACCAAAAAGATATTTGATAAATATGTTTTTTAGTTCTTAATATTTATATATGTATATAATTAAAATAAATAATAACAACTATAAACTATTTTGTACAGGGCTAAGGTAAAATATGATATTTTTCATGAATTATATGATCCTAAAACTTTATGAGGTATTATTTTAGAGGAGTGCTTAGAGAATAGATAGGTGATCATTTTCTAAAAATTATTATCATGATCTGAACCAGATCAAATTTCAACACGTAAATGCAAAACCAATTTTGGAAATTTCCGAATACTTCCACAAAGATCTAAGCCGCGATTTAACGATTTAAGTAGTTTAGTCATTAGTCTCGATTACAAATAAATCTCGTCAATCAAGGTGATTTCAAATAAATCTTGTATAAATGTTCATGGACACATATTTTCGCAAATCGAACATCCTAAACTACTATTTTGGGTTGTGGAACGCCTTCGTTAAAAAAAAATATTTTTGGTTCGTACTGTAGAAAAAAAATACAAATAAAAGTAGAAAGCACAAGTTAATAGGAATGAGTACATACATATATGTATAAGATATGCTGTCATTCTGAACTGTTTTATTTTCAGCGGATGATCTATATAGATTATTGACGATAGTAAAAAACTGCTTATGGATTATGACTCGCGAGTAGCGCGAAAAATGTGTCGAATGTGACTTTTTGGCATTACCGTTTGCGACTCGCCTAATAACATTCGCCTCAAATGTCAAAAAATTTGGCGAATTGAAAAGTCATTCTATTATCTTTAGCGAATGTTCGCCCTTATCCATTGTATATAAAACTTATAGTACTATCATCACGATGGTTTTTGTGTTGTGGGGTGTGGTCGTCTGAGGGCGCACTTGTATATACACAGAAACAGCAACCAGAAAATTATTTAGGGGTGTGATCGCTAGGTGGCCGACGTGTGCAACGTGTTCATGAGAGTACTATGCAAATTTATATACAATGCCCTTATCTGTCAAAATCAGTCGAACTGCAATTCTGTGTGAGTTTGAAAGGCGAATGTTGAAGCTCGCTTTTAGCAATACCTCGACTAGTGTAATTCGCTAAATCGTTTGACTTAAAACGAACGTTCGACTCGCAAGTATAGGGGCCTATATTTAAAGTAATTGTTCAAAGCCATTTATTTAAAAAAAAAAATTTTTAAATAATAAGGTCCAGTTGCACAAATATTTGAACCGTGGCCATTGTATATAAAACTTATAGTACTATCATCACGATGATTTTTGAGTTGTGTGCTGTGGTCGTCTGAGGGCGTACTTGTATATACACAGAAACAGCAACCAGAAAATTAGAATGTGCTGTGATCGCTTGGGGCCGACGACGTGGTGGAACGTGCTGATGATAGTACTATGCAAATTTATATACAATGACCGTGGCCATTGTATATAAAACTTATAGTACTATCATCACGATGATTTTTGAGTTGTGTGCTGTGGTCGTCTGAGGGCGCACTTGTATATACACAGAAACAGCAACCAGAAAGTTAGTATGTGCTGTGATCGCCAGGGGGCCGATGTGTGGAACGTGCTGATGATAGTATTATGCAAATTTATATACAATGACCGTGGTTCAAAACTTTTTGACTTCCAAATTCGGCAGGTTATTTAAGGTTTAGCTCTGTTTCAAAATTCTAGTTTGTGATAACAGCCAATTCAGTGTCTGAATCAACGCAGCGTTGAACCACAATTAATCCTCTGAAATCGGTGAAGTTAAATCCTTAACCAGTACAACTGGTACTTGTTATTTTATTTTAAAAAATTGATTATTTTATTTAAAATAATCTATTATTTTATTTCCAATAATTGATTTTCGTTAAAAGGCTTAGCAAAACCAGTGTGAAACTGTCGTGACAAAAAAAAAATAATAAAAAAAAAACTTGTTGTCAATCATAGCAATGTGTTTTCATTGTTGTTTCATCGTCGTATCCGCATGTTTCGCATTGGTCTCAGCAAGCCTCTAACGCTCGCTAGGTACATCCACGTCTCTTCGAATCTTCGCATTGTGAAACACACATTATTTTGACACCCACTTTCCAGAAGTAGCAAGTTTCCAAACAAACCTAATTTTCTACTCTCCTCAACAATTCTAATCCATTAACCTCTAGATGGTGCTCTTATAACTTCATAAATTTTTGCATCTTTTGAACCGCCGGCTTATTTGACAGTTCGCGCCAAAACACTCGAGTGTCTGTCAATTCTGCAACAACTTACGCTGAAATACGAAATAAAATCAGCAATTCATTAGAACTATCTACGGAGTCGAGACCGTGTTGCACATGCGATTCCAAACAATTATCAAAGACACCACATTTTTAAGTTTCTTTTTTTAATAATTCAGTGCATTTATTGACTTCTGTAGTATTTTTTTAAAATGTTTGAAGCACGCCTCCTCTCAGCGACTACCCTGAAAAAAGTCCTTGATGCAATCAAGGATCTTCTAAATGAAGGAACATTCGAATGCAGTGATTCCGGAATCCAAGTAAGTTCATAAATGCGCCTAGTTATACATCAATTTTAAAGTTTTGTTCCTTCAGCTTCAAGCAATGGACAATTCACACGTATCCTTGGTTTCGCTAAGTCTTCGATCCGATGGGTTTGACAAATACCGCTGTGATCGTAACATTTCAATGGGTATGAACCTTGGCAGCATGGCCAAGATCCTTAAATGCGCAAACAATGAGGATAATGTTACTGTGAAGGCCCAGGACAACGCCGACACAGTAACATTTATGTTTGAGTCACAGAATCAAGAAAAGGTTTCCGACTATGAAATGAAACTAATGAATCTCGATCAAGAGCATTTAGGAATCCCCGAAACAGAATACAGCTGCGTGGTTAGAATGCCCGCGATGGAATTCGCTCGCATCTGCCGGGATTTAGCACAATTCGGTGAATCCGTTGTCATCTGCTGTACCAAGGAAGGTGTGAAATTCTCTGCATCAGGGGACGTTGGGTCGGCTAATGTTAAGTTGGCACAAACATCAAATGTTGATAAAGAGGAGGACGCCGTAACCATTGAGATGCAGGAACCAGTTACACTTACATTTGCCTGCCGCTACCTGAATGCTTTCACAAAGGCAACTCCATTGTCCAACCAAGTGCAGTTGTCGATGTCAGCAGATGTTCCTCTTGTAGTGGAATATCGTATTCCCGATTTAGGACACATCCGCTATTACCTGGCACCAAAGATCGAAGATGATGAGAGTTAAGTTATTGGGCCGTTACCTATCTACCTGCGTGTCGCTGTTATTTTTTCATCTTAGACTTACTTAACTTTTCTATGAATCCTAATTATATTCCATATATCAATTGTATCTGGCTTTGTTCACGACATTTCACGTGAACATTGTCATGCTCATGATAGGATTATACAAATAATAAAAAAAAGGTAATATGCCTTGGTATAAAAAGTTGATGCCTTTTATATCTGATTTGAATAATCTTTAAAAAGAAAGAAAATATATTACTGCATTGTGTGTTAAAAATTCTTTGATTCAATGATACGCATAAGTTTTTTTTTCTAAAAGTACCTCTAAGTGGGAGTTACTCGTATTCCAAACCCTTATTGTTTTAAATGTTGGTACATATTAAATATTATTTGAAATAATTAGACGCTTAAGTGTGTTAGAAACAGATACCTACCACGATTTTTAAGAAAATCGAAAGTTAGTCCTTTTAAAAAAAAATAATAAAAAGATGCCCGCAGCTAAAAAGAATATACAAATTTTTGTGCAGAAAAAAATTGAGAAATATGAGATTTTTATTAAAACTTCCAAAGTTTTGTATAAAGCCAAAAAAAAATAGATACTAAGTTGAAGGAAAATCCACCCACCAGTTTAGGCCGTAGAGACCAACGGACAAAAAGACAGTCTTTCGTAACATAGTTGCAGGTGGCGCACCAGAACTAGGCATAACAAGATGTCGCAGCTGTGACGAAACTTACATAAATAAAATATTTCTCGCGCATGGTTTTTGAAAACAATTCGGAAAATATAATCTTTCATAATATGTGTGCTGTGATTTTGATCAATCGTTAATGCAAAAAATTAATTTCAGTCATAATTTTAAAAACAATTCGGAAGATATTACCTTTAACATTTGTACTATGGTAGATGAGTACCGCAACAAATATTGCGAAATGTATTCCAAAAATTATTTTTTTTAAATAAATATTCTTCGACAGTCATGAGAAAACATGTTCACTAAAATTCATAGGGCAAATTACTTCTTGTGAGACGTTTTTTCTTTTTTCCCCAAACGAATTAAATTTTCTATTATTTTTGAATTTTTTTTTACGAATTTCTTTTTATTCGAACTTTGTTTCGAAAAAAAACCTGAATAAAATTCCGTTGAACTTTTCGTATGTAATACGAATTTTGAATACATTATATCTCTTACGAATAATCAAACTTAATGACGACTTAGCATTGCACTGAAATTAACTCTAATAAATAAGGCCCCTATTATGACTCGCGAGTCGCGTGAAAAATGTGTCGAATGTGACTTTTTGGCATTACCGTTTGCGACTCGCCTAATAACATTCGCCTCAAATATCAAAAAATTTGGCGAATTGAAAAGTCATTCTATTATCTTTAGCGAATGTTCGCCTTTATCTGTCAAAATCAGTCGAACTGCAATTCTATGTGACTTTGAAAGGCGAATGTTGAAGCTCGCTTTTAGCAATACCTCGACTAGAGTAATTCGCTAAATCGTTCGACTTAAGACGAACGTTCGACTCGCGAGTCATAATAGGGGCCTAAATTATATCTCACGGTATGACCTTAATACTTATGACTCTTAATAATGAGCCATATAGGCTCGTTACTTATGATCGACACCATTTTCGCACTAAAATATTTATCTAGTTATTAAATTTTGCTATTGTTAAGAATCATTTCAGTTATCTAAGTTTGTAATTAATTAAAATTTATTCTACTTCGAAGTTCAGAAAATCATTTTTATCTGAAAAATCTGTTTTAGATTTGCCATGACCAAATAAGACACAAGATTGATTTACTTTAAAAAAAAAGTAAACTATAGGTGTCCAGCATGTAGCCACCCTGAAGATCCGTGACTTTATAACAGTATTATAAACTGGCATGCAAAAGAGTTTGTGGTGACAACGAAAAAACAATAACAACGTATTTTTACTATTGTTTCATTGTCTATTTGTCGGTTTGGGTAAGGCTTTAAAAGCATACTTCTCCAACTTTATAAACACTTACTTTTGTTTTGGATCCTACATTTTTTGCATTGTTTATATACGTTTATCGATTCCTAAAATAATCTTATCATTAAATGGATTTGTAAAAATGGTTTTTTTTACTTTATTTGAAAAATCATCTTAAAACGACAAATTAAACAAGAACGAAGGTAATAACTAAAAAAAAGAAGAAAGTATGTATTCCGTCTTCTTTCTACTCAACAATATAATTAGGATGCACCACAAGAAGTGGATCATCTTCTTCCTCATCTTCCCCGTCATCAACTTTTTTGCCACTTGATTTCAGTTCCGTTGTCTTTAATGGAATGATAACTTGATCGTTGTATATCAGACGATCTATAACTTTTTCTATCAAATTCTTGCGTGAGATCAACTCATCTTCCGATTCGATTTGATCCGCTACCTGTTCCAAATACCATGCAACAATTTCACTTCGTCTCATGCCACTATCACTGCCTTCGATTTCACATCGAGCTTCTTCTTTGCGCATGTGTAAGGCCAACATGGTCATCAGATGCTTGTAGTCCTCGAAACTTAGAGTGAGTTTCTTCTTTTGTACAGCAGCAATTCCTTCGTCGCCATTGGTAGCTTGATCAGTTCCATTTTCAGTCTCAGCGTTTCCATTTTCTTCTTCTTCCATATCAACGTCAGCCAAACCCACATCTTCATCATCATCTAAATGAATATCAGGCTGTTCTACTCGTATTATTGATTTATTAAGTAATCTGAATGCTTCTTTGACGTGGCGAATTTGTACTTCATTCATACACTCTAGTTTTGCCATTGCTTCACTCAGACGAATCATGCTTTCAAGCTGCCGTACCGTTATTCTCCATGTGCTTCGACCACCGCTTCCAGTATCCCGCTGACGCAGATGGCCGTAATTCTCAACCAGCAATTTGGATGCTTCTAAATTGATAATGGGTTTGAATTGTTTGGCAAAGGTGATATAACGTAGAACCTCTTCACGTGTATACATGCGCTCTACCTGGTCTTCGATATTTGAATGCAAATCAATGATCTTTCTTGCAATGGCATAGTCCACCACTTCATTGCATTCATCGACGAGAATGAAAAACAAGTCGAAACGTGACATAATTGGAGCCGATAGCTGAATATTTTGTTGCAGAGACTTTGATCGATCATAGCGACCGTTTATGGGATTAGCAGCTGCTAAAATAGATGTACGCGCATTTAAAGTTGCACGGACCCCAGCTTTTGCCAGCGAAATGGTTTGCTGTTCCATAGCTTCGTGAATGGCAACTTGATCTCGAGGATCCATTTTGTCAAATTCATCAATGCAACATATTCCATTGTCGGCTAACATAAGTGCACCAGCTTCGATGACAAAATCAAAACTTTCTTCATCTCTTACGACGGCAGCTGTGAGACCTGCAGCCGAAGAAGCTTTACCCGATGTATAGACGGCACGTGGAGAAAAATCAGCAACTTGTTTGAGAAACTGAGACTTCGCCGTACTTGGATCTCCGACAATGCAAACGTTGATGTCACCACGAAGAGTTGTTTCTGGAAAAATATACAAAAAAAAACATACTTAAAAATATATTCATTAAATTAAAACCTCGTACTTAGATTAAGATTGGATTGTGTTCAATATTTGAAAATCAGAAAAGGCATTATCTTAACCGTTATATGACAAGTACCGCATTTTTGAACCTTAATGAAATATTTCAAATTTGCATCTAGGATATTGTACAAAAAAAATTAAGTTTCAAGTTTAAATAAAATCGGTTCAGTAGTTTGTGCTGTAAGTCGACGTATAGATAGACATAGAGAATTTCGGGACCTATAACAGCTCTAAGGTTCTCTATCATAAGGTCTGATTAAATTTGTATATCTTTTAAGAAAATGATTATCACTAAATTGTGCAATTTAAATATTTAATGTAATGATTAAACCACATTTTGAATATTGTTCTACAATACTTTTTTTAGGATCTAATCAAATGACTCAAAGATTACAAAAATTACAAAATAGAGGAATGAGGTGTATTTTATTGTGCAATCTGTTAACACCCATTCAATCAATGCTTAATGCTCTTCAATGGTTAACAATTAATCAAAGAACTGTGATGAATGTACTTATTTTTATATTTAAGCTAAAAAAATAATGTATTACCTAATTTTCTGTTTAATCAAATAGTTTATGTATCTGATGTACAACCATACCCATTAAGAAACGGAGACGACTTCAGATTACCTTTTCTGACATCGAATAGGGCTCAAAATATATAACAATATATAAGGGTTTTCGATTATTCAATAACTTGCCAAATGATTTAAAATTAATAAACAATGTGATATTATTTAAAAAAAAGTTAATATTATATATAAAATTTAATTATTCTTAATTTATCTGTAAGTTTTTCTTTTTTTTATTAGTTTTATAATAATAATGTAATTAATAGCTGAAGCTAAATAAAGAATTAAATCTTATGAATAAAAAATAAAAATCTTTCCCTAGTATCTATAGTCGTTATTTTAAAACTCTGTAAATGATAAAAGAAAAATTGAATATTGAAACACAGAATTTCGGAATACAAAATTTAGTTTTTTGATAATTTTTAACAGAATTTTAGCAATCCGAATTTAGGGACCAACCCATAATATTCAAAAAAAAAAAAAACTACAAAGGGGACACCCGGGTTTGAACCGGGGACCTCTCGATCTGCAGTCGAATGCTCTACCACTGAGCTATATCCCCACATACTGAATTAATACCAAATACTCACTTTCATGTGTTGTCTTTCCGACGCCTCCAAACAGCTGTAGGAGAATTCCTCTTTTCACTTCTTCATTTCCATATACCGCTGGAAACAGACTGGTTATCAGATTGTGGTACAAGTTTCTGTCTTTGGACATTTCGTATACTTTATTCCACTCGGCATCAGTCATCTGTTTTTTCATATCCTCAGCTGTTACTTCACTCATTGGCATATCAGTTCCACCAAATCTCGCTGTTGTTGCCTGGACACTACACGCTAGAAAAGCCATGCGGTAGTTCAAATCCCGCACGCCGAGGGCTTTGAGACCACGCACTCCATCACTTTGACCCTCACCGGGCTTGTGTCGTGAACCCAAGTCAGATTTGGCGCCCGGCATATTCAACACAGCTACATCTGGAACAACGATTAGGGTTCCAGTGAAATCATAACGATCTCCTGCTTGCACGGTCTCTACCAACTCCGAACGGAGAATGATTTCCACCGAACGGGGAATACAACCACGGGGCAGTTCAGCTTGTGTCTCTTGGATGCGGATTTTTTGGAAGTCAATGAAAAGACTTTTTTCCACATCTAACATAAAGCGCCGCCGATTTGAACACACAGGATTGCGGCATATTGTTGGATTTGTGAACTTGAATTGTTGTTCTACGCCGCGAATTTCAGTTTGGCAATCGAGACACATGAATGTGCCGAAGACTAACTCTGGATGTACTGGATGTGTACGTACAACTTGACCAGAAATACGAATGAGTGTTCCAATTTTTGCAGTTGTCATATCACGGACCTTGTGTCGAGTGGGCACTTCAGTGAAGGAGACATAACAATCTTTTTCGGTTTTCAAACCAATACGATCTTTAGCGAAATTTGACACTGACTGACATAGGTAAGGGTAGATTCTATAACGAAGTACTTAAAGTGAGTTCTTCATCGCTTTTATTAGCTTCGATTACCTTACCTGTAATACTCCTCGATAATGGTTGTAGCTAGGTTCTGATTGTATTTTTCCACGTCGTCAAAGCTTACTTCTAGTGTACAACGGTCAGGAGATTCTAATTCAGTTACTGGCTTCACATACTTGATCTCTCCATCTTCTTTAAATCTACAAAATGACAAGAACTTTTATTTTAAGTCGCTGAGACTAGCTAAAAAAATAAAGAACTCACTCTTCGAGGAAATCTTGAAATAATTTTTGACACCGAATACCAACGTCGTCTTTTACACGCAATTGTCCAATTTGGGTATCAGCTACATCCATTATAAAGCGTTTTTAATATAAATCTAATTGTTTGAATATTTATTGAAAATCAAATGTATTAATACAAATTCTCGATATTTTGAATGTAGCTTTATTTTTCTCAAAGAGACGAAGCGAGTACGAAAATACAAAACCAAAATCCAAATGCGAATGAAATGTCAGTGTTCCCGCCAAATTAAAGCAACAATACAAAACAATATGTCTGTCTTGACTAGAAGAATTCGTGTTTCTATTAAGAGATAGGTGTCGCAACAATCATTGCATGGAAGAAAAGCATTGTCGTGTTCAACTTTTTTTACTTTTTAATTGAACGTTCGGAATCCGCATTGAACTTCAAAGTACAAACGTTTTGATTGATTGAATGACCAAATAATACGTGGGCTACAAAATTGGTAATTTGCCCTTGTTCATTTGGCCAAATGATGTGATTTCGTTCATAATTTCCAAATTAGCTCCCAAATTACCTACCTCATTTTCCAAACAAATTCACAAATCCATATCAACCAAATTTGCACGAAATTATCTCGGAAACTAGGTGAATGCATTCAGCAAAACATAAATTTGGATTCCATTGTGAATCAGCCGCATAAATTTGTAATTTCTCTATTGTACAGAAAAGGAAAACAATAAGGGTATTCATGCAACGAGATAATTTTCCGCTTTGCAGAAAGTGCCTGGCTACACGGTGATTTTTCAATCGATTGAAAAATCACGTGCGGTGACTACACAGTGTTGTGCCCAATCACGTTCCACTTTTCCATTTCGTAAATAAATGAAAAGTAATAAACATAAAAAAACTTTTGAAAACATTAATCTACAGCTTTGAAATTACAATGAATGACAAATTGACATTCTCATTGAGAAGAAGCCAGAAAAAAAATAAACAAACGTCAAAAAGAGGAACAATTTGTATTGCGCACTCGGAAAATTCAGTTCCCTTCGTGAGCATCTTCCCCCTTCACTCCTCAACAAACTGGCTGGTTAGGTGATTGAAAAATCACCGTGTAGCCAGGCACAAAGATATAATTTTCCGCTTTACGTTTGCATGAGCACCCCATAAAAATTCTTGCATAAATGTGAGAAATAATCAGCTGTCACAACTAAACGTCACAAATTACTTCTCGAAACTTTATGAGGTTTATTTCTTCGCTTTCTGCATCAATTCTGTGAGATAAAATTATCTGGTTTGCAGAATTTTTTCCCCATACAAATTTTGACAGCTCGTTTCCTCGGAGATAAAATTATCTGGTTTCTGCGTTTATCCGAGTTTTCCACCGTTGCATGAATACCCCTAATAATTGGCTGTCAAACAAAATTACCTTATTTGCAATGTAATTTTACGGTAATTTGGGAAACTACCTCATTTCATTTTATAATTACAGATCAATAGGTATGTATACTCTATAAATTACAATGTTAACTTTGCTTAAACAAATTGTAGTGATAGGCTAAAAGTTTGTTTTTAAATACCTGTTTGTAGTTTTTTAGTAATGTTAAGGCTTAACCAAACCAATGCGAAACTCGAGCGAAACTTTAGTGACGACGACAATGTATTACTATTCCTGTTTTATCGTCGTATGTTAGAGCTCTCGATACACGGGTACCCGGTACATTGACCGGGTACCCGGGTACCCGCACGTGTCGGGTACCCGGGAATTTATATAATTGGTCCCAATGAACCAGATGAGACATGAAAAAATAATTTAGTCATGTTTTAAGACGGAAAATAATAAAATTAGCAGTGGTCTCAAATTATTGGATAACAAATTGTGCCATGAGTTATGAGACTGGTCCAAAAAACTTGTTTATATTGTTAAAAGTAAGAATTTCGAAAAAATACATTATATTAGGGTGGTGCAAAAAATTAAAACTGAAAGTGATGTTACACAAGCTCAATTTTACGTTTTCCACATTTGTGCCTCATTTAATTTTGCCGCCATCTTGTTTTTTACGAATTTTTTGGTTTTCACACATAACTTGCGTAGTTTTGATCCTAGAAGAAAAAGTTTTAGAGAAAACTTTTAAAACGACAAATTTTCTACAAAAAATGTTTAATAACTTTTTTCGATAACTGCTTTGGTTTAAGAGTTATAGCCTTTTCACACCAAACTCAAAACGCGGTTTTCAGCTAAAAGTTTTCGAAAACACGAAATGCGTTCACACTGCATATTACGTGTTTTCGTTTGACAATTCAAATTTTTGACAACACTACTGTCAAATTTTGTATTGAAAAATTAAAAACTTATTTGTGTTTACATATTTGCAACAATAAATGAATGCTAAACAAATTAAACTAATTTATATACACAAAAAGAAAATTGAAGAAAACATGAATATTTTGTTAAACTTCTTTTTCTTATCTGAAAACTCTTACATGAGAATCAGAAGAAAGAAATTACTTATCACAAAAAGTTTATCAACAAAACAAATCAAAAACTCAAATAATATTTACAGTCAGCTGTTTTTAATTTCTTTTGAAAGCATTCCATCAATTTCTTTCTTGTCGATTTTTGGGCGCTGAACATTCCATAGGTGTGTTTGATTTAGTTCATCTATGAGTTTCCACAAGTTTTCGACCGGTTTTATATAAAACTTGTAGTTTATGCTTAGTATATGAAAACTATAGTACTATCATGGCGAGTTTTTTTTAGGGTTGCAGAGGTCCTGGTGGTGGCGCTGCAAAATGTGAGGTGTAAAATTCGATTTGGGTAGTCTTTAAGCGTCGAAAATTGGTGTTAGGGGCAAGAGTAGACTATTTTTTGGATTATTGCATCCAAAAAATATCAATAAATATCATTTAAAACCTCCATAAGCTCTCCGCAAAAAAAAAAGAGTGAGGGTTGCATAGGTAAATTAGATGTCGCCCCATTCGACTTCCACCATGATAGTACTATAGTTTTCATGAGTTTATGAAAACCTGAAGCTACAAAAAATGTATGCGAAAACTTGTGTTTTCGATTAGGTTTTCATCGAAAACCGATGTTTTGGCGAAAACCATGTTTTCGGCTTGGTGTGAATACCGTATTAGAGTACATTTTGTATTGAGGAAGCGTCAAAAAATTTAATTTTCAACAAAATGTACGTCTTAAAACATGACTAGTTTATTTTTTCATGTCTCATCTGGTTCATTGGGACCAATTATGTATATGAATTCCCGGGTACCCGACACCTGAAGGGTACCCGGCAATGTGTCGGGTACCCGGATAACCTATCATGTTTCGGGTACCCGGTCGAAATCAAGAGCTCTATCGTATGTAAATGTTATTTTGAGTAAAAAGCTTCTATACAAAATAATTCTGCAAAGTCATGAATTTTTATATTTTTTACTGGCATGGTCACAGGAGGTAAAATTGGGGAAACTGTTTTATCCAGACAATACATTTAAGTTTATTATTTCACATAAGGGTTTCTATTAAATTTTTTAAGCGCAGTAGGATTGAGAACAATAGTTGTATTTTGGTGGGAATGGAGCACAGCAGAGTAAAAAAAAAAATCAAGAAAACTATCCACATTCTGGTTTTTAAAGATTGCTACCTATGCTTGCTTTTAGTTTGACCTTAAGGTTTGTTCGATTTCTCTATCTTTGAGCACTCCAGATCTTGCACTTACCTAAAAATCTTGACTACGAAATAACAATGACAACAACGTGCTGTTGGCAATCATAACATCGTGTTGTTACTGTTATTTCACCGCCGTGAGCCTTGATTCTGGTTTAATAGGCTATCCAGCCCATCTTTGGGGCAAAGATTTATCAAAAGCTTTTAATGCGTTCACACAGCACATTTTTCGGGTTTTTGCTCGACATTATACAAATTACAATCATTTTATTTGACAACAACTCTTACTATTTTGATGTTTTTTAGTTTAGTGCATTTTTCAAAAATTACAATCTTTTTGTTGAAAGCATCAACAAAATGTCACAAAAAAACCTCACATTATTCAGTTGTTATATCTGGATGAAAACTAATGGGGTTTTCCATGGGTAATCCAGATTTCGATCAAAAAATTGATTTTTTTTCGTGGCCCATGGAATACAATTTTTTTTTATCATTGTATTGGTATAACTTCGTGTACGTGTAAGCGAATATTTATTTACAAAATCTGGAACCCGATTTTTGTTTTCTTTTTGAAATAAAATTTTCATCACATCAAATTGATAAATCTTCCAATTCATTTAAAATTGCTTCCATTGTTTGTAAAATTTATTTGTTTAATAGATGAAAACTCGAACAAAACCTAAACAAAACCAAAACAAATTACATATAAAAAGAAAAACTTGTATCTGTCAAGCAAACAGCTGAAAGTTGTATTAGTATTAGTGCCAAGAGGGGTAAATCTGCCGAAAAATCCAGATCTGCAGATTTGATTTTAAATCAAAAATAAATCAATTTATTTTGCCCCATGGAATGCAAAAACAGGGGAAATCTGATCTTTGACTGATCTAGATCAAATATAAATTGATTTATTTTACCCATGGAAAACCCCATAATACATGACTTTCAGATACCTGGGTGTAAAAATCTGTTCGATCTGTCGAAGCAATGTGAAACACACTTTTCTTCTATCCATTATGCTGGATTTCAAGATTTTCGAATATCAATTTTTACTATACCGCCCGTCATCACAATTTATCAAATTAAATACATATATTCAACCAATGGAAAATGACATCGGTCAAAAAAAGTTTTTTTATAAACTCCGCCTTATAAATACAGGTGAGCTTTGTATATGAAAACTATAGTACTATCATGGTGGAAGTCTAATGGGGCGACATCTAATTTACCTATGCAACCCTTACTCTTTTTTTTTTTGCGGAGAGCTTATGGAGGTTTTAAATGACATTTATTGATATTTTTTGGATGCAATAATCCAAAAAATAGTCTACTCTTGCCCCTACCACCAATTTTCGACGCTTAAAGACTCCCCAAATCGAATTTTACACCTCACATTTTGCAGCGCCACCACCAGGACCTCTGCAACCCTAAAAGAAACTCGCCATGATAGTACTATAGTTTTCATATACAAAGAGGTGAGTAACTAGACTTAAGATGATAAAATCGAGCGTACCTATGTATCTATTAAATTAAAAAACTAAATTTCAAACATAAATAACAAACTAAATGAAGTCAAATTAAAATGTAAAATAGGCAAGAGTACGATAACTCAGGCGACAAAGTTTAATGAAGGATTTGTATAGAACAGTTTAAAATAAGCATTTTTTTACTATGGGAGGGGGGGTCTACCTCCCCCCGTTTAGGCGGTAGGGGCAATTTTAAAAAATTTACTTTAAATGGAAAAAAATAATTAAAAAATAACGGTAATACTTACAATTAAGAATTATACGTTTTTTAAAAGCCAACATTCTATTCTATTAGCCAGTTTTTAAATCAAGTCAAAGCTATGCATAGTTTTTGAAAAAATTTATTTTAAACTCAAAATGTGAGTAAAAAAAGTTTAAAAAATTTTAAATTTCAATATTTCAAAACCGTAAGTATATAATTAATTTTTTTTAATAATTTGTTCCTCTTATTAATTGTCAATTAAAAACTGAAAACTAAATGATTTTATGCCTTTTAGTTTTTGAGAAAATTGAAAATAACCACAACTACTATTTTAATTTATTTATGTTCTTTTTGCTTGAGTGGTCTTATTTTGATAGTAATAAAGGTAGGTGCGAGTTTGGGTGTATGCAACAGTGGGGTGTGTATGTGGGGGGGGGGGGGGGGGGGTAAAAAAAGTTGATAATCTTAAAGTTTTGAAAAATTACATTTTAGTTTTGAGTTTAAAATTTTTTTTCCAAAAACTATGCATAATTTTGATTTGATTTAAAAACATGGCTAATAAATTGTTTTATTTTTTTTTTTAAATTGACCCTACCGCATAGTAAAAAATGCTTATTTTTAACTGTTCTATACAAATCCTTCATTAAACTTTGTCGCCTGAGTTATCGTACTCTCCCCGTAAAATATAAAAAGAGAATTAAGTTATTAAGCAAATTGATATTTAAATTCGTGAAATATGTATTACCAATAAACTTCCAGATTATAGACATTTTAAATGACTTTTTTTAGTTGTTGACAAAAAAAAATTGAAAGTCTACCAACCTATACATAAAATGATAAAAGCAAAATCAGCGCCCCTGTCTGAGTAAGATATACTATTTATGCCAAGTAACATTTGACTGGGGAAAAAAATTAAAGTAAATGCCAGTAGTTTTTTTGTCATTGTATCTCTTGTGGAGAATTAAGATTGTTATAAACAATAACTTTGAATTCAGAAAATTTCTGTTTCCCAAACGGTAAGCTGTGGAAAGAATATTTTATTTGTGTTTGAAAGATATTTTCAAACAAGATGATTTTTAAGAAAAACGTGCGAAATTCAAAAATGCATGGTTCACAAATAAAATGCATTTGGGAAGAGTACGATAACTTGGGTGCCGAAAATTAATAACGGTTTTTTGTAGAGGGGTCCAAAACAAGTATTTTTTACTATGAGAGGGGGGTCTATCTTGCCCCGTTTGGGCAGAAGGGGCAATTTTATGAAAAAAGTACTAAAAGTGAAAAAACTCATTAAAAAATAACAGTATTTCTAACAATTAAGTTTAATACTATTTTTTACAGACAGTATTTTTTAGTACATATAAGCCACTTTTTAAATCAGACAAAATTTTTATTAATTAATTCCTAATCAAAAATTGAAAACTAGATTATATTATATGTATGTACATATGTGTTCGTGTTTTTGCCAAAAAAAAATCTCTGCCGACTGGCCTAGTAAATTCCTTAAATTATTTGACCTTTAGATGACGTACAGTCCTTTCAATGTTGCTTTGGCATAATATGTACGATTGTACCTATACATATAGAATGGTTAATTCAATTCACTTGATGACTATAAGTACAGTAATTTTCTCTTCAAAGTTCTCTCAAAAAATTCAATTGAAAATCTACCTAGTTCAAATTAAAAGCTTCTTTAAAAACTCAACAGAAAGAGTATGTAATTTATGGCAGCGCCAACATCCAATAAATCTGCCAATCTGGATTGAGAACATACAAAGATCAACCATCAACCTCATATCATATGACACATTAATAAACCAGAAAAATCATTTCCACTACTTGATGGCTTGATGCAGCAGCTCATCCATCAGGGATTCAAGAGTTTGTATAGGCTTATAGACAAACTGTTCATCTATATATAAAAAGTCAAATCAGAATAGATATGACGTTATATTTTCCATACAAATGTACATACATACATACATATATGTACGTATAATGTACAAAAAAAAACGTATAATGACTTTTTCGATTAAGCAGAAAATGATAAATACTTTCCTATTGAATTACCATTTAATGAAGCTATAGCCACATAATAGACAATCAAATATTAGCATTGGTTCGCGGTTGTTCAATAGAACTAGCATTAAAGTGATAATACATTATGTGGTTAGTAGAGGGATAGCATTTTACACTTTAATTATAGAAATGATTAAAGGATGAAAACGAAAGGAGAAGATACGACTTGTGAGAGAGTATTTTCCCGGTGCTGCACGACCGGACTACCACGGTGCAAAGCGGTAATAAAATAACTTTTTAAATTCACTCCCTCCATTGCCATGCAAACCAATAATTTAACCAACAATCAACAACTGAATTTGATGAGCATGGTGAGCGATTCCATTAAGTAACTGTAAAGGGCCATTCATATGAGCTGTGAACTGCGTCTGCGAATAATTCTTTTAAAGCTTTTTCTAAAGCAAATATCAACTTATTCTTATTTTAATTGTTTGATTAAGTGAATAAATGAATATATTTACAAATTTAAATAAAAAATAATGCGTATAATTAGTTAAAACTACAAATAAAACACATTTCAATATATTCCATGCTACCAACAACTGCGACCTGCGAACTATCAAATGTGAATTCGCAGTCCACAAAACCAAGTAGCATTCCACAGAGCTGCGACCAAATAATTCGCATGAGCTTAACCTCAAAAAAAGTTTTTGTGTTGTCTGGTTCGCAGCTGTCTGCGACCACTCATATGAATGAAATGTCAAACTCTGCGACCATTTGCAATTCGCAGACGCAGGTCGCAGCTCATATGAATGGCGCTTAAGGTTTGAACACAGGTTAAAGCGAAATAATAATAATTAGATTCCACAAAATATTTCGCCCAAAAAAAAAATAATAAAAAATGACAGTATGCAATAAATTGTAGCTTGGGACTTTAAAATTAGATGTGAAAAGAAGAAAATTCCGAAAAAACTTCAAAATGATGTTTTGAAAACAGGCATTAAATGCCAAATTTAAAAATATAACAATGCAATCAATTGTAACTTGGGAAACTTAAATGAGTTGTGAAACAAAAAATCCAAAATTATTTTGCTTTCGTATTTTTTTTGTCAGCAAAATAAAATATGAATATGTAAGGGGTCAATATTTTGATATTGTGAAATCCGCAATTAAAAAACAGAATTAGAAAATTTAAATACGCAATAAATTGTTACTTCGGGTTTAAAAATAAGATGAGAAAAGAAAAAAATCGATTTTTTTTATCATAGTTTCCTGAAAAAAAAAACATGTGGATTAGAGCTATAAAAATTATATTATGGAGATATGGGTAGGGTATTACAGAAATCAGTGCAAATTATTATAGCTATGGGTGCGTCAAAATTTGTACTCAAGACTGATAGTGTATACTATCTAATGGTTTGCTACAACAAGTTGTTAACAATGGGGCATATTCATAGTCAAACTTTAGACCCGAGTCCAACTGGCCTCGAGTTTAATGTTAACCCATAGGTTAGAAACAGCTGCTATTCATAAAGAAATTCGCAGCTCTGTTTAGTAAAAAACGGAATTCTACTACAATTTTAGTACTATTGCCTGTCAATCTATTGAAATCCAATCCACTTTTTGACAGATAGAAAAAAAAAAACAACTTAATCAAAGTCAGCCGTTTTTAAAGTTTGAGCTCCAGTTTATCTTTTGGACCCGGGTCTAAATTATCTATGAATAACATAAGCTCCAGGTTAGCTTAGAAGAGACATAGAAACAACTGGTCAGACGACTATGAATATGCCCCATTGACTCCAGGTTAGCTAAGAAGAGACAACGAAACAACTTGTCAGATAACTTTGAATATGCCCCAATAATTTTTTTTAAAACACCGCTGACGTCAGTCTAAACTGTCATACATGACCGACAATGTTTACTCCCTTTTATAGCCTTTATAGTATGTCCCCACTGACCCTGAAATTGAGCAATTTCGAGATTTCAATTGCACTAAGTTCTCACACTAAAGCTAATATTCACCGAGTGCTCTTAGCTTTAAGTCAGAAAAATGTCCCTTTCCTGATCTAATAAGGGAGAATACTTCGAGTTAAGAGGCTTGACAGCATCCGTAATGTTTTATCATTGAACGTTTTTCACTTGTTGCAAAAAGTAGTAAAATAAAGTTCAGCTTTAATTAACGGAAAGTTACTCACTTTAGATTTTTTTTTCCCGGTGCACTATGTTTCGTTATTTGACATATGTGTATATATTGTGTATACATGTTTTTTTTTTATAACTTTTCTTTTCGCATCAATTTCAAAACCGCAAGTGGCAATTAATTACATGATTATATTTTTGAAAATAATGATACTTGATGGCAGTTTGAACATTGAGCTCTATTATATTGTGTTTTTGTGTAAAAAATAAAGAAAAATAATATTGGGGTTTTTTCACAACTTATTTTGGAACCCCAAGATATACATAATTGATTGCATTTTTGTTTTAAAATTAGTGTTTAAGGACTTATTTCACGATGCAAAGTTACATAGTACTACACAATATCTTTTGTTCAATAAGTAGGAACATTTCTTTTGGATTTTTTTTTCAAAACTAATTACATTACTAACTTAAAAAAGCTACAATCAAGTGTATGGTCAATGTTCAGTTATTGTAAGTTTTGAAAATTTAGCGTTTAGTTGATATCCACTTACTTATAAGGCAAGTTTTGGATTCGTAAAAAAATCGAACTCCAGATATTAATCAGACTTTGCATTACGATGGTATAGAGAACTCGAAAAGAGTGGCTTCCGTAATTCTCTTTTTCTGTATGTCTCACAGGGGTCGGGTTTACCAATCTAATTTATTTATTTACCAACAAAATTATTTTTCAGGGGAAAATCATATTTTAAATAAATTATTTTATGTTTTCGATTCAACATAGAAATAATTTTGTTTTTCAGAAAAATAACCAAAATTTGATCGACCCAAACAAGAAGGTGATTTTTGTAAGTTATTGTTAAAAACGATTTTTCGTTTCAAAATGTTATTCATAAATTGAAAATTATGTTTTAAATTAACTACATTATTATAATGTTTATAAATAAATACTGACAAAAAATTAAAAAAAGAATCCGTTTTCTCCATTCAAAACTGAATTTATTTTGAGCAGACGCGTCTGTCTGTTTCTCCCTCGACCTTTTTAGTTCAAAAAATAACGGTACGTGTCATATAACCACTAAAATAATACTTACATATTTACCTCTGACGATTTTAATTTGAATGAAATTCTTTCAATAGTGTACGTAAAATTTGGTCAAAAACTATTTTTCAAAAAACCGTTATATTCGGCCCCAGAATATAACGTTTCGTTTTCTGCTTTCTTTAAAAAGATTTGACGGATTGCGATCAAAAATTTAATTAAATAGGTCTTATTTAATCTTAATAACAATAAATATCAAAATTTTTTTTTAGATTTTTGAAAAAAAAAACTTTTTTTTAAATGGGTATCTAGATATGTTTTTAAAATTATATCCTAAGAACTTGTACTAAGGACTTTTTATTATTTTTTTAAATACTTATTTTTACGTAACATATAGAACTTGATATCAACTAAGTTCTTCACATCATTTGCTTAAAGCTTAGTAGCACTACAATTTTTTTCACAACTAATTTACTGCGATCAAAAATCTGGTTAACTGCAGTATACTTAATATTTGTAATTCATAAAAATTTAGTGATAAGTTGAAAAATAAATATCAGCAGTCAGTGTTTTGAGTTATAACAGTGTAATTATATTTATAAATAAAAGTTAAATAATATCTACTCTTAAATAAATTCAAAAATTCTACAAAATAATGTTTTAAAAATATCAATAAGAATATACGCACATATGTAAATAGAAATTATTATCTTAATCCCGGAGCTTCATTAGATAATATAAGAGTAAAAGAGAGAAATAGACCAATAGACTAATATACAAATAGACAAAATTAATACGTAAACTCTTTGGTCTTCTCTACCATTCAATGTATCTTTCTATGACCGTGTAGCTCCCAAAAGAACAAAACCAAGTTAAAATTAAAACTTAACTCGCAAATAAAATATGGTAATTATCAATTAGAATAGAAAAATTCGTCAAAAAACCTGGCATCCACGCTATAATGTGCAATCACTCTTGACAGTTCCATTAATCACAAAAACCTCCTCATAAAAAAAAAAAACAAATAACAGGACTAGAAATGAATAGAAAACACAATCAACCCCATTATCAATGCCTTCTAAGTTAACCACGTAGTTCGGGTAAAGGTCCGCCTCCAAAAACTTTGCGTGGGAAAGTTTAGAAGAACGCATCTTCAATAAACACCCACTCCTTTAAATAAACTTTTAGTCGCAACACAAACCTTTAAAAAAGCTTTCTTTTTAACTTTTATGACAATTTTCTCCACATCCGGTTTGGGATGAACGTCATTTCAAAATGTCCAGTGTTGCTTTCACCCAAAACACACAAGCCAAGGATAATTATCTTCCTTGATTTATTGGGGGAATTCATATAAATACACGTTGTGTTCGAAAGCTGCATCTCATTACGTTTTGAATAACGTATCCGAACGGTTGCTTGTGAAAGTTAAATAATTTTTACTGTAACAAGTGGTATTTTATGCGAAAATTTATTGTTGGAAATATCCTTTGATAATAAAAAAATTAAAAAAAAAACTAAGTGTTAATATATAATCATTACTAAGTCGGAGTGCACAATTTTGTTGTGAAAAATACACAAAATATTTTAAGTGAAGTTAAAATAAAGTTCCGTGGCAAAATATCAGCTCATAAGCATTTCTACGAGGAACCTCAAGAAGAAGTTTAGCAACATACACATCCCCGAGGATTTGCATCCATAAATTTAACGTAAGTTTAGTTTCAAAATTTAACTGAAAGAAAGATTGGCTATTTTTAGAATCACATGGTGGTGTCCATGTGGTTTAAGTTGAATCCTAGATCAATATCTTCTCTGTATTTTATTCTGAATGAATGAGCAAAGCACCCAACAAGCGTTTCATAAGCTAATTTTAGCCAGAAAAAAAAATACTACAATATTTTTCTGGAACCATACCTATTAACTAATCCAAGTGGAAATGTTGAGGGTTCTTAAAGATTATTTTAAACCAGTATATTGTTTAAAATATAATTTTTGAATGTCTTCATGTACATGTACATGTACAATGTACTGTACATATCCCTATTTCCTAACGTCATATTTGTGTCATTTATTTCGTATGGCAGTATTAGATAAAAATATTGTATCTAATGAATCTGTTAATTTTTAGAGGTGTCTCTATTTATTCATAGCAGAAATATAGATTTTTATTGTTTAGTTTTTATTTTTTGAGAAAAAAAAATTTAAAAAGTACACAGAAGAAAAAGAACCACATGTAAAAGAAACTCTTTAAAATGTCGCTATGGTTTTTACCAAAGAAGAATTCCTTAATAATTTTATTGAAAAATTGCATTGCCGGCGGCGGCAAAAAAAAAATTTTTCTTAGTTTGACATTTAGTTTTATTATTTATTCCAAGTGTTCCTGTTTTTTTTTTTCTGATTATAGAACCTGCAATCTTCCGACCCCCAGCTGAACATTGCTAGTTCGGAAAAAAAAATTCCAGTGTTAAAAGTTTATTAGGTCAAACCACAGAAAAACGTCTATTAAACCTTACATTTGCATTTGTAAGGATTGAATTTAAATAAGTAAACTTTTTAAAATAATAATTTTTTGTTATATTGATATGCATTTTCAATATATTTTTAAATGGATAATTTCCAAGTTATCGTTGGCTTTCTGTTAAAATATCTTGAAATACACGATTTTTTACCTAAAGGTGTATTTTATTTATACCAAATTTTATATCATTTTCTCGCTGATCTCATATATTGTATTAACTTGTCCTAACAATAGTATGTAGGTACCTCAAAGTAATTATTATTTTAATTATGCTGGGAAACCACAAAGTATATTATTTTATATTGTTTGAATGCACCTAACTTTGATTAATGACCATTGAAAATTTATTTTTTAAATTATGTAAACACTTCATATTTTTCCTGTTTTTCCTACACTATTGTATACTTTAATATAAAGAGAAGAATCGTAGTCGAGTAGATAGAAAAAGACGTTTTCTAAAACATCATTGCAACAAAAATTCAATAATATTTCTATTTTTTAAAGCGAAAATGATAACATTTTTGATTAAACAAAAGATTTAATATTTTTGTTTAAGAAATGTTGAAGAAAAATTTTGATTTTTTACCTGATGAAATAATTATATTAAATATAAACATAAATAAATATAATAAAATACTTATTAAAAAAAGAAACACGGCATTTTTTTCTATACCTAAACCCTTGCATTTAAATTCAATTTATTAGAAATATTTAAAAAATAAAAAAATAAAATCGTTTCATTTGATTTTGAGTATTTATTTTCAAAAAGAAGAGGAAAATCATATACATTTGAAAGCTACTCGTAAAATAAGTTACTTATACGAAATTTGAAGATAACCAAGAAATTATTTAACACATTTTTTTTTCAAATGTCAGTACGAACACCGAAAAATTTAAAACAATCGTTTTAAATCTTCTTTTTTTAATCTTCAGATTTAGTTTTTTTTTTTTACAAATTTTTAATATCAGTTTATTTTTGCCTACTAGGATTTTTCATATACGATTTTCGCAGTAAATTTGTAAGATGTTTCGGACCTTCCGTAGTTAGTTAGTTCAGAAAAATCTACAAATTTCTTATGGTTAATTTCCACGAAAAGAAAAGTTAAACATTTTATACGATGTTCGTCTTTGAACTATATTAAACAAATTTTAAATTGGGAACATATTTGGTCAGTTTTTTCTTACGTTTATGAGAAAATACAAAATGTTTAAATTGTCGAAAAGTAATAACATTGGTGTTTTTTTTCAATTCATGAACTATAATTACATTTATAGTTTCAAGATACATTTGCCAATTAATTTTTAACAAGTTTTACGAATTCAGAGCCTACGTATATACATATATGAAGCAATATATGAAAAATACGAAAAATATTAATATTAAGAATTTTTGACTTTTTCGTTAAGAAGAAATACAAAGGGCGAGCTATTTAATATGTAAATTAAATAATCGTTTTTATAAGAATAATTATATGTACCTAATTATGGATAAATTTATGTAGATACCTACGTATATTAAAATATATAATTTAAAAATTAAAAAAAATTTTAACCACCAAACAAGGAAAATTTTTAAACTTTTATCAAGAAAGAAAAAGTTTTATTAAAATTAAAAATATGTTTCTACCAACTTAATTATACTTAGGGCCAGTTTGTTCAAAATGAGTTAACTTTGATAAATGAAAGGTGTGCCAACTCTACTCTGTATTCATTTTAACATATTAAAATTTCTTCTTTTATTAAGAGTATACATATAAACTCTTAATTCTTGAATGAAATGTACCGTTATTTGAAAGGCTCCGAATCAAAAAAGCTACCGGCAAGATTTATTCTATGTTTCAAAGTTCAAACGCTGTTAACATCAATTTTTTTTTTAAATTAAATAATTTCTCCGCGGACTTGCTTGCAAGTACTTTAATATAATTAATCACTCTATTGATTATTCTATTGCATATTTTATTCGTTCATTAAAATATGTTCTTTGAAACTTAATATAAAGTTATTATAAAATTTTCAATACTTTTCCAAATATTCTGTGCATTTATTTCATTGATAAATATAAAATACAGAATATTAATTTAGGGCTTAATTTACCCTGATAAAATAAATTGGACATCGAAATTATTATTTTAATTAAAAAATTACTTACGATCAAAAAAGCCTCGAAAACGAAAGCGTATTATGTAGGTACTCATGAACGTTAGGTATAATAGAATAATAAAAATGGCACAATTGATTGTTTTAGTGCCATACATTTTAAGCATGCTAAATTTGTTAACATTGTTTTTTTTTTATAATTTCATTATGGTATATCTATTTATTTGTTTTAAAGGGTGTTTTTTCAAAGGTATAGAACTTTAAGTTGGCAACCCTTTTGTAACTGGCGGCCATTTTGACAGCTGTTAAGAGATTTGTGTTAAGTTTGGTTTGGAATTTCAACTTGAATAGACTAACATTAACATCTAAACAATGCAATGCTTCCAAATTGTGGAAATTTTCGTAAGAGAATTTTGTTTAGCGAAGAAGCTCACTTTTGGTTGAATGCCTACGTAAACAAAAATGCCGTACTTGGAATAAAGATAATCCTCAAGTATATGTATGTTGAGACACCGTTAAATCCAAGACTGTTTGGTGTGCTTTAAGGGCTGGTGGAATCACGATGCTGGCCAGAATGTTACAGTCAAGGGTTGTCACTCTAGACCTAGAGCCATGATAACTGACTTTTTCGTTCCTCAATTGAACAACATGCTACATGTCACACGACTGACTCGTGCCACAATTGATTTATTGAAGGCAACGTTTGTCCATTGTGCGATATAAGCCCGAAACGATAGACCACTTGGAGGACAATATTCGCCGCGTTATTACTGTTATTTCCACAAATGTTGAAAAAAGTGACCGAAAATTGGTCCTCCAGATTCAATTACGCCCGAGCCAGCCGTGGAGGTCATTGTTTTAACTAGGATACCGTACCTATTCCGAGATCACGCTTATATTCTTGACATTAAAACCCTATGAAATTAATTGTATGTAATTTATAATATCTAACGCGGGTAAATTTTCTTTACGTTGGTAGTGGTGTTAAAATTACTTTTTGATATGGCGAATGAAATCAATTTCGTTTTTACAAATTTATAGGAAATTCAATGTAATTTGATGTTGATTTTGTTAGCTTTCAAGTGAGCTACTAACTAACAAAACCAACCGCAAACAATTTGTTTATATTTTATTGGCATTGCATTCCATTTCCCGTCTAACATGGCCTGGTCAATACAATTGGCGATTACAGATTTCATTGGGGTTAAGCAACGCAACCATGTTTCCTATATGTTTAATCCTATGTTCCCACCGCACAAATTTGGGCAATTTAAGATGATTTCCCCAAAATTGCCTTCGAATTTGCAATATTTTTCGCCAAGTAGTATGAAGAAATTCTAGGGTGGAATTATTAAAAACACTTTAAAGATAACGAAACGATATTTATTGCATTTGCGGATGCTTGTTAAACAAAATTGTCTGAATTTTTTTGCTTTGAGATACATAGGCAAACAGAACTGAGCAATAAACTTTTTTTCTATTTTTTATTCTATTGTAGTTTTACAGATACAAACAATTACCCATAATGGTTTACATTCCTACCCAAGTAGGTATATGTTCACAGTAAAAAGGCTAAGGTTTTAAAACCAGAAGCCCACCCAATCGACAAACATAAACAGAATTTTAAAAGCATTTTATAACGAATGATCGAAATCATCATCGGTTTCAATTTTTTTTTTCGAAAATCCACAATTGTGCCTCACCAGCGATAAAAAATACTCGTAGCATGCAAGGGATAATATTCCAATATTCAACTTCTTCCTGTTGCTTCTTTTATACTCGTATATTATGACACTTGAGGTTTCAGTTAATTTTATTCTAACAATTTATTCCAATAAATAAAAAAAAAAAATCATATAAATTAATTGATATGAATTGCAAATGTTTATCACACACATGAAGCGAATATCTTATCATTTTTCTTTCACATAAAATTCATGGTCCATTGAGACTTGAACCTGGGTTGGTTTATTTTTTTTTTTTTTTTCTTAAAGCTCGTTTACATTTCACAGCGGCGATGAGGTCAAGGTATGGAGAGAGAAGAACGTAAAAGTCTAAATAGAATAATAATTAAAAATAAAATATTGATTTTGAAAATGTGTGCAGCCAAAAAGAATTCATGTGTTAAATATTCCTTTTTCTATATACATACATATATACATATAGTATCTATATCTATCAAGGATGAGATAACCGTTTTAGGTCATCAAAGTGTGTAGTTGCCAAAGTAGGTATGTACTTATATATATACATATCTACATTATATTTACGTATAAATAATGTATTATAAACTTTATCGAACCATCTTTATAGCGGATGACTTTATTTTTAACAAATAACCTGTTGAGTTTTTCAATGGTTTTATGTGCATAGTTTGTTAGATAGCATATTAGATTGCCGATTAGTGCCGTTGATATCAGGACAATATTGGTGGTATATTTAATCGTCATGTTTGTTTAACGTGTGTTTTAATGACCATTTTGGTATTGTCACCGCTCATTGTGATTAAAATGTAAACATGCCGATAAATAAATAATTGCTAATAATTAGTGAAAGTTAATTGAACTTAACACATAGATACCTATATATGTACATATGTACATAATGTAACCTAACATACTGACATACTTCAAAGTGAATCAAAGTGATTGCATTGTCATTTAACCGTTCTTGTTTCTATGATTGACGGCAATTTAGTTAATGAGGACACTTCTATTAAGTGCAGTTTATATCATTGATGTGTTTGATAGAGTAGATCTGTTAACTAACCAATTAGAGATATACAGAGGTAATAAATAATATAGGTTAACAGTATAAAATGCACAGGATTCTAGTATGTTACTATGTAGTATGTACATACGTATAGGGCGGCAAAATCGAAAGTGCAATTTTGTTTTAAACCGTGTTTTTATTTTATTTTGGAATGCGATGAGATAAAACTTGTACTGCAAAAATTGAATCAATGAGCTTTTTGTCATTTTTGAAATAACTAATTCATTCTTAAGTTTCGATCCAAAACTCAAGCGTGTAGCTTTAAGGCTTTCCTAGACCAATGCGAAAAGTTCGGATACGATATATACGTTACGAATGCTTCGCTCCGGTTTCGAATTGTTTTTGGGGTAGCCTTAAGCTGGAGGTGCCATCGTCTAAAAGATTAAATTAAAATTTTGCGATTTTGTTAGTACCTACCTAATTCAACTGTTATAAAACTTTAACCTTTCCGGTTCATTCTTTGAATTGCTTAAATAGAACAAAGAGGAGCTTTGAGCTCAAAAATCAGCTTAGAAATGAAGAAGCATTTAAAGAATATACATTTTAAAAAATTATTTCAAAACCAGTTTTTCAAAAAATATACATATACATACATAACATATGTATGTAAATTGATTTAAGCATTGGAAATAATTGTTATGATAGCTTATAGTTTTGATAAAGGTACACACAAAAAAACATCCACATGTTTTCAAAGTACTTATGTATTGAGTTTACTCAAACAAAAAAATATATTTTTGAAAGTTTTTGATACGCAATCCATTAAAGTGCTCATGAGGATATCGAAAATCAAAAATCTGGTTCTATGGCAGGTACGATTAATATAGCTTTTTGAAAAATATTTTTTACCAAATAATTTGAATTACATTTATGTGCTATAAAAATTTTCATTTTCGAGGTAAATAAGTTTTTTTTTTTAATGATGGGACCCACTTTGTCTACTTTAAGTATGCCTTATTAATATCTCAAGCCCATCTTTTTTATAATAATTCCAAAACTTGCCCTATAATAGTCGCAAGTAATCTCTTAGTAAAGATACGGGATTAAATCTGAAGTTTAATTGCTAAAATATTTTTATCTCCAGAATTCAAAAATAAAAATTTAAATCTTTAAACCTACGAAATACTACTTTCAAAAATCACTAAAATCCATTTGCTGAAAAGAAACATAAATATTCATATGAATAAGTGCTTCTTAAGTATTTAGGTTTCGTTTTTTTAATTAAAAAAAAGTTTGAAACACACGAATTATTCAGATTTATAATATATTTTTCAAAGTCAAAAATTGATCCATTAATTTTGTTTTCTATTTAATTGTTTTATTGAATTTAAAAAGAAAATTAAAAAATAATCTTATCAATTTAAAATAAAACAACTTCTTAATGAAAACGAGAGGAAAATGGATAAAATTAGATAAAGTTAATTTGTATGATTTTTTTTTCTTTTGACTTAAATAAAAAATCAAAATTTTCCCAGGACTTCAAAACTCCAGGTGTTATCCGTATGTAATTCATCTAATCTAAACAATATTTTGAATACATTATTTATATATATAATGGAACCATACCATCTGCATATAATAATATCAAAGAATACAGTTATTGATAGAACATTTTATGCAAAAGCGCCAACTCATTTTTTGTGTGTTCATATATTACGCTTTGATTTTTATATTTACGTCCTTAACTTTGTTTGATAAAAATAGAAAAGCGCAATTCTATAATTCTATTAGTTTAACATTTTCTAACAAACACTTAGAGAAAGTTTAAAAATTAAATGAAGAACTAAGAGCTTTCGTTGTCTATAATTCTTTATTAGTTTTCGAAAAGTAAGAATTTAAATTAAGTTTTCAGTTCATATTACTCAATATTTTAAACACATATCACATCACATATTATATTATTTATAACACATCTGTTAAGAAGTAGTTTTCTAAAAAAAAATAAAACAAAAAATTTTTATCAGTCTGGAAATATTTCCATAATCTCAGTCCAAAATTATCATAAACGCACATAATATCAAGGCGAAATTATATAATTGTAGTATTGTTTGGATGTCTTTATACATAAATACAAAAAAATATAAACCCATAATCAATCAGCTGTCTCGTTGTGGATTGGAATTACATAATTAACGCAAAAAAAATATCTTTTGTGTCATTGAATACAAATATTATGGACCTTATACTACTTATCCCTGTTAAGACACTATCATCTTATATAGAAATATTCATAAATTTATACATCGCTTAAATGCCTTCAAGAAATACATAAAACAAATTAATTGCTATATTAACAGTTTTGTTATTCAAAATCTATAGGAATCTATTTTTCCTGTTGCTTAAATTGAATCGGCATCAATCCTTAATCCTAGTCATAAGGCCATCATTTATTACTCTGATGGCAATTTAACTCACTATATTACAGCGAATAGTATCAACAAGCATTAAAAAACATATGGATTCATTGAAACTTTTATATTTATCGATAAATGGATTTTTATGGATCACAAAAATGCCATTGGCTGACACACTGTAATGCTTTTAATACATAATTAATTTCAGAAAACGTTTCTGAATAACACCATAAGCCACCAAGTTCTGAAAATATAAAAAGTTGGGATTTATGTATTTATGTACATTATGTACATAATGTATATGTATAATGTATGTATGTAGTTTTGCAAGGCAAATCAATACATACACATTTTTTTTATTATTTAAATAAAAACTAATAACTTTAAGGGAATTTAACTGAATACTTTAGGATGAGAATTGATTTTTTTCTTTATTTTCATGTCTTATGAGTTCGTTCATGTTGATTTCAAAACAAAGAGCATGGTCGGTTTAATCAAATTAAGTAAATTATATACTGTACGAGTATATTAACTTTATTATACTTACTAAATGATTCAATGAAAATTATTTTATTCTAAGTCCAGTGGTGTCCACTAAGAAAATCGGGTACCTTTTCTTTGGCGGAAAAAGTTTAAAGTTTGTATAGCTGTAAAATTCTAATTTTATTTGTTCATTGAAAAGCTGGTATGTGCTGATTAAGTACATACGCTTCATTTTTGATTTTTGAATAATTTTTTTTCTTTGATTAGCTTTTTGAAGTTTTGCAATTTTTATTTGGCAGTTTGCTTCTTACTCGCGGGAAACTTTGAGCGAGTAGGTTAAAAACAAGACAATATTTTCAATCTCAAAATTTTGAAATTTAAATAATGATTTTTTTTCAACTTTTTTTTCAAAATGTTACGTTGGTCAAGAACAATTTTTGTGTTAAATTTTTATTACTCCTATGATCTTTTGACTTATACTTTTAAAGATATTATCAGAAAATTTTTAAGAAAAAACATCGTTATTAAAACATAAAGGTTTTTTATTAAAATTTGTGGTCTGCTTATTTTTTCTTTCTTAAAATTCCAATTAATATTGAAATAATTTATTATTTATAGTAGGACTTTTTTTCAGCGACTAAGACCGCTTTAAATCTTTCCTTCACACTATTTTTCCTCCGCAACATCTTTGCACAATTTGAAAGAAAGGGTAAGTTCTGGAACATTATGTAAACTTTATAGCCTTTTCCTTGAAGTATACAAAAATTGTGGAGATATTTTTTTTCGTTTAAGATTTATGATATTTGCATCCAAAAAAGTTAATATGGGCCACTGTGTGTCTGTGTAGCCACCACCGCCCGGCCGCTTCGTCGGCCCTATATCGTAATAATTGGTTTTGTGCATTTTTTGTAGCTCATAATGCATACACTCGAGGAAAATTAAAGCAGTTGGAACGTTTTGTTTGCCCATCATGAGCCAAGTTATAACAAATTCCATTTACACCATAAATTATGGACCCTAGTTAATAAAGGTTAAATACAACTCACCGTATGTATTACATTATTATACTCTCCCTATTCTGAGCTCTGTGCAAAAATAAAATGAAATATAATTCCCTGAACACCTGTTGACTCTTTGTCCCTTTCGAGTTGTCTATTCATACTTACACCAATATCCAACTCACATGCTGGGCGAAGAGCAAACTCAAACTATCTTTATTCTTCACATCAATGCTAAAAACAAGAAGCTCGAATTTACCTTTTAATTTTCGTCCAGAGAGGTATGTACCTTTTTTCAAAAAATAACACCAACAGCAAAAAGTTAATTAAGTATTTGGTATATTGTTCACATAGAACTATCTATAGACCTACGCATGAAAACATGGTTACCACAGTTATCATTTTCATAAAAACTATTGTTATTTCATTTTTCCACATTGATTTGTAATTAAAAATATATATTTCATATAAGACAAATCGACTGAGAATATGCAGTATTATTTTGATTTTTGGTATTTGCAAAATAGGGCATTTAAAGGAAACAAATTTTTAATTTGGAGCGAACCTAATGAACAATAAGCAGTGAAGGAATGGCGAAGAATATGAGCTTTAACCTGTTTCCTTCAAATTCTATACAACTTTTTTATTCCTCCCGAAAAAAAAGAAATAAACAATACACAATGGTATATCAAATTTTTCTCGGAAATGTTTGTATCGACTTGTTGGAATAAATAAAGCAGTTTTTTCAGATTTTTGAAAAAATTTATATAATGTAGATAGGAGTTTGAGAAATTATCTAACTTATCATTATCCCTATTCCTATATGTTTTTCATCCAAGAAGTAGTTCATATTATAACAATTGAAAAAAATCAGACTGACCATTTTGTACATTTATATTTGACATTTATAGTTTTGTAAATTTTATTATAATTATTTATTATCTACGTTAAATTTAAAACAATGTAGATGTCATATTATTCACGTATGTTAAAGGTCGTATTGTTGTTAAAATAAAAAGGAAATCTCTTTTAATTTCAAAAAGTCTTTTTAAAAGAAATCAGAACTATTTTCTTATAAAAATATTAGAAAATATCTACACAGGGAAAAAAGAAAAACTTTAAGATTTCATCCAAAAAGAAGGTCGTATTTGAATCCGGAAAACTTTCGAATTGATTATTTTCGATGTCACATGTCGATGACAAACAGAATGAAGAATATTTTGTGTAAATACCTACAATTTTAAAATCATGAAAAATCATTTTTTTTCGGTTAGGGAAATAAATAAATGAATTTTTAACACCTTTGACCTTAGGTAGTTTCAAAGATAGCTTCAGAAAATATCTGAGAACCTACTCCACTTCTGCAAGTTCTTTGTGCCTCCAAACTTGAGATGGCGTAAAACGAAGAATTAAGCAGCATCCCTGTCTCAACACTATCTCTATTGCAAACTGTTACGATACATTGCTGCCAAAGGCCACTGTAGAAGTTGTTCAGTCGTACAACTGTTCCAAAATGCTTCCAAACATGCTTTACATGTAATATATAATAAAATGAAGGAATGTGTTTGTTTCTGCATCAGTACAAATGGGATCTTACACTAATAATACGAACCGATATAGTAGTGGAAGAAGCTAAACAACTGAAATACTTGGAAGCTTTTAAATATGTTAACAGAAATTAATTTAAAAAAAATTCATGCAAACGGTGTGTAAGGTAGAAATTATAAAATGAAGAAAATGTTAATGCCCACTCAGGCGTACGTGTACTTTTTTGTATCTTATTGAATTTGAATAGAAGTTTTTTTTTATTTATATCTTTGCTATTGTTAGATTTAATTTAAGTCGATACTCATAATATCTTTAAGAGCTAACGTTTTTCATGTTTACTGTCTGTATCAAATATAAACTATCAAGATGAAAATTAAGGCGTATTCTATAATTGTTACTTTCTCCCTGAACTAGAAAGTTAAACAATTTTATCTATTAAAAAATCATTGAAATATTAAAAAAAAACATAAAGCACAAAAAGCATTTCTATTGAGAGGTCTAATAAAAATACCACTCAATTCCATTTAAAATGTACATCAGTAATACGAAATCGTATTGTTTTACGAAGAAAACTTTTACGAATTCAACACTTACAAATTTAAATGCAAAGTACAAGCACACATCTCAAGAAATTTTTCTTTTTTCTATGCTTTAGGTGATTTAATTTTAACATAAGTATTTCCTATTCCAAAATAACAGTCTCTCTGCAAATCTATCATGTGATAATCGGACTTAAGTCTAAAATAAGGAAATAAACTGCAAATGATTAATATTAAAACAAAATGTAAAACAATAAAAAAATAGATTATTATTGATTATAAAATAATAGTTATGTTTACTGACGCAGAATGGCCAATAAGATTTCCTCCATTTTTATTATATGAACTTCTTCTTTTTTATTTGTTTCTTTTTTTCCGTGTGCCAGGTCATCTCAATCCCAATCTGATTTGTTTGCAATGGTTTTCCAAACTAGTTCGTTTTTTATTTACATTTTTTTTGAAAAGCATTAACAGAACCTTTTTTTATACCCAATTTCATATAAATAATCCACAAATATTTCAATTTTTTGAACAAAACAAGATTAAAACAAATTATGCTTATAGTTTTGGTAAAGATCATCATTAAAAATTGTTTGCCTCTAAGGCACCATATTAAAAAATAATAACCATATTAAAAAATAATAAATAATAATATTAATTGTAAAAAAAATAACATACTCGTATATATGTAAAAAAAATAAGCAAATTTGTTCAACGTATTGTAATATACCTATAATTAATATATGCAGATGCTTTGTGCTAAAAGTCTAAGTGCGAGGACGGTTTCTTTATTTTTTTCTGACTCCTAGAAATTTCTTTGACATCAAAACCTAATTTTCATGAGAAAACATTTCGTTAACTGTTATTTATTTATTTATTCAACTTTTTATAACAACAAAAAAATGCAATAGTACAGTTAACTCAAAAGTAAGAAAATAACAATAGAAATAGTTCCACACATTGTAACATACATATATTTTAAATCTTCAGCTAATAAAATTGAAAAAATCCCTTGAAGAAGCTGGAAAATAGCCAGCGAAACGTCGGGTAACAGAAGATGAATTAGTTTTTTATTAATTGCATCAAGAATATTGATCATTAAAGCCCAATCAAACAAACATTATACATATATGAAAACTTTTTTAATTTTTCACTATATTAAATAGGATAGATGGTCACCGTGGCTAAGTTGCATCATGGGAGGACATTGGCTAACTAGTAGTCCTAACATGGATGTGAAATCTCCCTATAGACCAATTTTCCTTTTGTAAGCTTAATTACTCGAAAAAACCTACAGGCTACACTGCTACACGAGTATTGAATGTTTATGTTAATAAGCATTAGCTAACAATAAAATAAAGCAATAAAATGGTGGTAGATTACTAAAGCAGCATTGTGTCATAAAAAAAAAGTAAACAATAAAGAAAAAAAGTAAAATTTAATTAATAACATCCTGTTGCGGAAGGATATTTTGATTATATGTATGTAGTGGGTTTTGAGTCAATATTTATACACAGTCGATAACAACTATAACCACACGTTTTTTTTTTGCAACATACTTTGGGGAGAATGATGAGTGAATAAAAAACAATGACCATAATTATTAGTATCTGAATCTCAGGGGAAATTGTAATAGAAAACAAAAAGGGATATAAAGATCTTTTTTATGTACAAAGCAATAAACGTGAGTCACGGTAATATTTGATTTTAGAAATGGTAGGTAATTAAAAATGTTTTAAAAAATTTATGCAAAAGTGGAAATTATTTCGGTAATTACTAGCGCAAAAGTTTTTGAACTAGGTATACTATACATGTAACTATATATTTTAAGGACTTGATGAAGTTATAAAATTATTTGTGGATGGTCCTTTAGTAATGCATTACTCTCTTATTATAATGTTTTTTTTTCTTTAATATAATATTCTTCAAAATGGCTGACATTTTATGCTTATTAACAGATGTAACTACGTAAATTTTCAAATTATACTGAGGAGTAAAAGTTTAACATATTAAAAATTTTAAATGCATTTTTTAAAGGGTTACAGCGAAAAACTATATACATATCTAGAAATAAATGGCATTACCACAAAACAATAGTAGCTTAATACATACCTACATTACATATATGTACATTTTTCAGATAAACATTTTTCATCCAATAAACTGCAATAAAACTACCAACAAGCTTTATAAATAGTATATTACAATTTTGTTAAACTTATGCACCTCAATCACAAGCCCGGCCTTGGAAACACTGATTCTCAAATGAAATATTCTTCGACACTTTAAATTTATTTTTGAACATCATTTAACAGACAAAATAAACGAGTACCCCTAAAACATAATGTAAAGGTGATCTTTTGACCATTATTTTATGTGAAGTTTAATATTCAATTCTATTGTTGAAAATTGAAATGCCAATGTGCCAATAAAAATAAGAGAAAAAACAATCCTTTTCTAAGACATCCGGCAGCGCACTGTAGTTCTTCTGAAAAAAATTCCCACAATTTGCTTTACAGGGTGTTTTTAAATCATACTACGAATAAAGTTTTTTTTTAAAAAAAAAGAATAGATAGAGAAACGTATCAAAGGAAAACTTTAACAGCTAAAATGTACATTTCCATGCTAACTAAGTGTATGCATTTAAATCTCATTTTTTGGGAAATAAAGGATTTCCAAGGTTTGCATCTTTAGCTGACGATATAATGTGTAATTGAATTAAATATAATTAAATTCTACATAAACTATGTGCTGTTATATTTTTCTAAATCGATTAATCCATTTTCGCTTTACATAATACTATGAATTTCATCAAGAAATAAGTAGACATTATCTCACTGAAATTTAGTGTCCCATATTAATTTCTTTAAGGGTATGCAAGTTTAAGTAAGTATACATACATATATGAATGTCCTATAAAGATTTTGTCCTTGCTGCGTAAATTTGATATTTATCCTTAAGTCAAACAAAACCTTCTTACATGAATTTTATTGTTTAACCAAAGGATTAGTAAGGTACTTGCAACTTTTGCTGTCCATTTAATAAAAAAAAGTCATAAAACCAATATTTTGCCTTATTTTCCCGAAGAAATGATTTTGTGTTGCTTGTTGCCCTGAAAAAAACTCAGACAATCAACTTAGTATTTTATATCACACAACCAAAACCAACCCACCACTTTCAAAAAAAAAAAAAGAAGAGAAATACCATTTAATCTACTATAGAAAGGTACCTGAATTGCGCTCTTTATGCGCATCATTTAACGGAAAAATATATTTTGTTTTGATGTTAAAACAAAAATATTGCATATCCCACATACCCCTGTATAATTTAATTAAACACGTGTTTTTGTTGAAAGCGGAACGACAGTTATCGTTTGTATGAAGCTTTTTCATAAAAGCAAAGTCTTGTTTTTACGTGGAGTTCTATGAAAAAACTTTCGTAATTAAAATCAAAATATCACACCTTTCCATATACAAAATGTCCCTTATATGCAAAAGGATGTAACACAGAAAACATGACTAAAATTTTATATTAGACACAAATAATGCACGCTAATAAAGTGTTGCCAACACATTAAAAATACTTGTTTTGTTTTAGTACAGGCGCTGTACTGAGAAAACAAAAGCTTGAAATATTTTTCCATCATTTGTAGTTATGTATGTATTATGTTTAATACAGCTGGTACAAAACAGATTTAAAAACAACAAAAAATTAATTATTACTAATAGAGGATGGCAGTATCTATAAATTCAAAACAATGAAACGATGAATTTTAAAATTTGTGATAAAATTCGTTTAAACACTATGTCAATCATTTTCGATAAAAAATGCATTGCTCTATATTCAAACAAGAGTTTGACACAACGGACGTTTGTAACATACTTAAATTTGCATTTTATTATTATTTCAAGTCTAAAGAACGGACTCAGAAAATGGAATATTCCACCTCCTACGGAGCTTTGTGGTATATGGTTACAGAGGAGAAGAAATTCGTAGAACGAATATACAGTGCCGTGCAAATAATAAAAAAAGATTTCTCATAGTTGTTGTCTTGTATTCTTGCTTTCTTCTTCAATATTTTTGTTTACTTTAAATTTTGTTTTGTGTATACTTCATTTAGTAAATCTATTTTTTTTTAATTTATAAAAAGATAAAAGAAAATAATAAGAAATTATTTCTCACATAGTAGACTCTAAACAAAATATAAAGCAAACAGAAAATTCCAAAAAAATATCCAAGAAGAAAGCAGCATAGACAAGACAACTATGTACTATGACAAATCGTTTCTAATTATTTGCACGACACTGTAGACAAAATCGAGTTAAAGTAATCTAAATTTCTGTGGGATTACTTTATCTTTAATCCAAATTTGCACCCATCATGGTCTTGCTAGGTTTATGATATCGTGAACGAATGCATTTGTTAAAGATCGAATTTTCGGCATAAAAAACATGCCTTGATCTTAGGGTTTGATACACAAGAAATTTCTATGCCGCTGTTTTCCGTAAGCGGATTAAGTTGAAGTTGATGATATTAACAGTCAAACATATGAAAGTTATTTGTCATCAGTTCTGGCTTGAGAATTATCTGCCTTCGAGCAGATTTTCAATTAATCTCATGTTGTGTTATGCCAATTGGTTCCGTGCATACCTATTTCATTGATTTTTTGACAAAACGTTCAATGGTAAGCAACCTGAAAATTTTTTTCAAATCTGCCCTTCTTTTGCCGTGTCATATTTTTTTTTTCAATTTGAATATTGCGATTCACGTAAAATTTATTTATTTAAATGTTTTAATATTAAGCAATTCCAGCTTTAAATGATTTTAATTTTTTATCAACACGTTCACTAAGTACTAATTTTCAGCTTATCAAAACTCCCCCAAAAAATAATTTGATCTTTTAATTTTTCGACTGAATAACATTGCATATTTTAATTTTTTTCCACATATTGACCAAAACTACAATTTTCTACAAGTTTTTGTCCAAGCCCATTTTACATTTAACAACTTGCGTCATTTTTTCCAAATGAAATCTACCGACCGCTGAGCGTTTAGCTGTTAAAAATTATATTTTTTTGTGCTTATGCAATTTTATAAATCTATTAATAAACAAATCATCTTCATAAACATTAGGTACCTTTACATGTAAAACATTTCTTTGCTTTATGAAAACCAAATCTATGATATAACATTATATAGGTATGGTTCACAATAAAAACTATTACGAGAAAAGCTGGATGTTGTGAAACAGATTCCTGTTAAGCCTTCGGAAAAAAATCCTAATTTGAGCCAATGTAGTTTTTTTTTTCATTTTGTAACATGTTCTGTTCATTGAAGAGCACTTTTAAGGTAGAACTGTGTATATTCGATAGACGTGTCGGAAGCTACTGTCATAAACCAACGAAAAGTAACTTTCCGAACACTCAAATGTAGAAGTCAGCCTTATAATGCGTTTCTACCAATTTGATTCATCTTCCGAAATGTCAGTCCACGAAAAAAGTTAACTAAGACTAAACGAAAGGCACCCAATCGCAATTATAGGCACGTCATATGAATTCCTTGAATTCGCTTCGTTTCTTACCACATACACTGACTTCCGACCTATTCGTCCTTATTTAGAATATTCGAGTAAAAAAAAAGAGAATTTCTCTTCTGGATTTGAAATCAGAAGCAAAAACAGAATCACTCACACATTCAAAGATTTAAATGTCACACTTGATAAATGTCATATTTTTTAATTTACAAATTGTGCGACCTGTGAAGTGATTGCTTGAAATTAAAATTAAAATCTAAAAAATGGAAAATAATATTGAAAAATTCATAACAAGTGTTCCTAATTTGTTATAGAAACATTGTTGGAATCGTCTTCCTCATCTTCTTCATCAAGTGATGACGACGCAAGTGATGCAGTTGATTTTCTCCTGCGGGAGTTACACTTACTAATACAGATACACCAAACTTCAAATTTTTCAGAATCGAAAAAAACTGTTCAATTGGGATTCCGAATCTAAAACCAATTCCGGATTGAAAACGACAATATGTATGTTCGCCGTCACCTTACACTGTTCATTTCAATCGAATCAACTCAAAATAAATATTTAAGTTATTTCAGCTTTAATCGCCGGCCGTTTTAACTTAAACTTTACTTCCCAAGAACAACGCAATGAATTTCAACTATTAAGATGTTTTTATTCGGTGCTTTCAATAGGGTTCCTTTAGAAAATCAATAGTTAGAAGTTAAGATGCTCGGACACTCTGACATGATGTTTTAACTTGAGTCACCCGAAAAAGAAATATTATCTGCATAAGCAGATGTGTTGAACACTAATCACCCCCGCTTCAATTTTTGATGTGCCCTCTAACGTTTATAAATTGGAGTTAAGTGGCAACATTGCCCTCAAAAGCTTACTTTGGCTTTGTCTTCATAACTTTTTTTTTATTTGTTATTTTGTTTATGTGTTCCGTCGGATTTATTACGGATCCTTGCATTTGGTTTTGGGGAATTGTGTTACACAACAATGTAATTATTGTCATATGCCGCAAGATTATTGGTTTATGGATTTGAAGCCAACCACCACAACCCGGAGGCTTTTTGATATACGACATACGAGTATAAGTTACGATTTGAGCGACGAAGGGGAACAGGAAATTATGGTTATATCGATGTTAAACGGATAAATGGTTAAACGCATTTTGGTTTAACAAACACCGGAAGCATATAATGTACCAATATTTGACTTTGGCCAACGTGAAGCTTAATAGACTGACCATAACTCAATCGATTATTTATATGCTGACATCTAAGTATATATTGAGTAATTATCGCTTCTGGTCAAAATACAAATATCTCTAACACACCGCCCAAGCTGTTTTTGGTTTGTATTATTAAGGTTGATATTTACTTGTAAACCAACATAACAGAAGGTGTGATTAGGCTTTTGGGGGGAACTAAACCGCTCAGGGGAAACCCGATTCCTTGAAATAAATACTCACATATTATGTATAAAGTTAATGAAATTGTGCGTAAATATAACTAGCTGTCAATTATTGTTATGGAATATGAAATGAAACTGCCATCAGCATTCTAGGGGAAAATATTGTGAAAATTCGGGAAATCGCAGCGTCTTAGTTGGTTCTCAATATATTCATTACAATCTTTATAGAAATTATATGATTAAGCCAAGCATAGAAGGATGCAAGCCTTTGGAAGTATTTATAATTGGTACGATTTGTCGAATTGAAAATTTTGAAATATCTTCATGTTTTGATGTCTCTAGAATGAAAATTCAATGTTTTTGCGACACCCTCTTTCCTTTTTTCCATATTTCGAGAACGAACAAAAATTTCGGATACATTTTCCTTAACATATTATAATAAAGTCATATTGTGCTTTTACGATTTTTGGAAAAACTTAACCAATCGTTTTTTAATTCAGCAATTTGATACAATTTGATATAAAATGTCATTAATTCAAAATTAGATATCGGCTTCGAAGAATTTAAACAAAAACATCAACAAACAATTTTTTTCTAAAATTAAATGAAAAATGATTTTTGTGCAAAACTGCTTCGAAATTTTTACAATAAGAAAATATACATAATTGATGTCAATCTAGTAAGATTTCCTTACTTTTTTTCCCTCAAGTAGCTGATGTCGTTTTCGATTGGAATTTTGAACATTATTTTTTAATACCAATCGAATATGAAAAATACTGGCCTACAAAATCTTTTTTTGTAAAATATTTGATTTATCTTAATTTTTCTCAGGGTGTATAACAGCTTTAATGATTGTCTTTTTATTGGGATTGAATTAGCTATATTATATATTCCAAGGATAAATGAAACAAATAAATAGATAATACGTAAACAGTTATTCCTAGTGTTAAGGAATCCATAGATTGAGACAACTGTTTTCTTTTCAAAAAAAACTCAGAAGCCGTGACCGTTGGTTTTGAATGCTGTCTCCATTTACACCTTGAACAAAAGGATTACAAGAAGAAGTAATGCAGAAGCTAAATCAATAAGCTATTGTTTACTTTTGTATAACCTTTAGGTAATTAAGTTTGGAATAAATTAAGAACTTTGTTGTTCATTATTCTGAAAAAAAGGAACTACTACAGGTATTTTATTTGCGTTTCTTAGCATTTGTAATAACAAATAATACTTTTCCTTTTTCTCATGATATATATTAAACACTTTAAAGTTTAAAGTAAAAGGGAGATACCACAAAACTGAAAATGCATGTAAGTAAATCCAATCTACATATGTACAATTTTTCACCAGAATAAAACTTTTATTATATTATACTCGTATATGCAGGTACCTAATTTATTTGAGATACAAACAAATATAAATATGTAGGTTGTGGGTGGGTACATGTATAAGGCTTGATCAAAAAACTTAGTCCGCGAAGTTAAGTTGCCAAATTTGATACAGTTGATTCATAAATAATTTGTAATGTCTAGAGATATAGCTTTGAAATAAGCTAAATGGGTCAATATTTTAAAACATTAATATTTTTCACCGAAAAAAGGACAATATTACTCCTAGGGTTACCGTATTTATCACATCTAACTGTTTTTATAAATACTTAAGGCCATTGAGAAGCGACGGGATTTATAATTATTAACACTAAATTAAAATCGAAATTACTTTAATAATCAATCAATTTTATCATTGGTGCAGTAACAAAATTATTATATATTTTCATTGAAATTGGGAAATGTCACCTACAAAAATTGCAATAAAATTGCTTTTAATGTCACTTTCTGTATTTAAACCGCTAAATAATTATTTTTTGGGATTTCTTTTTTAAATTTTGTCTAAATAAAACTTCATTCAAAAAAATGTGAAAGTTCATTAAGCGACGACGACTTCAAAAATGACAAAATGCACGACTTGATTACACGAACTTTCTCCTATGTTCCATCCTTCAAACCGTTTGTCAGAAAATCGATAGCAAACAAAAATCGGTCGCGTTAATGACGGCTTTTTGAAAAAAAAAACAAATAATTTAAGTTACTTCCAAAACCCCACTCAAAAAATTTCATTAAAATCGTTTTCAAGACTATTTGTTTTGTCTTTCGCCTCACCAACATACAGGCAGATAGAACTGCCGGACCCACTTTTTCGTCACTTTTTCTACGAATCCAAAACTTGCAATGTATATGGTAACTTCTAAGGGTGTTAGGTCTTGAACGTGTAGTACTATAAAAATTTACAAGGGGATGAATGTAAATAGCTATTTCATCGGCACAACACTCTTTTAAAGATCATTTATAAATATGTATAAGGAAAGAGTTGGAGAAAAAACAGAGCCTTGTGGAACATTAGTATTTATTCTATGAACTCCGAAATTGCATTATTCTTCTATTTCACTATACTCACAAAATTTTTCACTAAAAGAATAACGCTAAGATACAACAACAATTCTCAAACTATTATTTCACTGTACCATTAAATAATGTCGTTTAACGCCCACAAGAATGAAGCGTTTAGTAGCTTTTTTATCCTTTATTCATCGCACGTTATGCCGCCCGGCCCATCAAATATATCGGTTGCACTTAACATCAATTTTCGCATTTCATAAAGAAAACGGAAATATTGAATCAAATAAAAACCTTAATTTATAAAAAAAAAGAAAATATTGAAATTCTTAACACAGTCCCTTACCACGTTTTCACTTTGATTATATCATCATGTTTTTCTGCAACATAAATGTTTTCATAAATGTATAAAATATTTTTATTTGCCATTTTTTTTCAATTGCATTTTTCTATGACTATCCTTTTCTCTGCTTTCAAGTGAGTCCCAGACAAGAGGGAATCTTTTTGTACTAGAAGTTTTATTACCAGTCGATGAAGCATTTATGGATGTTTATGGGTGTTTGAGCTTGATACTTTTACTCTTCTAACCGACATATACAGAACGACCAACCGACCTAGGAAAGCCCTCTCAAACTTCTATAACCTCTCTTCTCATTGGAAAGTTTAATGTGATAAATGAATACTGATGGTAAGTCGAGTATTGTGTAAGATAAATAGCCATTAGAAGGACTTTGTCGATTGATTTCAAAGTGTTTATTGGTGCTTAATTGAAAATAAGACTTAATGGCTTTAAGGTATTAGCAAAAAAAAAAACCTGTAGGATGTAGGTAGACGCTCGCATTAATAGAAGATATAGGTACTATACACAGGTGTTAGAACGTTATTTGTTGGGCATATTTTTTATTTAAAAAGATTAGGAGGAAGTAGGTTCTCGTAATTATTTTATCAGGATGGTAGTCTTAATACAAATTAATAACTAATTACCAGAGATCAGAAATAAATCTCAACCTTTTGAAGGGTTCTCTAATAACTGTTGCTTATAACTGTTGATGAGCTTTTCAAAAATGCTTACTCAATAACCTTTATTTTCTAAGAAAAAAATAAATCTTATCTGCAATTTTATCAACCAGGATGCCCGTTATAATAACCATTAGTATTTTGCTAGCCATGCTTCATGCAGATGTGCATAATGTTTCATAATCTATTTATTTTCAGAAATAAACACGTTCTCATCAATCGAATTTGTTTTTGCATTTTTGATTTATTTTCAGCGAAAAAGGTTAAAGTTTGACCTTGTCCATTAATTTTTTCGTAAAAATCTCAACCATTGAGAGATTTTTTTAAATAAAAAACAAAAGTAATTTTTTTTTATAAATCTCAAATACGTAACCAAATTCTTTCCAAAAAAATTTAGTTACTCTCGAGAAAAATCAATTGAAAATAAAGGTTGACAATTATTTCTAATCTTTACTAATTACCTATTCAAGTTTTCCAAACATTTGTTTTGACCGAAGAACGTTTTTTTGTAATAAAATATCAAATCAGCTTGTGAGTCTTCAAGAGTTATCTTTTTATTTAAACGTTTTCGGCTATTTTTTTGCTCCTCGCGATAGTCAGTAATTTTTTTTCGAGAAAATTTGAGGAAAATTGTCAAAAGACAAATACAGACTTTCACAGCAACAATCTATGTACATATAACATAAAAATATTGATAATGCATGAAGATAAGTGCTTAGAAATCACGAATGCTAACCAAAATGACGTGTTCCTGCATCATTGGTCATGTGATGTTTTTGTTAATCCTTTGATACATACTACATATACTATTATACAACGAAAAATAAAACGGACTACCGCGAACAAATTTTCCTCAGAATCCTTTCCACTTTTGGGAACATGATTGATATGCTGGAATTTCCCCTTGAAATTTTTCCCAGCATGAGTAAGTTTTCAGGGAAATCTGACCGTTGTTTCAATGGATAAAATTCGAGCTAAAAAGGAACTTTGTTTTTCAATTTTTCATATGAAGATGTGCAATTTTCGTCAAATTTTGTTCATTATAATTTCTATTGTAACCTGACAAGCATTGTGAAATTAAAGATGGATATGTTTTAGCTTTCGTAAGCATTTTTTTTTACTGAATTAATGCAACTAAATTAATTTGAACTTCTGTTTTAGCTATTTATTTGATCGATATGTACAAAAAAATTAATGCTCAATCTATTGAAAATGAGAAATTTATGAGATCTAATAAAAATTTTTGAAATATCCCAAATATTTGCGTCAAAATGTGACGCAAGATACGAAAATTGTTCAAATTTATTTTAGAAACATCGTTCAGTTCAAGAAAACTGTAGATTTTTTTACTAACCGTTCTGGTACCAACTCAGAATTTCTCCAAAAAAAATTCTAAAAGCTTTAAAAATTACTACTAAGACCGTGTATATAGTACATTTTTTTTTTTTTTTGAAATTGAAATGTGCATATAACTAGTAACTGACTATTTTAAAATTGTTAGTTCAGACAGTGGAAATAAAGCGATCGTTTAAGACACATGTCTTTTATTTTAATTGTTAAAAGGATTCCTTATAATACGATAAATCAGAAGTGGTTTTATTTTTTTCACGCGTTTTTTGTTTTAAATTAAATGGCAGAAGCACGTGCGGAGGAAATTTTGCAAGTTGCAACTGGGCAAAGTCTTAAGGAAAAATTAAGTGAATTGGGTCTGTCGACGAATGGATTAAAGGCAGCGTTAAGAATACGGTTGAAGGATGCGATTGCGCAATTAGATGCAAATCGAATGGAAGAGTTATTTCCTCCCAATGTTCTGGGCGGCGTTGATGTAGACGATGACAATGCTGAAGAGGAAGATAATCGTGAAGTACAGCAGTATGGAGAGTTTGCGTGAATCCATACGAAGAAAGGAAGAAATCATTTCACTCCAAAAGAAGTTGGCAGAGTTAATTAAGCCAGTTGATGAATCAAGATCCTCGTACTCCTTTCGTGATAATGAGGAATCCATGCAGACGTTTTCTGGAGACGACAACTATCCAGTTGCAAGATGGATAAAAAGCTTCGATGATTCAAAACTCATTTATAATCTGAATGAATCTGAATGTTTTATTTTTTCCAAAAGACTTCTATGAGGAACCGCTAAGTTATTCCTGAGGACAACATCGTGCCAGTCATGGTGTGAGTTAAAGGCAGCTTTATTGATTGAATTTTGCCAGTATACAACCGCAACTGATGTTCATAATGCTTTACGAAGTCGGAAGAAACGCAAGGAAGAGAGCTTTCAACAATACGTTCCTACAATGCAAGAAATAGCTTCCGCATCAGATATCGAAGAGCAGGACATCATACATTATAATATAATCAAAGGTATTCCTGACTCCATGTACAACAGACAAATTCTGTTAACCGCCAACACCATTGCGGAGTTGAAGCAAACCTTGAGGAAGTATGAAAAAATAAAGTTCGAGATCCATCCGTCAACATCATACAATGCGAGAGCCATGCCAACAATATCACAGACGAAGCGTGCAGAAAAAGTTCAAGTCAACATCAAATGTTATAATTGCAACGAAAAAGGGCACATTTTTACCAATTTCCGAAGCCGCGGCGAGAAAAAGGATCTTGCTTTACTTGTGGAATAAAGGAACATACCGGCCAAAAAGAAAACGGGTGAATTAAGACTTTGCATTGACTTTCGTCAATTAAAGGAATTTTTCCCTCCTAGATTTAAAGAGTGCCTTTCACCACGTAAAAATGTCAAAGGATTCGGTGAAATACACATCGTTCATTACACCATTATTGGGAAAATTTGAGTACCTACGAATGCCGTTTGGGATTTTCTCAAAACCTTTGTAAGATCTTCTAAAAAAAGGTGTACCATTCATACTTGGTGAAAAAGAACTATCTGTTTTTCAAGCACTCAAACAAAAACTGCTTAATGCTCCGTTACTTAGCATATATAATGCCACAGCTGAAACAGCATTGCACTGTGATGCTAGCAGCTTGGGGTTTGGGGCAGTTTTACTACAACGACAAGACGTTAAACTGCTCCACCCGATATTCTTTTATTCGAAACGTGCAACGCCTCAAGAAACTAAGTACCACTCGTAGTTGGAGACTTTGGCAATAATTTACTTGCTGTATCTCAAAGAGATTCAACCATAAGGCGTTTAGTTGAAATGCTAGAAAAAAGAGAAAGCTCTTCTTACGAGTTAGTTAATGGGCTAGTATATCGAAAGATTAAAAACAAAATATATTTTTACGTTCCTTCACAGATGGAGAGGAATGTTATACAAACACATCATGATGTCTTATGCCATGTTGGTGTTGAGGTTACAATTTTTTTAAAAGACCTACTGGTTTCTTTCTATGACGATGCAAATTAAAAATTATATTAATAACTGTTTAAAATGCATTCACTTCTCCCCACCAACTGGCAAAAAGGAGGGTATTTTATATAGCATTCCCAAAGGAGACAAACCGTTTGTAACCATTCATGTTGATTGTTGACCATTATGGTCCATTACATATTTTTAGTTGTCGATGGCTTCTCTAAATTTACGAAACTATACACGGTTAAAAGCACTAGTACAAAGGAGGTAATTAAATGTTTGGAAAATTATTTTGCAATTTATAGTAAGCCAACACGTATTATATCGGACAGGGGTAGCTGTTTCACTTCCGAAGATTTCTCAGTTTTCTGCACTGAATATAGCATTCAGCATATTAAGATAGCTTACCAGTTCACTTCAGTCTAATGGACATGTTGAACGCATTAACAGAAGTTTAAGATCTATGTTATCTAAGGAAATTGAAGTAGAACCCGGTGACTGGACCAAACATCTACTTAAGTTGAATTTGCCCTTGATTAAAATGTTGTCAATACTCCTGGTATAAATAAAAAACTTTTAGCAAAATACAATGGTCTTTTCGAGATCATTAAAACTCTTCAAAACGACAGACAATTAATAAAAGATATTGAAAATTTAAAAATATCTCGTGTTCCATATGAAGGCGTAGCTTCTCCAGTAAACATGAAACCTAATGTTGCCGCGTAAGATCTCATTATACTTGTATAGTATTCAATTTTACATTTTCACATTTAATTTTTTTCTATGTTAAAAATTCAATTAAGTTTTCATATGTACAATTGTACATATATATATTTCTATGTAAATAAAATATATTTTTAATGTTTGATTTAATGTTTAATCTCATATGATTTTAATTGAAAATCTTTAGAATTTAATAATTGCGTTCATTAAAATTTTAATTCATTTTGTTTTTTATATGAAGTCAGGATGATCGAGTTGTAGTAGATTCATTTTTTTTTTTTTTTTTTTTTGAAATTGAAATGTGCATATAAAATTATTTAATGAACACCTTGTACTCGCACTTTTAATACATTATGATACATTATGTACCTATATAAATAAATAACGGTACCATAATCCTACAATCGTATGACTTTTAACCATTGTCTATTTTGCTATGTACTTATGTTGGTTTATGTAATTGACTATTTTAAAATTGTTAGTTCAGAAAGTTGAAATAAAGCGACCGTTTAAGACACATGTCTTTTATTTTAATAGTTAAAAGGATTCCTTATATGTACATACATATATAAAAATATTACAAAAGCTTTTACAAAAATTACATTAAAATATAAGAAAAAATAAATATAATTCAAATTAAAGTGGTTGACTAGATTTGAAATATTCAATGTTGAAATGCTGACAAGTTAATAATAATTATTTATTATCAATGCTCAATTTTAATCTACATTCACTCATAGTTTAAAGTTATAAGTGTAACAAGGTCTAGTAGAAACTTTGATGAAGCTTAAATTTTGACAGATAGCTTTGAAAATGATTCTTTCAAAGTTATAAAAAAAGCATAATAGAAGTATATTTTTTTATAGTGCGGAAAGAGAGGGGCTTCTTTCATATTTTTAATTGCATACCTTTTTTATTTTTTTCTTACAAAGCAACGATAATAATAATTGATTAGAAATTTATTGACTAGAAAATTAACTTATAAAAAAGGCGAAAATAAGACATTTATTCAACATATTTCACCAGTTTGGTACAAAGCAACGTCCATCGAATACAAACATTAAATTTTTATAGCAAATATTTATTTTTTCTTCTGTAGTCAACATTCTTCCAAAATAGTTTTGGTACAAACATAAAAATAATAATACTCAGTAATAACCCCGTAAATTGAAAATAAAATATTTTTTCTGTATACATTTTACAACTTCGTTAGAAGTTGTATAAACATTTTAATGGAATCATTTTCGAAGCTTTCATTCAAAACTTTAACTTCTTCAAATCTTCAGTTAGTACTTAAATAGAATTTTTAAAAAGGTTATAATACATATTTGATTTGTATGACCTTTGTTATAATTCGATATGTTGTTGTATTTGGGGCCTTAGGTCAGCGATAATTAAGTTTAAATTACATTAAATAAAACAATTGTTGGTATTTGTTGTATTGGTTTTGTGTAATTGACAACAACTACCTTATGTACGAAGACAAAATTTATCAACAACGAAATGACATGCCAATGGGAAATCCGGCATCCGGCATCATCATAGCGGACATAATTTTGGAGGATCTTCTAGACGCTTCAATGAAAAAGCTCAACAATAAACCTAAAGTCTTAAAAAAATATGTTGACGATATATTCGCAATAGTAAAAACCTCTGAAATTGAAAAAAAACCTTAAAAGTTTTCAACAGCTACCACCAAAAACTGCAATTCACCGTCGAAAAAGAAGAAAATCAGAAGATACTATACTTGGACATGATTGTAATAAGAAAAAATGGACATTTGAAACAAGATTGGTACTAGAAATCAACTTCATCTGGAAGAATCATAAACTACAATTCACAACATCAAAAACAAACCATTCTCAACACTGCCCAAAACTTGATCAACAAGATTCTCAGCATCAGTGACCCCGAATTTCATACCCAAAATAAAAATAAAATTAAACAGATGCTTTTGAAGATTTAAAAAAGCATCTTTAATTGACAAGGAAAATTACGATATAGCCATGTGCTCTACAAACAATTTAGGACAACTTTTCAGCAAACTTAAGACAAAAATTAACCCAATGGAAGATTTGGACTTAATCTACAAAATAAAATGTAACGGAAAAAAAGATACGACGTGTGAACATTTTATGTCGGAACTACAAAACAAAAGCTTAAAAATAGAATAGCAGGCCATAAATCGGATCTTAAATCAAATTCATCGCAGAAAACAGCGTTGGCAACTCACTGCATCACGGAGATTAAATATAGACAACCGAAAACGGACCTTGACTGTGTGAGCCCACATTACAAACACCTACTTGAGAGAAGAAAGAAGAGGATAAGACAATCCAGATCCCCGTAACACCCCGCTAACCATATTAATTTATTTTTCATATGTTTCATGTTTTTTTTTTAAACTTTACGTTCTAACAGTCTTGTTAAAATGTATATTGTTAAGTAAAGTATTGTGTGCACGAGAATTCCCAATAGTGTAATATGAATGTTACAAAGTGCAATATAAAGGTATAATATTTATTGTCGTGTTTAAAATATTCATGTTTATCTAAACCAACCAATGTAAGAAAATCCAGTTTATTTATTTTCCATTAATCATTATTACTATTTTAAAAGTTTTTCAAATGTCCAACAAAGTAACTCACACCATATTGTTCTCTCTATGCTTCAGATTGAAATTAAAATAAAAGCCTGATGGTGTCTATAATCATAGACGAAACGTGCGTCGTATACTTATAAAAAACAAATACCAACAATTGTTTTATTTAATGTAATTTAAACTTAATTATCACTAACCTAAAGCCCAAAATACAACAACATATCGATTTATAATAAATATGTAAGCTTTTATTGTTGATTGTTGGTTAGCGTTTTAAAGAAATTGAAAACTCTATTCTATTGATTCTGATTCCAAGAAGAAATGTTAGTTAAGTTCTCCGTAAAAAGAAAGATATTACTGCTAAAAAATAATTAAAGAATTGGCTGAAGTTTGTTTTTATAACAATTAAAAAAATTAATTATAGGTATTAAATTATCAATAAAAAAGACGCTTTCTTGTTCCGGATTGAATATGATACTTAACTCTTCATAGCTTTTATGAAAGTATGGATATAGGCAGTATAGATACGAAAACTTATATCAGCTGATGAATTCATTAAAAAATGTTTTCTACTGAATGGAAGTACTTGTATAACTGTAGGTATGTACCTATCTATAGTAATAATCATAACACAGAAGAAATGAAAACAATAAAACAAAGTTGAAACTTATTTCAACTATCGTAAAAGTCAACTTGAATGCACAACAACACACATGTTAATTCCCACATTGCAATTATTGACTGTTTGCATATTTAAGCTATGTTAGTAACATAAATGTCTCCCCTATAAACATTTCTCTTCCCCACAGTGCCCACTGCCATTTGTTACATTCATTATTCATTGATTGAAAACTCATTCGTTCGAAAAGACAACTGAGACCGAGAGAACTGAAAAGCACAATAGCTCGAATAGATAACGGTTCCCGGCTCCAAAGCGCAGAAATTCTCTAAGCTCTTACGGTTTAATATTTTTTTTTAAATGTTATAATTACGTTAACTTTCATAGAAATTATATTTATCAAATTAAAAAAATTATTATAAAGGTCATAAGTTCCTAATATGAATTTAGTTTCAAGTTAGCTACATATATCTTTACAAAAGAAGGGTTTCACATGTTCTTAACTTAAATTATTTAAAAATGCATACCTTATCCAGAAGCATTAGCACCCATATTGGAGGATATCGATTTAACCCTCATGAACGTTAAGTTCAGTGCACTTAACTGTTGCTTTAACATAGAAATGAGTACATCATAAAAAAAACTGTAAATTGATACACATGCTATACCCGTAGTAAGAAACTGACGAAGTGCTGTTTATCTCTTTGCCAATTTAAAGTTGTTGTTTTATTTTTATTTTAAATTAGTTTCTTCTTAACACGAGCGAGATAGGAAACAAAAAAATTAAAGATAACATCTACCACTTAAAATGTCTGCTTGAATAACTACATAGTTACTTTACTGGAGCTTTTTTAGAAAGGTGTTGTGGCTAATTTACATTTTTTTTTAAATGTTGTTCTATGAACAAGAAGAGCAAATTAAATAAAAATAGGTATACCTACTCTAGAGTGAAATACTATACCCTTTTCCATTGGTGAAAACATATAAATTGTAAACGTTGTGTTTTAATTGAAAAATTTCACACGACCGGCTGCCCGCCTCGAGTTTGGTTGAACTTTAACAATGTTATATTTGCCTTTAGGACTCGAAATAGATGGGTAATAGTATCTATACTGTGTGTAGTTCTTTCTAATTGGGGAATAGTCATCTATGTGTAGGTTCCAAAAAATATAACCTTTGTGTTAAAAAAGGTTTTTGGAATAAACCACGAGAGATGTTTCTTTTACCGATGTTTTTGTTTGTTAGCAGAAAGTACGTCAAATGCTATATGGATAATATGGATATAGTTCCACAACATGTTGGAAATAAAATTCCGATCGATATAGTTGAAACTTTAGAAATTCAGTTGTTAAATTGGGTTTTCAAAGGCACAAAATGAAGTGGGATTTAAAAAACAAATTGCAAAAAAAAATATTAAAAAATTGTATTCATAAATTAAAATAAAATTAGAAGTTACGGTTGAAGCTCTTTTAGAGAGTCGCTTCAAAACTTGTGTTATATGACAAAACTGGTTATAAGGAGTTTGTTTTTTTTTTTAAGGGATAGTCAATAGTAAAATTGTACTTTATTCAAATAGAATAAATAAATATAATGGACAAAAATAAAAGAAATATATCTGTTCTCGTAAATTATCGAAATTTTGAAATTCTAGAATTTTTCAATAAGACTATGAAATTTTCAGCATCGTTAGTAAAAGATAACAATGTATTGTTCCCGTGATTGAGTAAGAGTATTCCTTTTTTATAACATTATTTTGGACTTCATTTCGTCTTAAATGCTTAATTTTAGAGGAAAAAGTCAGATTTTTGGAATAAGGATAATTTATACAAAGGTGCTCGTAAGCAAGTGTTTGGAAGTTCGAAATAAAAACCTGTATTGATGGTTTATAATTAATTTTATAACTCCATGCACATTCATTAAAATTTAAAGTCGTTTGAACAGTTCCCCTAGAATACAAATTCGTTAAAAAAAAACTGTTGAAAAAAAAAGTTTTCTCAAAAAAAGTTCGTCTTTAAAAAAAATTTAGCATGTTAAAAAATTATTTTTTCAAAAAAAAAATCTTCTATTGGAAAAATCAAGTGCATTTCAAAATTCTGTAGAAGCAAAATTCTGCATATCAAAATTTCGTAATTAAAAAATTCTATTTTGGACCAAATTCTGTTTATGAAAAATAAAATTCTGTTAAAAAAAAAAAATCAGATTTAGATACACAATTTATTTTTAGGTTTGTATCAAAGAAACCAAAATCATGACATCAATAAGAATAATATTTCATACACAATAATTTATAAACGACTAGTTAAATAGTTGTGTGCAAACAAAAATGTATACATACATTTTAAAAATAAAACTAAATTGTTTGCCATTTTTTTAAATTATTTATTATCTATGAAAAGTGTGGCACTTTTTTAAGTTATCAAAACAATTTTTTTCTCAAGAGGTTTTCAGAATTTTTAAAAACAGAAAGCATTGTACAGAACTTCGACCTCAACCCGCGATGTTTTCATAGTGTCATTTATAAGAATTAACTCAACTGTAAAAAAAAGTTTGTTCTTATAATTATTGTTAATTGAAAAGTTTTACTGCTAAAAATCTTTGACAGATCGTTATCATGATCGAAACGTCGCGTGGCGTCGTAGTTGAAGGAAGAATAAAAAAGTACAAGGAATAAATATGCAGCTCACTAAGGAATATAATAGAAACAACTAAAAAAATTTGGGAAGTTAATTTTGAACAAATTTATTTTAACAATTTTTTTTAGTACAGAAATCCTTAGTTCCTAGCCTTATGGATACATTCTACTTTATATATTCTAATCCTTATCAACCTTATAATCTAGATAAGAACCTTATTAATTTCATTAAAGGCGGGTTTTATATTTTATATGCAAAATATGCACGCAGTCAAAAAAATCATTATTACCTTCCATTAATATGAAATATTATTATTGTTATCTATTCTTCAGGATCTAAAATTGTGAATTTAGTGGGCATACATTTAGCCAGTAAGAAAATAATTTAAATACATAAAATCCTACACATAGATTATTTCAATGCCCAATGTTTTTTTAAACATCAATTTAAAAACACTTCCAACATTAGACTTATCTTCACAAAAATCATAAAAATAAAAGAGAAAAAAAAATCAACAACAAATAAGACACCTAAAAGACACTTCAAGGAGAGAAACACCAACTTCAACATCCTTCTGAAGGAAGAAAGTCCATAAAAGAAAATGAATTGCGATTATGATTCTTAGCGCTTGTTGTAATATTTGAGAAATAATAATTCAAACCTGGAAAGACACGCTATTAAAATTTGTTCGTTCCCCTTTAAAAAAAAAAACAATATTTTTGTGAGCAATTCTGATTTGACCTGAGGGAATACTGTCGCGATAAAATACTCATAACAAATAGAGGCACATTCTACTTCAACAATAAACTACCTGTTGCTGTTTTGAGTTCTCAATTTACCTACAGCAACATTATACCTATCTACACTTATTTTAATATCCTAGATCTTCATTCCTGACTTTTTTAAAGCATACAGTTACCATAAATTTATAATATATATTTTCATTAGTAAAAATGTTTTCATCTTGGCTTTAACTGCTTTTATTTGGGCTTATGGAAGTCTGTTTACAAATAGAACGACAACAGCTTTATTAGCAATAAAAATAAAATTATTTTAAGTAACCAATAAACAATGTCTTAACCTTTTTAAGTTACCCATAGAACCATTGCATGAAAGTTTCTGAGTGATTAGTGAAAAATAATTTTTTTTGGCTTTTGTTTATTCTTATTATTTTTATTTTTAAGAACTACTCGTAAGTACACAATCGAATGGGTTGTTAACATTCTGGTAATTCAAAAAGTTTGACCAAAAGATTTTACACTAAACCGAAGCTAGGAGATTTTCCTTTGAGGAATGATCGTTGGTTGGTTGGAGTAATTCCAGCAGTGCCTATTGGATCAGTTGGATCCCAATCTCTTTTTCATCATAAGAAATAGAATGCTCTTCATAATTATATAAGTTCCACCTTTCGTTGTTATCATTGTTATAAAAAAAAAACATACTTCATTAATCAATACATAAAACGCAGTCTTGTTGCAATTCTTTGGACATTATTAGGAGTGAAGCTTAATCGAAATGTTCTAGAAAATTTCGCCCTATTTCAGTAACCTACAAGACTTTGGTAACAATTTGGGATTCCACTACTACGCAGCAGTGATCAGCAGTATTGATTTGTTTTGTTAATAATATCGACTTTATAACTGGTTACTCAATTTAAATGTGTAGAGCAAGACGAGCCACTAGAATAATCCGATATTACCGAAAAAATTACTAATTAGCTATAAGAATAACAATTTTTTTAATATTCTTACTACTTAAAACAAATTAATACGTAGACAATTTTTTTTAAATTTTTTTTTATTATATTTATTATGTTTATATTTTGAAAAACTGAACCAATTTTTTTTATACTTAAAAAATTATTTGAGGAAAAAAACGACTTTAACAATATATGAATTTATTTTTCTAAAAATTCGTATTCGAGGTCGAGCTTCTTTTTCGGCTTTTTTAAGCAGTTCAAATAATGAATTTTATGCTTTAACATATTTTTTTCTTCTGGCATTCTTGATTAATTGTGTTCGTTTATTGAATCTAAGGTGCTTTAACTTAGGAGCAAAAGTTGGAGTAATCCAGTAGTGCAATATAACATATTTTTTTTTTTCCAAAATATAAAAAATATTTTTTTTTATTACATATGTTGTATTATTCAAAACTTTACGAGCTCATTTATCAAACTCAATAGGGAACAGAAAAGTAAAAATAGTCGAATCTCATCTATCGGAGATGAGTTTCGTGGTACAATATCTACTCAAAGTTCGGTTATCGGTCGTGACAACCTTAGCCCTTACTATAAAATAACTCCAATATATTTAAGGTAATTTCATATACATATTTGTATTCATAGCATAACAGAAAATTTTGTGCAGCTTTTCAATTAGTATCGAGACGTTTAATTTGTATTACATAGTTTTTTCATTTTAATGTAGAATTGCTTGAACCTTTTTAAGTATTTAAGAGATGCAAGAACTCAGTATAGAATGATGTACACGGAGAAAATAAGATTGCTAGAAACAGAAAAAGAATCTGTTTTTACATAGTTTTTTGCCAAAAAGGTTGAGTTTAAATTCGAATTTATTTCTTGTGTATGTCAGTCTTTTTATTTCTTTTTATATTAAATTTGTTGCCAAATCCTCTTATTTTATTCTATGTGAATCATTATTTTCTATTTAAAAAAATATATCTAAAACATCTAAACAAGAATTTTAAAAATCAATGTTTCCGTTAACCTACTTTAATCGTCTTACCTTTCATCGCCAAATGCCAAGTTTAATCAAAATCTCGAGTTGATATCTTTATAAATGCATAGTTTTCCATAAATAAGCTTTACATATACCTACCTATTTATATCGCAAGTGAAAATTCTCCACTTTTGGAAGCAATAAAAGTTGTGGTTTTTTGTCTAGATTAAACTCAACAACAGATTGGGTTCTACTCTCATAGAAATCTAACCAATTCCCTATGGGCATAACTATGTAAAATAAAGATGTAAAGTTTTGCACCATCCCGCTCTCTATACATTGCCCGCTAACTATGAGTCTATCTCAAATGTGAATTGAAATAATTTATGTACTTTTTTGCTTGACCTGTGGCCTGAGGAGTTCGGGGATGAATATAGAGGAGGGTTCATTTGTTATGTATGATGTGTGTATAGAGCAAAGAAGATTTAAATGGAAAACCGGATATTGAGTAACTTTATGAGAACAAAAATTCTTTAAGGGTGTAAGTTTGATTTTTTTTTTAAATTTTGTTATAAAATAAAGGCACTCAATGCAAATGTTTTGGGAAATTGAAAAAAAAAATGGATTGGCCAAACCCATCAGAAATTGTTGTCTCAAAAGTAATGTGATGATAATAAACTACGGTTGATTGACATCATACAAATATTATTCATGTCGAGTTCTGTAGATTTTTTTTATTCAAGACTTTACGTACATTTATTTGATAGAAATAGGGAGGATTGTGAAAATAATGATATTATAGTGGAAAACATATCGAATTTTGATGATTTTTTTGAAATGACAAGAAGCTTACAAGTGAATCGACGCTCCTAAAGGGAAAGTTTTATAAAATTAATAAAATAAGTGTAAAAAAACGTTTTTAATTTTTAAAATAATTTAAAATAAATAAATAGCACTCCAAAATTTCATAGAAAATAATGATGATAGAAAAAAATGATGTTAACACTAATTTTTCAAAATAAAGATCTGCATAAGGCATATGCTCTTAAATAATTTTTAGCATTACGTTTCTGTAAACATATTTTATAAATACAAAAAAGGAATGGATTATTTCTGAATTTTCAAAAAAAAAACATTAGGTTGTTCTTCCATGAGTGACCCAAAAAGAACATGTTATTTGTCAAAATAAATGATTTGATCTAGCCTTTTTTTTAAATAATTCTGTTACCTCGTTTCTGTAAACATGTTTTTTTTTAAATATAAAAAATATATACATAAAAGCTGTTGGCGTTTTAGAATTTTATTTATTTGTTTTAAAAATAAAATTTAAAAAAACTTTTTTTCTTTATTTTTTGAGCCCTACTTATTAACTGCAAATTATTTTTAAAATAAAACTAAAAAATGTTTTTGTTTTTAAATTTTCAAAAAATTTCCTTCGGAGAGTTTCGATTTTTGAATGGCATATTTTTTTTAAATTTCAATTTGATAAATCTAAAAGAACATAAAAATCGGATTAGTTTCTACAGGTTCTTTAATAAAATGCATGTATTTATTTCTATTGTCACTTTAGCACTGATATATTTTGTCATGTTGCATGTTTAATAAATGTATATACATATCTAAATTCGTTTTATCCAATTAAACCAATTTTCAAATGAAAAGACCTTCAGCTTATATTTTCAGAAGCCTTTCAAATTTACACTAATTGTTTTCCTGTCTGATGTTTTTAAAGGGTTAAATAAAAAAGATAACTTTTGTGGCACGAACAATAGAAAGAAAAAAAATTATCTTAAAGTAACCAAATTGGGGATTTGTTTTTATCTTTATTAAAAAAAAAAAGGTTGGACAGTAAATCTCATCAAAGTAAACTGTTTTTTTATTTCTCAAAGTTTCAATTTGTGATTAAATATTGGACAATGAAATTATTTTTGATATGAATGAAGAGTGAGTTGAGTAAATTAAAGCCAAAGCTCAGCAATCTTAATTTTATTGAAAATCAGTATAAAAATATTTATATCCATATAATAAAAGCACGTGTAGATTCCAATATACGTATAAACATAACAAGTATAAAAAAAAAATTATCATCAGCGTAACAATTTTAGTTTGTACCATGAAAATAATAAAATCTTAAGGATAGAGTACTTACTATACGACAAAAAATTTGTATTATTTTTGCCCTTAAACTAAACATTACAAAATACTAAATTGGACAAAAAAGAAAAGAGGTACAGCTTTGAGCTAAATGAATTAGTAGGTTCTGGCATAACAAAACATTATAGGTAAGCTTAAACCACTTAAAAGTTAATTGGAAATTATTAAATTAAGATGGGGTGACATTTAATGAAACATCATCACTGCCGAAAACAAGACAAATTCTCTTCTTTTCTCTCTTCAGGAAATTTTCAAACTTAATGAATTTCCGTAATTCGTTGAAATATTCGTTATTGTCCCGAAAGTATATATATATATATAGGTATATAACCTATTCACCTGTTAGTCTTCTTTTTTGAAAGCTATTTAATTTCCATTATGTGGGATTCAGTACATATAGATAGGTAAGTTGTAGGTAGGTGACTATAAGATTTTTGAAAAATAAAACGCGAGTGAAGAATATTATAAAATTAAACACTCAAATAAACCTAAGATCTTTGTATAAGGAAAATTCTTAAAGCTTGTTATGAAATGTATTTTTATAAGATTGTGTTAAATGTTAAACTTTTTAATTTCTTTTATAATGTGAAATGAGTGAATTTTATTTTATTTTTATTTTGTTTGCATTATGAAGTGCAATGTAAATAAATGTTTAGACCTATTTTTGTGTGCTTTTAAATAACATATTCATTCATACAGAAATAATTAGAAAAAAAGCTATGCTGTAGCCTGTAGCACTTTAATCAAGTACCTGAATTTAAGCTGTGATATTATTTTTTATTTTTTGCTTGTTTATTTCATTATTATTATTTGTTATATTATATTTTCATTTTGTGTCAGTGCAGTCGGAATGACGCAATACTGGGTTAGTAACTTTAGTATGATGAATTAGTACAAGTGTAAGAAAGTGTTTAATTATTTATTTTAAAGAAAATTATGTAGTGAACAATTTATTATTTATTAAAACAGATTGAATAAAGAACAAAATCCCCTGAAAAAATAAGGAACTCTTACGAAACGTTGGGTGAAAGAAGACCAAAAGAGCCTAATTAACAAAATCAATGAGATTTTACAAACAATTGGTCAAACACATACAACAATATATGTATAACATCATCGGAAGGCCTGCCAAAACCATCAACTTCATACACACATCTGTATTCAACAATCATCACATAATATGTATGTTATGAAGAACTTCTTTCAATATATCACATCAGATACGACAAAAGACATGTATCACACTCAAACATTACAGCAAAGAGGATCAAAAACTAGCAAAACAAAAACAAAGACTAAGCTATTTAATATCATGCAGAAAATACGTAATTGTTCCTAAACATGTAACTAATACAACACCAAATTTAAAACAACTATATATTTACAACAGAAAGAACACAAAACCAACTAATTAAAATAGAACAAAAACTTCACAATAAAATTTTAAACTTAGAAATAACACAGACTAACATTAACATACAATCAATAGAAAGAAATATTTTTCATATACAAACATTGTCATTTTTGAGATTAGGACATTATTATATGCTAGGTAAACTTGAGCCGACGACGTGACGCCATCCAGTTGCGCACCCCAAGGCGTCCTGGTCTACGTCATCTCTCCACCGCAAGCATGGTCTACCACGCTGCCGTCTACCATATAGAGATGGCATGCGTAGACCATGACGCCCGAAGCCTTGAGGTGCGCAACTGAATGGCGTAGACTGAAGACCGGGATAGGTGGAGAGACTTGTTGACGGAGGCCAGGACCGGCCTCTGGTTGTCGAGCCGATGATGATTATGAAACTTGATTGCATATTCCTACATCATTAGATTTTCTGAAAAATGTCGGGAACATGGCTAAGTCCATTATGACATAATTGGCAGAAGTGCCATTTTCGTAAAAATATTTCTCATGAACAAACGTAACCGACATTATGTGAGAAGAAGTTTTCTATTTAATTGCTAATTATTGTATTAATTCAGCGGTTTTGGGTACTAGGTCCATTTATAGGTGAAGAGAAAAAGATTGTGCCCTGTATTAATGTTAAGAAGTTAAGATGTGAACCTATAGTTCCTAACTGTCCGCCATCGCCCGTATTACTAAATTACTAAAATTAAATGGCCCTCGATACTTCCAGTCTAACAAAAAAAAAAGTCATAGGACAAGTGCTATTTTCTACCTTTTTTATCTAAAAAATCAAATTAAAAGGTTTATATAAACTTCCATTCTCGGAAATACTCATGTAAGTAAATGTAAGTAAAATTAATGAAAAACATTCCCTACTCATAAATATAGAAATAATAGACGATGGCTGCGCTGGACAGCAATAATTTCATCTATGTTTATTTATTTAAAAAAAAAAAAACTCAAAATGTAACACAAGTTCTTCGGTCATTTAAGGCAAATCATGGTCAAAATGAAGGTGATTCAGTGCACAGCTCTATTTCTTATGCCATGTCAAAAGCTGGACAGATAATGACTCTTACCCAACTTCACCCTGTATTCAATCTTTCGATAAAAACCCAGCCCTATATAGTCAGGCCTCCGATACATTCAGATTTATTTGATTTCAAAACTCTATCAAAAAATCTAAGAGTATTAAATATTAGAAAAGACGACAGTGGTCAAGTATTGCGGAGTTAAAGCTTTTAAAAGAAAAAACACAACAAATATAAATACAAAGAATAGCCAATTTACACAAAGAATATGACATTAAAGCGGGAATCAAAACATGCCACTCTTCACAACCAAATCAAACTGAACCGAAAATTCCAAAGCCAAAAAAAATAAGCTATTTTTTAAAAAACTTAATATTTACGTAAAAAAAAATAATACTAAATTGAAATATTTTTTAAAGTTTTTATTTGAAAAAGAACATTGATTCTGAGATTTTAAGATTGGCGTAAGTACGTTATATGTAAAAAAAAAATTATAAAAAGTTTCTCACGAAGAGACGTAAGTGATTCATCGATTTTTTTAACTGTTTTAACTATAGTATTTACTTTGAAACTCATAACTCAAACTTAACTAGTCGATGCACATTCCTCATAAAAATCGGTTCTCTACCATAGCCTAAAATGGATGTTACTACTGAAAAAATATATTAATACAATTCTGCAGAAGAAAACAGGCTAGGCGACAGGTGTCGGCTGCGATGCTAATCCTTAAATTTATTCATTATCATTCATTACTTCACGACGATAGTCATTTATTTATTTCAAAAAGATATTTATAGAACACAGCACTAGCTAAAAGGATTAAATTGGAAATAGTATTAAAATATCAAACAATTTATGTTAACTTATTCAAATAATAATACTTTTTTGGGGGTAAAACATTTTTGGAAATAAATAATTAGTTTCCCTTTAAAAAATATCATTTTAAGTTCAAAGGATAGACTTAGACTTTAGGGTTTATACACTAATACCCAAATAAATAACCAAACCATTACCGGTAGCGAATACACCTTCCACCTATACAACATCGGAGTACTAAGTTCACTTTATTTAAAGCACCCTAAAGCACCTTAAGCAAATTTGTCTTAAAAATTATGTAAACACCAACTTTTTTTTATGTGGCCTCCCGTGTTATAAATAAAATAAAAGAAAAAGAAAAAAAATATTCGAATAGAGAGGTAATCGTTATTATTTTACCCCAACCATGACTTTAAAACAAAAAGAGAGAAACAAATAACAAACTCTGTAGAAGAACAACACGTTTAATGTCAGAACAATTGTTGAATGTTTCATACCATTTAAAGTTTGAATAATGCATCAATTTAACTTGTTGTTATTTCAACGATGAGTCTTTGCAACCCCTGGGGAATTCAGCTTACACTCTTTAACTTTAGTTCTTCTTTCACCACTTGAATATGCAAATGATCCACTGTGTCAACCACAAAATGATGCACATAATATCTACAAAATTTCTATAGCAGCAAACTTTACATAAAACAGCAAAAGGATACAAATAAAACAGCTCAGCTCAGCCCTACTGTTTTCTTACATAATTTTTTTTATTCCACTTTTTTCTGTTTTTTTTTTCTGTTTTTCTTAAAGTTTGATTAAAGTTCCTATTAATTTATTTTTTTTTTCTCAGATATTTGCATCCTGCTGGTTTAAGGACGTCTCTTTTATTTGTTCTTATATTCATATTTATCTGTAAGTTAAGTTTTGAGGTCAGGAAAAATAAAAAATAAAAATAGAAATGAATTAAAAGGGCGGACCTTTTAGTTATTAAAATAAAAATAAAACAACAAAAAAGTATAAGGTACTGTTTCGCAAGTAATCGTACTTGTTTATGATGTGCATACGAATTTTGAATATGAATATAAATCATACAAATGTAGACACACATGTTTTTCACCAAAGCGAAATCTTAAATATACGTAGAATAACATTCTAAAGTTCTCCAAAAGTATAAATAGAGTTGTCAGTTCGAAATAAAGTTACCTGCTCTTTAGAGTTCATCCAACAATAGTTTTCAATTTAAATGTCCACAAGATGGTACATTTTGGCTTTCCCATGTATCTGGTCAAAATTATTCAAAGTTTTCTCTCTAACCGTTGTTTTAGTGTTTATGTTAATAATTGTCCTTCAATTGCTTATAATGTTAATGCAGGTGTTCCGCAAGGATCAGTATTGGGTCCTTTTTTATACAACATCTACACATCTGATATTCCCAAACTGCAAGAATGTGAAATAGCCATATTCGCTGATGATACTGGCATCTTTTCATCGCATGAATTTAGTCTCAACATTGAGACAAATTTACAACATGCACTTGAACTGATGATGCATTATTATCAAAAGTGGAAAATTAAGCTGAATGCTGAGAAATTACAAGCTATCTTTTTCAGCCGAAAAAGAAAGTCTTGCTATCTCCCCAGCAATCAGATTATTGTTAATGGTGTTAATGTCAAATGGGACTCGAGTGTGAAATATTTAGGGGTTTATCTAGACCAAAAACTTACATTTAAGGAACATATTGCTCAAACGCTGCGCAAAGTAAACATAGCAATCAATATGCTATATCCATTCATAAATAGAAAGTCCGGTCTAAACAACACTAACAAAATAATAATTCACAAGGTAATATTCCAAGCAATCCTTCTCTATGGATGCCAAGTGTGGGGAAATTGTTCCAAATGTCATCTTAAAAAACTTCAAGTTTCACAGAACAAGTTACTTAAAATGATGCTTAATCTTTCTCGATACCATTCTACACTGGACTTACATGCAAGAGCAAATGTTGAAATGATCTCTGAAAGAATAGTTAAACTTAACAATTCATTTTTGCGAAATTGTGAAATTCCTGACAATCCATTAATTAATCAATTGTTTTCTTAACCATATTTTTGATGTTATCTACTTGTTATTATAAGATCCTTATATGTTTACATGTTTACGTGTACTTATTTATTTATTTATTTATTTATTTATTTTTTTTAAATTTATTTATTTATTTATTTATTTATTTATTTATTTATTTATTTATTTATTTATTTATTTATTTATTTATTTATTTATTTATTTATTTATTTATTTATTTATTTATTTATTTATTTATTTATTTATTTATTTATTTATTTATTTATTTATTTACTTATTTATTATTGTAACCTTTTATTATTTTTCTTTTCTTTGTAAATTTACATTACATATTTATTTACATGTTGTTTCATTTATGTATCACGTTCATATTTGAACATACGTTTATTTATTTATTTATTTATTTATTTATTTACATACTGTTTATTTATTTAGTCATTTACTCATTTGTTTTTCTTATTAATTAACTATTGTATTTATTTAATTATATATTTCATACAAATATGTATTCATCTATCTACTAACAAAGTACTAATATACATTTATAAATTAATTTATTATTATTATTCACTAACCCAATTTCATACTAACCTTCTTCATTACTATAGTTGTGAAGTTGAATTTCTAATTCGAGTCCAAATGTACCTGATTTTTTTTTTTTTGTTCTTATTTTGTATTGAAGGTTTTATTTGTACTTTCCTTCAAAGTAAATTCTTTATTTTTTTTGTAAACTTTATTTATATTAAAATACTTATTCAGTAGAAAGATATTATTATAGCATATCAAATCTCTGTGTGTAAACTGTGCGGTAGCTTACCAAATGTATATCTAAATACCGAAAATAAAAATCTATCTATCTATCAATTTAAATTTCACGAAATTTTTGAACCGTTCAACATAGCAACTTGTGTTGGTATATGCCGTATATTATAAAATTATTTTCGATAAAATGAAATAAAATTGTTCGAATAAATTTCTTTTACAAATTGTATTCCTACATTATTTTTCCTTAGCAACATTTTGAAGATGTAGAGATAGATATAGAATAAAATTAAGAACAGTAGCGTATGTACCTAGAAAAATTTCAATATGTCAACAAAATCGAAAAATTTCGTAAAAATATTACCTATTATGTACTTATTTGCAAGCTGCTTTTATTTTCTTGACCGTTAACTTACTTGTTGGGCCCGAGAAAATTTTCTTTCTCAAAATGAAAAAAAAAAAAAATAGTTGAAAATCCCGATCATTTTAAATTTTCCAATAAAATTGTCTCTATTGTATTAACAAGACGTTCTTCTATTGTATGTGGCTTTTTTCCTGTTTCAAATGAACTAATTCTTGTAGTTAGTTTATCTATTCTATCCAACGATTGCACAAAAAGCTATCATTCATCACTTGATACTTATTGTCTGCTTATTTTTTCCGTAGGTATGTACATACCTATAAACGTATTTCCATACAAAAGTGAAAGTACTTTCTAATAGAACGAGTATTTAAGGCTTAGTTCTAAGAAAAAGTGAGTTCTTCTTTGTGAATTGAGTACTTTTTTTATCTGATGTTGAGTGATATTCACTTTTAAAACTTTTGTACAGTAAAAATAGGTTTTGAATGGATTTTGAGAAAAGTAGACGGCGCGCGGCGCAGCACTTAAGTTATCGGTGTATAATATAGTCCTAATGTGGCTCTTGAAGAGTCACTGCACTCAGTCTGATGAATGGCAGTATCATTTATCTTTCACTTTTTCAGTACCTTCATTGATAAGCACACTGACTAGCTGCATGCCAGTAGATACTATAGGTAAGGTACTGTATACCATAGGTAATTATATGGCATTTTAGAACCTTGGAGAATATTTTAAAATGATGTTCCAACCGTTAGGATTTGTCTTGAAGGGTGTTTATTTTCGCAATGTTACGATTTTCCAGAATAGTTTCTTTTAATCCAGAAAAATTCAAATTTTGATCGAAGCGGCACGGCCTAACTTTATATATCTAAGTAGTTTGTAATAAGATAATAAAAACGAGAGTTCATCCACATTTTACAGTTTCTAGGATCTTCTAATGTATTTTATAGTTATTAGATTATCCTTTTAAAGGTTGGTGCAATGCAACATTATTTTTAGTTTTTTTTCTTAATTCTCAAAATTAAACAAATCAATAATAATCGATTAAGTATATTGTTTAAGTATATACGAAAATAATATAATACAGAGCATTTTGCCTATTTTAAATGAATTCAGCAACTCTGATACTATATGTAAGTATGTATATATTAACATTTTATCAAAGACAAAATCGCAAAAAGTATACTTTATCATTTTAGTATCATAAAAACCCAAACGTCACATGACTTTTATTAATGTCATAACAGAATGTTTGCTAATGAACCGTCAATGAACTTCGGTTGTTTTTTAAATTTCTATTGGAAGTGCCGTTATTTTTTAATATTTTATCATATAGTATTAGTTTGTACCAAATTTCAAAAACATGTAAATCCGTTGTTTAAATATTTAATTTTCAAAAAAACATTTTGTTTTTTTTTTTAACTCAATGATTTTTTTAGAAAAAAAAAATTAATACTTTTTATAAATTTTAGCTGATTTGCATAAAAATTTTGATTATAATCAAATGAAACGTTTTGAAAAACATCAAAACTCAAAAAAAATGATTCTTTTTTTTCATATACACTAAGTCTCAGCCAAATCCACTTAAGCTGTAGCAAAATCTCGAATTCGATTTTCACGTATCCAAAAATTTTCATATAGTACCTATAGCTAGTTAAATGGTTGAAGACAATGCCGAAAAAATTATTTAAAAAAATTGTTAAGAAATATATTGATCAAAAATTAGTCAAAAAAATATTGTTAAAAAAAATTCATCGAAAATTATGAAAAAAGAGTTTGTACCAAGTGGATAATTTTTTGAACCACGAAAATAAAAATTGGTCAATGATCATGCAGCCCCAAAATGGGTTACATAATTTCGACCTTAGTCAAAAAAATCTTGTCAAGAAACAGCTAAGTGGAAATTTATCTGAACGTTGAGAATAAAAGTTGGTCCAAAAACTAATTTGTGAAAAAAGTCTTCGAAAAAATTTTCGTCCTCAAAAAAATTGTTGTCAAAATAAAATCTGTGAAAAAATTTTTGTCGGAACTCCAAGTACATGTTGTCAGCAACCTAATATTACAATTACATTGTGCTATGCAATATAAGACCACGTCTACCTCAAATTAGAAGACAATACTTCAAAACATATAATTCTAACATTTCTTTAATTTAATTTGAAACAGTTAAAACTTTCAAACAACGAAATTGTATTCTCATTCAATAAGCGGCTAAATATAAATTTTAAAATGAAAGCTGAATAATAGAGTAGAGTAGGTGATTAATATTATATACCTGGGTACTTTTCGGATGAAATTAATATTTTATAAAAAATTTAATTCAACAGTATAACTCATTACACATTCCGATATTGGTTTTATAATGAAGTTTTTTTAAATTCGTTTATAAACAACAAGCTCTTTTTAAAATAAACCTGTTTCTTATTTATTTATTCGTTGAACGAATAAATATGTTGCATTCAGTGTAATAATTTTGCAGATATTTTCTTCTTTTTTTTGTTGACATCAAAAGCTCGATTCGACGATTTTGAACCACGTTGCTTTATCGAGCATGACACGTAAACAAACAGAAACGGTTTCATATTGATTCTATTATGCAGTTATGAATCATTCGTGCCCACCTTGTTTTGTATGCGATTGCATCATATATGCACGTTTATTATATATTTATATACTCTTATCACACACTTCTTGACAACTTGGAAAAAGGTATACCTTTAACTTTGCATACAAATTTGTGGCATATTCGGTATTATGAGGGAGTCCTATATACCAACACATCAGATCGTAGAAGCTAAAAATCGATTAGCCTAAAGGGTTGTTACCTTATCAGCCCGAAAGATGACTCTATTAAGATTGTAAATGTGTTATCGGGTGAAATTAAATTTCAATATCCAATATTCAAAGCAGGAAACGCATTTTTTTGCTTGTTGGCTTCGTTTTTTGGAGATAAAATCCAGAACTCTGGTAAAGCTCTTTTAAATTTCGTTACAATCAACAGGGCAGAAATATGAAACAGCAGTTTCATGAGAAGAACAGAGGCAGGAGTAGATAAAAAGTTTCGGTCTCCGGTGCTGCGACTTTTGTCTCTTTTTTTTCGAGACTCATTTGATGTTGCTGTGTCGTCAAATTATACATCTACCTCGTATGCACGATATAAATTCAAGTGACGACGCTTTGTTCATTTTGAAATTGTGTAGTAAAATACGAGTATGTAAATCTTTAAAATACGAGTATTTGTTTGAGACATTTATGAGCTACACATTTATCATTTATAGCTTTAGCAATAGTTAAAGTACATTAAAGGTCTAAGCCGACTTGGAACTACATATACATATATTCATATATCCAACTATACGTTGAACTGTGTTGGTTCTATAATTCCGGGGTACATCGCAAAAATGTGTGATATTCTGAAATTAAAATGGTATTGTTACTCAAAGTCAGAACATTAACAGTTTTAAAAATATTGTAAGATCTGACAATTTTCTGCACTAAACTTAAAGCACGAAAAACAGAGCAGCACCCTCTTTCTTTAGGTCGTAACCTGAGAGATAGGGGGTGATAAAATTGCCAAACATATGTTTTCTATATTTCGATATAAAAAACTAATAAATTCCATAAAACTTAATTACAATATTTTGTAGATGTAAGAACAAGTTTTTAATATTAATCCCTTAAACATTTTCTCTTCTTTTCATTCTTATTTCAAACATTTTGAAAAAATGTCCACTCCTATCGGTTGTAGGGAAAAAAACAAATATTAAGTTTGAAATATAATTTTGAACATTTAATGTCTTATGCCCGAATAACTCTAGTTTTTGATTAGAAAGATAGAGGGCGAGAAATTTCAAAAAAAAAACTGCTTTTTTATGTTTTAATTTGTTGTGGTATGAACTTCTAAGACACGAAAATTTCAGCCTTAATATTTGTTGCTTGTACACTTTTTTTCTTGGTTTGTAACTTTTCAGATTGTCATTAAAAAAAAAAAAGATAAATGTTTTATTAACAAATTGCTGTAATTTTACGTGTTTAATGATGTTAAGTGCATTCAAATAAATTAGGTTTATTTTAATATTTATATCTAAGTATAACCTTTTTTGTAAGAAAACTATTTTTAAATTAATTGAACTGAGAAAATATATGAAAAAGCATTTAATTCATTTTTTTTATTGCTAAAATAGGCCAAGAACCAGATACAACTGATGTATCGAAAAAATACGAATAATTACGAGACAAAATAGAGAACCAAAAATCTGTTTTTGGAGTTAAATAAGATTTGTTATAAAAGATATATGAAATATAATTTTTTCTCAAAGCAATTGAACTGCTTTGAAGAAAATTATTTACTATATTCACATTCACATTATTAATGTAATAAAAACAAGAAACAAATACAGATCCTTGTGGGTTAGAACCAGAGTTCAGTCATATTTTTTAGAAATGAAGCTTTTAAATAATATAATCAAAACGTTAGTGTCAGAACACAGAAATAAATCCTGGAATAATAAACTCCGTAGTTTGGACAAGGCAAGTAAACCATTTTGAAACATTGCTAAGGTTATTAAAAAGAAAAATTGTAATATTCCTGCTTTCAAAATGGGTGACACAATTTTGGTATCTAACTCGGAAAAGGTTAATGCTTTGGCTAGTGAATTCTCTGCAAATCACTTAATAACAAGCAATATAAGAGGACAATCCGATCTTGAACTTGCTGGAGAGCAGAGTTGTAATGCAATTGATTCGTCCATGCCTGATTTTCAAGAAAATTTGGTCACTCTAGATGATTTAATATATATACTCTTAGGTTTAAAAATATCAAAGGCCCCTGGTTTTGACGGCATAAGAAACATATATTTAAAAAAACTACCAACAGTGGGTATCAAATATCTTTTAAATATTTTTAATGGTTGCTTTAATTTAGGCTATTTTCCTAAAGTTTTTAAAAATTCTAAGGTATTGCCAATTGCCTGGAAAGAATTCTTCTACACCATCCAGCTATAGGCCAATCAGCTTATTGAGTACAATCAGCAAATGCCTGGAAAAACTTATTAAAAATAATCTTGCCAGTCATATAAATTTGCACAATATCTTGCCAGTAGAGCAATTTGGATTTAGATGCCATCACAGTACTGTTCATCAGATTCATCGAATTACTAGGGACATTAAAAATAATTTTGAATCAGGGGAAAGCACTGGTTTAGTTTTACTTGACATCGAAAAGGCTTTCGATACGGTATGGCACAAAGCTCTGGTTCATAAATTAAGCATTTTGAATTTTCCTCAATACATAATCAAAATAATTTATTCCTTTTTAGTTAATCGAACGTTTAAAGTTTTTATTAATGCTGCATATTCTGATTCAAAAGCCATTCTAGCTGGTGTTCCGCAAGGGTCTGTTTTGGGGCCAATTTTGTATAACTTATTCACATCTGACTTTCCTAAGCTCAGCGGCTGTGAAGTCGCTATCTTTGCAGATGATACTTGCATTTATTCAGCGGATTCACTGGGTTTTGTTATTGAAACTAATTTGCAATCTGCCTTGGATAATGTTCAAATGTATTATAAATGGAAAATCAAATTGAATACTGGTAAGACTCAAGCCGTCTTTTTCACAAGAAAAAGAAAGGCTTGTTTTCTACCCAGCAGAAGGTTAAGAATAAATGGCAATCATACAGAATGGAAATCTTGTGCAAAATATTTGGGAGTGCATCTTGACAAAACTCTAAATTTTGGATTGCATATTCAACAAACCATAAATAAGATTAATTTAACCATTAAGATACTTTATCCCTTTATTAATAGAAATTCAAAGCTAAGTGATGAGAATAAATTATTAATTTATAAGGTAATTTTCCAAAGTATTATACTTTACGGATCACCTTTGTGGGAAAATGTGCTAAAAGTCATTTACTTAGGTTGCAGAGAATGCAAAATAAAATATTGAAAATGATTCTTAATTTACCTTGGCATTATTCAACTGAAGAATTACATAATATTACAAACATTGAAAGAATTTCGAATAGAGTTTTAAATCTATTGGATCGCTACAACTTATCCTGTAGTATATCTGAAAACTACCTCATTTCAAATTTGGCTTTGTAAAATTTATACAAAAGATACATTTATTTTAAGAAATGCATTATTTATGAATAGATAAATACATTTATTTATTAATTTTAATTTTGTCTGTGATATATATATATAAGTATATTATTTATTAAATAATGAATAAATTAACATTCTTTTTTTCACTGTGATATATTTATTATTTATTTATTTAATTATTTATTTATACATTATTTATTTATTCATATATTTATTTATTTATTTATGATTAATTAATTTATTTATTTATTTATTTATGTATTTATTTTTTTTTGTTATTTATTTATTTATTTATCTAATTTTTTTGTTTGTTGGTTTATTTATTTATTTATTTATTTATTTATTTATGTATTTAGTTAATTATTTAATTACTTTTCATGTTAGTATTTGTTACAGAAATTTATATATCTACATATTAAATCAAATTCTTAATAATTTATACTAATTTGTTTTGAGCCTATTATTTAATTATTAACTATTTAATTTATTTATTTACTCTACGTATCTATTCATCCCTTGTTAAAAGTCGTTAATTTGTTTGAGGTCTTTTTGTTCCTCCCTTTCTCTCCATCTCATCTGTTTAAAGAAGGTTTTTTTTTGTGTAGCTTTTCCTTCTATCAAGTAATTATGATCTTATATATTCAATAACATTGTTATTAATTTTTCAGTAGTAAGGTAGCTTTATATCAAATCTCTGTAAATTGTGCAATATAGGTTAAATGAAAAAAAAGTGTAATAATTCAGCTACAATAAAGAAATAATAATAATAATTTACTATATTTTGCCTTTAAAAAAGCTATTGCACAACCTAGAAGGTATTGTCGTTTTTTTTTCTATTTTAAGTTATATTTTTAAAATGTCCCTTCCAACAACAATTTATCCAACATCATAAAGTATGCAGGTAAGATTGTTGATTTTATATACTATTTAAGGTAGTAAAATCTTTGGTAAAATAATTTGAAAAATAGATATCTAAAGACCCTTTTATCCGTTTTATACCCACTTTGGAAAATAAACATTAATTATTTCTGCCTTATTATTGCCGGACCGATACAGAAACTAATATTCACAAATTAAATGTCAAAATTGTATATTAAGAATATTGTGCGTCCATTACGAGGAATTACATTCTAAGTTAATTAACGATTAGCTCCTACAAAAATTATGGGCTATACGTGAAAGCCCTCTTTAATAAGTAATCTAAATAAGTGCTATTAAAGACGTTTTATTTACAAAATGTTGCTATGTTTACCCATTTATCCATTTAAACGCTTTCTTTTCACCCAGACATCAAAACTCGTCCAACTCTCTTTGTATTTTTCAAAGTGTAATTAACCTTTGTAGCTAATCATTCTGTTGTTGCTTTTGCATTCGTTGTTGGGGTGCGATGCTGTTGCTGTGTGCCGGAATTTAAATCTGAAAATAAGAAGCTAATACTGAAATTTTAGTTTGAGAAAACTTCTTTCCTGATGGAAATTGACTAACTTTTTTGAATAATATTATCCCACTGGCATTTTTAATGTCATTTGAAGGTATAGGGATAATTGAGGCAGGTAAGTGTTATGGTTATACTATATACTTTGTACTTCTAACTTTCTGGTTATGATTTTGTGAGGTGAACTTTCATTGTTGTTTCCGAAGTCAAATAAAAACTTTTAAATTACGCACACATTCCCAATATCTAAATCTTTGCATAAATATCATAAGGAAATGGTAAAAATGATTACACATTAAAAAAACTTATCCTTTTTCGTTATATTTATTTATAACTAGTTCGTTATAGGGCACCTAAGGTGCAATTGTCTTCTTACTATTGTCAAATTACTTTTTGGAGGCACTGCCCTGCTCATGCAACACCGTTGTTCCGCTTGGGATATGTTAAGTCACTAGGCAGGTGCTAAGAAATTTTCAAAAAGAAGGTTTTTTAATGTTAAAAGAAACTCATGGTGGCTAAATGGCGAAATAAAATGTTGGGAAAGCAAAACTTTGTCGACACATTTTTTTTAACCAAATAAGTTTGTCAAAACAAAATGTTAGAAAAAAAATTGGGCAACAGAAATTGCCAGGAATCAAGCAGGTGGAAATGTTTTTGTCGGAATAAGTTTTATCCAAAAAAAAATTATCAAAAACAGTAGGAAATTGGTCAAAAAAAAGTTTTCAGGACACAACAAAGTGTAAAAATTTTTTTTGTACCCTGAAATAAAAATTTGTTAAAAAGGAATTGTGAAAAAAAAAGTTTAATCAAAAATGTGTGGAAAAAAAAATTTTAAAACATCATTGCAAAAAAACTTGATCAGCTAAAATTCTATAAAAAATTGTGAAAAACGAGTATTCAAATTGTCCAAAAAATATATTTAAAAAAAAAATGTTTTGTCGAAAAAAATATTCATCTGCAAAAAGAATGGTGGAAAATTTTGTTGGAAAAACCAAGTGGAAAATTTCCCAATTTTATGCTTTTATTCGAATTTTAAATAAAAAATCAATTTTCTTTATTAAAAACGAATGTATAGTTTGAAATTTGTTTTTATTAAATATAATATGTATTTAAAAGTATTATAAAAACAAAAACTGGTATTTTTCAGTTACATCAGATGGACCATCAATTTTTAGATCAAACTAAGTTCTTAGATGATTTTGCAACTCATATAAGGATTTTTATCCTCTTTTATATTTGAAAATGATATCTGCATTATGTTTATTATAAGGTGTGAATTGGGTTAATTTTTATTTAATTGCGTGATGTAGTAAACTTCTGAAATAAATGAACCTCCCTAACTCATTATCACCCTTATAATTAATGCACATACTCTGCTCAGCTTAACACTTTGTACTTTAAAACGGAAAAGCTTTTGATAAAATTAATTTGCTATTTGCATTTGTTAATCTACCATAGATCCGACGCGAAGTTCAAATTGTTGTTTATAATATTAAAACAATGGCCCCACATCCTGTACCCAGTTATAATATTTAAGCAATTCAAACTTGTGTAACATCTGTCATTAATCCCGTTGAATTTAGTTTCCAAGTTACGAGCAAATGAACGCCATGGCTATACTATACGTTTATAATGCAGAGGCATTCGACCAACATTCTGTTGCATTAAAGTATTTTACTGGACTTAATTGGATAGAGAGTGCCATTGCACAAATGCAATTGCAACGAGTTTAATGTTGATTGATGGTGATTTTAAACAGTAAAATAAGAGATAAGGCAGAATGAGTGCACAAGGCTTGATAGAAGCTCTTATTTGTTTTTTATTATTATTTTTATTTTTAAAGTAGGTAAATATCTGTATCAGGTGTGTTACGGTGAGTGCTGGATTTTTAGTTTAAAAAAAAAGCTTTGTCAAGAATAAGCTAAAATTGAACCGCTGCAAAAGTAGCCTCCAGAAAAGTCTAGAATATACTTTCAGATTATTTTTGGGGGAGGGCAGCAATTTTCTAAATCACCTTCAATGGGTCATATGCCTAAAAAAATTTATATGCTTTTACTTGAAAATGTTTGTAGCAGTTAGTACAAATTAACGACTAACTAGCACATCAATTTAAAAATAAATACATTTGTTTTATTTATTCATATGGCTTAAGGCAATGTTGAAGCTTGTTTTAAAGTCAAAAATCGGCTTTGTTACAACATAATTTTAACAAACTACTCATAAGTGTTCAAACTCAAAAAACATATATATTTTTTTGCTGATTTTTTTTTTTATTAACATACGAGTATGTAGGTATGTATGAACTTTCTTCTTTTATTTAGCAGTATACCTCTTCAACATTTCTTATTTACCTTTAACTCTATCTACTTTGATACAATTTTTAACGCAGTAGTTGTCTCTGCATTATTTATCTACTATTATATCAAAGCTATATATGCAAATCATTTATTAAAAATGTTTAATATATTAATTCAAATATTTGTTTTAATTTTGTTTTTCAGATATACAATATTTACACCGAATTTTTTTAACAACACGTAAGTACCTACATTTTACAAATCTCAATTAGAAGAAAAGTTTTTTAATTAAAATTGAATAAGCAATACAAGTTGCTAGGTTTTAATTCACAATAAGTTATTTCGAAATTCGGAAAGATAACAAAAATAAAATTCATAAATTCAAATTAGCAAATACAGTGGGCTTATTAAACAAATATGTGCAAAAACGAGTTTATGATTTATATAGTATTGAATACATAGATAATTGATATGGATATGATTGTACTCATCATTTAACTGAATTTGATTGCTAAAAAATAAAGAAGTGTGCTTCGAAATAATTGGCTAAGCCAGATATTTTTTAATCAAGAAATTTACAGAAAAGATTACTAAAGTAAAACTTAAAAAAAAATAAAAAAAATCCATTTTTTTAATGGTTTTGGCAGTAAAACATTTTATTTATTATTATTATTAAAAAAAATTCTTTTAGCTTGTACCTATACTAGGTATACAAAAAATTGGTTATTAGTAAAAATTTAATTAATTTAAAATAAAAATTTACATAATTTTTATTTAATAATAATATTAACTATTTTTTAATTTTGTGGAAAAAACCGGATCACAGGGTATTCCAAACTAATTCTTATACTCTTAAATATATAAGAAAGTATCGAACTCAATTTCGATATTGGTATTTAAAGGATTGTGGAAGTAGGCGAAAGATCAAAATCATACTAGTAAAAATTATTAGAAAAACACGATGTTCAAACAATAAATAATATTTGAAAAAACATGTTTTTTTTTCTTAAAATCTCAAGAATGTCAAGAAAAAACATACATTTTTTCCTCAAAAAAGAAACATAATTGATTGTCAGTTTTAGTTTTTTGGGGACAATGAGCATAGGAAAATATAAATAAAGTCCAATAAACAGTCCAATTCGAAAAATTAGACTTTCTTAAAAAATATTTTGAAACAGTTTTCATTTGTTGGAATTAAAGCCAAAAAATAATCTGGAACAACGAACACTCTAGTGTACCTACTATAATATTATCAAAGGGCACATTGTGAAAGCTGCTTTTAAAATAGAAAGTCGCATATTCAAGAAGCATAAAATTCCAGTGAGAGGATATTTTGTAGCATATCATGAATCCAAACCTTAACCTTCCTGTTTCCTTTCTTTTCGTTCTGGTTTTAAAGCCTTCAATGAGCCCAGATCTGAATATTTGACAAGAAGACTCAATTTTATAAGAATCTTTCCGGTCACTTATACCCAAAACTAATATTTAATTCCGAGCAATAATCTATGCACATTATAATATCCTGTCTGCAACAGCTTGTTTCTTAAAAAAAAAAAAACAGATTTTTTCGATGTAAACATTATAAATACAACGTTCTTAAAAGCTCTTTGGGTCATGATTATCAGCATATTGTTATGCTAGGCAAGATATATCTACATAAACCGGCCAAGTCCTAGAGAAAAGGGAAAACTAACACAACTTATTGTTCAACACTATTATAGTACCGCACGGATAAATTGAGATGTCCTTGAATAATACTTAAGCCTTTTTGAATATTGATTTAAAAACCAACGACAATTCTGAATACGAATACAAGCGATTTGGTATATTATATTTTTTTTTTCTCCAAAAGCCGGGTTCTGATGTACGAGTATGTATGAACCTACAATAATAAAAAAAAAACTTTCCAATTTGTCTTTTAACTCTTGGATTGATATTCCCTGCTGCTAAGAATGTCCAATAAAGTGGCATTAGGTACCAAATGGCCTTTCAAGATGTCATGTATAAAAGTTGAAACCACCCACTACATATTATCTGATTCAAATATAATGATAAAGAAAAATTTATACATAACTACATCTGTTTGGACTTTTCGAGAATTTCAAGCACGAAATCGAAGACCCTTATAAGGGCGATTTATTCAAGCAATCGATTAATTGGACCGAAAATTCGTTTTGTCTTTTTATTAAATAAATCTGTAAATGGTATATAGTCTTATTGAGTAATAGGCAGCAAGCTTCTATTGTAATTCCGTTTTGAAATCTTTTGGATTGATGTTAATTTATCCTTACATACATACAAACAAAGGTAGTTCGATAAAAAAAAAGGTAGAGGTTTTCCGAGTGGGAATATAAAATTTTTGAAAGGTGAATGGAAAATATAAAACAGGGTGTGTTGTATTCTGCTATTTTTTTGCATATAAAGAAATTTTTTAAGACGTTCGAAGTGTTTTGGATTAGTGTGGTATTAAACCTGTTATTTAACATTCAATCAAAATTCAAACATTTATTTTTAACGTCAGATTCAAAAAAAGTAACCAGAAAAAATAAATGAAACCTTATAACAAGACACTAGATTTTATTTCGAGATTTTGAACGAAAAATTGGTTGTATACAGTTGTGTACAGTTTGTCAAATTTTCGGAACATTTGGCTTTAAACTGTGAACCTATTTGATTTAACCTAACTGTTCTGGAAAAATTACAACATTAAAACAATTAGGATTTATTATAATTTCGAGATTAGATTACCTATCAACTGTTACATTTGTTTGAAGCTATAAATCTAAAAATATTTTAAAATAATAAAAAAATATAAACAACTTAACCCCATGGCAAAATAGAAGAACTTTTTGGACTGGCTTTTCCGGATTTGGTCTATATCTCCATGAAATCACCATCATCTTTATCCACTAAAGACATAATTGATATTTTCTCAGCTCCAAAAATTAACGGTTCTAATCATATAACCGTACTACAAAACTTATTTATCTTGAAAACGACTCTTACGATTTTGAGTATACATTTTTTCTGTGGGGTTTTGTAAAAAATAATAATTTGCCATAGAAGCGTATTTTGGGGTTTCAATTTTGTCAAAAATTTTGAAAAAAAAATTATTTCTCTGGATTTTTGAAAAAAAAAATTATAAAATAATTTAACATTTTGAAAACTTGTCGAAATTTTTTTAAATTTTGTTTTTGCCTGTATACTACTACTTTAATAGCAAACTTAAATTTTTTTTTTCAAATTTTTTATTTTTCTTAAAAAACGCTATAACGATTTTTGAAAAATAAACTACAAAAATTCGTATTTTCCTGATCTTATGTATGTATCTTCTACAGTTTTGAGACATTTTTTATATTATTTCAATTCAAATAAGAATAATTGTATGGTTTTTCATATTGACATAATGACATTTTTGTTTTTTGTAATTACCTTTGTTTTTTATTTACTAACAAAATAAATAATTATACAATTTTTGTCGTTTTCCATTGGATCTTCACTCTGTTTATTCAAATGGAATATACAAAAAAACTGGCGCAATCTCTTCACTCCTTGTTTCCTCATGGAGGGTTGGGACTGTTCCATTTTTATCATATTTCGTACGAATACAAAATGTGGTTTAAAAAAAAATAATTTAGCATAGCATTATTTTATCTTAATCATGTATTAATTTTTAGTTGAATTTTAAAAAAATGACATACGTTACAGTATATAGAATTTTACAATTTTAAAATAATTTAAAATTTTATAGACTCCGGAATCACTCGTAGCTCGAAAATGATTTTTTGAGTTATGCAATTTTTGCACCGAATTTTCTTGTACTTCCATAGTCACATTGTCTCAAGCGAAATTTCATGAAGATCTAAATGATGAAACGTAAGCACCCTGTTCAAAATAAATCGTTTTATTGCTATTTCTCAAATAAGAACTTCTGTGTTCAAATAAAATTTGAATCTAAATAAAGATTATCTTCGGCTCCCTCTCGTTCAACCTTAATAGTCTTCATTATAGATATATTATGTAAGTATGTCCTTTTCATAAAGGACAAATATTGGTTACAAAGTAAAATCAAACCTTAGAGAAATTATAAAAATTAATTTTCGTTGTACCACTGATCTACAGAGTGCCCATTAATGGAATATAAAATAGCTTTTATCCAAAACATTGTTTTTTTTTTATTTTAATTTTCTGAGTGGTCATATATAATAATAATTTTCTTTTTTTGATTTTTTTCTTTGGTCGAAGTAATTCAAAATCTTATTGGGGGTATTTTTTACGGTATGGATAGTTTTTGAATTTACTGACATTTTTGTTCTTTCATTTTACTGACTGTGTTAAGATTATTTTTGTACATTTTGTGTCATCGCTAAATTTTTATTCGGTTAAAAATATTTTATTTTACAAGAATATGTTTTTAATCATAAATTAATGATGTTGCTAATACACTCTTGAAATTTTTGATTAAAAATACATTTTCAAAGCTGTATTTCTAAAATACAATGCTCATTTGAAAAAAAAATAGACATAAATTTCTTTCGGCCGAACTGAGTTTTCCTTGTCAAGACTAAAATAATCTATTTGAGCAAAACTAGACAACAACGACAACAACTATCTTCCTTATTTGTCAAAAAAAGTAACACAATACAAGGATACATCGGTAACAGGGACATTTGCAAAAATATCGCCTTTTTATCAATTGTGTGTACCGAGTGCACCAGGCGTATACTCACTTTTATATTATTATTTTTTTTCAAATTTTACTCCACGTTTGTTATTAAACGTAACCATACGAATGTCATAGCCTTAAACTTTAAAAGCAAGTATAAGTAGGTATTTGCGACTTTTATCGGCCCTTCAATTTATTCAATTCAAAAACAACCTGAAAGGTAGGCATTAGATTTTCTCGAAAAAAAAACGTAATATGACACCAATTTTAACTTCTTTCCTAAAAGACAAGTACCTATCTAATTGTTGTTGAACTTGAATTATTGATTCTTATATTTACTTTATCTTCGATGATGACTGCTTTTTACAAGGTATTCTTACTTAATTATAATATTATTTATACAATTTGCATTTAGAATAAATAGATGTAGAATAAGAATGAAAATAGGGGATACAATAACGAGGAACAATGGACGAGATTATTTTATCAAACAAAGGGTACCTATCAAGTGCGCAATTATACTAAGAAAATAAGTTTTTAATAATTTATCAGAATATAAAATCAAGCAACAGAGATTAGACTATTGATTTTAAAATTTTAGGTTGTATTGACTTAATTCAAAAAGCAAACAAAAAAAGAAACAGGGGCATTAGAATTGCTTATTCAAACGAAAAATTGGTGATTAATGAAAACAATGCAAATTATACAAGGCCTCTTGAGTTGATAAATACAGATGTTAAGACCATCAAGTAATGAATTAAACAGATGTTAATTTAGCACATTTTTTAGATACCAGAAGATAGACATGTTTAGCTGAAAGAAACGTTGAAATATTTAAATTTATACTAGAGGCTGGCAAAATTTTCTAAAAAACAAATAAAATTTTTGTATGATTTTATGGAAGCAATAATAATAGAGGATAGAAGTCAAGAAGTTTTGAATAAAAACAATAAATCATTTTTTAAACTATTTTTTAAGACTTCTTAAAAAGTTAGAAGGAATGAGTTTTTAGATAGTATTATTGACAGAAAAATGTTAAATTTTGAGATAAAATGGTAATTTTTGACGTCTGTAAAGTTAGCAAACCAAAATAGGCATTTAAATTGGAATATTATGCTCGTTTTGAGAAATTTTTGATCGGTGTTGAGTGGTATTTTTATGCTGCTGTATAATGTGCTAGAAAAACATCGCTTGTTCAATGTTGACTCATTTTGATGAAACTTACATTATAATTTTATGCACACTGAGTTATATTTAACTTAGTGTGCTTTGTAGTCCTAGCTTAAATTTCAGCACAACTTTGTCAATTATGATGGATGGATGGTAATTTTAGCGTTGTTACATTTTTTTGTTTTGGGATTTTTTTTTTATTGTAACTTTAAACTAGCAAAACATCACATAACTTTTAAATCGGTTTTTGATAAATTATTATTTATAAATGCAACTTTAAAATGCATACCTCATATAAAAAATCAAAACTTAAAAATTCAGTTCTATGGGACGTGCCTACCAGTTTTTCGAACAAAAAACAGTCTTAAATCATCTCCAATATTTTCAACATTTTCTAAAAGCTTTAAGTTTGTTCTTCAAAAATCAGTTTAAATCTTTCAAATATTGATAATGATAAAAAATAATTGTTGAGATAGTTGTGTCTAAAAAAACTAACGTAATAGAATTTTTTTGAGTTCGGTTTCAAACTACGCACATGTCAACTAATCATCCATTTTAAAGTTATAAATAATTTAATTTTCTACACAATGGAACTAAAATTTTTGTTATAAAACTTTAGAACATTAGAGGTTACTATTTGATGAATAAAGGTCATGGAACAGGAAATAATTAAGGTTGTGAAGATATACAATGTATTGATAAAACATTTATCTTTTGTAATAAGGTGAACCTAATTTTCATGCACATTGTAGAATGCCTTCTAAAAAATGCATCCCATCCAAAATGCTAGGATTCAGCAAAATTTGACATTGAACAATTCAACGAATTCAACGGACTAAAAATAATTTTTTATGTCGCAAGAAATCCTCTGGACTAGATATGAAACATGAGTTTAAAACAGTAAAAATAGAAGTTTCAATAAAAACAGATGATATTAAATGGATATAAATTTTATATTTTTAAAGAGGTAATAAAAAAATATTTTAGCCATGTTGAAGTAATTTTTGATATATCAATAATTGTTTTTTGAGGTAAGAAATAAATTTAAAAAACAACTTGAGATCCTTTATTGTAAGTTTTCCATTTGTATTTTAATTTTTTGCTATATCAAAAACCTTCTTATGTTTACTAAATCTATATCGCTAACAACAAGAAAAATTTACAATACCTACATAACTCATCGCATTTTGAAAATTGTGAAACCTAATTTGATAGCAAGATGTTTATATTCGAAAACTTCGATACAAGCATTCTATAATGTTTTCTAACGATCGTGCCAAATATATTGCTTTCTAATTTCCAAATTAAATATTTTTCAAGCACAATTCAAAAAAATATCAATTAATTTTTAATTAAAATTGGTTATAACTCTTTTAGTATAAGAAATAATTTTAAAAAAAACATGTTCAATACAAATTTATAGAACCCATTTTTCATGTCAAAATATATTTTTATTTCTTCAATAAAATAAAAATACATACGGTTGAAATGTGTGAAAAATTAATTCAGACTTTAATTTAAGATAGCGGTAACCCTGAATGTGGGAATTTCAGCAATAAGGTATTTTTTTAACAGAGAAATGAGAAAAAAACATTTTATCTAAAAGATGTCTAATATTTATGGGCATTGAAATATTCAATTTTATGATTTAAAACACAAAATTTTGAATGATTTCCTTTAATGGAAATACAACCGAGACTCTCGATAAGTCTCGGTCAAATAACTATACTCTGGCCTCGAACTCGTTTCGGATGTCTTATACTCGGTCCTTATTGAATGTGCATCAGAGTGTTAAAAAAATATAGTACCTTCGATACAGGCTCAAAAGTTGCAATTTTTTTGTTTGATCAAAATATTACTATTTATTTAGGGAGGCCAACGCACTTTTTTGTTTTCCAAAGGATGTTCTTATTACAAATATGGGAAATAGAAAAGTGCGTTGGGGAATGTCTAAACGTTAATATTATGGGTTCAAACGTGTTTTTTTTAACAAACCGAAACTTTTGAACTTGTATCAAATGAAATCAAATATTTTAAAAAATATAGAAGCAGTCTAATGTACTGTACATGTACTCGTAAACATGGACATATTAATACATTTTAATTAACATATAAATAATTGCTTTTGTTTGATAAGATACATCATTATATCTTACATCCATCATCTTTAAAATTTTTTCGTAAAGTATATAAACTTTAAAGTCACACAAACCCGTATCTCCTCTTCTAATAAAATTTAACCAAAATAAAAAAAAAATGTGCTAAAATTGTTTCCAAGCAAACATTTAAGCGGTTGGAAGAGCAGTTGAGTTAGGTACACAAAATAATTAATGTTTCCAATAAAATAAATGTTTAGCCCCCCCTGGATTCTAGGATGTCTTAATCTCAAGAGAAGCATATAGAAACATATATCGCTTGTAACATGATTATGAAAAGCATTTCTTAAAAAAAAATTTAACAAATTTCACGGATTATTATGTAACGATAATTAAAAATTTGGCATTCGGGAATTTAGCAAAGATCCCGAAATCTACAACCGACAAGCAAGTATTCATTAACACTTCCGCTGTTATTTTTTTTTTCCTTCTTTTGTGGTTACAAGTCACAACACAATAAAACTTTTCTTCAAAAGGAACGGAACGCATGTTTTCAAGACACCATATCTTTGTATTACTAAATATCTCCTATTAATCCAGAAGTTCAGCTAGAAGTGTGTGGGGCTTGCCCGCACAAGGAGTTGAAACATCAGGTGCTTCCTGTTGTCACGTTATTACAGATCACAGAAAGGAGGACTCCTCCACCAAGAGTTCAAGAGCAAAAGTTCAACAAGTCCTTTTATCACTTACAAGAACCAATGTACATATGTATAGGTAGGTTTATTTTATTTTTATTCATTGTATCCGTTTCCGAGTTTGCTTACATTTTGTCTTCGTTCCACCGTGGGGAGTATAAATAGTTTGTTCTTCACAAAAAACAATCTTGAATTATGTGGCTTCTCGCAGTTCTGTTAAAGTATATACAATATGGGCTGAAGTTAGAGGGTGCGTGGATGTGGATTGCAGTGATTAAAGGGTACGGGATGGATAATTTGGTATTTTCCATCGTCTGGCCGGTAGTTGTTGTGTCCCGTTGAGAGGTTGTTTCCGATTTGGTTTATGTTGTATAAACAACACTAAAGTGACAGGGCAAACAAGTTGTTGACATGGTAGTAGAGCTTTTAATTAGGTTGTTGCTTGTTGAATTAGAAGACCATAATCGGGTTTCTGAGATAATCCGGTAATATGGGTTGTTGAGGTTTTACTTTTTGGCACAGCGTGGAACCCTCAAATTTGGTAATGTATGATGGGTTATGTACGAGTGTACATAGTTAGTGGTTAGTTTGACATAGTCAATTGCTTGTGAAAGGATTTAAGAAAAATAAATACGTTTTTTGTTGGTTTATACATATAAAGTCGGAAGTTAGTTATTGATGCTGAATAAAAGGTAAGATGTGTACGATAAAATACCTTTACTGATTGGAGGTTACTTTGTATAGAATACATTTTTTCTAAACTCCTACGTAGGTACTCTTGATTTTTTTTTTGTCAACTCTTTGAATATTACACTTTTCATGACTTGAACATATTATTTTGAATTCAGTTGAGATATAAGGTTTTGGAACATGCTTAAAATCGTAAACTACATCACCCTAAATAAAATTGTTTCCTTTTACAGTCTTTTATACGTGTAGCTTGTGAAATATTGTGAGTGTTTGTCACAATTTTACTTTAGACCAATTTTAAGTTAAGCACAGAAAAATGTAGATACTACTTTGAAGTACAAAGAAATTTGCAACAACACATCGTTCTTTATTGATCATAAAAAAAGTTATATCATTTATTTGCTTCTGTAATTATGAAACCGAATCTATAAAGTAAAAAGTTTTTAAAGCTTAAATAATGGAACCGCGAATAGGATATCTCTTTATTTATTTTATTCGTTTCCTGATGTTCACAAAATTTATTTTATAGGGATAGCATATACAATTCGTTCTTACACATGCATGTGTCTCCAAAAATCTTTTTGATTTTTTTTAAGACCAAAATCATATTTGATTTTCAATGTTCACTAATTTTCACTAATTGTAATCAAAATTTTTATTTTAACGGCATCGATGGGCTATAATAAAATAAGAAGAAAATTGAAATTATTACATTATTAACGGTACCTGCGATACAAAAGTTAAGAAAACCCTCGCACAAAGTAAGCGCGAGCCAGTCGTACATTTTATTTTGGGGGTCTATCTCGCCTGCAACGGCAACGGTTTTGAAAAGCAGAAATTTGTAGTATAATCCTTAATTCAAATTAAATTATCTTTTCCCATAGTTTAAAAGAAAAAACACCTGTTAACTCAAATTTTTAATAAAAAAATTTTCAAAATTTTGAAATGAAGTGCTAAATTATATCATTAGTTCTGAATCGAATACAAAAACCTGAATGTCTTCTAGTTTTTGGAAAAAATTGAAAAGGATATTGTTTTTTTTTCCTTGCTTACATAAATACATTGCTAGCACCCAACATTACTCTTTCCTGTTATTGTCCCCTCTACAAAAACACGTTATCGGTTTTTTTTTTTGTTTTTCTAGATTTGTTCATTCGAGATTTTTGTCATTGTTTAAGTACGTAATGTTTTAAGTAGCTTCTCTTTTGTTGCATTTCAACAATTTGAGAATTTTATTATGCACTGCGTCAAATCATAAGCAATATATGTAGCTTATGATTTGACGCAGTAATTTGTAAAAAGAAAAATTTCTAATTTAAATTATTGATTGACTTTATAACTAAATAAAAAGTCTTTTTTCAGGTTTTTCGTGTTATATATTTTAAATATATAACATAAAATACCGATAAGTTCTTGTTTCTCTAAAAAGTTAATTCCATAAAAAACATAAGGGAAAAGGCATCTTCATATATGTAATAAAACTTTTTGACAAGGGAACATTTAAAACTACGAGTAAAAGCAGTTACTTAAGTAAAACCTAATTCCCAAAAATTAACTCAGTAAAACTTTAGGGTTTTTCTCCTGAAGCGAGGTCAATACTTTTTAAAAATACAAATCACATTTAAAATAGAAAACGTGCATTATGGTGTTTTTTATTTCCCAAACTAATTTTTTTTTTTAAGTTATATTTGATACAATAATGTCCTACAAAAATATATCCAATGAGAAAATGACTGTTAGGTTATGAACCCAGTATCTCCCCAAGGCAATATTTTTCCCAAAGAAAGGAATGGTTATACAACTAAATTAACGGCAAATTACAAAAATAGTAAACAATACAAACGAACTATGGATTTTTTGGGCTCAGTCTTGGACCATTCAAATACAAAGTCCCAAAACTTTTTCTTTTTTCTTCAAGGAGTAATTTGAGCAATAAATGATTTAAATGACATAGAGGTTAGATTTCGTAGACATGGTTGTTAATAAAGCACACTTAGAACAATATTAAGATCATTGTTATAAAACACGAAAAGAATGAGGAAATTATCCTTATTATGAAAATTATTCAGAACTTCTAATAAAACGAGATAGACGGTATATGTATGTATGTTTTCTCCGCCTCCTCTTCATCCATGGAGCTTCCACGGAATTCGTCCGAGAATACACTAAGCCTAAGGTATGTACTTAAAAGAAAAAGAAAAATATTATTTGGCATTAAGAGCTAATATACATATGTAATCAAATTAGACAAAATAAGTAAGCTGAATTTTTCATACCTGCAAGAGACTAACAGAAATACCCTATTTTGGAAAAACAAAATACATCATTCCTTCGAAACTATTCGCGTTTCGCGAACGAACTAGTCCAATGAAAAAACTTCTCGTTTACTTATTCTATTTAGTTCAATTTTCATATGATTGTGTTTCCCGAAGTCAACGTGATTTAACTCTAAATAAAATACGCATTTTTAGTTCACAAATTTTATAATAAGCAATTTAATCGTGACTTGACAAAAAAATCTTGCCTCCTTCGGCCGATCTTTGGTTATTAAATTTAAAAGACTAATAGCATGTTAAATTACGTAGATATGAAAGCGCGTTAATTATCCAGATACTTGGAGGTTGAATTAAAGGAAATGCAACTTTCACATTGAAGTTTAATGGAGCATGAAGTAAGTGTCAAAACTTCATATATGTATGTATTTTTCAATAACTGGCTTTTCAGCTTGTAAATAAACTAATACATGCTTGTTTAAATGTTTTTTTTTTGGATAGAAGAATATTGCAATTATTATTGGATATCTTAATACAAAAAAACCAGATGTGTACTGAATGTACCTATATGTAAAATGGTCCAAATGGAAATCGAAAACAATTCAAACACAGGCCGAACCGGATATTTTTCGTAAAAAACTATATTGAACTAAATTGAACAAAAATGAACAAAAATGAACAAACTAGCTCAGTAACGTGAAACTAATGAAAATTAACTGTCCAACTCAATATTTTCGAGATCTATAATATCAAAAAAAAATTAAGATAAATTGCATAATTTTTTCAAAAATTATTTTTGTATCAAATTAATATTGAAAAATATTTTGTTTTAGTATTTTAAAATATCAAAAATGTAGTATTTATATTATATGTGCCAAATTGATATTAAAAAACAGCACTTTTAAAATTTTATCATGGAAATGATATGATATATGAGAAGAGTTTGAAAAAGGACATACTTTGTGGGGCAAGCTTCTTTTTTTTTAATTCAACATTATTTTGGAAAACAAAAGTGGGTTACGCCACTATTGCACTGACAGCCTCATATATGAATAATGGAAATAATATTTTTGATATAAAAAATTGAAATTATTATGTAAAAAAAATCATAAAATTAATATTATATTATTTTCCTAACAGTACAAATGATACATACATAACATATATATCAGAACAACAACTTTGACTGTTGTATTATTGTATTAATTTATTACTATTATTATTGAAGTAAAAGTCGCACACAATCAAAAAAAAAAGAGTACGTATACGCGACGTAATACCCTAGTTTTGCAATAGCAGCCTTATTAATAATAACTGTATCGCATTCGTGATGCCCCTGGCATAGTAATAGATATTTAATAATTAAGTAAATCTGTTATGTAAAGCTACTAGCATTTATATCATAGTTGATTTTTTGCAATTCAATATCTTTTTGACATTGTTTATTGCTTCATCTAACTGATATTTACATACATAGGTACGAGTAGGTACAATACAAAAATGAAATTCATACTTACATACATACATAATACTTATAATCTTAAATAGACTACTGAATAAATTATGACGCAACAAGCGATTCCTTGCAAAAGTTTAATAATTAATGCTTGGTAAACTGAATACAATTTTATACTGCCTGAAAATTATTCAAAACAATTCTGAGGACAAGTTTTTGAAGTGGTTGGATATCTAAAATTCGAAGTAAACAATTATTGTGACCTTTCCCACAGTAAAACTTATGTCAAAAATTCATTTATTAAGTCCAATTGGAAACGATTTAGATTAAATTTTTTATTCTTGGAAACGATTTGACCAATTGAAATCATATTAGCATGATCACAGATGTTATGAGATAATACTTCATAGTTTTGCACGGATACAATAAGTGGCGTTATGGTCAAGTTGTTAGCAAATTATTGTATTCATAAAGCAAAGTCGTTCATACTCGAATTTTTTATTTGTTTATTGCAAGGAAACAAAATCACATAATATGTTCCCGGTAGAAGGCGCATATTATATTCTCAAATCGCTGTTTTTAGACTAAAAATACTGTGCAGCAGTTGATTTTTTTTCTATATTAAAAATAAAACAGGGTGACTTTGCATTCTTAATACAGAATTTAATAATACACAAATGCGACAATTAACAGATCCTTTTATCATTTTAAACTGTTATATCAAAACAGTAACGTATTTTTCAATAACATCTTAACATCTCTAACTAACTTTTAACTAAAAAAAATTCCAAAATGTGGAAGGTACCGTTACCTCCCATAGAATCATTTTTCTGATTTTCACAAAGTTTTTATGCAAAAGCATCTTAAATTAATAAAAAGAATATAATATTTAAATTTTCAAAAAACATTTATTTTTTCAAAATTAAATATTTAAAAAACGGCTCAATACATATTTTCGAAATTTGGTATGAATCAATTTTTTAATAATATCTTTAAAAATTTGAACACAAATTAATTTTATTTCCGAAAGTAACGCTTTCTCCAATACAAATTGTTGAAAATCCCGTTTAAAAAAATCTCAAATTTTTCGAAAACGATTTCGAGAATGTTGGTCAAATTTTGTGTGTTTATTTGTTTTATATTTTTAATCATTTTTATTTATTAAAAACTATTGTTTGCACTTTTAGATTCAAAATCAAAGGAGCAACACGTGCGATCCAGTCGTACATTTTATTTAATTATGTATTCAACATTTTGATCTGAAAGCCATATTTTTTCAGTGAATTATCAATTTCGTGGAAGGCGAAATAATCTGAATTAAGACAGTTTTACAAATTAAGAGCGAAATTACAAATGATCTATCTTTTTGCTACAAAATTTGTAAAATTCTTTTATTTGGTGAAGCAAAAACTTACAAAAAAACAGAATTTTAATAATTTTTGTACTTGTAAACAACAATTTGTTTGAGGAAATATGCTAGAACTGAGAAATACGTTGTACAGACATAAATAACAGTAAACCATTTGTAATGTTGTATCTATGTATAATGTATATGCCTTTTATACTTATATTCCATCTGATGACAGGGAGTTTGTTTACTAAACTACGTCTGTCAACACACCTTAAAATTAATCTCCTTTACTTAAGGAATTTTCATTATGAAAATTAGTTGTTTTTGTTTAAAATAAAAGCATGAGCCTACATATTTGACATCACCACATTTTTGTGTCCCAAGCAAATACCTTTGGGTTTGTTGAAAACAACAGATATATGTTTTAAAAGGTCCCTGATTCTAAACGTTATTACTGGCGATTTATTTTAATATCACATCATTATCAACTTTCTTCTAGACACATCAAATAAGTTTAAAAAAAATGTTAAAGAATATTCCCCAATTCCAATTCACTTCACATATGATGGTCATCAAAAATCTTTAACCCTTGATAAATTACCTCTTTACATTTGAAGGTGCTCAAATAACTTACCAAATGTGTTCAACTTTCTCGTACTCTCAATTGATCAATGTCAATCAAAATGTCCAAATACTACTGCTATGAATACTTTTTGTTTTGTTTTATCCTTTTTTAGGATTAAAACACACATATGTACAAATGCTGAGAAGTGCAAATACGGCAACTATGACTCTCGTGTTTTTTTTATTGAGCAAAGAAAAGGTCAGATTATTAAACATGATTTTATTGATCAAACTAAATGAGCATTTTGTGGTTTTATCATGTCAAATTAAAGAGACATTAGCAGTGAGTATTTTTTTTTGAACCCTTTTTCAACTAGTTTAAATTGCTTTATTCTGAGAAATATTTTTATTCAACTTGGAAATATACAAATTAATTTCACATTTTCTTCGTAAGTGGCTCATATTTAATTAAAGTTGTGCGGTGACCCGTGGGTACATTAGTTTTCCATTTAAATTTAAATAGTTTTAAACACATTTGAATAATTTATTCGTGTCACATTCATAAACAAGTCTGGGCCCACTACACATGGTGGAATTTTATGACTGCCTCGCGGGCTTACACCACAGCATGCTGCTGCAGCAGGGGGACGTAAGGCAATATATCTAATCTATATTCCTTTATACATATTCCAACATTAAGTACATGCAATATGAAGATATTTTGAAGGCAATTTGTATCCTGTAAAATAGTTGTATATACATACATATTATATAATATACGAGTATATGGCTTGCACCTTGGTGCTGCAGATTTTTGAAAGAAATTTTTTCGCAAATCTTACTCCACAACCAAATTACGAGTAAATATCAATCGCTTACTTTCTTGAGAAAACTTTAAATGTCATGGTATAGATTTTCTTAAATTCAAAACATCATCCTTCAATTCACTTTTCTAATCAAGTTGTTTCAGTTCATACTGAAATTTATTTTTAATCTCAAAATTTTGAAAAAAAAAAGACTTGATTTTTTTAGTTTGAACTGATTTTTTGTTTTTGTAATATCCAATGCTTTTATTAATTTAAAGTTAAATACTTATTTATTGATGACATTTTCTGTCTGTCCAAGTTTAAGTATCTAGTTCTGTATTAAAATCTTTAATTACTCATCCAAATAAAAATTGTTTAAAAGACAGTATTAAAAAAATATTTCAGCATTCACTTTTGAAATTATTTAAAATAATCCAAAACTAGCTACTAAATAATATACATAACATAAAAGCATGTTAAGATAGATTTTAAGTATGTTTGTTAAAACAGTGTGCATTTTTTTTATCAAAACGATTTTTTAGATTGGACTTGAAACTCTGGCTGGGTCAATAGTCTTTTTTTCAAATTCTGTTTTTCAAAAATCTATTTTTCAAAATTTTACTTTTGAAAATTCTGGTTTAATATTATAATTTGATTCTTTTATTCTAAGGCCTTCTTGTTTTTGAGAAAACAAAACATTTCTAAACCGAAATCATTTATAATATTGTTCATTCCTCAGTCAATTTCTTATGGTTCAAGCCCTACCCAATACTATTTAACACACTTAGTAAAAATTAACTGAAATCGATTCACTTAAAATCTTACATCAGTACATGACAAGTTGTAACTGACACTTTGGACAGTGTTCCATTAGTCCTTGTGTTTTATATGCAATGAATCTACGTATAACAAATTAATCAATAGTGTAATTAAGTGTAAGACCTTCCCAGCTGTCTGATGGGACAAACAGTAAAACACACACAAAACAAAAAAAAAACTCCTGGCCCAAAACCAACAACTACATGTTTCGATTATATTCAACAAGACGACTTTATTTTTCACAGCACTCCTGGGAGAAAGAATCACACCTCTCCCCATTTGTACACACATGCCATCATGCATGTATGAATGACGATATTGTTGCTTTTTGGTGATGGAAGGAATCTCACAACTTTATATTGACCGGGTCACACTTGTTAAACAGTGTAAGCCTGACTAACAAACTGTCTTGATTCGGTTGATCAATTTAATCAAAGAAAATGGCACGAGACTATATTGGTGTATCGTGTATGAAACTACTAGTGTTATAGCCTTTATTACTGATTTTAAGTCCATATAAGGATTCTCATGAGTCCTATTTTCTATGGTTAACGTGTGTGAAGAAAATCTGCATGAAGCAAATAATAAATAGATAATGACCCAACATGCCTATTTACATACCTAAGTAGCAAGTATTATATGTGACCTGCTACCGGGCGGTTGTGATGAGAAGAACTAAATTCCTAAAACCACGTCAATGTCCTTCTAAAATATCAATCAATTTTATGTTGTTTGTGTCCAGAAACAAAATTGAGAACATAAAGCGTTGACAAAGCGGAGACTAGACTATAAATTAATGTTATTATTATTATTAATTTATCACTCCTCAAAGTTCTGATGGGTTAGCAAAAGTTCCAGCCTCATAGAATGCAAAGGGCGGCAACATTCCAGAAACACAAAAGTCAAACTTTTGAAGGATTGTATGTGTATACTTCAAATTTGTTTGCTTGTACTGATTCATTCGAGTGTGAATTACTGTCCTCTGGAAATTTATTATTCTAGTTTTCATTGGTTTTGTTCTTCTTTGGTCCTACTATATGGAAATTTATGTTGTCATGTGAACTTATTTGCATGTTCATTACATTTTTTGATAGGTAGGTACCTAAAATAGGTGTTGCAGGAGCAATATCTGATGAGATATAATCATTATAATAGTTGATTTATTAGATAATAATGACAATTTGGGATTAGCTGATGTGAAGGAGCGCTATACAAAATTATCATTTAAGTTAAAACGAAAATAAGGGTAGAATTGTAAATACCAATAAACTCTCATAGGGGTAGGTTATGCCTAAGTAAAGCTTGGTTATTAATAAAAGAAGGTCCACGGATATATAGAAAATATAATATGTATGTAACTGTTAGTTCCCGAACAGATAAAACTGTGCATTTTACCGGTAAGACCAGTTGTGAATCCCCGATTACAAAACTTACATTAGAAATTCGATTTGCTTTGGACTGTGATAGGTTTGGTCATGGTATTACTAGACTTTTCGAAGGCTATCGACTGTATAGATCATTCTATGCTTCTATCTAAACTTAAGAGGAAGTCCAATTCGCTAGTAATTCGCTCAAGCTTACATAATGTACAACTAGAAATAGTCTGCAGCAAATAAAAACTGATACTGGTACATACTACCTATCCAATTACAACCAACACGGGCGTACCACAGGTCCTGGTCGATTTTTTAAACAATATAAATACATATGTACATACATATGTACATACTTATATTTTTGATTTTACTTATCAAAATTTTGTTCGATTCAAAAGATGTCATATTAATTTTTTGTCTGCCCCACCTAATAATTTCAACTGCAACTTCGAATTCAACTCTATTTTTAATCTTTTAGAAGTTAGCTAATGTTGATGGAATCTCCTAGAAACCTGTGTTAATACCAGGAAACTATGGCCTAGATACAAAAGGAAAAGGCCCGATAGGATTTTAACCCCTAATAAAAACTCTTTAAGATGACTTATAGGCATTATAACGGGACATACCCTTCTTGGTTACCACAAAATGAAAATGGGACTCAGTACAGATGACATCTGCAGAGGCTGTGGTGACGAAGACGAGCATGAAGACACTGCTCACTTCCTCTGTCACTGTCCATCACTCTGTCATACTAGGGAGAAAACACTAGGAAACTACTTCTTCAACGAATTAGAAGAATTATCAGAACTTTCAAGCAAAAGCTTCGTCAAATCATCCAAATGGTTAGACGAACCATAGGACTCATAGGTTAATATTTTAAAGTGTTTTACAACACTTCAGGGTACCACAATGGATCTACATAGTTCTAAGTGTGATGGTAACAATATCAACTGTCAGCCCAATCAACCTAACCTAACCTAGCTAATGTTATTGCTCTGACAATCTGACTTATGAACAATTTTAAAATGCAACTATTTTTTACATTTATTTTTTGATGCCAGGGGCCTATTTTACAGATTAAATATCATTTATCACATGTACATTGTACATATGTACAACAAAGGTAGCATGTCAAGACAATTTTTTTTGAATGGAGTATTTCCAGTGACATTTATGTTTCACAAAAACAAAAAACTATAATAATAAAAAACAAATACAATAGAAAAATATGTTGCAACGATTTTTCTTTTTTGATCAAAAGCTAAGTAACAATAATTTTCATCAAAAATAAGCGACTTTTAGATCTATTGTGCACCCATCTAGAACTGGAAGTGGTTGTTCATTACTACAGTTCACCCTCCAAGTTAGGAACCTGAGTATATGATAGATGGAACAAACTTGCAACATGTACCATTACAAAGAAATAGTAATTTAGCTACAATAAAAAAAAAGACAAAATCATAAATCGGAAAATAGGATCCCTAAATATTCTGATAGAAATTATCACAGGGCATACATACATATATGTACATAGTCTCTTACGGCATCATAAAAAGAAAATGAGACTGAATATTGCAGGGGCTGCGGAGGCGAAGAAGAAGAGGAGGAAATATTTCACTACCTAGGTCACTGTTCGGCACTCTGCAATGTGAGGACACATTTTGTGGGTAGCTATTTCTTTAATAATCTAGCAGGAATCTCGAAGACAACAGATAATAACATCTTAAGTCCAATGAACTACCTCAACGCCTCTAAATAACTCGATGCTCCATAGGATTTCGTAGGTTAAACTTCTAAAGAGCTGGCACAATCCATCAGAGTGTCACAAATTGATCAACATTGACTTAAGTGAGAATAAGATCTACCGTCAGCCCATCAACCTAACCTAACCTAACCTTAAATGCAAGCTAGAAAACGCTTTTAGTTTCACTCCACCAGTAAAAGTTTTGCCTGCCTTAACTTGGGGAGTTCATACCAGATTTTTGATCTTTTTGGAACTCTTCTATTTTGACTTTTTTTTAATAAAGTTTTCTCCTATTCTGCAGTAGCGCTCTGGCCCAGGAAGTGGTGCCCTAAACACCAACGCCAACGTGCCCTGGTACCCAATGAAGTATGACATTTTTTCTGTCCAGTTCATTAAACTTTTTCACCCACTTCCATATAGACTAAGATTCCAAGAGCTGCAGACATAAGTTTTTTTTTTATTACAGATGATTTGGGTGAAAAGGTACCATAGTAGGTACGAACGTATGGGTATTGCAAATCTTGAATACGGGGTGCAATAATAATTTTTAAATCGCATCTCTCAAAGTTTATTTTTGATATGTTCAAGGGAACAATGTCTCCAACTTTATCTGACGCCTACAGGGGTGAATTAAAACCAGACCAAAATCTTAAAGCTGCAAATTATAATTGCTCTCATTCTTCCATTTATGTTAAAGTTGATTTGTTCTTCGGACAACCATTTAACAATATTTGCCTTGTAGGCCATACAGTGGGGCTTTACATCATTTAGACTCCTAAAACTATCAAAGCGCAATGATTTTGACAGGTTTCAGTCAAAAGGCTCTACCGTAGTTGTCTACCTGCTTGAACAATATTGTTAAATAATTGTACAAGAACATTTTGTACATAAAATTTACCTAAAATTTATAGCATTTTAAATTTAAACTGTTTGTCTTCATTGTGATGTTTCTTTCTGAATATGAAGATACATTTATTCAACCAATATAAATACTTTCATATTTTAAAGTTATCCTCTCATCTAAAACTATAAATAAACAATTATTTGTTTTGCAATCATTCTTGTTCATTAATAAATAACCATGCTCAATAAATTACTCAACAGTTTTTACTTTTGAAATAAACAAAACCAATAAACCTATCTTGTACCTTGCCTTTTGTTTCTATTTCTATAGAACCTTTCGTAAACAAAAGCACACTAAAAATCCAATAATCCAGACACAGGAGTGTAATATTATAAATGCTAACTATATTCGTGAGAACATTTCCGTATAATGTAGGATGCATATAATACCACTATCCAACTGACAAACCTTTATTTATCGGCACGCTACTCTTAACTTTAATACCACCTTTTCCGTAAATGTAAAACAGATTAACTGTTAAAACACGAAGTGTCTGTCTGTTTTATTCGTGAACCGTAAGTAATACTTTAAAGGGGATAAATGTAAAATGAAACTTACAAAGAAAAAGCCATCCTTTGCCATAAGAGATAAAGGGTTTTCAATTTGCTTCAGGAATCTTTTGCAGCAGCTTGCAACCCGATGCCCACAAAATACCATGAAAAAATATATTACATACATAACTTTGTATGTTTAGTTAAAGTTAGAGTTTTTAAAGAAAGAATTAAATTTTATAATTAAATTTTATAAATTATTTTTAATGAAGCTTTCATTTTCGCGATGTACAAAACTAGGACGAAAAGTGGCATTTTTGATTTGAATGCTTATTCGTGTATTTTTTAAAGTTTTGCTATTCATCTTCTGTCCTTGATGCATCAATTAATTAATATTTCAGTAAATCTAAGAAAAAAAAATGAGTTAATCACCAACAAACCAACAAGAACCTGTTAAAAAACAAAAACAATTTTCCACCCAAGGATCGACCTACTCGAGTACAATTCCATTAACATGACATGACCGGAAACATATTATGTCTTTTATTTATATAGGGATGACAAGATACTGAGGTGAAAATATACTACATGCACATGTACACGACTACACATGCATGCATTATATTTAAGAAACACATTTTATTCTTTGTCTTACAATATTTTTAATTAATTATTCAATTCATATACCGAACTGATATATTCAAAATTACAGTCGAGTAGTAAATTTAAAAAGTTCAGCCACGAATCTCCAGCTTATTCATGGAGGATTGGAAACTTTATCGAATGCATCGATGATTTTTTTTTTGACATATGTATATTTACAGTTGAGTCTTATTTTTCTATTTTGCATTATAATATTAAATTTTTATAACTAAGGTTTTGGCACATAAGGCACCGAATTTTATTCATTGTTTTTTGTTTTTTATAAAAACTATTTTTAAAAATTGTCACTGTTGGGCTTGCACTAACTGTATTTTACAATTTTTGATGTGGGCTGTGGGAATGGGTGGCTTGTAGTCACGGTGATAAATTGAAGCAGAGTCATCGTCGAATTGGAAAGTCGTCGTCATTAAATGGAATAAATTCTTTTTTTCTAAATTCGGGATGTCTTTCTTCGTTGATGGTATTTCTCCCTAATAGGTTAGAAAGGTTGCTTAAGTTGCTTTTTTGCAGCAGTGATCATGTATTTGTCAGGTGTTTCGATTCCTGATACTTCGTAAAGTCTAGAGTGTTTGCGTCTTTGGCGATCAAAGTGAAGTCCGATGCAAATCCGCATGATTTTCCTTTCAAATAATCCAAGTCTCTTCATGCTGGTTTTAGATATTGTAAACCATACAGGAATGCAGTATGTGTGGGTCTAAGAAGTGGTGTGTAAAGAAGCAATATAAGGGGCTTAAACTCAATACATACATTCATTAATTTTATAATGCATTAAATAAAAAAAACTTAAAATTAAAATAAGTTTGACTTTTTTGTCCTAAGGTTGTCCAGTGGCGGTGTGTTGGTGGTTTGTTGTTGGGATAAGGTTGGCGTTTAGTCGCGGTAGTATGCTGACCTTAGGTCAGTGTAGAAAGTTACAGCTTTATCATTATAATTGAATACTCGTCCAGGGATACCATAGCGCTGAGGTATCTTGTTTCGGTTTGTCGTGTTGGGTTGTCATCTTTTCATTTTCATGGCTTTAATGGCAAGTATTTAATAATACACACTTGAAAAAAATCAAAAAAAACATGTTCTTAAAATATTGAGTTTTCAACAAAAAAAAATTCTTTACCCTTCAAAAAAATTTTGAAAATCCGTCAAATTAAGCAGGTAAGCAATTGAGATGACACCTTAATTGATTTTACATGATTTACATAATACATAAAATAATACCAACATAATTAGACATGTTAAATGAGTACCTGAATGCATTTCATCAGCATCACGACTAAATCCAAAAGCAGCAAACGTTGTTGTGTTTTGTTGTTGTTATTGACATTGCATTTTTAATATTATTACATATACATATAAGAGAGAACAAATGCGATTCAATGTTTCAAAATATTTATCCGAAAATTTTAAACCAAGTTCCGGATGATAAAGGTACGACTGAGTACATTGTATTATTGTACTTGAAAAAACTCATAAACCTCAAAATATCAATTATGTCAAAAATTTGGACTCAAATTAAAGAAAAGTTAGAACATAATTTATATTTCAATACTAGCCCTTAGCGGCTAAAATCGCGCTTTATTTTTTACCAGTGTTAAGCTCAGCGACTGAGGTCGAAAAATTTGTTTTAACATCAAAAAAATTCATCAAAAAATTGGAACTACCAGATTTGACACAAGTTCACATTTTGACAAAACGATAAAGTTACTGATCTGTTAAAATGTTAACTGTTCAAAAATAAAAGAACCAAAGAAAATCTATTTTTGAGAAAATTACATTTTCCGCTCTAAAGCGTTATAATATTTGTATTTTTCCCCATGTTATTTTGTTTTCTTGTCTTCTGTCAAGCTAAGATAAATCATCATGTTCAAACTAAATAGCACACTCTCAAAATTAACCGCACGTATAGCTTTTATATCTGATGAAAATAAACATCTAAAGGTATATTGAATTAAGTTTCTATTATTTGTTCCAAAGTGATTGTTTTTGGTAGGGCGACCCCTAGAAGAGTAGTAATTATTGTTCACTAAGGATGAGTTCAACAGGGATGAGTTTCTAATCTAAAAGATTTATCAAAACAGTTTTTCATTCATACTTTCAAGCCAACATAAAATATATATCAATTGATCAAAAAATAAGTTCTTTCAGTACAAATTATATTCTGCCTGCGTTATGTATATAGTACCATATATCAAGAATTTATCCCATCTGACAGTAGTCATTAAAAAAAAAGTAACGATTAAAACAAAATAGAAAAAATGTTCCACATACGCCATGTAAGCCTACAACAAAGCTCTCATCCCAATACAATTGATTTCTTTCTCAATTGAAACAACACATACATTATCATGTACTGTACATTTATATATATTTATACCAGTATGTATTTATGTACATACATATATATTTTCAATGATTGAGTCGATCGCTTTTGTTTTGCTATTTAAGGATTAAATGTCAAATAAGAATTGGAAATTAATCATCGTCATTCCCATCACCATCAAAACGAAATGACGCCACTGAAGCGTCAAAACAAACCTATCAAGAATCCATACAATAAATATTATATTCTCTAACTGGGACACACTGGGATACTCATACTCAATATATTTTTTTTTGTCATTTCGTTGCCATAAGTATATTGTCCCTTATCCCATTTGCGTTTTCTTCCAGAATAGGTATAAAATTTCAGCCAACTAAACGTATTTTTTTCCTCCGGGTTAAATCTAATTAAAATTAAATTCTAAACAAACAACCCCAACTTATAGTATTGCAGGGCATATACATACATATGTATACATATAATTTTTTGATTGGTATTTTTTTTACACTATTGACTCGGGCAATATTGAAATGAAAATAAAATGGTTATTTTAACAAGCAATATAGGCAATATGAGGAATGTAGAAGTCTATTTAATAATAATATTTATGGCCGAGAGTCACAGAATAAAAAACACCCGTCATAACCTACTCAAAAACGATGATAAATCGTTTCTTTTATAATCGATCTGAGGATGGGGACAAAAATACAAAAAAAAAACCTTCTAAAACGATTTTCTCTCTATTTGTACTGATAAATGGAATGATAATAATAATAATTTTGTTAGTGTCTATGAGAAATAAAACATAATGAAAAAAAAAACACTTTTAATTTTGATTCAAATCAGTCGCACTGTAATAATATGTCAACGAAAATTTTAAAACAAATTGCATGTCACTATCCTATACGTTGTTTAAAATATATACAGATGTACATACATATTATGTACATATAACCAAACGGTGAAAAATATACAGGGTGTCCGCCGGGAAGGTATACTACTTTGTTTTGCCGCCATTTTGTTAAACATTAATCTTGACAGTTTATTTTTGGCAGTCGTAGAGTAGACACGTGGCAAATTTATTATGGAAAAATATTCAGTAAACCATCGTGTTTTAATCGTTAAAACGGGGAGAGTACGATAACTTTGGCGCCAAAAATTGATAATGGTTTCTTGTATAAGGGTCAAAAATAAGAATTTTTTACTATGGGAGGGGGGGGTGGTGTCTATCTCGCCCGTTTAGGCGGTAAGGGCAATTTAAAAAATATGTACATACATACGTTAAATGAAAAAAAAAATAATTAAAAAATAAAGGTAACACTTATAACTACAAGTTTTTTTTTTAAAGCCAACACTTTTGTCTATTAGCCAGTTTTGAAACTAAGTCAAAACTATGCATAGTTTTTGAAAAAAATTGTTTTAAACTCAAAATTTGGGCAAAAAAAGTCCCAAAATGCTTGTTTTTGACCCCTCTAAAAAAAATCGTTATCAATTTTTGCCGCCAAAGTTATTGTACTCGTGCCGCTTAAACATTTTATAAAAATCAATCATCGATTACTGTGACGATGAGAAAGTTACGTGAAATTTTTGTGAGAAAAAACGTGCATATGTTTTATATTATTATAATCTCGTTTAAAACTAATAAAATACCAACATTTTGGTATAAAATGTACAATTTTTCTAAATGAAAAACGAGCAGTTCTTAGTTCTTTTTTGCATTTCACCTAAATTTCAATTAAATTGCAGGCTTAATAATTGTTTATACAAAACCGTTTTTTGAAAAAATTTGAATTTCAATTTTTCAATTTCAAAGAAAATATATTTGTTTGCATGGCAGTACATAAATTGATTTAAAAGTGTTGGCTTATCTTTTGACAAAAATTACATTTGGACCACGCTTTTGAATTAGCTCAATAGCAACTATTTCATTTCATACTGGCTTCCAGTGTTCGTGGCTTGTTGACATAAAATTTGGACCTCAAATAACTGCACAGGAAGAAGTCCGAAAGAGGTTAAAAAAAAATTGTCTTGTTAAGTCGTTTTTGAGATAATTATGTTTTGTCTTGACAGTTCTATTTCAGGTAACGTTATTTTGGAGAATTTTTTTGCAAAACTTTTACTTAATAAATATTGAAATATTCAATCCGACAATATACTGCGAATTACAAAATCGACGTAGGTACACAGGTGTCTCAAGTTAAACATTATCAGGCCGATTTGGATCAGTTCTTTAGGCAGTGCTTTGACTTCTATAGATAGAGGTATTGGTATAGCTTGGAAGGGACAGGATAGTATTGCCTACACAAATTTTATTAAAACTTTCATAAAATTAAATTTAAATAGTAATCTAAAATGCTAGAAATTTACAATTTGAACCTATGATCACTCTTTTTTTGTATGATATATTTTTCCCCCCAAAAAAAGGGAGGTACATTTACATATGTATGTACATATCTCCCAAAAACAAATTTTGTTTAGTTTTTAATGTTCTCAAAAACGGTTATCTGGTTTTAGTAAAAATATTGATACTTAGACGTTTTGTTATAATATTGGAAACCGAAATACTGGCACCATATGTTTTTTTTTTGTTTTTAATTTGGGCACAAATTATTCCTAGGATTAAAAATGACGACACCTAACATAGAACTTTAAGAAAACCGTTGGAAAACCTTTGGTAAACTAATTTTTAATTTCTTGAAAACGGCAAAAAAAAAATATACACGTACGAGGTACGAATTTCGCTCAACAAATATTAAATATCGAAATTGTTCAAAAAAGATCAATATTTCAAAATTTTTAATTTTGTTCCCATCAATCATGAATAATTACAAAAATTAAACGGGGAATCGTTTTATCGAATTATCTTTATAATTTTAATTTTAAAATTGTATTTGAACAAATTAAACTAAGAGCTTCGCATATATTTTAGTTTCTTATGCTTTTCAAGCATTGAACAAAATCTATAAAGGACAATTTTGGTGAGAAAATAAATTTGAAAGTTGAATTCGATTCTTAATTCGTCTATTACAAGTACATGCAACACAATCGTGCATTTTATTTTTCATAAGCATAGAAAAAAATAAAAGCGTCACAATAAAAGTTTCTTGGCCCAGACGGTTAAACCCCATGCAACGCCACGGGACAAAGCAAAAGAATCCCATTTTTATGGAGTTTAAAAATATTAACCTGTGGGTTTTTAATATCATTGGTTGGTGGCTATTGAAAAATTTAAATTTATTTTCTTGTTTGGCATTTTCATACAAAAAAACATGACTGGAATTGAAACATGCTCTTGAAGCAATATAATCCAAAAATTTTAAATATTCCAACAATCACTTACGTATGTACAATGTACATACATATATATACATTATGTACAAGTTCCTGTGTTTTTTTTTACATCAGAATCTTGGCCTTTTATTTTTATGTTTAAAATAAATTAAAGTTTCGGATCAGAAATTCTTTTAATAAACAATTTCCATAGAAACCACAATAATCCTATCTTCTCGTTAGCCTTTGTACTAAAATCGTTTGAGCAAATAACTTGCTTGTTAATAACATAATACCTTCAATAATAAAAGGAATATGAGGTTATTAATCTTCAAAAGAATGCCAATTTCATAACCCAAAGGATTGGTTTATAATTAAATTAAAGCAATAAATTTTATATAAAAGAAACACATTCACATGCCTATAGGTACACATCGAATATTATTATTTTAGACTATGAGCCCAAAACAATAATTGATTGCGACAAAACCATCACCTTTTGAATTAAAATACAACCCAAACACAAAACATTCAACTTCAGACAAATATATGTACTTGAAATTGATTTTTCTTAAGTTAAAATAAAATTCAATCTAAAACTTTGCCCCTGCGGTTTTCGTTTAGATACGACCTCATATCAACAGATCAACTGTAAGAAATCACAATTTCAGTAGATTGTTTTTCTTCTTCTTTCTACGTCTACTTTCTACACAAAAAGTTAAACCAACCAGCAGCCGAAAGACTATTTCGTCTCAGGAATCAGGATGCTTAATCACATTTCTAGTTCAGGTCAAAAACGTGAAGAAAACTTTCTTAAACTTCCCAGTATCTTATTTATGTAGACTTTGTGTGTGAAAAAGTTTAGGAAATAATTTTTAGCGTCAAGAGATTTCTCTTTAATTTCATTTTTATGTTATTTTACTTTACAAATCAAAGAGACTAAATTGAAGTTATTGGCGGTATAAATGAGAAATGCTGAACATTTTTTGAAGGGACTTCTTGACCTAGACATAGTGTTAAGGTTATGTTTGTATTTTGTAAAGCAAATCTAAATGTAAGATTGCGTCACAAGAATTTACTTAGAAAAATTTTATCAAAACTTTGATGAAATTAAACTTGAGTAATAATCTAAAATCCTAGAAATTTTTCTTTTTAGTCTAAGTCAGTCGTTAAGGACATTTAACTACATAAAAAATCGCAGGAAGACTTCCACATTCTGCTACCTTGTATTCTGAAGAACCTGCGCAAATTTTCCATTGAAATAAATACTGCTAACAATTTTAAAGTGATTTAAGGCCTCCAAAACATAATATATTATTTCATTCATGTTCATTTTTGTCTTTATTCTTCGAAAGCTATTGACCCATAGTACTCCCTAAATATCGTATTCTTTTCATTCTTTCACCATTTTGAAGCAATAATATCTTGCAAACAATTTACCGTTAAAAAATTATCGGTATAATACGAAAAACTATACTCTGTTCAACAAAAATTGTCAGTACAGGGAAGATAGGATGTTTGCCTCTCTGTCTGGTTGCATTGATTTCAATTTATCTATTTCAAGAAAAAGCTCTAACAGGGTTTCCGTCTTTTCATTATAAATTGTAGCAAATCGGAGAGTAATATGCGTATGGTTACCATACGCATATTATAGTAATAATAAAAATAAAAATAGTAATAATAAATAATTCATCTTTTTCCACACCACCAAGCGGTAAGATGATAGGCGCGTTTTTTTAAGGATATCCCCGGTAGGCCTAATCCATTTTCAGTAAAAACAAATATGTACATAAAATAAAATAAAATAAAAAAATATAAATTACAATTTACGAGTAGGTATTTCATTTCTTATTTTTGCTGATAAGATTCCTTTCATTTTGTAGGTGTCTATTGTCTATTAATATTGTATATAATAATATTATATATGTTATGCATATTATGTATATATATATGTATATATATATATATATATATTATTGAAATACAATATCAGGTCGAATAACATTTTCAAAAATTATTCAGTACCTCATGAATGTGAAAACTTCAATAATATACCTAACTTCTTTCCACTTTAATAACCAAAAGCAAAAAAAAAAATAGCTGCATTTTAACGATTATCCAAAGATACAATCAAATACGACAACACTTACCCTCTCACAATACTAAATTTTGTTCTCAAAAGCTTCAAACCCGAAAGCTCCTTGATAAAAAACCAACGGAAAAGCTCTATAGTATTGCTTTCAATTGGCAAAGGTAACTCTGTTGGAATATGTTTTTTTTTTTGTATTCACACAGAAAGGGTAGGTAGAGATACTACGTACAAGAGGGTAAATGATCAAGTCACTTCTCCATCAGCGGCATCAGCGTTGATGGAGATCGGTCATGGTGGAGTGTACGAATATTTTTTAAAGATTCGCACACAATTCATGTAGGTTAGTCATTGGCGTAGTATGTTTTTTATTTGAAGTTTTCTCAATTCAGTGTCGTGATAGTATACACGCGCGCTACTGCTTTGAAAAAAGCTCGCCCATAAGCCCTGTACTGATAATTTTTGTTGAACAGAGTATAGATACAAAAATGACACAATGAAATCATAAACGAAATTTTGTTCTGTTCACAACTTTCACCACCTGTTATTTACAGAATTGAATGTTTCAATGTTCTAATTACCCAGCAACCGGAATCTCAAAATAGTTAATTCATAACATTTTATGACTATGCATTCACAATTTTAGCATCTGTACCATATCCAAAGCCCCCAGAATGTTCCTTATTAAAACATATATAAAGAACATAATATCTTACATCTTCTAAAATCTTTGAATGCATTTAACCAAAAAGCCATAGGTAACGGAATTTTGCTACAGGAGAATCTGCGTCTATACTAGTCATAAGATTACATAAATTTTATTTTCGGGAAACCAGACCCAATTTTTCCAGACTGTAATGATTCAACAAAATAATTTTGAATTTTCTCAAAAAGAACCGTCTTGTTTTAAGTAATAATAATAAGTTTTTGAAAAATATTACATTTTTGTACATTATTTTATTATAAATTTTTTAGTTTTTAATAACTTCTAGATGCTTTATATTGCAATATTAAAATTTAGCAATATTAAAATTAGTTAGTTGATATTTTTCATCAAAACATTTTTCCAAAAAAAAAAAGGACTGAATTTAACTCCCTTAAAAAATTAGGAACGCTTGAAGACATGTCACGGTAATGAGATTTGAGGTGTTTGAGGTGTTTTTTTTAAGAACTTTTTTGATAAGATCTGACCAGATACGCCAAAGAAGTAATATCCCATTTATATTATGAGAAACTACGGAACCCAGAAAACTAATATTATAAAATATTAATATTTTGAAATATCCACCCATTAAAAACCAGAAAATTAATTTTTTTGGTATTGTCACCCATTTTGAATTTCAAGTTCATATTTTCAAAAAATCACTTCATTTGGAGATTTTTTTTAAGGTTTCAACTAACTCCGCCTTTTTCAAAGCAAATTAATTGTTTTTTTCTTTAGCTCAAAACTTTTAATTTGCCTTTACAAAACGTGTTCCAATGGAAGGTGTGGGTTGAGAGTTTATTTCGTTGACTACACCAGTGGCACTTTTCTTTAACATATCAATTAGTTTCAGAAAAAATCCTCATTTAATTAGTTCAAAGTTTCGGGATTATTTGATGTTCTTCAAATTATCTTTTTTTTTAAAGCTCACAGTTGATGCCTTGAATATTTAACAAAAAAAAAACCCTTAATTCTTATTTCGCTTTAAAAACAAGTTTGCATCAAATCTAAACTCTGTGAAAAGATGCATTAACGGAGATTAAAAATCTGTCCTAAAAAACCAAAAGAAGGTCAATTCACGAAGCAGATATTATAGAATATTAAGCTCAATGTGTCAACTGTAGCTCGAATTTCAAAGAGGGTATCGAGCATAAAAGGCTTCTCCAAGATGAAATGGATACACCCACGTTGTGGCAGCTGTATTATTCTATATGAATAGAGACAGAGGTCTATTTATGTTCCGCATCACGAATAGCTTTGACGGAATAAATAAACTCATGAAAATATTCATAAGTTAAGAAAAACCAAATCAAGACTTGAATAATTGGAAATACATACGCTCGTATTTTTACATAAATATAATTTTTAGCTATTGTAAACTCTTTGCTAGGTTGATTGAATATAGGTACATATATGACATATGTATTGTAAAATATTCAAATTTAAACCTCAAGTTTTATTTCTTCAGTTATACTTTGTCTTCTTCATGTACGTAGGAGAAAATGTTTTAAATTTTAACATTCCTATTTTATGTTTCTGATTAAGGCGTCTTACTTTTCTATCTCAATTCTAAGCATGTCATCAAATACCTAGCATAACAATCAAAGCAAAAAGAAAAAAAAACGAGAACAATAATTCAAACAATGATACTACAGCTTTCGTCGTCGTCGTGTTGCAGTGAACAGAATTCCATCATCGATATTTCTTTTCCGATATCTAGCTATTAAATGGGGATTTATTACGAGGAAAAAGAAAAGGGAGTTCTATAGCAGACAAAAATATACCTACATATGGTGTCAGGCAGGTCTTCCTATGCCTCTTATACTTATGCAAATGTAGAAATATCCTTTAAAGTATTCTTGAATAAGGAGTTGCATTTTTGAAAGTGGATTCCAATGAATGAATTGTTTCTAACGAAATGTCTTCTTGTTCACACGAAGCAACTTACAAGTAGAACAATGAAAATTTGAAGGAATTTTAATTTTCAATAGCTGAAGATATGATCAGTTTCTTTTAAAAGACGTCCTGGTTGTGTTGTGAGTTATGTCTTGACTCTTGGGGATGCTCTCTTGATTTGAGAAAGGGGTTTTATTTTTTTTAAATATTCATTTTTAGTATAGCAAGATGCAAGAGGTCAGATTCAGAAAGAAATTGTATTTCCTAATGCTTTGTACGTAGGTACATTCTGAAAGGACTACCTGCACAAAAAATATAAAGGAAAGTTGAAGGATAATGGGTTCGTATTCTCTTTTTCGTTATTCTTAAGGTGTTCTCTCTCGAATAAAGAGTTTGAAGTAGATCATCAGGCTGTGTCATTTTACGAGCATAATAGGTCGGTCGTCTAGATGGTTCATACATTCTTTTGCCACTGTACAAAAAAAATAAGACTTTCAAGGGGACATTAAGAGGTGAGTAGTTTTTTGCTTACATCCTTAAAGAAAATGTTTTATTTCGAAAGCAACTAAAACTTAATGTTTAAACAGGAGTGGATTGATCTTTTTTCGTATTTTATGAATACATTTTTGAATCAAGAAAAAAAAAATTAACTGTTTCTACTCGATTTGAAAGGTTCAAGCATACATTCGCCAATAAAGTCCAGTCAACAAAGACAAATTAATACAAAAATCATGTTTCTACCCAGTCTAGATTACTCGCACTGTTATTACTAGAGCCTTAGGCTCATAGGGTTAGGTTAGGTTAACGTTGCGGTCCACAAGGCCGACTCACTTAGAACACTATATTGTGACACAAGTAAAATAAAAAATTATAATTTTTCTAGCCGGAAAGTCATTGAAGAACCAGTGCCTTAGTGACTTACAACTCTCAACCATTCCAGTTGCGTGTTATTGCCGGAATGGAGGGGATCTACAAAATATTCAAATTTTAGAGCTCAAGTTTTATTTTAACAAAGCCTTCAGTTTCACTTTGTCGGGGAGAGTACGATAACTCGGGCGACAAAGTTTAATGACGGATTTGTATAGAATAGCTAAAAATAAGCATTTTTTTTACTATGGGAGGGGGGTTTATCTCCCCCTGTTTAGGCGGTAGGGGCAATTTAAAAAATATACACGTTAAATGGAAAAAAATAATGCAAAAATAACTGTAATACTTAAAATTAAGTATTATACGTTTTTTAAAGCCAATATTCTATTCTACTAGCCAGTTTTTAAATCAAGTGAAAACTATGCATAGTTTTTAAAACACTTTCTGAAATATGTATGTACATACATGCAACATGCTTCGTTAACTCATCAGCATTTAGAATCCAAATTGCCTCTTTTAATACATCGTTAAAAAATGGCCATTAAGAAATTCGCTGTCAATTAGTATTAGTAACAATTTCATTCCAATATAATTATTTCTCTTCCCTAAATCGGTGTACAATATATGAACGCTGTTTATTCGTTTTCATACAAAAAAAACAATGCCAAGGGCTGTTGTATTGTATTGGGAGTTGGGAAAATGCAAACTTACCATTTTTTACCATTTGCCATTTTCCACTTAATTATATAGATGGGAGTAATCCTTTTTTCCTTAAAAGACTAATTAATTACTCTTTAGGTACATACATACATATATTGAATATACAATATTTTATTGTGGTATGAAACCCTAACACTTTTCCTTGGACGAGATATGTACACACATATCTTTTACCCAAACAAAATAAATAAAATCTACGACTGGATCACACGAACTTGCTCCTATGTTAAATTATAAAGAATACAACAAAAAAAATAAATAGTACCGTAAGACGGGGTTAATTGGCGCCAACTAGCGGGTGTAACTTTGCGCCACTGCCATAAAGAGTTTAATATCTGTTTCATGCTCAGACAGGTTGAGTTTTACTCAACGGTCTAACCGTAACACTGTGTATATGTGTGGAAAATTTGAAAAATAAATGCAGTTCTGTTTTTTTTTTTGAAGTTTGTATTGCATTTAGTTAATTTTTCATAGAATCGGTCCTTGGAGCAATGTTCAAAAAGGGTATGAACTATGAATATCTTTGCTCCAGCATTTCAAATACAAGCACAATCATAGAAAAAATTCGGGCGGAGCAAAGTAGCCTCTTCCCTTGGACAACTTTACACCTCTTTTCAACAAAGTAAAAATTAGAGCCTACCATTCTATATGTGTATTTGAAAAACACGAATACACGCATTCCCTGTAATTATTACACGCAAACAAAAATTCGTACTCTTAAAACACGTGTAGATATTTATAAGCTTATTATAAGTGTGTCCGGATCCGGATATTAGGAAATTTAAATTTAAATTTTTGTTAATTTTTTTTTTTAACTTACCGTTATATGAAGAAATGTACAGTTTTGCAGTGCTATGAGTTATTAATTTATAACTTTTTATTGAATACCTACATGAATTGATTTGATTTTTCTTCAATGTGGAAGTAAATACAATGTTTACAATTTATTTTGATATATTAGGTAAACATTATTGTAGGTGCTCTATAAGTATCATAATCTTAATTTTAAATCAATCCATAAAAAGAAAAATCAATCAAAGTTTCCCGTTTGGTCGATTGCCGACCACCATTAGCTAGTGGAAGAATTTTTTTTTATAAAATGCAAAAATTCGTGAATCAAGCGATGTATGTAGTTGCATTAAAAAAATTTTTAGTTTTAATGATCAGATCTTCAAATTTAAGGTCTTAAATAAACGATAATGTCTGAACATTTTTGAACATAAACAGTTTCGAAAAAAATTGCCTGCTACTTTTTTGTAGAGAATTGCATAAAAAGCCGATATTTTTAATATTCAACTTTATGTGCTTGTGTGGATTGACGTGACGACGGGGACTTTATTCATTTGATTTCAATTTTCATCCGTGTTGAATATCATAAACAAAAAATTAAACCGTGATTTAGTGAAATAATTATTTTTAATTAATGTAATTTAATTGTTTTTTTTTTTTTAATTAAAAAGTGCAACAAGCTAGGTTGCCATCGACATTTCATTCTACTTGGCTGAGGTACAGTACATAATTATGTATTTGAAGAGTTAATAGAATTTGTATTATTGAAAAAATTACGTTCATAATTTCGTTGTTTTATTTTTGTTTTTTAATTGTAATAAAATCCACTATTTTAATTGGATGGATTATTTATAATATACACGGATATTTCAAATGCACGGACCTACGGATACACGAGTACACGAAATACACGGATTCAAATTTTGTAAGAACTCTAGTAAAAAGTAAAATTGATGTAAAATAGGTTTATAAATAAGTATTCGCAAATAGATACATTCCTTTATGCCCTAAGTACAAGAGTTCGAAGAGAGAATAATGATTTGACACTATTTCTTTTTATAGAAATTTGAAATTTTTGAGAAATATTTTTTTTTACATTTATATGGGAGGTACCACTAATAATGTCTTAATTGACAGTTAGTAATGTCCTAATTTCAATTTATTTCTTGTTTTATAATGCATCGTCGGTGCTATTTTAAAGCAAAAAAAGTTTTCGAAAACGGGTTTTAACATAAATAAAACTAGTTTTTGTCCAAATTACTAAAGATAGTAGCCGTGTTTTATGAACAATTGATAGCAACTCAGTAAAATTTTTACACACAAACAATAACAAATAAATTTATTTTCACTTTTTGTTTTGCTTAGAAACAATAACAAAGTTTTTATAATCACTTTTTTGTTATTGTTTTTATGTGTAAAAATTTTTGCTGAGTTGCTATCAATTGTTCATAAAACACGGCTAGTATTAAAAACAGTTTCACGCCTAATTTTAAAAATATGTATCGAGCCGTTTTTGAAATATGTATTTCATTTTTTTCAAATCTCAACAAATTTTTTTTTCATTCATTTAAGGGGTAGATTTTTGTTTGTAAATTGTAGATGCATTACATTGCATTACAATCAGATAAATACAATCAGATTAACCGTTTTTGAGAAAATCAAAAAAATGATTCTATGGGAGGTAACGGCACCTCTCACATTTTGGAGTTTTTTCATTTAAAGTGAACCAACATCTATTTCAATTTGTTTTATTTTTAAACCTTGTTTGCACTTTCCTATTAAAATCTCGAGTTCGAATTTTTTTCACGAATCCAGAACTTGCCTTATAATATACCAGCTATATAGTCGCAAGTAAAAAGCACTCAGCCAGCTATATAGTCGCAAGTAAAAAAGATGAAAAACAAATAGTTTATGAAAAATAAAAAAAAAAAACAGTATATTGCGAAAAGGTATGTACCTACCACAAATTGCACCAAACCTTTTCTTAAATAATGAGGACATTGTTTTAATGTTAATACCATGGCACAGACACTACACTAATGGTTAGTTTTTTATTTATTCTCAAAAACAAACTTTAATTTAAATTTAATTTTAAGACTGTATCCCACTAACTTACAGCACTTGAAGCACAATATTTTAACTTGATTGAGCTAAAATTTCTGAAAGGCATAGTCATGGATTCTTGTTTTGTTCATACCATTACGGTTATTTTTAAATTGTTCCTGTTTTTTTTAATTAAAAAAACACTATATATTTTGAAATTTAATGCTATTTATAATTCAAGGCGCGTTTACAAAAAAAATATTGAAACAAATGATTGCCTTTATCTAATGTTTCTGTTTTTTTTTTGTTTTACTAAAGTAACTTATTTAAAAACGAAAATTAACGAATCAATTTGTTTCTATTCTCAGTCTAAAATAATGTTTTCTGAATTGATTTTAATTTTTTTAAAAAGGTTTATAAGAAAGTGTTACTCATGAAAAAGAGCAAAAAATTATATATTTTAATCTTTATTTATGAAATCATGAGATACAAACATTTTACGAATATACTCGACCTTATGTCGGGTCATTAATATGTTGAAAAATTCAAGAAAAATTGTTATTTTTGATTTTATTTTGGAAATATGTACATAAGTATTTGAGAACAAAAAACTATTTTTTTTTTATTAAATTGAAATTCTAATATCTTGATCATTCAGTATAGATACATAAAAACTATTGTTGTGAGTCAGTTTAAAATATTAAAAAATTCCAAAACATAAAAAATAAAGTAATAAAATTGTCACAAAACCAAAAAAATTAAGGTACAGTAGAATCTCGAGAAGATGAACAGATATAAAACAGGCCCCGTTCATCTTTTCGAACTGTTCATCTTTTTAAGCATCGGGAGTTATACATAAAAACATTGCATCTAACAAAAAATTCATTTTATTTAAAAAAAAAAAACATACAAAATAACAAAGTTGTTCAAAGAGTTACACAAAATACACTCATTTAGACTTTTTTCTTAAAAAACTGCTCCATAGTAGCCTGTCGCCCGGAACAAAGAAGTCTCGTCAAAGCGTTCATCTTTCCGAATTGTTCATGTTTTAGAACTGTTCATGTTTTCGAGATTCTACTGTATGTCATAACATTATTGTTCTCTTAATTTTTGTGAAAAAATATTTTAGCTATTACTTTAACTTCAGAATAAAACGTGAGATCCAATCTTGTATTACATATTTGTATTTGTTTTACTCCACTTAAGCTAAATTGACAAAAAGAAAGAATCTCATCATTCTTGCTCAGACTCAAAATTTCTCAACATTGTTGATTTTCAGGCGTAAATTACCTTTGACCATCACCGCAAGAATAAAAGTGTAGTTTAACATTATTGAGGTTTGAACACTCAACGGATGGTACTAAGCTCCGAGCACTTATCCATCGTGCCGGCAACAACTTCACCCATTTATTTTGAACTAATGCTATATAAGTGTTACTGTGCATTTGTATGGTTTTAAACAGCGAATATCTTAGATTCTAACCTTATAACTTATTGAATTTGCATTCAAAAGCTACACATTTTGACAGACAGATGGAATCTATGAATAGTACGTTTGTGTTCAAATAACCAAGTAACACAAATTTAGAACAATCGCAGAAGCTAGTTTATTGTGACGAGTTGGCAGATAAGGCTACTCCATAAGTAAGTGACTTTAATTGAAATTGCATAATTAGTATAGGTAGTAGCCTATAACCGTTCGTAAGCCAAGAATCTTGTTTTGGTATTTTATAGTTGTAAAAGAATTGAAAAAAATTATTCAATGGTAATTTAAGCTCCCTGGGTACCTTTTCTGGTGAATCGAAAGCATTTTCACCTTTCAAAGGTAAATCTGATTCTGGTTCTGCGAATTAATGAAACTCAACATCGAAAGCTTTCACAATGAATAAAATAGTTTCAGGCTTTTATATCAACCTCAATCCAAAATGAAAAATTGAAAACCGAAAAAAGCATAGGTGGACATTTAAAAAAACACTACTGAGCTGGGCTTAACAAGTCTCTTGTTGAATTTAACAACAATTAAGCCTATACTGGGCTTCTCGTTGCCCAGAAATTTTTGCGCATCAAAATTTTTGAAACGATGTATTTTCCATAGCCAAGGCAGCAATATATACCGTTTTAATTTGTGTTAAAGTATGGTCCAAGCTTCAAGGTATAGAATTGTAACTAGCCTCTATTGTTTTCTAGATTGTAGCTTACTATGCATTACGGAAGTGACGTCTTGAAATAGGTCTTGTTAATCTAATCTGTCCCGTCATACATATATTTCAAAATTGAAGACTTGTCCTGAGCTAATCCATGGATTAAAAATTTCCAAGCTGAAATATAATAGCACTGAAGTCTGTACATTGATACCAAACTCTGTAACCTGTGCTGTCTACAAGCATGAGATTACTTAAAATGATTATATTTAGTATGCCAAAGAATTACGTCAAGAATTAAATTAGAACGGCCCTGTGCCTTGTTTAGTTTTAAGGCCTTTCAATAGTTCAGTCCGGTCTATATTTCATATAAGAACGTAAAGTGTTCATAATATATCCATGTCTTAACGTATGTTAAAAACAATCCACTTTTCCTTTTTTTATAAAGCACCTTAAGCAATGCAAACAACACACATCAGGTATTCAAAAAGTTACACGATATAATAATTGCCTGCGAAGACGGACGTCATATGAACACAATTCCATCTCTTTAATGCACGTATACTACTTATGAGCACGAGTACCTTTGACTTCTCCATGTTCTAAATTTGTTTTTTTTTCTATTTAAGTTTGTTTAAAGTTTTCTCATGTTGGAACAGAGCAAGGAGCACTTCACCACTTTATATTTGAGTTGCATTTTTGAAGTGTGTCGTTTTTTTCGCAGATGTTGATCCTCTGGCGCTTATGAGAACGAATAACTTTTCACATTATTTACACAACGCTAATGGTAAATTAAATATGTTTTTTTCTCTTTCTTTTAAGAAAATGACTTCACAGCGATTACTCTACGGATGTGGGATCATTGTTTTAGTTTCACTCTTAAATGACAGCAGCTTCGCAGAGATGGCATCAACCGGAAGTAAGTTATTTTTACTTTTTGTGTCTTTTTTTTATTTTTACTAAGACATTTTGCATCGCGCATTATAAACAATTTTGTCATATTTTGTTTTCTTTTTTTTTATTAACAGATGCAATTAACAATTTATATGAAAATCTTCTTCAACGGGAGTATGCTGGACCAATTTCATTCCCAGAAAGGGTGGAACGAAAAGCTCAACGGTCACCTTCACTCAGATTGAGATTTGGCCGCAGCGATCCTGGCAGTGAATTGCTGCCAATGGAAGAAAAACGTTGGTTCGGTGATGTTGACCAAAAACCCATTCGGTCTCCATCATTGAGATTAAGATTCGGCCGTACTGATCCTTCAATGAAAGCAAGGGAACCAATGCACTTAGATGAGGTAAGTCATAGGTATTATGATTTGCATAATGTTCCTCGTTTTGAGTGAGCTTAATATTCCAATATTGTCGAGGATGGGAAAGATCGCGGGAAATTTCCTCCTGATAGCCCTAATAATTTGTTGTTCTCATATTAATCTATTGTCGACTTCTTCAGATCCGTTTGCAATTGTGGTCGTTTGGTGAGGGGAAGGTGAGGTTTCCAGTCACATTGTTTGTTATTCGATGTTCATCTAGTATGTAGTTCCATTCCTTCAGGGATGTCAGGTTTGCTAAAGGATTTTGTCATCTTGCACCAGATAGGATAAAAGAATGTGATGACCGGACGAATGAGCTGTCTTTTTTATTGAAATATTCTGCAATCTGCTTTTTACTGTGTTCTGTAATGATCTGCGAAGAAATGCTTCGAGAGTTTTAATACTAGTCCAGTTGATATATGTTTCAAACTATGTGCACCCATTGCACCTCTTAACCGGATACACTTAATGTATTATAAAAATAACAAAATTAACTGTTTATTTCGATTTTTAAATTATATTCTACTTGTCAGTCAAATCTTTACAAAATTACTTAGTAGTGTTATTAACTGCTCTAAGTTTAAGATTGTTAATCTATCGAATCAGAACATCTGCTGATTACAGGAACGTCCTGTCCTTATGAAATAGGATTTCGCCATTCTTCGAAACATGTACTCGCGAACAATTTTCATATCTTGTATCCATTGCCTTAAGTAGACCTTAAGCACCAATGGGTTGATTTGATCAAGCTTTCGATTCAGTAAATGTTTTATTGATCGAGAATATTTTTACTTGCGACTATAGGCACTATCGCAAGTCTTGCATTCGTTAAAAAAAAATCAGACTCGAGATTTAATTCAAACTTGACATTACTATTATTGGGAAGATGAAAATAAACTGAGTCTACCAATCCTGTCTAGTCTATCTGTTACTGCCTGTCCCGCTACAGCTTTAACGGGTTCTCTTTAAACTTCTCCCCACATACATACATACATACATACATAATTATCAAAAAAAATAACTACATATTAAAATTTTTTTTTGAACTTAATATTCTCAAAATTACTGAAAAATGAGTATACCATGACTATATTAGTTAATTATTAGTACTTGCAACCGTTCATTCTATTTTTTTTAATATGCTTTTAAGATTATTTATTTTTAAAATGTATCCAATATCGAAAATTGATTTGAAAATTCCAAACTAACTGAAACAATTATTATTTTTAGAATGAATACCAACGAATATATCAAGACGAAGTTATTTCCTCTATCTTAAACTCGGAAAAATTAAGGAACCTCTTAGATGATCTCCAAACTTTAAGTGACAACCAAATCAGTTCTGACGAATTTCAACGAGATATCCGTAAGCAAACACCATTGAGGCTTAGATTCGGTCGCAGTGCTGGTGCATCTCAAAGTTTGGTAATTCATAACCAAAAATAAATTAAATAATTAATTATAATTTCTTATTGTTCATATTTATATATGTAGGTTCACGAAGATATCGACCATAATGTTGCTGAAACTCAAAATTCAATCGTACCTGAATCAACTGATAAGGCTTAAATTCTTCGGGTTACATCCTGCAAAATATAATATATTATATATTACCGCAAACATTCAAACCACACATTACATTCCTATACAGACGCATAAAGTTACAAAAAAAAAATTTAAAAAAAAACAAAAAAAAATTGATACAGTCTTATCCATAAATAACAACAAAAGTATTAAATAAGATTTGGTATAAAAAAATCTTTTATGATGTTATGGTGATTTTATTTTTTGTACCTATTGATTATTTTCGTTTGTTAATTTTTAATTAACTATGCTGTTAAAAATTGATAGGTACTTTAGTAAGAATATAAAAAGATGTAAATAGCAATTTGTCCAAAATCAAAAACATAAAATATATTTTCAGAGAATGCCCCGAAAGAAAAGACAAAATATTATATTTGAAAATAATAATATTCTTGCTTTTTTTTAATAGAATACAGTCTGAACTACGAGTCAATCTATGTATGTATGATTTGTAATAAAAAAAATTAAGCTAAATATCCGTTTAGATTAAAGATAAGTTGTATTCAATCTGCAAATTTAAAAATGTACAGATATAAATATGTACAGTGTGCACTCAATAGCAATAGAAACTCCATGTCCAATGAATTTAATATGAACTCATACCTATTATAATTTGAAAGTCCCGATAAAATTTCATCTTTCAATATGAATCTATTTTATAGTTACTTTTTCCGATAGTAAGTTCAGTCGAAGAACCAGTGCTTATGAAAGGTTCTGTTGCAAATTTGCTTAGAACAATTCTTTTTTAGTTTTGTTGCCGTTAGAAAAACAAACAAAAAGCATAATCCTTATACTTGATCTATAAAAATGTATGTACCTACCCACCTTAAAGCAGAAAACTAATGTCCTAAAATTTGTATTGAGTTTTGAGTTGATTCAAATTTCATAAAACTCTAACAACTAAATAATTGTTGACTTTTGGTTTACACTGTATTCGCAAAATATTTGTAGTCTATTTAAAATATTGTTTTGATTTTAATTTACACCATCAATTTATCTATAATTTTTTGTAAGATTTAAAATATATTATGTATGTATAAAATCAAAAGCTAGTAATTTTTTTTTAATCTAGTTATCTCGAAACAACCCCATCAAAAATCAACACTACTAAAAAAAAAGTTTAATAAGGAAAAAAACATAAATCTATTTGAATTAAAAAAAAAGAAACTATTTGTGTAAATTACAATCATTATTAAAAAATGTAAATGTAAATAAAATTCATGCATGTGTTACAATATATATCATTAAAAAAAATATTAAAAAAAAAACTATGTACCAAACAAACTGAATTGAAGAAAAAAAAAACAAACAATAAAATACCGAATTAAATTGTATAACAAATTTTGAAGACATAACTATTTTTTTTATAAAGCAAAAGAAGCTACTAAATTGCGAAATTAATATAAAAAACTTAAGTATAAAGATAATAAGTTGATAATGAAAAAAAGTAGGAATGATTATGTATTTATTTTAATCCTCAAAAATAGATGTCAATTTTTTTATTTAGAAGAGAAAAAGGGAACTTGATCAGTATTTTCAATAACATTTAATTAATTATATTAAACTAATACTTATTATACATACATAAAAAATATAACTCTAGCCAATAAACTGAAGAAAACGAATATCTTGTGTTTTTATTATTTTTAACATATTGATTATGGATTCTTGCGATAGTTGGCAAACAAACGATAATTTAGCGTTTCCCAAGGTATGCTCCGTCCAGGTGCTTTGCGGAAAATTAAAATAAAATACCAAAATTCGATTAGGTACTCATATGCTTTTGAACTTATAGCAGCAATTATGGCCATTGCTGAGTATATGTTGGGTACAAATTTGACATTGTTCCTTTGTAAAACAAGTGTGGATGACTGGCCATGTCAAAGAATGCAACACTACTGTCTACACACGTATTTACTTCTTACCGCAGAAGTTGGTTGAAAACTGATGGGCAATCCTACAAGGTTGAGTATTGCGCTAAAATTGATTCAGGGGAAGAATTGACAAATAACAAAACGCAAAAGACTTCCGTAGAATATAAAAATGTATTGCATTTACAACAAGAAATTAAATCGAATGAAAATCCTTCAATACTAAGGTTAACTTTAAAACTAATTCACCTAAAAGTCTCATAGGTTTTGCCAAAATTTTGCATTGTAAAACCAAGCAAAAACCAATCTTTAAGCACGACCCAGCGATTTCAGCAAAACTTGCAAGACAACTATAATAATATTTCATTTGCAAGCACAATATAATAGAAAAACGGCCCAGAAAAACGGTTGATCACAAAAAACCTAGGCTTGGTAACGGTGAAACGATTAAAGCAACTAAACGGCCAAATGATCTATTAGCGAAATAGATTAGCGTATGGATTTTTGAGAAATAATTAAATGTTACTTTTCGATAAATAAAAAAAATTAAATAAATACTAAATATTTAAATAAGTTTTACAAAATAGTAAAAAGAAAAAGCGAAATATAGAATCACGAAAACCTAATGAATATAAAAAAAATTATTTGCCAAATAAAAATAGCGGAGTATGAGAAACATTTAAAGCGAAACAAAGAAATGCAAAGAATGTTTTTTTGAAAACAGTTCAAAAACGAGTGTTGCAATAGAGGAAAACATTATGCTCAATATTTCTCAGACCTGACATAGCACAAAACTCATGTAGCATGTTTTCTAACTTGCTTCTCATTAAACCTTTACAAAACACGCTGCTGAGTAATATGTTTACGAGCTATGAGCGTTATTGTGCTCTGACAAAATAACATTAATATAGTGTCCAAGAAAACTCTAGGGTTCAATTTGTGTTAAAACTCAATTTGAAAGTCCTTAATAGAGTATCAGAATGTAAATAACAAACTTTATAAGTGAAAAGTCTTCAAGAAACGTGTTTCTTTGCTACTTACTTTGAGATGTTTTCTGGAAGTTTCATATTATTTCAAAAATTTCCCATGAGCAGCATAATCAACTGTTTTTTTTTCTCTTTCAATTTTATTACACTTACAACATTTTATTTAAATTGCATTTTCATAGTTTTTCACTTATTCCAGTGCAACATTATCTTCTTATAATTTAAGAGTACAGTTAATATAGTTTACTTCATTTTGAATTTAACTGAAGAAATCAATGTTGCAGTTAATTCATCACAGTAATATCAATGGATTTTCTTAGTGTTATTGTACATATACATTGCTGTCCTTTTTATTGTCCAGATCAATAAAAAAAATGTGAATACAAAAATATTTTCTTTAGCTGAAAGCAGCTTTTCTTTTTTTTTATTTGTATATTTATAATATTATTATTTTAATGTTGTGAAATGGCTGATAGAAAAATTAATGATAATAATTAGTAATTGATGAATTTATAGACCAAGGACATTTTACAGCAACAGAATGTTCCAAGTTCGTCTGATGAACCTGTGGTTTGTATGAGTCTTAATTTAAGATCAGAACTAAAAACATGACAATAGTGCGAATAAACAAATTTTTTGGACTACAGAACTTGGCGAATTTTGAAATCATTTAAATCCGCCTGTGGTATCAGCCTTAAATTAAGATCATTAGCTAAATGTAATATTGAGTAGAATGCAACCGATGGAGAAAGTGCTTCGGTCATATTTGACGTGAGGACTTCTGGTAAATGATTATAGATTTCTTGGAAACTCGCTATTCCAGGTGAATATTCTTCGTCTCTGGGTATTTCTAACTCAGGCATGGTTCCATGGAATTCTTTACTCATTTGACTGCGCATAAGACGAGTACAACATTTCTTCAAATTTTTCATATCAATAACTTTAGCACGTTTAGCAAACGGTACAATAATTTTTGTAACCTGACTTGGAGCCCCCTCAAAATCTGTGGCGATTTCCAAAATCGTCTGATCCGCATCCCCATCTTGGGTAGGTAAGAATGTAGCATTTGGATTTCCATCGTCGTGGTTTCCCCCGGCACCTACATCAAATCCAGTTGCATCCATAGCACCAATTTCGGGATCATCTCCCAAATTATCACCATCACCATGATGGGCATCATCTCCTCCAAAAACATCAAACACTCTTTCGGTTTGTAGAATTGCAGTCTGTGACTCAATTGCATCTTCTTCAACTGGAATGCCTGGTGCAAAGCGGAATTTATAAAACATATTCGGATCAATTTGAAGATCTGTAGGAAGCTTCAGTTTTCTTGCGTCCCACTTTTTCTGTACGCTGGTTTTACGCGACTTGAATTTATCGTCTAACTTTACGAAGAGATCATCGTGGAACTCTCCAAAGTTCACATGCTTAGATTGGCGTTGCCTTGCTCGAGAACGAGCATTACTTTGTTTATTCACCACTGGTTGATCTCTGAATCGATGTGGATCGATAACACTACTGCGAGTCCGCCCTTTCTTGAATTTCCAATGTGACGGGCCGGCCCAAAACTGACTGATTTTGTCTAACGGTCTATATGAATATTCCAACTTGGACGAAGCGTCTACGGGGCGAAGATCTTCTATGAGTACTGCTGCCTTACGTAGCCCCCTGCATTTGTTTATTGCACCACGCTCCTCATTAGTCAGCTCTTCAAAATCCTCAAAATCAACATCAACCATAGTCTTTCTTTGCCCAGTTAACGGAATAGGTTCAACATCGGCATTTATATCGAAAGCCATTTCGTGATTGAAATCGTCTTCAAACACCCCAGATGGTGATTCAGTACGGTTTTCTTTATCCGACTCTTCATCGATGTTCTCTGGAGATTCCGATATAACATATCCACTGTGCATTGGTCGTAACTTTAATTCTTCGAAATTAATTTCGATAAGTTTTTCACATGGCTTTGTGGGTTCTTCTGTTAAGTCAAAAGCTTCAGTGTAATCGATTTCCTCGATAGAGCTACTATCCCAGAATTGGAAATCCAATCGCAGACGCAACTCAGAATCGGTAGATTGGAGAATATTGTTTAGCAAACGGTTCGAACTATTTATGCTCCCGACAATTGAGTTGAGTTTACCAAACACCGGGTCGGTTAAGGGAACTGTATCTAAACGAGCATTTAAAGATTCTTTGTTCTTGGTAACTGTAGAGACTGGTTTTCGGGTTCTTTTAGGCTTAGTTGGTTTAGGAGCTGATGCAGCTTCGGTAGGGTTTTCGGCATCTTGGTCGTCAGCTTCGTTGGCTTCTGGTCCGGTTGGTGAATTATCGTCTTAAATTGAAAAAATACAGAAAAATTGTTGTGATTTCTTTATTATAACTTGAATTAATAGATAACATGTATATATGTACATATTTATGTATATTATTATTTTGAAATTTGATTCTCAATCGATTGAAAGTAAAAAGTTTTCAGCAATTTATGTTTTTTCCGCCTAAAAATTGGTTGTTTCGAATAACAGCTATTTTTCTGATTTTGTATTTTCAAAGACAAATTTTAAATAAGAGCATTGGTTTAAAAAACGAAAATATTTGTTCCAGTCAGAAAAATTTAATCACGTCTGATTTGTGAAATATACTAGATTAAAAAATCAAATATAAAAATTTTTTTCGCTGTGACTTTTTTAATTTCTTAAAATCTGATAAGATTGAATATTTCTTGGTTCATAAATTTGAAAACAATTTTATTCCATTGAAACGCTTTTGTGTTTGTATAAACGAACAGTAAAGAAAACCTGTCACTTTGTAAAATTGAGAAATCGAATCCAAAAATTTTCATTCTCAGAGTTTTTGCAGTAGAATTGATAAAGGAGAATGGGCATTTTGGTCTACCTAGCGTCCACGAATGAGATATATATATCGTTGGAAAGCTTAGCTTGAGTACATCATTTTTTTGTATGGGCACAAAGCTGTAAACCATGGGGTTTACCCAGAATATTGCAACAAAGATTGCAATTAGAAGAAAAAGTAATTGCAATAGTGTTCCATTGAAATGACAGTGTTGGTCACTTTCGATGAACTCAATAGATCCCAAAATACATGAACTTTTATACCAATGGCCAATAATAGAAAATATTGTCAGGGTTGGCGAATAATGCGCTTAACAATACGAAAATTCTACTTTTTTTTATTTGATTTAACGAATTAAATGAATGGAAATAGTTGTGCGTCAAGAGTCCACAAACGCCATATAGTACGTTTGAAAGCTTTGTTCAAGAGCTTCATTTTTGAACTTGGACACAAATCTGTAAACCATGGGGTTCACGCAGTATATAAAAAAGAAAAATCTTACTTTTTCTTTTAACAGTATACAATTCTACTTTGTTTATTCAATGAAGCGAAATGTTGTTTTTTTCTTTTGGTGGTTTTCTTTTCTTTTGGTAGTTTATTTCAACCATCTCAATGTGCATTAAATAAAAAAAAAAATTGTCCATCGATCATGCACTCTATATAGTACTCTTTTCAAAAATGATGATCGGTACCTGTGCACATGTCATATCCATTTTGTGGTATTTATGTTGGGCCCGCCATCAAAAATTTTCATACCCCCAGCTGACAACATGAACAATGTAATTCTTGATGAAACATTAATATAATCTTATAAAGTATCTTTGTTTATTCGAATTTGCAAAGTGTTTTTCTTATTTTTTTGGCCGCTTATTTAAGCCATCTCCCATTGTTTAGGACCAAAAAATACACGTACGTTGGTACACTCCATAGTACCCAATCATTTTCATAGGTCTCGTATCTGGACGCCAGGTAGACCAGGTCCCATATATTTTTGCCCATTCTCCTTTGTATGAGAATTTTTGTTTATATTTCTGAGAATACGAAGATCTCTGAGATCTTAGAAATATAAACTGGCCAATTTTTTTGTATTTGCTCCATAGTTTTTAAATAAAAATAAGTGTTTGGTCTCATTTTCTTTTTATGATACCTTATGGTGTTAAGGTTTATATTTCATAAGATAAGTTGAATAATTTTCTTTATTTTTTTTTTTTAAATAAAACAAAACTTGAAGTTAAAGGAAAAACAAGAAAAACAGTTAAAAAAAATAGGACAGAATATGGTAAACATTTATTATTTTAAGCTAAGATTTTATATTTTGAATAACTAATAAAGCTTTTTTTGAATTAATTCTTTTAAGAAAATCTTCTCGGCTTTGTGTTCGAACTTTGTTTAATTTTTATAGTTATTTTAGATACTTATTTTAGATTTTTTTTTAGCTTTAATGACCTTTATATAATGTACTTTAACAAAAACTATAACATATTGCAAAAAAAACGTCATCCAAATTATTCATTAACTTATCAGTACTCCGGGCTTTATAAGGATTAAAACGTTTGGGTTAAAGTGAGCCAAAACAAACTTTTTGATGTATTGAGTCATTAATAATTAATAACTAAATTTAAACTTACACTATATAATTGTGTTGTTTTTTAACTCGATTAATTGTTATTTATTCAAAGCACTAATGGAGAAATGAGTAATTTTATATACTTATTACATAAATATTAGTAAAAATTGTGCAGAAAAAGTGTCACGAAGAAGTCATAGAAAATTAATTGCCTATATATAAGTTTAGATGGCTTTTGTTATTTTTTGAACGAACATGATAATTGAGTGCTTGGAGCTCCCAGTATAATACGAAAAAAATAAAATAAATAAATGATTATAAACATGCATACGTATTTACATACGACAATGACAGTCAGAAATAGAAATTGGGAGCAGAATTTTGGATCCTGACGAAAAAAAAATAAAATAAAACTCACCATCATCTTGTTCTTGTTGTTGAGCTCTGTTGGAGAACTTGTGCGCATTAAGCCCTGCAGACATCCGCAGCACGTCCGTGTGTATGGAATCAACGCGAAGGCCATAAACTTTACTCGATGCCTCCAATGATGAACCAGCTACCTTAAAATTATTCATTGATTTGTGATGCTTGTCCATAAGTGTAGAAAGTGTGTCGATTAGGGATAACGACCAGGCATTATCTTTGCTCAACTTATTTCCATTGTAAATTTCAAGGCACTTCTTTAATGTTTCACTTTCTTCCAGCGTCGTGGAAGCACCACTCTCTCGGAGTAATGTTCGGCGACGTGCTTGGCGACGCTCCTCCTCATCATCATTGATGAGTACATTTTGAATCCCATCACGAAATACACCAGCCTCGGATCGTCTAAGCGGCGAATCCGTGTGTGCTGGCGTCATTATAAGTGTAGCAATTTTGTAAATTTATATAAAAGTAAATATCTGCCAATAAATACAACTTTTTAATTCATGTCAACTATATGTTGGGACTAGCGATTTCTTTTTTACGTTTTACCTCGTATTTGCATGAAAATGCTCACAAGCCCTTACACAAAAACAAAGTCGTTTTTCGGGAAGAAATAATTTATATTATATTGTTTTCTACTTGTACACAAGTTAATTTTTATATTATTTAACGTAGAGCATAAAATGTATGTGTTTTATATCTACAAAACATAAAATTAAAAGCTTTTCTTGAATGACGAGTGTTGTGAAAAAAAAATTAAATTCAGTTGCTTTCAAAAAAAAAGATAATAATTATAACAGCTTGCTGTTCTCTTTTATCACACAGTACAATGTCAAATAGTATTGTGTACTCGCTTGTTTGTATACCACTTTTCAGTTAAGATGCCGTTTATTCGGTGTTAACTTTCGGACAAAAAATCGTTCGTAAACATTAGGTGTGCTACACATCAGGAATGTTGTCAGAGCTTAAGGCCAAAATCACACTAAATCATTGTATATGAATTTAAGCGCCTTGCATATGAGCTGCGACCTGCGTCTGCGAATAATTCTTTTAAAGCTTTTTCCAAAGCAAATATCAACTTTTTTTATTTTTATTGTTTAATTAAGTGAATAAATGAACGTATTTACAAATTTAAATAGATATAATTTTGTATAATTAGGTAAAACTACAAAAAAAACATATTTTAATATTTTCTATGCGACCAACAAGTGCGAATTGCGAACTGCCAAATGTAAATTCGCAGTCCACAAAACCAAGACGCATTCCACAGAGCTGCGACCAAATAATTCGCATGAGCCATTGTATATAAAACCTATAGTACTATCATCACTATGGTTTTTGTGTTTTGGCGTGTGGTCGTTTGAGGGCGCACTTGTATATACACAGAAACAGCAACCAGAAAATTAGTTAGTTGTGTGATCGCCAGGGGGACGACGTGTGGAACGTGTTCATGAGAGTACTATGCAAATTGATATACAATGGCTTCGGACATTATTTTTCCGGAAAAAATTATGGGGTTTTCCATGGGCATTGTATATGAATTTGCATAGTACTCTCATGAACACGTTCCACCACGTCGGCCCCAAGCGATCACAGCGCATACTAATTTTCTGGTTGCTGTTTCTGTGTATATACAAGTGCGCCCTCAGACGACCACAGCGCACAACTCAAAAATCATCGTGATGATAGTACTATAAGTTTTATATATTTAAACATAAAAAAGTAATTTGGTTTGATTTGGTCGTGTTATTGTTAGTAAAGTAAATAAACAGCAAAAATTGAAATATCAATGGAAATAAATGAAAAAAATACAAAATAAGTGGTGAGTATGAAATTATTATTTGATATTATTGGATTATTTTATTAAAAACTACTTTTTCTCAGAATTATAGTGAAATTGAAAAACGTATTTAATATCCAAAATGTCCAAAAAAAACAATATTCAGAGAGCAGTGGTTGAGCGACAAGGATTTCAGCGGTTGGTTATGCCTAGTGGAAGGTTAGTTAATTTTTCTATGGTTTTTTGTTTTGTTTTTCTTGTGAAATGATTAATTAGTATGTCTTACTGTGGCAATTAAGTACAAGTTAAATTTGATATTTTATATTAATAAAACAGAAATAATGTATTTGGAAAATCGGCTTTCCTTATACCTATGCACATTTAGAAAGTCGTTGAATATGGAGCTAAACGCAATAGGTGTTTTTGTGCGACCTTCAGTGCAAATTAATAAATAAATGCGTTTCGCTCGATAAGTGTTCAATAAAGTGCACAGAAACTAAAAACAACAAACAAACATGGAATGTACTAAATTTCCGCTCAAGTATTGCGGTACGCGGTGGCTAGAAAATAAAAAGTGTTTGGATAGGTGCTTGAACATTTTTTCTGAATTGAAAGTTTTTTTCTTTGAAAAATGTAGAGCTCCCTGAAACGAAACCGATACAAAATGTGAAAAGTTTCTTTCAAGATGAGCTACTAGATTGCAAACTAGCATTTTTTTCACAATAACTTCTGACCGTGAAACGTTTTTATGCAAGTTTCAAGGGGAGAAACCGTTAATTTTTTATCTTTATGAGGATCTACTTGTAATGATAAAAAATGTATTACAGCATATAGTCAAGAAAAAAGTTATAAGCGAATGCTCCCAGGGATCACAACTTCTGTCCCTCGATCTCTCTTGTGAATCCAATCTGTTAGACCCTAAAAATGTTGACATTGGGTTCAAAGCCAATAAAATTATCAATTTAAAAAAATAAAAGGATTCGCATCGGAAAAGGATATCTTGAAGTTCAAATTAGACTGCCGGAACATAATCGTTACACTTGTTTCCAAAATTGAAGAACGGAGTCCGTTAAAATATGCTATTGTGGCTAACATTTCAAGTTTGAACCCTAGAAACATTTTACAGAACAACGATCTGTATATAAAGAGGTTTCAAAAATTACTCCAAAACTTGTATGATGCCAACCGAATGACGAATGCACCGAGAACGCAGATTCAATATTCCAATGCATGTGCAGATGCAAAAACAATACTAAATCACGAATTCAAAGAATTCGTGCTAAATGAATCAACTCGGCGAGTTGATGCCTTTTATTTCCATTTATTTGGAAATAAAGAAAATTACAAAGATCTCTGGACTGTGATTAAAAAGTATCCATTTTATCGCATGGTAATGCATCAGTCGAGAGTGGTTTCTATATCAACAAAACTCTAGAGTAAAAAAATAAAAATCAAAACAAGGAGAATGTTGACAAAAACTTAAAAAGAAAAAGAGAAGAAGAGATACGTAAATTGGAACAGGAAAAGAAAAAAAATAAGAATCCAAGCCCAGGCTGAAGAAGAAAACATCAATTATAAGCTCTCTCTGTTAAAGAAGTAAGGAATGCCCTAGTATATATGTATGTATATTCACTTAAATGCAATATTAATTGTATCGACGAATACTTGTCCTTTTAATTTTACAAAAATGTGAATCTTTTCAAGATAGCGCATACATTGAGCTCTTTTTTTCAAAAAGAGTTAGGGCCAGTTTGTTCACAGTTGGTTAAGTTAAATTAATAACGCTATTCCACCTAACAAACGGTTGTTAAGCTAAAGTGATGATTTAACAACTCAAATACATTTGAAGAAATAATAGTTGAAATAATCATAGATTAAGGTTAACCATTGTAAACAAGATAGCCTTTATACTTAAATATAAATATTTTTCCGTTAGGAAACAACTTATTTTTTGTTCCTATTAACCATTTTCACTGAAAAAGAAAAAAAAATTATAAAAACTTTTATTTAAATATGTAGTTTTAGATATTCATATAATGAAAAACATTAATTACTGTATTTTCTCAAGCTAGTCTATTGATCTTTGTTTCGTTGTTTTTTTAAGATACTCATCTCTTCAACTAACAGTGAAAAACAAAGGTGCAATATAAACGCATAACAGTCTCAAGTTTAAAAGGCAGATTCATCGCAGTTACGTTCAATCAACTTTTAATCAATTCCATGTGATTTATTTTTAATTCAATTCCATGTGATTTATTTTTAACAAAAATAAAATATTTAATATAATCATGTAGATTACAGAATCCGCAAAACTCGATCCGCAATGATTCACAGTGTAGTGTTCTCTTTTCTTCTCATGATAAATGAATAGGTGGGAAACAGAGCTCTAACTGCGGATCGAGTTTTGCGGATTCTGTAATCGACATGAATATCTATTTATCGTTAGAAAAATAAACTATTTAATAAATGTTCTATTCAGAGTTACTGTTTTTTTTTCATTTGGTCAGGGAAAACTTTAAAATTGCTCAGGGAAAGTCAGGGAAATTTATTTTGAAAAATAGCGGTAACTATGTTTTTGGATTTATTTAAACACCCAAATTACTGGATTTAACATGCACATTGTTTGACCTCAAACAAAAACAGATCAGGGTGACAGTAACAGTTGTTTTAGGACAAGGTTCAAATGCAGAACTTTGTGTAACGCTTAGGTTTTTTGATAGATTTTTTTAAAAATTCTTATCAAATGTTTATTACGTAATTATATTTTCTTAATTTATTCCCGAAATCGTAAGAGTTATAGATATGGATAGCGCAATTAAAAAACCAAAGATATTTTAGTCATCATCATCATCGGCTCGACAACCGGGGTCCGGTCCTGGCCTCCTTCAACAAGTATCTCCACCTATCCCGGTCTTGAGCCGACGCCATCCAGTTGCGCACCCCAAGGCTTCGGGCGTCCTGGTCTACGCCATCTCTCCAGCGCAAGCATGGTCTACCACGCTGCCGTCTACCATAGAATGTACCACAAAGGACTTTCCGAGCAGGTTCCTCTTCACTCATGCGAGCTAGGTGCCCTGCCCACCGGAGTCTACCGAGCTTAATTTTTGTCACTATGTCTGCTTCAAGGTAGATTGCGTACAATTCATGATTGTACCGTCTCCGGAATCGCCCTTCCTCACATATGGGGCCAACAATTCTCCTTAAGACTTTTCTCTCGAACGCGGCTAAGAGGTCGGAGTGTCTTTTGCTAAGCACCCAAGTCTCGGATCCATACGTGAGTACTGGCAGGACCATGGTCCTGTACAGCAGCAGTTTTGAAGTTATGGTGAGATTTCTGGATTTGAAGAGCTTTGACAGACTATAGTAGGCTTTGTTGGAATTGAGCAGCCGCCCGCGTATTTCTTCTTCTATATTATTATCGGCTGCTACTATTGACCCAAGGTATTTAAAGGATTGCACCACTTCAAATTCGTGCTCCGCTACCTTGATTGTTTGACCAACTGTTCTTCTCGCATTCGACGCCACCATGTACTTTGTACTCAACAACGTGATACCTCTATAATTGCTGCACGTTGTGACATCTCCCTTCTTATGTATGGGGCAAATTATACCTTTTCGCCAGTCTTCTGGCATTTCTTCCTGCTCCCATACGTGCACTATAATATCATGAATTGCTTGGCGTAAGGCTGGCCCGCCGTGGTGGAATAGTTCGGCTGGTATGCCATCGGCTCCCGGGGCTTTGTTTTTCTTAAGCCGGGCTATAGCCTTCTCAACCTCTTCTATGCTTGGTGGCGGTAACATAGGGTAATCTTCTTGAAGTAGTGGAGCCTCTACTTCTGCAGTGAGCTGACCATTTAGCAATTCATAAAAGTACACTTCCCATCGCTCCAGTATGCTTTGGGGATCGGTGATCAGATTTCCCTCTCCGTCCTTGCAGTAAGTGCAGCGTGGTGTGTACTGCGTCATGTTTCGGACGGATTGGTAGAACTTCCGCGCCTGGTGCGGACCTCGCTCTCGGCTTCTTTCTAAATCACAGATGATGTTCTTCTCCCAGGCTGATTTTTTCTGTCTGTGAAGCCGTTTTTCTATTCTTCTGAGCTCTTTATATTCATCTTCACGTGCCCGCGTTCTATGAGATTGTTGCATTGCTCGGTACGCAACATTCTTACGTTCAGTCGCTAGCTTGCATTCATCATCAAACCAGTCGTTCCGACTTCTACGACTGCTGCCTAAGATGGAATTGGCAGTACTAATGACAGTGTTTTTAAGGCGTGTCCACTTCTCATCTACGCCCAGCATACTGGCTCCAGGACTTCCTCTCCCTGGATCGAGTGGTTCTAGGGCGAGTCCTAACGCAAGTCCAAAGGTGTTACTGGTGTTATCATTGCGTAGTGCAGCCGTGTTGATTCGAACCTGATCGGCGGATGCAATACGTCTTCGCAAGGCAATCCGCCTTCGAAAAACCATACCAACAAGATAGTGATCCGAGTCGATATTGGCACCTCGGTACGTTCGTACCGTCATCAAGTTCGAGTAGTGGCGACGGTCTATCAATACGTGGTCAATTTGGTTACGAGTGGCTCCATCAGGTGATACCCAGGTGGCTTTTGTAGATATCTTTACGCGGGTACCTGGTACTCGCAACGACCATGTTTTTCGATGCTGCCAATTCTAGGACTCGAAGTCCATTGTCATTAGTGTTCTCATGCAAACTATGGGTGCCTGCGTAATGCCTGAATACCGGCTCCCGACCTATTTTAGCGTTCAAATCCCCAAGGATGATTTTAACATCATACCTTGGACAGGCATGGAGGGCCCTCTCGACTTGTTCATAGTAAGTCTCTTTATCTTCGTCTGAGGACTCCTCCGTAGGTCCGTGAACGTTAATGAGGCTGATGTTCTTGAATTTGCCTCGCACGCGAAGGGTGCATAGCCTTTCGCTTATAGCGTTAAAGCCGATGACGGTAGACTTCATTTTTTCGCTGACCAGGAAGCCTACCCCGAGCACATGGTGTTTTGTATGACAGCTGTAATATAAGTCATATTCTTTCTTTTGCAAAACACCATTCCCTGTCCATCTTATTTCTTGCAGTGCTGTTATGTCAGCTTTATATTTTGACAGGGTATCGGCTAGCTGCTGAGGAGCTCGAGCTCTATAGAGCGATCGTACGTTCCATAAGAAAATTCGTAAATCGTTGTTCCGTTTTCGTTGCAAGGGTTGTCGTCGTGAGATCAGTCCGTTTCCGAGGCTTGTTGACGGTCTCGTAATTCTTTTAGTTTTACGGAACAGGGAATTAACCTGTTGCCAACCTGTGGAAATAGCCTGATCATATTAGCCAAACCTTTTTGGGGTTTGTTTCTAGCGGCCGCCGCGAAGAGGCTATGATCACACTTCCACCAGTCCCGAATAGTTACGGCACGTGCATGTTTTCGTATGCTACATGTTATTCCCCCTATTCGGCTGATGGCTGACCGAGTTGAGTTATATTTAGTACTTTGGATAATATAACTCAATTCTGGCAAAAACATCAGTAAGAACCTTTTGAACCTTATTGAAGGTATGCTAAGGCAAATTGTAGCTTTGATAGATGTTAGGGAAGGCAATACCCGAACGAATACTCGTTTAGAAAAAAAAAAAATAATAATATAAGATTAAAATATTAAGTTATGAAGTATGTTAAATGTTAACATATAGTATTGTAATAAAAAAAAACTTTTTTTTTTAATGTATTAGAAATTATTGCGAAATTTCAAGGTACGCCACTTTTTTTGTAACTCAGTGTATAATTTTGTTGTTCATATATAATTTTAATTATATATTAATAACTTCCGATTATTGGTTGTTCAATGGTGAGACACATAGCATTTCCAAACGTCTCAATGTAAGATTCAGTCCTTAAAATATATAAATTTATATAATTAAAAACACTATTCAATTTATGTATGTATTTATTTATTTTCTTTTTATAATTTGATTTGTTTAATGGGGCACAAATATCTTCTTTTATATCAATTCTTATTGTTTCTATGATAAATATGAGTTTTCGTAATTGTTCAGATATAGGAAAGGATCTTAAGTTAAAGTAAAAATAAAATACAATTTTGTTCAACTGCTAGACGAAGAATGTTGGTACTCTGTTTGTTTGTCTTGTTTAAAATGTATGTACACATATTATATCAAAACATATTAACATTTAAATTTTGATAAAACTTTATTTGTTCCTATTAAAATTAAACATATTGAAAAAAAGTCATAAATAATAAGTTTTTCGTTGAAATCAATGCAATTTAAAAAATTAAATTTATTTTTTTGTCGTTTTTGTATTCTAATTTAGTTTGTCAATTTTATTTAAACAAGAATGAAACTTAATGAAAAGATTACAGACATTTTTGTATTACTTTGTAATTTGAGTGCCATGAAGTGAGCGTGTAAAAATTCTTTTATATCAATTTAACGAAAAAAGTAACATATACACCTAACAGCTATGCGCTACGTTTTTACTATGCTATACTAATATTATTTATTATTTTATCGGAAGTAAAAAATAAAAAATAAAAAAGCAATATTACAGTTATGTTTATATATACAAAAGAATAATACAAAAATATTTAATATCACTATTTTTTTTTAATATTTTGAAATATTTGTTTTATTTACATTTGTATGTATTTTTTGTTTTGTTATTTTTGTTTATTTTAATTTCATTCATTTAATTTATTTTTGTATACAATATGCGAAAGAGAGAAGATGCATTGAGTGATGCAAGGAAAATGTGATCAATGAGAGTTCCTATTATTTTGTAGGCCTAAATTTGCGTTTTTGTTGTTGTATGTTAGCAAATTATTCATAGTAAAAAGGTAATAATTTTAAATAAAAAATAATTGTATATAATGTAGGTGTACTAAGCCCTGCATAGTAGTAGTTTTTTGTTTAACTTAATTTTTTTTAGTTTATTTATTTTTTATTTACTTAACAACCAAAGACTCTTTTAAATGTCGCACTAGACCGGATCCAATATCCTTTACGTCCGGCCATTGACGTATCACAAATATTATAAAAAATATTGAGAAGAATGTCGTTAAAACACGAACTCTGCAAAAAAAAAATAAATATAAAGAAGTTGCCAAATATTTGAAAAAGAACAGTTATTAATGAACAAATAAAATATGATTTGAAAAATTAGAAAAAATAATCAAATTTAACATACCATAAACTTCTACTATCATTATTTATTTACATTTACTTTTATTAATATTTAATCATTTTCTCAAACTTTCTCTCATACCATTTGGGATTGACAAATCAGTGATAAAAACACGGAGGACAATGACACAGCGGAAGTAAAGTTTGACTGCCAACTTAGAAGAGTGGCTTCCGACTTAACTTAACGATTAAATTTTATTAAAAAATATTAATTTTCATGAAAAATACACAAAGTAAAAAATACTAATAAAAACAACGGAAAGTTGTACAATACTGTGTTTCTTATTTAGTCCGTATTTGTCTTGTTCCTAAATCTAACTGTGCCATTTGAGAAAAAAGTATTTTCAAAATAAAATTTAAAAAAAAAACGTAAAAACGTAAGGAAACATAATTCGTTTTTTTTTTTTAATTTTAATTTTACTAATAAATAAATTAGTACTAATTTCGCTTTCATAAATCAGTGCTCCTTCTATGTATTTTAGTTTTTGAAAAAATTAAAGATTATGCAGTTGCTTGTATCTTACTGTTAAATCTTATCTTATCTCTTTTTTTGTTATAATTTTTTTCAATTACCAAAACACTTAAAAGAATTAAAAAATAATTTTTTTTTTTGGCGAACGACGTAAAATCGATTTTATATCGCAATAAAAGTAATACAAAACACCTTATTGATTTTAAATGTTGGCAGCCAATGAGATTAAATAAGTTAACTAAAACCTAATTTTTTAATCCATTATGCCAACAAAAATCAATCCTATCATTATATTCTTTCTAACATGTGCTAATTTATAAAACCGTATGTCTTACTGGCATATACATGTTTGTGTTTTTATTTTTGCTGTTCTACTTCTTTAAACCTACAGGATTCTACTGTTGAAATTCAATTGTTGACCTTGTTTATAAAATATTCTTGGCAAATTTGTGCCAGATATAACATTATTTATATCATTATATTACATAACAATACGTACGCACTTCTTAAATAAATATTAAATTGGCAAATGACAATAAACAGTACACTATATCGTGGCCTGGCAATTACCCTTTATTGAATCAAGAACCATTATTGTCGTCCAATTTATCGATGTAGGCCGTCATTAGCGAAGCGAGCTTAAAAACTTGCGAATTCGATAACTTTGTATTATGAGTATCGATTTGCTTAAATTAAATTCGCTTCATATGTCAAAACATTATCGAACTTGGTTATCGACCAATAACAATTAGCGAATGTTCGCTAATTTAACCGCTCAAAACGTCAAATTCTATCGAATCAAAATATTCAGTGATAAACCTAGCGAATGTAGTGGCTGGTGTCTGTGTACTAAGATGAGTGACAAAAGGAAAAGGCATTTGAAAGTATTTTGTATATTATTATAACAAAAAAAAGAAAATAAAAAATTATATTTTCAAGAACAAATGCAAATCAATTTGGTAGGCTTGTGCAATTGATGGAAACAAATCCCGATATATCAAAGGGCATAGGTGTATTCGGTCCATCCAAAAGGAACCAGAAGGATTATTGGGAAAATTTTGGAGAAGAATTGAACACTCTTGGTCCTCCGTTTCGTAAAGGCAAAGATTGGTTTGTTGATAAAATTTTATAGTTTCCATTTAAGACGTTTTTATTTGCAAATAGGTTTCGTTGGACTACAAGCTAAAGCTAAAGCAAAACATTTCGCAAAACTAAGAAGTCTGTCCACAGCCTTCTCCAAAGGAGACAAAGACACCTGGCAGTATGGTCCTCCACCAGTAGCTGTGGTTTACTGGTGGAGGACCATACTGCCAGGTGTCTTTGTCTCCTTTGGAGAAGGCTGTGGACAGACTTCTTAGTCTAAGCCAGGCAGTCAATCCACAAGGAAATTGCTTTGGCACAAGCTCACAGGCTTCAGTTTCAACCAATGTGAATAATTCTGAAGAACAAGAAATAAGTATTATCCTTGAGGCATGTGAAGGTACTCAACAGGTTAAAGGATCTTTTCAACAGAACTTATTGATGCGAAGTGCAACGGAGGGCGACCATGACCCAGAACCATTTAATTTACCTTTTTTTTATTATTTAAGTTTGAAGAGTTCCTACCTATATGTATATGTAATAAATTATTAAATCAATTGTACTTATTATTTTATTATTTTTCAATTTAAAATTCACACAAAGAAAAAAAACATCAAATTCTTCACTTCTAAAATATTCATTTGACATTTGAGTTATGCCATTTCAGTATGATGATTTATTGGCAGCATTTATTTCTTAGCGAACGATGAAGTTCACTATTAATAATACAGTGATAATAAAAGTTCGCTAAATCATTCGCAACTTTGCGCATTGTCGATTCCCTATTCATAATAAGGGCCGTAAATACGTGAAAGCATTTTATACTGCGTTATCTCGCGACATTATACGTTTTAAAAGTAAACACCTGGTTTCTAAACTGACGAGGCTGATTATTGAACCTACCCCTCCGGCATGACAGTTCTACTCACTAACTGCTAAAACGCTCTTCTGATTTTTTTGAAATTGAAATGAAAAATTGTGTAATAGAAAAAATACGGCTATTATAACTAACAAAACAAAAAAAAGAGGTAAACTCTTACTGCCAATCCAATTTTACTTGATGATGAAATATTCAAAAAAAGATTTGTCATTTCAAAAACACGCAAGAACTTACCTCGTTTTCAGAAATGGCATTATAATGCCAGCAGCTGTTGCCACCAATAGTAAAACTACTTGCAATACAGTTAAAACTACATTAATTAATTTAACAACAAGGGCACGGGCATTCGAATTGTCAATTCCTTCTACAGTGACATATTGTTGTTGCGATAAGTGTTCCATTTTAGAAATCTGTCATAAAACAGAAGGAATAAATTTAATTAATTAGAAAAATTGATATGAAAATGTATTTACTCTTGTTTGGCAATTTTCTAAAACTTCATTAACATCTCTCAGTCTCTCGTCACTTTGATATTGTACCTTTTCCTCCATATCGGCTATAGTTTGTTTGAGATTTTCAATTTCATTCTAGTTGAAATAAAAACAATATTTAGATTTTATTCTTCGATATAACAATTATTATTCAAAATTTATCTTACTTGGTGCAATTCGGTAAGATCATTTATTTGTTCTTCTAAGCCTTCCGCACGATATCGTTCGCTTTCCAGCGTTGCTGTCAAATTGTTAAATTCTTTTTGTGTATTCTAAAAAAATTTATTTATACATAAAAATTTATTTCGATATAACAAATTTTATTTTGAAACCCAACCTCTAGTCTTTCGACTCTTTCTTTGAGCTTTTCAAGCTCATCATTTCTTTCTTGTAGTTGTGTTAGAATAGTTTTATATATAACATTATATTGGCTGGCTCCCGATTGGCTTTTTCCAGAACTGTGCAAAGTTAATATACAAAATTGAATGTTCGAATAGATTTTGGCTATTAGAAACATACCCAGCTGGAATACTTTCGCTGGTAACACTACTGCATTCGCTACCATTGTCACTATTGAATTTACCACTACCTGCTCCACCTGTATTACCAGATCCTGTTGATTGGGCAGGAATATTACTAGCATTACTTGGGGTTGAAATACCATAAACATCTGAAGAATTCACTGGCATGTTGAGGGCATTTAGTTCAGCTTCTAATTTATAAGAAATAGAATTAAAAAAAAAACAATAAATTAATATAGCGTCTACTTTTCCACGTTTAGGTGGGAGGGCAACTTTCTTAAAAGAAATGATTTAAATTGGAAAATAATTATTAAAAAACAACAGCAAAACTTATAATGCTACCTGTTTTACGCTTTTCTTTTGTAAAGCCAAAACTCGTATTTATCAACTCACTTTTTTAATCAAGTTGTTTCAGTGCATAATTTTTTGAAAAATAGAACTTTTAAAAAATTTAAAAAATTATTTTAGATTTCAGTTAAAGATTTTAGGCTCTCTCAAAATAAGCATTAGCAATGTTATAACAAAACTTTATAACTTTATATCACAGCTTTGGATGCAAAATAAACACCTAATATTTTAGCTGATCGAAAGTTTCGATATTTAGACTAATGTAGTTTCATTGACCTTGCGACATTTATTGCATACGATGACGTGGGGGTTAAGACTCCATATACTTGTATGTATGTATATCGCACCTTAGATACGGCTGTTTAAAGTTTTGGACTTGCTTCAATAGTCGATGGCTCTTTGAAAAAACATTTAAATGTGATGCGGAAACTAGAAGAGATATCAAATCGGAACCTAGATGTCGCTCTAACTCGAAAGTGGACTTTTTAGTATAGTGCCATTTTTGTTTTTAATATATGTTATTATGCTAAGATAAATTTATTATGCTAAGATAAATTTATTATGCTAAGATCAAGTACCGCTTTGCCGCATTGTTTCAAATCACTGGTTCGCAGAATTTAATTTTTTTTTAACAGAACTCAAAAAAAATGCATAACCTCAGATTTCCAGAAATTTCGGTTAAGAAATTGAAACAGAAAACTTTAAAGCCTTATTTAAGCCTTAGGTTAACCTATTTAAGCCTTATTTGTTGGTGCATTTGTTTGTTGATGTACTTAAGAAATCACATTTAGGAAAATTTAAATTTGGACCTTCTGTAGCCCAAAAAAATTATGAAAAAAAAATCAACCATGCAATACTTACTGCAGTGGTGCTACAACATAATTTACCTACATACCTGTCATTTGGTTAATATTATCGGCACTTCCAAATTTGTTTTTAATTAAATGTGCAAATTCTCTTGGTTTTGACATTACTGAACCAGAAAATCCAGTTATACCATCCCGAATATTACCACCAACATTTCTGAAAAAAACAATTTCGAAAATTGGAAACCAACTTAACAACTTCACTGTCCCCATACAAACTGATTGAAAACCGTCTCTACGTTCACTATTTCCTATCAGAAATAAGGACATTACCATCACGTCCCATGAATCACATATGATACATAGAACTTTTTTTGTACCGTGTTTCCAGCGTCCATGAATCATATATGATTCAAAATAAGAAAAATATGAAAAGTGTTCTACGTCCCTATACAAATTGATTCAAAATATTCTCCACGTCCAGCCTTTTTTTTGGTCAAAAGCATTACAATTGACTTGAATTTAAAGTAAAATCGTTTTTTTACCTTAGGCTTTCTTATATTGTTGTTAAAAAAATAGTTTCATTTTATGTTCATATATGATTCATGGACGTAGTAAGTGTTCATAGCATATCACTACGTCCAATGAATCATATATGATTCATACAAAAAATTATTATAAGGGATTATTACGTTATAGTTCTTCATTAGACGTGATTATACACTTTAAAAGCATGTTTTAAAAACATATAAATTAGATTGAAATTATCAGGTCATCTTTAGATTTTTTTCCTTACAAACATGAAGAAAATTAAAAATATTTGTAATAAAGGAGTCACAGGACATACATATAATATACCTACACCTACATAATCTGAAAATGGACATGGAAATTGAGGATTTCAGTTCTGGAAGTGAATCAGATTATCAACCAACAGAAACTGATACTGACACGTCGTATGATCTTTCTGAAAATGAAGATGATGAAGAACAAATTTCTGGTAAGCTTCAAATAACTTAAGACATCAGATTAACGCAATGCATTTTTATATATATAAAAATCAGGCAATGGAATCTCACACGATGCCACTGAGCTTGTTTGGCATGAAGAAGTTTTACCAATTGGCAGAGAGCAATTTACTGGAATTTCTGGGATTCATCGAATTGATGCCATCACAAATGAAAATGGAAAAATTGATTTTGTAAAAAATTTTGAAAACTTGCTAACAGCGGATATTGTCATGGAAATGGTTGAACATACCAATACATATGCCCACATCTTAAGATCATCACGAACGTCTGCATTTAATCGATTACGACGATGGAAAGATGTGGACATTGAAGATATGAAGCAATTTTTTGGTGTTGTTATGCTAATGGGTGTCGTTAACTTGCCGACAATTGAGCACTATTGGAAACTGGACCCATTATACAATTATCCGCTTATGCATATGATAAAAATTTCATACACTAATATTGGGTTGCTGGCATTTTGCTTCTCCCTTGCTTCAAGAAAGGACACATAAAACATACAAAATTGATCCTCTAATAAAAAGACTACTGGCAAACTTCCGGTCATTGTATACTCCTGGCGAAATACTTGCGGTAATCAAGTTTCACGGTCGACTGCAAATAAAAACCCTTCAAAATCCAGCAAGTACGGCATAAGAGTCTACAAAATGTGCACAGTTGATAGTTATACGTGGTCCTACGAAATATATTCAGGAGCATCTTTGGCAATGGAAGGGTTAGACAAGCCGGGATCTGTTCTTGTCAGATTGTGTGAACCCCTTTTAGGTGAGGAACGAATGATTGTCGCCGACAATTATTATACCAGTTTACCATTAGCAACGTATTTAAAAAATCGCAACACGGACTTATGTGGAACAATACGAAAAAATCGGGCAGATCTTCCACCACACGTCACTAAGCACAAATTGAAAAAAAATTAAAGCATTGCTCAACAAAAGGATGGATGCATCACGGTGCTGAAGTGGCATGATAAAAGGAATGTCCTTATGCTATCTACTTGCCATGGAACTGAATCGTCAGCAGCAAGTCTATGGAATGGTGAAAAAATTAAACCAAATGCCGTAATAGATTACAATGGCGCTAAAAAAGGCATACATATAGCAGATCAATTAGCTGCATTTCATTCGCCATTGCGAAAAACCCTCACGTGGTATAAAAAAGTTGCTGTAGACCTTTTGTTCCGAGTTGCAGTCATCAATGCTAGATGCATATACAACAAATTAGCAGACGACGGTCCAATTTCCATGTTGCAGGCTCAAGAAATGCTGTTGAGAGTATAGCTCGGTTCTTGTGCATCCGCAACAAATATCTCAAGAATTCCTCCAACAATATTACATCCAAGCCAACATTTTCTCACGAAACTACCACGTTCAAATGGTAAAATTATGCGAAAGCGTTGCGCTTTGTGCTATAAGAACCTGAGGAGAGATGGTCATATAGCTGCCTTGAAAGCAAAACAGGTAAATACAGAGTGCAAGCAATGCAATAAGGCATTCTGCTTAACATGTTTTAACTTTAAACATAAAAGGACTAGTGTCTAAACTTTAAAAATGTAAATTGTTATTGTTATTTGTTTAATTTTTATCCAATTGTTGTATTACTTTCTTGTTGTTTTTCAATTTATTTGATCAAAAAAATATAAAGATTCATTGATGAAAAAATGCGTTTTCTTAAACATTTTTCCATTTTTTTTTTTGCAGCTATGTTATGGGCTATATATAGCCAACATATTTACATCAAAATTATGTCATTGAGATGATTTTTTTAATGTAATATACACATTATTAAAAACATATGTTCATGAATCACATATGATTCATGGACGCTGTAAGCACGGTACAAAAAAAAATGTATGTATCACATGTGATTCATTGGACGTGATACTGAAGTTTTATTCTAAACAAAATATATGGACGTAGAGATGTTGCTTGATCACTTTGTATGGGGACGTAGAATAATTTTCATTTAATAAAACTTTTGAATCATATGTGATTCATGGACGTAGGAAACACGGGACAAAATGGATTTCATGAATCACATATGATTCTTTGGACAGTGAAGTTGTTAAATTAATTTTTTTAAGTAACATTTTTTTGTACCTTAAACCTTGGCCCACATCTCTTAACACCTCTCTTGGTTGCCGGTGTTGGCTCTTGTTGTGGAACTGATGGTTTTGTATGTCTTTGGACCGTTTCGTATAGCTATCAAGTTTTTTCTGCAATTGGGCAATTGTGTGTGCGCTCTTTTGATTTTTTTTCTCAAAGACAGCCTAAAATTAAATTCACAAAAAAATAAACAATCATGGTTGTTATCTCTTTTCTCATTCACACTCACCTTTATTCGTTGTAATTGCTGCTTATCAGCACTAGCGGCTAATTTGAGATACTCATTGACATTATCTGCAAACAAATTTTGTCATTTTATTAAGTAAGTCGATTTATGAAAAGTACTACACACCGTCTCTGGCAGTTTGTTCTTTGCGAATTGATTCCTTTGTACACTGAATTTTTGTAGTTAGTCTATCTATGGCCTGCAGGCTGGTTGTCCTTTCATGACGTCGGTGATGTTTTTTATTGCTATCGGTTAGAAATGTTGGAGGGTTACCGTCAGGCTCGTCAGATGCAAACGATTGATGACAAAGATCTTCGTTGCCTAATGTAGGAAAAAAAGGAAATATTTACATTTAAAGTTCAAAATACAAAGTACTTTTGTTTACAATAATTACAAAATACAATTGGAAGAGCACGCAATTGGTGCAGTAAGGCAACGAGCATATGGAAATCTTAAAACCCTTAAATTGGCCACTACTAAACACGTTAAACAATAATGTCCAATCGCGCCAAATACTACACTTACTTCTTTCGAACGTAACCAATACTTAAATTAGACTGACAATCTTAATTTTTTCTTTTCATATATTTGTTAAGGTCTCAAACAAAAAAAAAATATTCAGTCAAACTTATATTGGCGATAAGATTCACCACATTTGAAATTATGATAAAAATGTATTTCCTACAACTTGTTATCTTTTGAAGAGAATTTTTATTTAGTTCATTACAGTATACCCCCAGTATAATGTTTAGTTGTTCATTCTGATGTTAAATGTACAATTTTTAACGTTGAATTCATACTATGGAATACGAAATTTAATTTGTCAATAAAATACGAAATGACATACGTGCATGCATTTTTTTGAAAAACAAACAAAAAAGAAGAGGAATAGCTAAGAAAATCCATTTGTATTTACATTAAGTTTTGAATGAGTAAGATCGACATTTTATTAACACCTTTATTGTGTTTCTCAACTATCAAGTTGAAATGCTTAATTTTTTAATAAATTAGGTTTGAAAATGCCAAATTTCAGTATTTATGAACTATTACATCATACGAATTTATTCCATAATGTATTTTTAATATTAAGCCTGCATTCTTTGATTCGATTTTTAAATTATGTAAGTTATTTTAGCTAATAGTTTTTCAAAAAAATATTTCTAATATTTGTTTCTAATATTCAATATTCCAATAATCAATTTAGAGTAAAAAAATGAAGTACAGATTGTTATTGGACGTATACTTTTGAAGACAAATATCTAACTGAACTGACAAGAACAGGGAAGTTAGGATATTTGCCTATTCGCCTGCTTTTCATTTTTATTTTTTCTTAGATTAAAAATGCGCCAGTTTTAATCAAAAATTAAATTGTCTAAAAACAACATGGTGGCCAAATGACACTAGCTACAGTTTTGCAACATGTGGGCAGTCAAACCTAACCTAAAAAAAGGAGGACAATTAAGGCTACAACACACTTCACGTTGTCATCTGAACTTCTGGATAAGCTCTATTCATTGCCTTTAATGGGTAATGTAAACTGTGTTGGAATGTAACTTTTCCTTCAACTAACACACTACACAGCGACAGCCGCTCAAGACGCCAAAATTGCAAAATTCGCCCAAGACACTCAAGACGCTCAAGACACCCCAGACGCTCAAGAGCCCAAAAATGGCACTTGCTAAGGACGCTGAAGAGGCTCAAGTTTCTCGAGACTCCCAAAAAGCCAAACACGAGGGCAAGAGTATGATAACCGTGGCGCCGAGGAATGATAATGGATTTTTGTAGAACACGGCAATACAAGCATTTTTTGCTATGGGAATTTAAAAAATATGTATGTTAAAGGGAAAACAAAGAATTAAAAAATAACGGTAATACCTACAACTAAGTTTTATACCTTTTTTTAAAGCAAACATTCTATTCTATTAGCCAATTTTTAAATCAAGTCAAAACTATGCATAGTTTTTGAAAAATTTAATTTTAAACTAAAAATTTGAGTAAAAAAAAGTTTTAAAAAAATTTTTAATTTCAATATTTCAAAACCGTAAGTTTATAAATAATTTTTTTTTAATAATTTGTTGCTCTTATTAATTTTCAATCAAAAACTGAAAACTAGATGATTTGATGTCTTTTGGTTTTTGAGAAAATTGAAAATAACCACAACTACTATTTTAATTGAAATATGTTTTTTTTTGCTTGAGTGGTCTTATTATGATAGTAATAATGGTAGGTGCGAGTTTGGGTGCATGCAACAGTAGGGTGTGTGCGAGTTAGTGTGCATGCAACAGTGGGGGGTGTATGGGGGGGGGGTTAGGTTAGGTTAGGATTTGGGGTAGGTGCGAGGTTGGGTGTATACCACACCAAGGTGTTACTGGGTGAAGCAACCCCCCTGCTTGGACTCACTATAGGATTTGGGTTGGGTGCAAGGAGGGGTGCATGCAAAGTTTCTTTTGCATTTAAATAAGCTGGATTTAGGAAAAATTAATTTATCTTAGGTACAAATATCTGAATCCATATTCGATTATTACTATTCTATCAAAATAAGACTACGTAAATATTCAAGCAAGGAAAAAATAATTTAATTATAATATTTTTTCTTTGGTAATTTTTAATTTTACATATTTTTTAAATTGCCCCTACCGCCTAAACGGGGAGATAGACCCCCCTCCCATAGTAAAAAATGCTTGTATTGCCGTGTTCTACAAAAACCCGTTATCATTTATCGGCGCCCCGGTTATCATACTCTCCCCAACACGAGGACTTTCAAGATAAGTCGGGCTATTTCCTCTTTAAAAACAAATTTGTTCACTTGACTGTTATTTAATGAGCTGAAAATGTAATATAATTTTTTTAGTATTTTTTTGAAATTAAGACTGAAAAATTAATGATCTGTCATTAAATTACCAACGCGCGCCGCGCCGGTCATATACATTGTTATCTAATAACTTTTCTTTTATAAATTGTCTGTTTCACAACTGTTTCCTAAATGGAAATAGAACCAAAGATTAACCTACTATTAATTAGTACATACATATAAAGATAGACCTATGCCTATAATTAGTAGCTGCACTTGTTTTACAAGTTTAATGATAACTTTAAAGTAAATAAATAAACAAGATCAAGTTCTAATTTAGTCTTCAAAGAAAAACAAGCTTCGTTTTTGTATACAAACCATTCGAGAATGTCTTAAGAAAATAACTTAACGGTCTTTTGTTGTTTATAATTATGAAAAAGAAGATTAAATAAATTTGAAATTCAGTTGCTATTTAGGATTCAATATGCAACAGAATAGCCATTCGAGCCATTTAATCGGTGAGTGGAAAAATAGTACAAACATCAATTGGAAATTCAAGAAAAACAGAAATAATTCTACTTATAACTTGGGGCACATTAAAATATGTACGTACAAAAAGATTTCGATCAACTATTTTTAGTGTTTCTTGATGAAATGAAAGCATTGATGATATAATACTTAAGATTCGTGGATGATTTTAAGCTCACCTGATAACCTAGAGTCCTCCAAGGATCCCATCGCTTCCAATGGCAACTCTCCATAAACCAGCAAACCGCCTTGATCTGATCCGTAACTCCGATTAAATTCTCTGCGATTTCTCTCACGACTTCGCCGATTTGACGGACTTTGATTCCGAAACCGCAATGCACCCGATGCTGAGGTTGTGATACCACCACTCCCACCACCTCCTCCACCCCCACCACCTCCGCCGCTTCCAGTTACGACAGAGGTGGCGGCAGTGCCACCAGCTCCTCCACTAGTCACCGTGCCAACTGTTGCAGCACTACTGCTGCTTCCACCACCGCCGCTGCTGCCACCTCCAACGACAATAATGCCACCTACCGACGATAAGGAAGCAGACGGTTCAGCACTATCACGATCCCGATCTCTTGACACTAATGAAAATTTCATTAGTTTTCAATTTTCTTTTTTTAATTTTTTGTCTTTTTTTAATTCTTTTTTTGTCTGTTTAAATAAAAACACAAATAAACAAGCACAGGAAAGTTTTTTTTTTTCCTTGTGGTGAATGCACACTTAAACAGTATTGAAGCAAGAAAATAAACAGTGGTGAGTTGAAGAAATGTTCAACAAAAACGAAAGTAAATTTTATGATATTTTTTTGCTGTCCAAAGCACACTTTTAAATAACATTAAACAAAGACTGATTTGTGCCTTTAAATAAATATTTAAAAAATTATATTGATATAAAAATTAACTAAATATCAAAAACGCTATTTACGAGTACTAACGATATGTAACTTTAAATGAAACTAATAAAATCAACTCAGAAATTTAACGAACAAAAAAATTATAAAACAACAACAAAAAGCTGCTAGTGTCTCTAGATGGCAGATGTATCAGCAAACGGATGTATTTTGTTTGTGTGTGAGAGACAGAGAGATAGAGAAATGATGAGACAAAGGCTAATTACTTTGATCGACAGTGTTGCGGTTCCCCGAAGGCGATCTAGAGGATCGTACGCTACTGTCCTTACGCGTATGATGGTGCTGATGTCGATGAACTCGGGCTGTGGTGCTTGAGGTATTGTTGCTTGGGGTGACGTTGAGTGTGTCCATTACTACTGTTGGTAATTGTGCATTGTTATCATCATCAAGAAAACTGAAATGACAACCACAAAAAAAGCTGATTAAATTATATGATTCTAAACAAAATAAATACAATTAAAGCTTAGTACGCTACGGATACAAAACAAAAAATCCCACAAAAAAATGAATCAGTGAAATTATACAAATTATACAAAATAGAAAATCTTTGGGTGTCCATTCAGAGGACGTGGTTTCCGCCCACTGTTTCAGTAAAAATGTACTGTAGAATAAACAGTTTTAGGAGATGTACTACAAATAATGACTACACCTTAATGTACTTATTAATAGTTTAATAACAGTGCCTAAAAATTTCTCGTCGTTCTCGAGAATCGAGATATGGATTAAAATGCGTTTTTTAAAATAAAAATTGACGCATAATCATAGAATTTGGGATGGGTGAACTCACATTATGGGCATTTGATTCCGTCGACTGGCCTAAAAAATAGGTGCCTTTATAGAGGTATCATAATTTTTAAAAAAAATTCAAGATTAGTCAAACAAAATTCTTCATTTTACTTTAGGCTTCAAATGGTCTGAAACTGAAAAATATGAGTAATCAATCAATGTCTATTTCTTATGACCTAAAATATTTACGCCTCTTAACAAGTAATTGACTATTTGTTATTTTACTTTTCTTGTGTGGGTAGGTGTTTAATTTTTTTTTCAATTATAAATCACTTGGTTAAAGCACTTACTTGTCATCATTTAATGTTTCATATACAGTAAACCTTAAAATATTTCCAATTCTTTAAGTTTACAACAGCGCCTTTGTATGCGATGTGTATGTGTATCTATACAAATATATGTACATTTATGTATTTGTATAAATAATAATTAGCATAATAATGAGATAACAATTTTTCTCCAAGTTCTTTTGTTGTCAATTTATGAATGATGTACTTAATATATGTGGTTAAACTTTGAATCGTGTTTTATTTTATAGATATGTACAAAGGTCAAAAGCAAGATTGAAGTTATAAATACTTATGATTCATGCAATTGAGAGATTAAATAATTCAACTCGGATATTGGGCTTTAAAGCAATTACAAATAGAATTTTCACACGATCACTAGCTTATTTTATGATAGTTTAGGAGCCGAATAATAATACCCTTTTTGCTGCATGAACTTGTCAGTTGTCACTTTTTTGCATTAACTTAATTATATTTGAAAGCTTTAAATTAATCAAAGTATCTTTGGAATAAAGTAGGTTTGCAGGTAATTAATTAAATTGTAATTAAAAGCTTTATCTTATATTGGTAGTAAGGTGTTTCCTATTCGCACAAAAACACCTATTGCGTTTAGCTTATAACACAAGCCCCGATTTTCCGAATACATTACTATTTCTGTTTACTGTTTAATATAAAATATCAAATTTAACTTGTACTTAGTTCAACGAAAGATTTTATTCATTTCATTGTGAAAAAATCAATGATGGAAAAAATTCCCTGACTGCTTTCAAAATTCCCTGACCTTCCCTGACTTTCCCTGACCAAATTTTCATTCCCTAACTTTCCATGACTTTCCAGTGGAGTGGCAACCATGTAAAAAGTTGCTGAATTTTACTTGTTTAACAAACACTTTATGTATTGTTATAGGCCCCTGGCATTAGCATGAGATCGAGAAAAAGTGGGTTTGGCAAATTTGTCTGTCTGTTAGTCGGTCTGTCTGTCTTTCTGTATCGGTCTGTACCATGAACTACAGCCTAGGGAGATTCCCTAGAGTAGAAATTAAATTTTTTTAGCTCCAAGGTAACGGTGCCATTCATGTACCGTTAAGACATAAAACATATTTATCTCGAAAACGGCTCTAAGAATTTTGATGATATTTTTTTAGTAAGGATAAGTATTTAAAGTAATTTTGTTAAAAAATAGTTTTCAAAAACAAGGTTATTAACAGTACGAGAACAGGACAGGAACCCATTGAATTTATCATACGAAGACGAGGTTGGGAGTGGATTGGCCATACACTTCGAAAGAGTAACGGATACATTGCGGGTCAAGCGATGCACTGAAACCCTTTTACTGAGACAGGCCGACCTAGCACCACTTGGCGAAGAACTGTCGAAGAAAAATTAGGACAACTCTTTCCCAGTTGGACAGAAATGAAATGCATCTCCAGAAACCGGACACGATGGCACGTAGGAATTGTAAAGACACTGTACCCCGTAAGGTTGACCTAACGGATATAATAAGTCCGAGGGCCGAGGAAGTAAGTAACAACTGATCACGTAGTTTGAAATTTTTACTGAAAGCTTAACCATTTAAAAGATATTAGTCTTTCAATTAAGTTTCTTTTATAATAATAAATAAATTTAAATTAAATAATGAATTTTGTTGTGGAAAATTTAACGTTTTACATAATGCAGCATTAAAGTCACACAAATTTATAAATACCTAGCTATTCAAATTAAATGGCAAATTGAATAAAAAGTCAGTTTCCTCAGTAAAATTGTTATATAGCAAAATAAATGTTTTATAAGAATGAAATTGAATGAACATTTTTTGTCCACCAAATTTGAGCTTCTGAATAATGAACAATTTGATAACAAAATAAAAAAAGTTTATCAAAAAAATGTGTGTCCATAATTCAATCCAATTAATGGTTCTACCCACATTGAACATAATGTAAGTATGCAATAAAAACATTAAACACAATGGGATTCACTGTGACTCTGTGTCTATGTTTAGTGCAATTTTTTGTTCATTACTCATTAATCATTAGCATTAAGAAGTGAGGTACATAACTATTGCACTACTGGTCGACAAAGTTTATATTATGAAACCAAAAACTAATTTTAGCGAAGGTTTTTAGTGGGCTGAATTCGAATTAACGGGTTTAAAAATCCCGTTTGTTTGTTATTGGGTACATTAAAAACATGGGTACATTTTGTTGAAAAAAAATCTACGCTTTTGAAAATTTAACACGCTTTTAATTTTTTGTACGGTTTTTAAATCCCCTTTGGACAATGCTGTCGAGATCAGAATTTAATGACATAATCATTATGCCGCCAATCAAGTTCTACATCCGAAGAAGAGAGATGAAAATCTAAAAACAAACGCTTAAGAGGCCATCGTCAGCAAAACGTTTTAATGGATTAGAAGTTTCCAATGCAGCTTGTAAGGTAGTTTCTAATCCAATGAAGAAAAATGAAAAGAGATTCATCGATACTGAATTAGCACTCTTGCAACTGCACCAGTGCTAAATAAGATGCGCCGCTTTTACATGAAGAGCCATAACACTACCTGACAGCGTCGAATTAACAGCAAATTGGCTTTCTCCAGAGAGCTGATAGCAGGAAGATAAGTGTTGAATACGACGACGAAGTAGTTTTTGCTAATATTTTGTACATGTTTTAAAGTTACACTTCTTTTGAACACTTTGCCTTAATTTTTAGTCATAAAGAAATTTTGGTTCGTTGTATATGAACTTCAAAGGTCTTTCTACCTTGCTTAAACTTATTCCGGTTTACATTTGGTCTTGTATCTAGTGTTGCCAATTTGACTTTGACTTTTTTTGGTCGTTAGCTGAAAGTTAAATACAAATCGAGCCCACAAAATAAACTTTTGAAGAAAATCAATATTTTGAAATGTGGCTGGGCATTTTTTCTATATTCCCATTATGGTCGTGCAAAATGTTAGTTCAATATCTCATTGAGCCTCAAAAGGGTGTGATCTCTAAAAAAAGTTATGACCTCTTTTGAAGGAGATCACAACATTGTGAGGCTGTTTTTATTTATGAAGTATAATAGAAAACAGAATCAGAAAACATGACAGACATCGGGTCTAGTACCCATGACTCCTTTTCCAAACGTATCTGCAGTGACCGTTGTTAATTAATTTTTTTACAATAGTGTCTCTTTATTTTCTTTTGGATTAGGTTGTTTATTATAAAATTTGGATAGTTATTCATTTGGAGAATGGTTTTGATTTTGTTTATGTTGTCATCTTTGAATTGAACGTCGCTTATATCAAGTATTTTGTTTATGAAATTTTTTGCTGTTAATTTTTTGTGAATTAGGTTGTGTTGATAAGTAATTTATCATCCTTCCTGACGATGTAGGTTTTGAATAAAAATTAAATATGATTCTATTGTTATTTTAGAACATACTACTTAAGAACAAAATTTTTGCCACCAGGGTGGCTTAAAGAAAAATACTTCATTATGAAGTTTATGTTCTGTTATTAAATATTTTTTTGAGACTGTACGTAAGTGAAAGTTAATTTTTTGAAAAATACAATTATATAAGCATTGAATACACAGAGGAAAAATAATAATATGATTTCGGTAAGGTTTTCATTGAAGAAGAAGGTCGTATTAAAATAATGGAGAAGATCTTATTGACAAAATAAATATGGCCGACCGACAAAAACTACAAATTTATTTATTCAATTTATTGAGTGATTCATGTTTATATTAGCTACAGTTCTTACTTTCCTTTGAGTCTTGACCCTGAGACCTTTTCATTTCTAGCCTAACACTCTACCTCTGTATATTCGCAATAGAATGAACTTAATCGCCTTAAAACCGCATTATAAAAGAAACAACTATGCATTCTAAATAGTAGGGATCAAATTTTCATAAGTATACTTTTTAAAACAATAAGTTTTTCTTGTAATTGATACACAATTTAGTATGACAAGAGTAGCTTATATTAAAAAAAAATTGTTTTGAGAAAGGAGAAAGGGTACTTTGGTCTAGCTAGCGTTCACTATCAACGATATATGTACATATATCGTTGATAAGCTTAGCCCTAGTACATCATTTTTCTGTATGGGAAGAAAGCTGTAAACCATGGGGTCAAACCAGAATATTTGCACAAAAATTTCAATTAGAGCAAAAATTGAATTGCAATATTGTTCCATTGAAATGACAGTATTGGTCACTTTCATTTTCCCAAAAATAAAAAGAACTTTTATACCAATGGCAAATAATAGCGATTATTATCATGGTTTTCAATTAATGCGCTTAACAATATGAAAATTCTACTTTTTTTTAAATTTGATTTAACGAATTAAATGAATGGGAATAGTTGTGCGTCAAGTGTCAAGTGCGTCAAGCTTAGTTCAAGAACTTCATTTTTGAATATAGACACAGAACTGTAAGCCATGGGGTTCATGCAGTATATAAAAAAAAGTCTTAATGTTTCCTTTTTACAGTATAAATGTGATTGGAAAATATCTTAACAGGTAAAGAACAGCTTTTACTTCAATTGCAGCAAATCTATTCTACAACATAGAATTATAGAGATCAAAATCTCAAATCAAAATCTCTGAATACGATTTCGACTCAGGAGAAGCCATATTTCTTCTCAGAAGTATACAGTCCCGAAATAGTAGAGCAAAGCAATACCATACATATTATAGGTACTCGTTAACGCAGCAGGGGAAGGAAGAAATGCTTTCAAAAACTACTACTGCATTTATTTAACAGTACGTCCGACGTACGATCGGTACGTGAGCACATGTCATATCTATTTTGTGATATTTACATAATTATGTTGGGTCCGACATCAAAACATGTTCATACCCCCGGCTGACAACATGAACAATGTTATTCTTCATGAAACATTAATATAAACTTATAAAGTATCTTTATTTACTCGAACTTGCTAAGTGTTTTTCTTATTTTTTGGTCGCTTATTTAAGCCACCTCTTTATATATATGTCGTTTCTGGACGCCCATATATTCTAACATAAGTAAATGTAGGGTGATTCATAACAATTCAAATACAGTAGAATCTCGAAAAGATGAACGGTTCTAAAACATGGACAATTCGGAAAGATGAACGCTTTGACGAGACTTCTTTGTTCCGGGCGACAGGCTACTATGGAGCAGCTTTTTAAGAAAAAGGTCTAAATGAGTGTATAGTTAGTCTTCCCCACTTAATATTACATAGCTTGGTATCGTACGGGTTAAGTCCGCACTCTCTTCGATCTTCTTGGTTCTATAGTTGGTTGCTGTTTGCCATCAGAATTAGTTGTTCCTTTAGTTTCGGAATCTGGGCTGAACTTTGTCTCAGTTTCTAAAGTGCTTGGAACATCAGTTGTTATTATTGAAATGTTCTCCTCAGCTTCTTTGACTTTCCCCCCTGCATGGCATCGCATTTTACAGTTGCTTCTTCAAAAGTAGTCTCTTGACCTTCCCTTACCTGGAAGGGATATTGGTATGCAATTTGAAAAATTACCTTCAACCAATGTAGATCTCATTTGATCGATATGATTCCGATATGAAGTACCATCGACTTCCACTATATAGTGAGATAGTAGTTTTCCCAAATTTCCATCTTCACTCTTTATTTTGATAGAAATGAACTTGAACTTGATCGCCTATATCAAAATGTCGTTTGCACTCAGATGTTCGCTGGACTTTTACCCGTTGTCGAGCTAATAGTTTTCCTAATATATACAAATACTTCCCTCATTGAATATACCGTGGTGGCCACATAAATAGCACACATTTTTTAACTTTGTACCTAAATCTTATTAAATTTAAACAAAAGGAATCGTTGAAGTTTCAATTTTAATTAACTCTGTTTTAACTCTAGCAATGCAAACTACCTGCAAATTAAATGTTGCATAAATAATTCCACAAGCTTCTAATTGTTCCTTATATTCAAATTTAATAAAAATTAAAAAATTACAAATAGGTGTGCTATTTCTATGGCCACCACTGTATGTATGGTGTGGAAACTTGTGATTCTGTTTATCAGAAAAACTTCTAACCATTTTGTTTTAGCATCGACGATGATTAAAAAGTAGCGTTTCATAAATGCTCCAGCATAATCAATATGTACGCGTTGCCATGGATGAGTTGGAACCTCCATGGGTGCGTGATGACTTTCGTTGGCTCTTTTAGAACTCTTGCACAATCTCGTCAGCCTTTCACCAACTATTCTATATATCGATCAATTCCCGGCCAATAACAATAACTTCGTCCCAGAGTTGATATATTTCATGCAAGTTGCTGGAATTAACATTGGAATTTTGGATTGGATTTCTGGAAAGAAAATCAGCATTATAGGTAGTATGTTCTTTTGTATTTCTATGATTAATGGTGTATTTGAATTCGCTTAGAAATTGCACGTAATGTGAAAGTCGCTGTGCCGTAAGTAGTGGTAAGTTTTTATGAAGAATCGAAGCTAGGGGATTGTTATCGGTTATAAGGGTAAAATCCCTTCCATAACAATAACTGAAAAATTTGTGCAGACCTCAGAAGATTGCAGTGGCCTCCTTATCCAGTTGACTGTAGTTGGACTCCGTTTTACTTAGGCTCCTGGATGCGTACGCGATGGGCCTTTCACCAAGGTCAGTTAAATGCGACAATATCGCTGAACACCCAAAAGGAGAAGCATCTGTAGCCAAAAGGAGAGGAAGTTTTTCATCAAATCATTATCGCTCATCATTTCTTTCTTCGTGCATGCTGACACTCTGCCGTCCAATTTAATTGTTTGCTCCTTTTTAAGTAATTTGTAAAGTGTAGTTTTGTCGATAAGTCCGGTATGATTGTATAAATCTATGTAGTAATTTACCAAGCCAAGAAATTGACGCAGCTCTGTTAACTGTGTCGGTGGTTGAACACTTTTAATGGCTTCGATTGTTTCTTTGGTCTTATGCAAGCCATCTTTGTCGATGGGGTCCCCCAATCGGAATGCTCAATCTTCTCCAAAATGCACTACTCTTCTAATCGTTCGTCAGGGGACAAATAGTATATGGTGCTTCCCTAGCTTTAACGAAAAAGGGTGATGTCTCTGAAGTCTGGAATAGTACCAACTTCTTGCTGCAACAAGTCGCTATATTCGTCAAAAATCTTCTTCTGCATCCATTCCACGTTACCGTTTCCTGAAAATTTATTTACTGATTTATTTATTCCCAGTAAGTTAACACCATTCATCCACTCTCACCCCATCAACGAGTCAAATATGCCTTGTACTAGGTATTTTTTAGAAGTAATTTTTTTGTTATTGTATTCAATTTCCACCTCAGGCTTACCACGAGCTGGAAAAGTATCATTATTGTATGTTTTGAGTATGACTGTATTGTAGGTTTTATTTTGGCATTTAGCCAAAGGCTTTTAAAAATGTTGAAATTCATTACTGAAATTGCTGCTAGAGTGTCTAATTCCATGTCAAAAGGAACTCCATTAATTTTGAGGTTAACCACCACCGTGATTATCAACACAGCTTCTATTTATTTTCACGCGTATATACCTTCTCTTTCGACGTCTGTCACTTTCAGTCATTGTCATCATTATCATCTGTCATCACGTCTAAGGTATTAGCATCTCTCGGTGATGATCGCCTCTTAATACAGATAGACATAGTGTGCCCGGTTTTTCGGCACTTTTTGCAAAACAAGTTCGTCGCCCTGCACTTGTTTGCTGTATGATCTAGTTTCCCACATCGATAGCATGTGATTCCTTTCTCAGGTTGGGAATTGTTGGTGACCTTTCTTTCTGACTTGTACTTGGTGAATATTATTCATTGTGCGGCTTTCGGTCTTTGAAGATTCTATACCAATTGCAATTGTGAGACCTTTTTCTAGTGTTAGATCTTTTTCTTGCAGAAGTCTCTCTTTAAAATCGGAATCTCTAAGTCCTCTAATAAACTGAGAACGCAAATGTGTAGCAAGTGTAGATTTTTTACAAGAGTCACACGAGAAATTACAGTAATAGCTAAGTTTTTTTAGTTCTGCTAAAAAACTGGATACTCATTCGCCTTCGTGTTGTTATCTCAGCAAGAATTTGTATTGTTCAGTAATTTCGTTTGATTTGGGGCTTAGGTGATTCTTGAGGATGTCATTGAGAATATCATAGGATCAGGTTCGTCTGTAGCTGTCAAATTTGATAAAATAGTATTTGCCACCTATACAATTTATCAATACTTGCCGCTTTTTTGTGAGATCAGTTATGTTTCGCAGAGCGAGGTAGTTTTCCATTCGTTTTATGTAATTCAGGATGGGTTCTTCACTTTCATTGTAGGGGTCACAATTTTTGCAGTTGCTGGTTGAACTTGTAAGTTCTGTAGTGCATTTGCAAATGCCTCTATTGATTGTTGAGCTGCGTGGTCAATAGCATTTCTCATTGCTAAAGAGTTTCTTTAATCTTAAAATATCCTCATCGCCACTAATAAATCCTAACTTTTTAAATGAAAGTCGACCACGTTTCTTGATTTCACAATATAGAATGCAATTTATTATATGACAATATGATGGCTAACAGCTTGTAGATACGTAATACTTAGCATTTAATTAGGGTTCTAACATAAGTAAATATAGGGTGATTCATAAAAATTCAAATACATGTTACCTTTGTATATAGAAACTATAGTACTATCATGGTGGAAGTCGAATGTGCGACATCTAAAGTATGCCTGCAACCCTTACTCTTTTTTTTGCGGAGAGCTTATGGAGGTTTTAATTGATATTAATTATATTTTTTGGATGCAATAATCCAAAAAATAGTCTCCTCTTGCCCCTACCACCAATTTCCGACGCTTAAAGACACCCTTAAATTTTGAAACGCCACCACACAGGTCTGCGCAACATGAAGATGTTACCTACTTCTTTACATTTTTTTCAAAAAAAATTATTTATGGTGGTTATTGTTTTTCCGAAGTCGAATCATTAAATAAAATAAATACATCTTATTTTCTGGGAGTGAGACAGAACTGCAGGGTTCCATCCGTAGAATATTACCAGTTAAAAAATTGAAAAAACAATAAAGCCAGATTTTTTTCTTAAAATAAATATTTGGGAAAACTATTTATTTTGCTTCTTCAAATAAGATTTCACAGTAAATTATTTTTTTAAATTTAATTTATGAGGATATATTTCACATACTTTTGAAGTTGGCCACTCTTTCAAATGATTAAAAATAAATCAACTTTATCATTGGTCCAGTGCGCCGGTCGTATGGTTAATTTTTAATGCCAAATTCATAATTTTACATGTACCAATTTAAAAAATACTGCCGGAGATTTTTATTTTCTCAACTCTCTGTTATCAAAACCATTGTTTTTATTAAATGTGCATCGGTCATTTACTCCAACAGAAACACAGAATTTAATAACCAGATTTAAATAAAGAAAGTTTCTTTTTCAATCAAAAATAATCTAAAATAGAGACCTTTATTTTTTATGCAATTTAAATAATAGTTTATTTTAATAACAACACATGTTTGTTTAATGTCTTCAATTGCACTTTGATAATATGAAATAAGCTTGCAACTTGCAACTATTTTTGTTGCACCACTGTATAGTTTATAATATTTTAGTTTTGTTTAATACAAATAGACAATCATCAGGGGCAATCAAATTGAAAAATCACAGAACTTCCTGCAAAATAAAATGTAAAGAGAAATCCACACAAACGATCGTGCAGGTGAGAAAAAAATAACTAAACACACAAAATCAAAGATATATTATTTGCAACCTCCTGAGCAGCAATATACACGTGTTCGAAAAGTTTCATATCTATTCGGTGATTAATTTTGACCGTGTAAAGAAAAGATTAGTTCAAAACTTATTCAAATTATAAAATTATATATCACTAATGTGCCTGATAGCAACATAACAAGTGGGCATATAAAAATCATCTTACAAAAACATTTGTATACAGTGAAGAAATAACAATCGATTTATTTCATGAGTCTCATTAATCTATAATTTTGACGGTTTATTTGTTTTTTCCATTCCTGTTATCTTCATGATCCAAATTGTGAAAATGTAGACGATTATTATTTAATTAAAAGATATTTTGCTAGCTCTGAAAGATTATTATTTTAAAAGCTATAAATACACTCAGACTGCAGACAATGGGAATACTGAATAGAGAACATAATATTTTATCGATGTTATGTATGAATTATAAAAGAGAACAAAATTCTTTTGCTAAAACAAAATAAAAAAAAAATACAGAAAAAACGATGAGGTTTCCATGAACTCAAGCAAGAAATTTAACTGACAGATTGATAATTTTTCCCTGTGAAATGAAAAAATGAATTTAAACATTTTTGACAGTTCGCGCTGAGTATAGTATATAATATATAAAATAAGAAACTATAATTTACATGTGCCTATGTTTTAAAATTGTTTTGTCACTATAAGAAAATGATTGTTTATTAAAGAAAATGAAAACACCTGGATCAAACAAAATAAAATTAAGGGCCAATTTGATCACTGTTTAATACATAAAAAAAAAGTTTTTTGGGATGTGCTAAATGATGGACTATTTGACGGTTGATAGGACGCTATTTGACGCGCTGAAATTTGTATTAGGATATGTTTTATTGCTTTACTGAACATTGGAGTTAAAATCATCATCAACTCATTATTTGAAAGATTTTACTGATTAGGATTACAAACACATTAAACATACAAGATATTAATCAAACGCAATTCAGTTTTGCTAGATTTGCAAGGTGTTGCTATCGAAATTTTGGGAAAAAATTATCAAAAAATTTGGGTCCGATAGATGGCGCTGGACTTGTTTTTCTTGGACCTTCTTGACTGCCAACCTTTCGAACTTCATATCTCATACATACATACACATACATGCTTTTGTGACTCAGTATACAGTATGGACCTAAAAATTTATGAAAAAGTTTCAAATTAGGACCAAATTTTGTACGTTTAATAGCAACTAAGTCTTAGTCAGAATATAAGTGAGCAGTTTTACACTTTTTATTGAAACTTCGAGAATTTTCTTTTGGAACCAGCTCAATGTTTTTGCGAGCCTCTACCCTAAGATCTTCTCTTTAGCTATCAAAAGCCTGCCTAACTCTTCATTCACTGATTCAGCTAAAACAACGTCAGTTTTAATCCTCATCTTGACCCTAATTAAAATCTCGAATGGGCTCCTCTTTATACTTCGTTGAAAAGACGAGTTAAGTAACATTTGAAGTTAAGAAGTAAAACGAAACCATTTTGTAGGATCGTCCATAGAAAGTTTAGGTTTATTCGCTCAACTTGACCGTTGGCACGTGGAACTCCAGTTGTTATGAGTAGATGTTGTATTCCTCCGTCTTGGCAGTATTCTTTGAACATATTGGACGTGAATGCCGTGCTGCGATCTGACACAATTCTAACAGATCCCTTTTTGTTGCTCCAACTTAGTGATAACTTCGGCTGTGGTTGTTGATCTTCACACAAATTTAGAAAAGGCATCTATATTGCAAAGGATGTAGCAGTATTTTTGAGAAGGTGAGAGAGATCCGAGATGATACGTGAGAAGTATCGAGATAGGATGTAAATATCCTTCTTGTTTTTCGGTCTTTTTGTCTCTCAAAATGCAGTTCACACAATTTCGTCGAACCTTCTCAATCTTATCTTTAATTTTGGAAATGTAGTAATCTTTGACCAAGATTACCTCTATCTTTTTTGTTGCAAAATGGCCTTATCGTGGACCATTTTAATTACTTCGTTGGCCATACTATTTGGAATGCAAAGTTGTTTGTTACCCTTGTCATCAAATCTGTAAACGATTCGGTCTTCTAGAAAATAGTTTTCGTATGGTCCATGACCTAGGCATCGTTTTATTGATCTTCAGATGTTCATCCGTGGATTGGGCGTCTTCAACTCTTAAAAGGAACTTACTTGAAATGCTTATTGAGATAGGGTTACGGCTAAGTCCATCAACGTGCTTCATACGAGTTCCTGCGCGGTGCTCAAGTGTATAGCCAAAATCTTGCAGCAATAGGGCCCATCCTGCGATTCTAGGAAGTATGTATGTCTTTTTTTTCCATTGTAACCTTAAAATCCGGACAATTTGTTACAATTTAGAATTGTATACCCAGTAAGTACACACGAAGTTTCTTCAATGCGTTCACAATTGCAAGTACTTCGAGTTCGTAGCTGGAATATTTCTCTTCCTGCTGATTCGTCTTTTTACTATAGTAGTATACAGGGTGCAAACACGCGTCATCGGATTTTTGCAATAGTACGGATCCAAATCCCCTTTTCGAGGCGTCAGTGTGCAGCTGCGTCTCAGCTTCCTGGCTGTAAATTCTAAGAACAGGTCCAGTCGTACTGCATTTTTTTAGTTCCTCAAATGCAGCCCTTTGAGAAATCCCAAACTTGAATGGTTCATTCTTCCTTAATAATTGGGTTAGTGGTCTAGCTAGTATTGAATAGTTCTGAATAAATTTTCGAAAATAGCCTGTGTGGCATAAAAAGCTCTGTACCTTTTTGATGGTTTTGCGTTCTGGAAACTTCTTGATTGCCAAGGTTTTGTGTTCAGATGGCTTTACAGTACCTTTCGAAACGATGAAACCTAGATACTCTATGGTGTGACATAAAAATTTATATTTTTTTCCATTTTATCTTCAACCCATAACTTTCAGTCAGTGCAAGTACCTCCTTAAGCCTCTGTAAACATTCTTCAAAACTCTTTTCTTTCACAACAACATCGTCAATACTTCTGCTTCACTGCGTGCATCTATCTGATCCTCAATTAATGGAAAAGGAAAATCATCTTTAACTATCTCTTTATTAAGCCGCCTAAAATCTATGCAGTCGCTTAGTCCCATCTTGGTTATTGACTAAAATAACTGGACTTGCATACTCCGACGAACTTGGTCTAATAATTTCATCACTCAGCCACTTTGCCACTTGATCGTCCACAATTTTTTTCTCCAAAGGTTTAAGCCTCCTAGGGTGTTGCGAAATTGGAACATCTGATTTTAAGACCAAAGTCATTTCAAAAGGTGATGAATTGTGTTATTTGTACAGGATTATAGCTAATAACTAATCGAATGATTTTTTCCTTATAATCTTGGGTACCTAAAACCTATCCTATAAAAAGTTTCATTCAATGTGCAGACTTCAGCAACTTGACAAAGATGTTTTTCAATCTCAGTTACCTTTATGCCTTCAGGAGAAAGCCTAATATTTTTTCCTGTTGAGATATCTTTTTCAACAATGAACTGTGACTGCATCACCGAATCAGACATGACATAAACGAACCCATTGCAAATGCAATCATCGATTTTGATCTCTGCCATGGTCTCTACAGGCTTCGATGACAGACCACGCACTGGAAATGACTTCTGAATAACAGCCGGTGCACACATCTTAAAGTATACATCGCTGCCAGTATCTATAAGAACCTCCACTTCGTAACCATTCACAGAAATTAATTTCAAGCTGCTAACACCTCACGCTTCGGCCACATTTCTACTCTTTTCTTTTTGTGGGTTCTTAAGACTGGGACAATCTGTTCATTTGTGTCCAAACTCGTTGCAGCAACAGTCTTCGAACCTTCCGCCATCAGCAATTCCTCTTCTAAAGACGTTTTCAAAATCGACACTTCCATACTCATAGCCAACTCATTCTCCTTTTCCCTAATCAGACCCTCTCTCCTACTCAACTCTAGTTCCTTTTCTTTTTCTATAAGTGTTTTTTCTCTTGCTTCAACTTCTTCCTGCCTTTTTTCTAAATCCTGGAAAATGTAAGAAAAATCGCGAATACCTCCTCCGCTGATCGAGTACTGTTTTTATTTTTTTCCCCATCATAAATTAAATATTCTATTTTCTTCTTAATTTATTTTCTTTTTTCGTCTTCTGTTCTCCAACAGCACCAACAGCTCCAACAGAAATTCGTCACTTCCACAAAACAGATCTGATGTTTTTTTTTTGACGAAGTTAAAAAAAATTTTTTTTTTCTTTTTCCACGCCGACTTTACACTTTTTATATAATTGAACTCGAAAGGTTGAGCCCCCAGGATTTATAGGAATTTATTGCAATGGTTTTTTATTTAAGATTTAGTTTTAACAATTATATTCAAGTTTTATTTGATTTAGAAAACTAATAAGGCAATATTAAACAAGTATTCAAAAAGAAAAGAAAGTATGTAGAATTATTTAAATTTACGTCCTAACTCGATGAGGTATACAATGAGAGCGTCCTTTTTCTCCTTATTATCTTCTTATCGCTTCGACTTATTGCTTCGTCTTATTGCTTCTTATTGCTTCTTGTCGCTTATTCTTGCCAAGTGTGGTGAGTTAGTTAATTAGATTGTAACAAGGTGATCCCACATATATCGATTAATGCTAAAACTTTTTGGGAAACGTTTGTATCTCGTGCAGGTTTAACAAGAGTGCATTACTATCTAGGTTCACCAGTCACCACAGTCCTCGTTCTTGGGAAAGTTCCAACAAATTTTCATTTAATTTTTGGTCAAACTCACCGACTCATTAAATATTGTTTTATCAAATATAAAAGAAAAAAGTGGTCAATAATCTGCAACTTACACCTTAGGGTGCTTCTTATTTCTCAACTTATGAAAAGTAGCCGCCTGAAATCACCTTTGGCTTCTATCACAAAAAAAAAAACCAATACCTAAGCTAAACTCTTCACCTGCATAGCCTTAGGGGTAGCTACCACATGCCTAATAAAATATGCAATTCGAAATTTTTTTTTTTTGTTTTCCAAAACAAATATAACTTTACTGGATCGCACCAACTTGCTCTTTTGTTAAAATACTTTAAACGTTTTAAAAGCTTTTTGAAAAATGTATTTTGACTAAATACTTGTTTAATTAAGAAAAACACTAAACAAAATTCAAATTCGTTAAAACCGGTTTCAAGATAAATAGGTAAATATATGATGAAATATCTTTACTACAAGTTCAATTTCCGCTCTAGGGAATTACCTAAGAACCTTAAATTCCAAGTTTGGGGGAAATGCTTCAGTAGTTAAGGCTGTAGGTCGAAGAACAGACAGACAAGAAGACCGACATATATACAGACAGAATTGTGGAACCCACTTTTTCGCGTTCCTTATCATCATAATGTTAGGTCTTGTTAATATCTCGTGCTCGATTTTAGATATAAATCCAAAACTTGCTCTAAGGAAGAAGCAAAATGATTTTTAATTTTAAGTTTTTCATTTTATTTTTGTTTAATTTTTGAGTACAATTTTACAAGCCGTGCTCATCCGCTAGTGTTGACTTAAATAATTATTTACACAGGGGCATAACAACTTCTAATTTTCTTTCCTTTCAAAAACTCGAATTAGGCACACAAAGGAAATTGTGCATAATTGAATTTGATATCCGGAAGTAGGTATTAAAAATAAACTATAAATTCAATCAAACAAAATCCAACTAGTTTATTATTATACATAAGTATACTCACTCGTATGAATATAATAGATCAGGTTGAAATGCGACAACATGAATCATAGTCTGATAACAGACATGAGGTAGTGAATAAACGAGAGACAGAGAGGCAATCAAGAGCAGGCAACACCCATCATTAGAGAACTAGTATTACTTACTGCCACTTTAACTAAATTAAATTAACTAAAAAATCTTTTATTAGACATATTATGTCTTTCTGTGTTGTCTGATGGTTTGGTTGAGCTCGTCTCGAGCTTTTATTTTCATATTTATCATTTCTTATGATAAATTGAGATGTCAATTGAGCATCACAATAGGGCTGATTCACTCAAAAGATTATAAGGTAGTTGAATACATCGCATGAGAAAGACAATAGCTTTATCGTTATGAAGATAAAAATAAATCTACTTAAATTTTTTTTATAAAGTGAAATTATTTATTTCAACTCAATATGGCCTTGAGTTTGGGAACTTGAACTTCATATAGTACCAGATTCTGATTTTGTTTAAGTACTGCTTTTAAAATACGTTCTTTTAAGGGCACGAGTACGATAACTTTGGCGCCAAAAATTGATTTCGTTTTTTTGTAGAGGCGTCGAAAACAAGCATTTTTTTACCCTTGGTGTTCTACGTGCAAACTCAAAATTTTGATTAAAAAAAAAACTTTATAGTAGGTGTTGCCGTTGTTTTTTAATATTTTTTTTTTAAATTCCGATTTCAAAACACCGACTGTACTTTACGAGTATGTCGAAAATTTGTAGTTATGAAGTCTGATTTTTTTTTCTTTTATACCGACTGTAAGAAGATGTCGAAAATAGTTATGAAGTCCGATTTTGTTTCTTTTTAAATACCGACTTCAAAATAATAATCGGAAGTTTTACAAAAGAAGATGAAAAACTGCAGATTTTGAATTTTATTTGAAGTTTCTAGATCAATCGGTTGACGAAAAAAATGGGTATATACTGCTAACTTCACAGTGAAGTCGGGGGTAAAATATAATTTTACGGATTTATTTTTTTGAGGACTCCAAAATTTGGGCTTAATATTTAGTTGATCTGCAAAATTTGATACTATACTTCATGTTTATTACGCATGAGATTGATCATAAAAAGGCAGTTTATTCTCATTCAATGATCAATTCATGGTGAAGTTAACGATGAAGTATAGTTTTTTTTTAAGTTCACTTCAAAATTGAGTTGAAGTTTTTCTAAAAGTAGATGAAAAACTGCAAATTTGGAGCAAAATTACTTCACAACTTTGCATTTTTTTCTTGTATTTTTCTCCCATATGCGCCATAACATTATAGTAAGAAGTATGACTTTTTGTTCAACTTAGTTTCTTTTAACAGTGATTTAATGCTTGCTTACATTAACTTTTAAGAAAACGTATTGATTTATCCTTAAAAGATGCTCGATGTTAGCTAATTTTTGGTGAATATTTTATTTTAAGGAAGGTTGTTAAATTAACTTATCAAATATTTTGAGTTGGTAGAGGCTTATTGATGTTTTTTGGGGCGACGCGACGATGCTGTAAAATGAATAACCAGATCAATAGAAATTGACACAGGTAAACGAAGAGTATGAGCTCTTGACCATGCTCAATTCTAAATATATCTTTGGGTGTTCCTTTGTTACCCAAGTTAAAAACGTAAGTGTTTCACGAGTATTTAAAATTTTAAGCTCATTTTCCAGCCGAATTAAAAAAATTACCTATCATTATTTACTTAAATTATCATTATTTTTTGACTAATCAGATTTTGGTATACATTTTTTTTGGTCACCACAAGCTGCAGCGTATTTTTTTTTTTTTTTTTTTTTTTGAATATGTAAAAACTTGAATATTCTAAATTCATGATGGGGGTGCCAATTACTTTTGCAGTTTTTTCGTTATCATTAGAAATGAGGTTCCATCTGGGTTATAGTTCATTTTAATTATATAAAATAATAAACTTTTTATAAATGCAACTGCATTATTTTTATAGATACTTTGTATTGGAATATGTGAAAGTTTGTTTTGTATCTAAAATTAAAAAAAAAAAGTAACAAACATGTGAAGCAACGCGAGCACGGTTCAGCTTGTAAAATTCATAAATTTTTTAAATTCATTTACTTTTGCCTAAACCGAAAAAAATGGGAGAGAAATGTAAGTACATACTTACTATCCCACTGAATATGGTTTCTCAAACGTCAATTTTTTAATGTAATATCCGATAATTAATGTCCCCATTTGACCCAACTGATGCTACTTAAAATTACAAAATTATCAAATTTGTAAAAAGACAAGGCTTATTATAATGAAATGCTGACACATTAAAACTTATTAATGTTACGTCTAATTCCAATTTATATTTTCGTCAAAAAACCGAAATAACTGTAAAAACTCGTAGAATCGTTCAATAATAATAATTCAATGCAGGAACTTCACTTTTCGGCACGTGTCGTCTGGTAAAATTAATTTGTCTTGCTTACTTGGTCATATACCTCTCGTCTGCCACAGTCACATACTTAACACACATATTTGTGTAGCAAAACTTCAAGTGCTGTAATTAATGACACAATTTTCATCAAAACCTTAAAAATAACTACGAATGGCTTTCGTACTTTTATGTAATACAAACTATCAGTATTTTATTATGCAAGAAAAAAAACTTTCTTTTGTAATTAAAAAAACATTGTATCAATTTTAATTTAAGTACATATAATGAGCACAGCAACACAATGTCAGGTTTCATTGTGTTGAGTAGTAGCTTCTCTCTGGTCTTTTATGCCCATCAGGTATTTCGTCGTAGTAATTACCTGCGCCGAACTAATCTTTATACGTACAAATGTAAAATATTAATAAAGTCACGCTGAAGACAAAAGTTCTAACTAAGCCATAAAAAAGGAAATCTCTACTACCGAAATAAAATGAACAGCAGGGAAGCCATGAAATGGATTCTAATGGTATCTCTTTGACATCAGGTCGAATCGAAGAGTAACTTAGACCTTACCATATTATGCGGAGCTCTGATATGGAAGACCAATGAGTATGCGGATCGCATGGAAAATATCTTCCCTAAGGATTCGAGACCGGGGATTATTTTTTATCTGAAGAGCAGGTCTCTTGGTAAAACTCAGAACCGGGCAGTTCAGGGGGGATCGTTAGCAAATCAGGGGGAAATACCACCCAGACGATCGGATAACGAAACTCCAAGCACATCAAGAGCTAATCATCATCATCATCGGCTCAACAACCGGGGTCTGGTCCTGGCCTCCTTCAACAAGTCTCTCCACATATCCCGGTTTCGAGACATCCCCATCTAGTTGCGCACCCCAGGCTTCTGGCGTCCTGGTATACGCCATCTTTCCAGCGCAAGCATGGTCTACCACGCTGCCGTCTACTATAGAATGTACCACAAAGGACTTTCCGAGCCGGTTCTTCTTCACTCATATGAGCTAGGTGCCCTGCCCACCGGAGTCTACCGAGCTTAATTTTTGTCACTATGTCTCCTTCGTACAATTCATGATTATACCGTCTCCTGAAACGTCCTTCCTCACATATGGGTCCAACAATTCGCCTTAAGACTTTTCTCTCGAACGCGGCTAAGATGTCGGAGTGTTTTTTGCTAAGCACCCAAGTTTCGGATCCATACGTGAGTACTGGCAGGACCATGGTCCTGTACAGCAGCAGTTTTGAAGTTATGGTGAGATTTCTGGATTTGAAGAGCTTTGACAGACTATAGTAGGCTTTGTTGGAATTGAGCAGCCGCCCGCGTATTTCTTCTTCTATATTATTATCGGCTCCTACTATTGACCCAAGGTATTTAAAGGATTGCACCACTTCAAATTCGTGCTCCGCTACCTTGATTGTTTGACCAAATGTTCTTCTCGCATTCGACGCCACCATGTACTTTGTTTTACCTTCACTAATGTGCAGCCCCAGATTTTGTGCCGCCTGCTCGATCTGGATGAAGGAATCGTGTACAGCTTGTTCGGTTCTTCCGATGATGTCAATGTCGTCTGCGTAAGCCAGTATCTGGCTGGACCTGTTGACGATGGTCCCTCTTGTTGCCGTGCCAGAGTCACGGATTGCTTTCTCCAACGCCAGGTTGAAGAGGAGGCAGGCCAAACCATCGCCTTGTCGGAGTCCATTAAAGATGTTGATTGGTCTGGATAGCAATCCGGCTATTTTTACAATGATGTATGATTTTTATAAATTCGAGTAAAAAAAATTTCAATTGCTGTTTTGAGGGTGAAGATCTTTGAATGCTCATAACTCGTAAATCGTAAAGGAATGCACCTAGAAGGCTGAAAATAGCATTTCTGTAATCCAGGGAGTCAGACCTTTTTAATGATGTATGATTTTTATAAATTCGAGTAAAAAAATTTTCAATTGCTGTTTTGAGGGTGAAGATCGCATCTTTCGGCGATTTGAGTACCAAAAAAATGCATTGCTTTTTGAAAACTTTGAATGCTCATAACTCGTAAATCGTAAAGGAATGCACCTAGAAGGCTGAAAATAGCATTTCTGTAATCTAGGGAGTCAGACCTTTTCAATGATGTATCATCATCATCGGCTCGACAACCGGGGTCCGGTCCTGGCCTCCTTCAACAAGTCTCTCCACCTATCCCGGTCTTGAGCCGACGCCATCCAGTTGCGCACCCCAAGGCTTCGGGCGTCCTGGTCTACGCCATCTCTCCAGCGCAAGCATGGTCTACCACGCTGCCGTCTACCATAGAATGTACCACAAAGGACTTTCCGAGCAGGTTCCTCTTCACTCATGCGAGCTAGGTGCCCTGCCCACCGGAGTCTACCGAGCTTAATTTTTGTCACTATGTCTGCTTCAAGGTAGATTGCGTACAATTCATGATTGTACCGTCTCCGGAATCGCCCTTCCTCACATATGGGGCCAACAATTCTCCTTAAGACTTTTCTCTCGAACGCGACTAAGAGGTCGGAGTGTCTTTTGCTAAGCACCCAAGTCTCGGATCCATACGGGAGTACTGGAAGGACCATGGTCCTGTACAGCAGCAGTTTTGAAGTCATGGTAAGATTTCTAGATTTGAAGAGCTTTGACAGACTATAGCGGGCTCTGTTGGAATTGAGTACCTAGCGTATTTCTTCTTCTATGTATATTATTATCGGCTGCTACTATTGACCCAAGGTATTTAAAAGATTGCACCACTTTAAATTCGTGCTCCGCTACCTTAATTGTTTGACCAGTTGTTCTTCTCGCATTCGACGCCACCATGTACTTTGTTTTAACTTCACTAATGTGCAGCCCAAGATTTTGTGCCGCCTGCTTGATCTGGATGAAGGAATCGTGTACAGCTTGTTCGGTTCTCCCGATGATGTCAATGTCGTCAGCGTAAGCCAATATCTGGCTGAACCTGTTGACGATGGTCCCTCTTGTTGCCGTGCCAGAGTCACGGATTGCTTTCTCCAATGCCAGGTTGAAGAGGAGGCAGGCCAAACCATCGCCTTGCCGGAGTCCATTAAAGATGTTGATCGGTCTGGATAGCAATCATGGTCAACCTACAAAGTCGTGTCAAATTATTTGGGATGCCGAATTCTCTCATGGCTTTCTAAAGTTCTACCCTGGCTATGTTTTCATGATAGGTGGCCTTAAAGTCTATAACCAGATGGTACGTTGGAATGTTAAATTCAAGACATTTTTCTATCGCCTGCCTAAGGGTAAGATCTTATCAGTTGTTGTTTCGGACGGATTGGTAGAACTTCCACTCCTGGTGCGGACCTCGCTCTCGTCTTCTTTCTAACTCACAGATACTGTTCTTCTCCTAGGCTGATTTTTTCTGTCTGTGAAGACGTTTTTCTGTTCTTTAGAGCTCTTAATTGTTGCATTGCTCGGTACTCAAAATTCTTACGTTCAGTCGCTAGCTTGCATTCATCATCAAACCAGTCGTTCCGAATTCTACGACTGTTGCCTAAGATGGAGTTGGCAGTACTAATGCCATTGTTCTTAAGGCGTGTCCACTTCTCATCTACGCCTAGCATACTGGCTCCAGGACTTACTCTCCCTGGATCGAGTGGTTCTAGGGCGAGTCCTAACGCATGTCCAAAGGTGTTACTGGTGTTTTTATTGCGCAGTGCAGCCGTGTTGATTCGAACCTGATCGACGGATACAATACGTCTTCGCAAGGCAATCCACCCTCGGAAAACCATACCAACAAGATAGTGATCCGAGTCGATATTGGCACCTCGGTACGTCCGTACCGTCATCAATTTCGAGTAGTGGCGACGGTCTATCAACCCGTGGTCAATTTGGTTACGAATGACTCCATCAGGTGATACCCAGGTGGCGGGAACCTGGTACTCGCAACGACCATGTTTTTCGATGCTGCCAATTCTAGGACTCGAAGTCCATTGTTATTAGTGTTCTCATGCAAACTATGGTGTGTAATGCTTGAATACCGGCTCCCAACCTATTTTTGTGTTCAAATCCCCAAGGATGATTTTAACATCATACCTTGGACAGCCATAGAGGGCCCTCTCGACTCATTCATAGTAAGTCACTTTCTCTTTGTCTGAGGACTCCTCCGTAGGTCCGTGAACGTTAATGAGGCTGATGTTCTTGAATTTGCCCCGCACGCGAAGGGTGCATAGCCTTTCGCTTATAGCGTTAAAGCCGATAATGGAAGACTTAATTTTTTCGCTGACCAGGAAGCCTACCCCGAGCACGTGGTATTTTGTATGACAGCTGTAATGTAAGTCATAATCTTTCTTCTGTAGAACACCATTTCCTGTCCATCTAATTTCTTGTAGTGCTGTTATGTCAGCTTTATATTTTGAAAGGGTATCGGCTAGCTGCTGAGCAGCTCGAGCTCTATAGAGCAATCGTACGTTCCATTAGAAAATTCGTAAATCGTTTTACCGTTTTCGTAGCAAGGGTTGTCGTCGTGAGATCAGTCCGTTTCCTAGGCTTGTTGATGTACTCGTAATTCGTTACGGAACAGGGAATTAACCTGTTGCCAGCCTGTGGAACTAGCCTGATCATATTAGCCAAACCTTTTAAAGGAGTGTTCCTAGCGGCCGCCGCAAAGAGGCCATGACCACACTTCCACCAGTCCCGAATAGTTACGGCACTCCAGTGCTAGTAAAAGATGCTGCCAAAGCCTCAGAAGGCACAAAGTTGGGAAGACACCAACAAAAGTTGCTGCATGAAAAGACCAGGAAAATCACTGGTCCACTTCCGCAAAAGGGGTTGCCAGGAACATTCGACGACCTACTTAGAAAAGGACTTAGTGGAGCGGGTTATAGATGGTACCTCCGGTTCTTGGCTCACGGGATGTCCCCGAAGGAACCCCGGAAAAGGTAGTTGAGAAAAAAGCAGATCCTAACAAGGGACCTGTCTGGATTTTGGTAAGAGGATGAGCCATAACATTACTCCTCCCCAGAGGCAAGATGCCAAAAAAACCAAGACGTCGAGACCAAGCACCGCCAAAAATGTAGGAAACGAGCAACAGCTTTCGTAAGCGAATTCCTGGCCGCATTCATGTGAGGATTGCGGTTTTATTAAGGCAATACCCTGAGGTTACCCTCAATACAAACGAACTATCGGCACTGCAGGGAGCCATTATAGGGGAAGTTTCTCTTGGTTGGAGGCACAAACTCAAATTCAATGGCCTGCACTTTATAATGAGGCTGCTGCTAGTTGATTGTGCTGGACAAAAGACAGTAGAATAGCCCCAAGAGAAGGCGTCCAGGCTACGCACTCTGAAGGGCAGCGAAGTGATGGCGCGTATGGTGGATGACATCCCCAAAATGACAACATCACCCTTTTTCTGCCAAGGAGTATGGTGCAGGATGATAAGAAAACGCTGTAGCTCATCCAAGCTCAAAGCGACGGACTGATGATGCATGTCTGGAAAGTACTCTAAGGCTATCGGCATCGACGATCTCTCTGCACAGGCCATAGAGAAGGCAGGCCATCAACTTCACTACAAGTTCGGTAGGATCCCAGTCAGTTGCAAAGAATTAAAAAATTTAAAGCCTTTAATTATTGTATTTCTGTAATTAGGGAGCCGCAAATTGTTTGCATTTCTCAATTGATATGGTTGAACTTTACCTACATACCTAACTAAACCATTAAAATAACTAGGCAAATCTCCCATATTTAAAATGAGGTTCGATTACAACAATATATATTCTAATAGATCCCTATCCATTAAAATCTAATTTACTTTTGATTCCTCAAAAAAATGCGCTTTTTTGGATATCTTTTTTATCTATTCGTTCTATGTTTTCATTCTTTAGATTATATTGCACTGCGTTTTAAATATTATCCCCTTCGTCTTTTGAACATTTGCCGAGATCTTCTTGTAGTTGATGAGAGATTTATATTGGGCATCATCGGTAAACATGACGATCAATGCTTCAATATCTTACATACATCATTTATGTAGAGGAGAAACAAAACAGGTCCAAGTATTGAGCCCTGAGGCAATCCCAATAGTGTTTGTGCTATCTCCCGTTTTTTATTCACGGATGTTCTCTGATGAAGATATGATTTGAATCACTGCTTCAATTTTTAGATTAATATCCCTCTATCGATTGTTTCGAAAGCCTGCTTAAGATCCAAGAGCAATGCAATAATGGTTGATCCTTCTGCTAAATCTTCTTTCCATTGCATAAGTACATACATAGTTTAAAGCAGTTTTACAAGAATGATGAATTCTGAACCCAAATTGATTATCAATGATGACATTATTGTTGTCGATATATTTTTGTAGTTCTATTTTAACTATTTTTTCAAATATTTGTTCGTACATTGGCAATGCGTTTACTGGTCCATAGTCTTCATAGTCTTGAGCCTTTAACTTTTTGTATTGGTGAAACCAACGATTCCTTCCATGAATTTGGAAAACATCCTGAGTAAAGATTTATGTATTTAAAATTTCTGCCAAACTGTTCACAAAAAGATTTTTGAACTCATCCGCTATAACATTTGCATTACTAATTGTTACACCGTTAAAAAGAATGTTCTCTTCAATTTCCACTTTTTTTGATCCCATCACTTTTTTAAACGTTCTCCACATACCTACCTTTTTGGTCAAATTGCATAAGAATTTTATTTTGCACGAAAAGTCCCTTGCTTCTTACTAATCCTAGAAATTTTCGAAAAAAGGGGGGCTAGGTCGAAAATGGTTTTTGGGGTCTTAAACCCCCATTTAGACATTCCACCAATGTTCGTATTCAAACTATGTTAGCTTTGGAGTATCAAATTTTATTCCTTCCTTTACATATATGTCGTAAAGTACTTTGAAAAATATAGAGGGTATCTCATAATAAATGGTCCAAATGTGTAGCCATTTTTGTGCAGTAAAATTAATAATTTTAAAAATTTTCTTGCCTCTACTAACTTAAATATAAAAAATAATTCGATAATTTTTTTTCCAATTTTTTCTTATTACATATTATTCTTATGGGTCATATGTTTTTCATATACATATGAAAATAAGCGGTTTTTTGTCTTTAAGCCAATAAAATACAGTTTATCTAAATCCGAAAGTGTTGTTAAAAGTTATTATTAATAATCTGAACCGAGCTTTGTATCAACAAATTTAAGTCAAACATATTAAATTGGAAAATTAATTTTATCAAGACTCCTGTTAAACTTACAGCTTTAAAATGTTTTACAAATATTTAAAGATTATATTAAATCTAATATATAAAATTCTCGTATCACAGTTTTCGTTGCCATACTCCTCCGAAACGGCTTGACCGATTTTGATGAAATTTTTTGTGCTTATCCGGTATCTATGAGAATCGACCAACATCTATTTTTCATCCCCCTAAATGTAAGGGGTAGTCCACCCCTAAATTTTATTTTTTTATTTTTTAGACAAAATTTTTAATTTCTATTTTTTTATGATACAACATACAAAAATACATACAATCCTCAATTTTCACCCTTCTACGATGAACCCTTATTTTTTAATAGCCATTTTAGTAATTTAATCATTTTTCCTCTCCGGTAAAAGAGTATTCCTACCAAATTTCAAGTCTTTAGCTCTAATGGTTCCAGAGATATCGTGATGAATGACTATATACGTGAAAATCTCTTATATACATATATCATATAATTGTGACTGTCAATTAATTATAGACAAATAATTTGCAATAAAATAAATTGCGACTTTAATTAAAGATCTAAGCTATCCTATCTCTCAAGTTGGAAAAAAGCACACATTTAAAAAAAAAACATTAAAATCGGTTAAGAAGTTTAGGAATCCATCGCGGACAAACATCGTGACAGGAGATTTATATATATATAGATATAAGATATTTCCACGTATATAGTCATTCATCACGATATCTCTGGAACCATTAGAGCTAAAGACTTGAAATTTGGTAGGAATACTGTTTTCACCGAGTAGAGGTCAGCTAATAACGGATTTTACGAAATTTCACCCCAAGAGGGGTTGCGGGGTGTTAATTAAAAAAAATTCAAATTTTAAAACTACAGCTCTTATAGGTATTATGAAACTTAGTCAGGATATTCTTTTTGGCATGTTTGAATTTACTAAGAACTAATTTTATGATATTCAACCCTAAGAGGGTTGTGCGGGGGCGTTAAAAATTAAAAAAAATTGTATCTTTTAATCTGTAGATTTAAAACTTAGAAACTTGACCAGAATATTGTTTTTGGTATGTTTGAATTTACTGTGGATCTGTGTAAGTCAAAACAATACTTCAATTGAATTTCAAGTCTAGATCTAAAAATACAATTCTATAAAGTGCCGAGCGAAGTGGGCGGGTAACAGCTAGTGATAATATAAAAATATTAATTTATTCCTCCCTTTAAACGTTTCAACCGTAATACTCGCGTATTTCCCTCTCCCACTTACCTAAAGCTCGCACAGTGTCTCTGACATATAAAGAAGGGTACATATTATCCCCTTGAGTGCGCGCTAAATATAAAAAAAGGTAGTAACCTTGAGCTAAAATACTTAGTAAATGAGTTACAAAATAGAAAATCGAATAACAAACAACGAAAATATGAGTAAATCTTCACCTGACACTACCGAAAAGGGTTTTTTTCCCCTAAAATTAAATTACAAAATATGCTAGGTCTCGGGAAAAGTATATTTAGTTTTTTTTTTTAACAGTCTTATTATTCATTCATGGGTCTGTGAGCGAGCCAGTCCCTGCTTTTTAGACTGTAGGTCGAAGTACAGACAGAAACACGCGTTCTTCATCATAGTAGTTAGATTTGATTAATATATCTCAAATTCGATATTTTTACGAGTCCAAAACTCGCCCTTCAATTGAAAACTTAATGCCCCCGATCCTAAATCCGACGAACACACCCATCGACCATTGCATACCAGCTGTCTATACGACATACATACATATGTACCTACCAATATCCCGACTATTTAAATTTGAATCTATGTGTATTTTTTTTTAATTAAATTGTATTTTAAACTAATTAGTTTAAGTACTTTTTAGTACAAAAAAAATAAGATTTGTCTTTCATTTAGTAACATCATGTTTTACAAGAGAAACTTTACTTCGCAACAAGAAATTAATGCGACCACTCAAACAGTTTCCTCGGTGTTTTTCTTTAAAAGCGTTCATGCTTTCAAAATTCAATTTGTCAAAATCAATCTTACATCTTAAAAAATAAAAACATTTTTATACAAATGCTTGCATAATCCAATTTTATATCAACATTATTATAATATCTTCTCTTTTCTAGTTAGCAGCAGCATCCATCTCATAAGCTATCGGACTCCATCCATATAACAACTACTGCTACTGCAGCATAATATGCAAAATATCAAATTAATATAATAACATTATTATTTCCAACCAACAAAACAATGAAAAATATAATATGTATGAAGGATCCTATTTTATAATATTTTTCAATGCCAATTCCTTGTTCAGTTCATTTGACAGCTAACAAATCAGTTCATTTTTCTTCTCTCTCTCTCTCTCTCTCTCTCTCTCTCACTCTCTTTCTCTCTCTAGGGATTGGCCTCATTTCGATGCCTCTGCATTCAAAGCCCACACTTTCTGGCTATTTTCATATGACGTTTGGGTATCCTTTCAGTAAATAATTATAGTGGCGTTATAAATATATAGGTTGGTTATTTTTTTTTATTCTACGGTTCAACAGTATGACATCAATCAGTTTCGATGGCAGTGAAATGACACCAAACTGCTCCAGTTTTTGACAGCAGAAATAGCATTTTCTTTATTATTGTGAGATTATCAATGGTGTACGGTGCGCTGGGTTAGGCACACTTTAGTTTATTATTTTTTTTTAGGTTTGTTTTGAATTAATAAGCTCAGTGATTTATTTTTGACAACTCACGAGTGATTGGTGAGATGAGTCACAATTGTATTTGATCACTATCTTTTATTTATTATTTATTTTATAGTAAATATACTAGTAAAAAATTTTATTTAAATTAAAATTAAAATTGTTAGTAAAAATTAATTTTTTTATTTATAAATAAAATTATATTTTTAAATATATAGTAATAAGGGATTATTATATGTATATTATAAATATAATTTAATTTTTAAAAATTGGGTTTAGGTAGGATTTTCTAAAATTAGTTTTTGTATAATAAATATACTAATAGCCAGTTGCATTCCTCCCCTTAAACGATTCAACCGTAGTACTCGCGCTTCCAGGAATGCTCATCAGTTTACTCTTGAACCCAATTGCGTCGTACAGGGGTTCGTTCTTTAGCCGTACTACTCGAATATGGAATACTCTTCCACGCTCTGTCTTTCCCTCTCATTGTGATGTACTGAAATTCAAGACTAATGTTCACCGACATCTCCTTTCAAATCCCCTCCTACTTACCTAAAGCTCGCACTGTGTCTCGGAGATATAAAGGGTACATAAAACTCACTTTAGTGCGCGCTAATTATATAAAAAAAAATCTGTCGAAAACCTTTCGTATATGGTCTGACGAGAAACCTCATGGATACATCCGGAAAAAATGTATCGTTTGGTTCAGTTTATTGTCCGACGGAATCGTCGTATTTTTGAACTTCATGAGAGCTTTGTTACTATCAATGGTAACCTTTAATATTCCATAATTTGGAACTTGCTTTTTTGCTCAAAATGCATGAATTCATGGTTAACATGTTGTTAAAGAAAGACCGCGCACGATTGTAATTTTTGATTGCAAAAATTAAAACATTTGCAGTTGATGTTTTGATATTTTGAATGGCTACTAATTTCGCGAGTCTTAAAAAAATCGTACACAGTTTGTTTCAGAATCTTGTGTTGAAATACAACTTCTTGTATCAATTGATTTTTTTGTTGTTTATTTGCATTGAAAACAGTTCCTGTTTTTTAAATGGTTTAAAAACAACGCAAAAGTTGTTATTCAAACAAATCAATGGTTTAAAAAAAAAACTTAAAACAAAAATATCATACAAAATGTAAAAAAAAAACAACATTTCTTTTACTTGCACATATTACCTTCAAAAAGCTACTTTTGAGATTTTGTTTCTAAACAGTGTTCAAAAAGTTAACAACAAAAATATAGGTACAATGTTTTTTTTCAGACAACTTGACAACTTCAAGAATATTGATAGGCAAAAAGTTAGACTTTTAAGGAATGTTTTTTATTTAAATAATTGAAATTTAATCAAGAATAATTTTTTTAATGCTGGTTTTTTGCTGGCATTTTAATATTACCGTCCTAAGCCAAAATGGGGTATCTCCATTTTTGTAGTTTTGAGATAAATGCATCTTAGTGTTTTTGGTTTTAGAACCTTTAAATATTTTTTTTTATAATTTAAAAAAATGATTTGTTAATAAAAAAAAATGATATTTTTTGGTAATAATGAATTTAAGTTATTTTGGTTATTTGTAGGATAAAATGGACTTATGCTTAGTAAAGATATGTACCTAAAAAATTACTTTAATTTTTTTTGAAGCGGAATTAAAAAAATAGAACAACATTTTTTAACTTTTTAACAACAAAATTAGATCTATGTAGATTAGATCTTCTTGAGCTGTGTGTGTTATAACATGCTACTTCAGTGGAACGCCGCGGCGGTGTTTATTTTTATTTTTGGGGTCCACTCACCAATTGTGGGACAGTCGTTAATTTCTAGTGTGTTATGGGTAAAATGGCACATGAACCAATAAAGATACTAAGCAAAACGGAACATATGCAATTCATTTGGTACCTTTTTACTTAGCAAAAGTAAGTAAAAGACGTACTTATGTACATATACATACAATATATGTATGTACATATTTAAAAATTTCATGAGTCTAATCAAAAGTACCTTACTGTTCATCAGAAGAGAGATGTTTACATTAAAATACTTATTTATTTTTACGAAAACGAATTCAACAATTGGGTTACTGGTGATAAAGAGAAGAACAGAAAAATAAATAATTACAACTAAATACCGAGACAACTTCAGGGTAAGAGAGAATTATGTGTCAGTGATTTGATGATTCGATTGATTTTCTAAAATGCAAAATGAGTTCAATTATATTAAAGGAAAAAATAAAATTAAGTCAGCGGAACTAAAATACAATGCTAAAATGAATCACACCATATTTTTCATAATAAATAAAAATATATGCGCAACATACATATAGCCAGAATTATGTGTTTAAAAATGTAAATATAAACAAATACTTGTCGCAAAGGAACTTAAGCGTGACTTAACTTTAAAATATTCTTTTGTTGAATTTTAATTTAAAAAAAATATAAAATGATTACTTGGATAGATTTGTATGCGACGAAGAGATATATCGAGTTGTATACACTAACTTTTATTTTTCAAATAATTCAGTCAGTAGGTATTTATGCTCGCTGTTAAATGTTCCTCAAGTTAGCAGATTAAATTCAACAGAACAAATTTATTTTAATGGTATTAATTAGTGCTTAATTAATTCTTTAAACTGCCCCAAATACAAAATTAATGATCATATTGTTTCAATAAAAAAAATTAGCGGAACAGTTTCCAAAATATCGTAAAAACACAACAACAACAAAAAACGAAGTGATATAATTTTAAAAAATTGAAATTTCATTATTCTTAAGTCGAATATTTTTTACAAATAAAAAAACTTAATTATAAAAATTATTTTCTATAACTTGTGGAAAAAATTAGTTTTTCATAGTTAGTATCATCATATACATTATATTAATTAATCAAAAATATTTGAGTGAAAAACTCTTCTAATTTTTCAGAATTTTTTTTTTCATATTGTTGTATGTCTGAAAAAAAACTGAAGTGCATTTTTATAAAGTACAACTATTTTGGAAATTACAAAGTCGAGTATCTAGTTAAAAAAAAAAAAACAGTTTAAGTCGTTTTTGAGAAAATTTGAAGAAATCAGGGCGTACTAAATCAAAAATTCAATTTTGTTTCTTGGATATCATATAAAATTGATCTGTAACTGAACCGTGGACATGTTTCCACGGTTATCCACAGAAAAATAGATTTGAAAATAGAAGAATATATTTCTAGATATACATATGATTTTCAACCAAGAATGAGGGCGTATTGAAATTCAAGCAAAAGCATTTTGCATTACTAAACTTAAATGTTAAAAGTACATATGTACATATGTTAAGTATCTTGGGAGTCCTTCGCGTCCTTAATGGCTCGAACATTTTAACATCTCCTGCGTCATAAGCTACTTGAGCATATTGGGCACATTAACTGACTGATGAAATAACCGGGTTTAAGAGGAAGAGCTCAAAAATAATAGTTTTTGTTCACTCCGGAACACTCGGCCGATTAAAGGCTCTCCCAAGCTAGTGCGAAAATTCGACGATGACACTGAAATGTGTCTGCATTAAATTGTTTATATCGTTGTTTTTCTGTTTGAAGAATGTTCGAATCCTTTTAGTTGATCTCGTTTGTCACCTTATTGATAATTTGGCATACCAAAGATTGGCCAAATCAATGTAAAAGCTTGTCTCTAACGGTCTTACTCCCATATTATCAGTCGATTGATCCATTGATTATTCACTTATTTAATCAAAACTTTTATCCAACTTTTTGAAATATGGCGGTGAGCCATAAAATTCATTTTAAGTGAAATTTATATTTTGTTATGATTCATTTTTGCTATTGATTCATTTATTCATTTTTTATTGTAATTAAGTTGACAATACATTTAAAATAAAGTTAATATAATTGAACTCTAATCAAAGTTACGAAGAAATCAATTTAATTTTCAAGTGCTTTTTTGCCTTCATTCCATTAAACCTTTATTTAATACAAACAATACTCTGTTCTTTTATCTTGTGTTCTATTTCCATCTTATGAGTTCTATTCCATGCTAGTTCTGTTACTGTTACTGTGAATTTTGCATTCAATTAAATTTCAAACATTAAATAGTCATGATTTATGTTAAAGAGAAAAACAAATCTCGGAATAGTATAAGCAAAATTATGAATCATCGGAGCAAGGGTTAGCAAAGTAATTCTGAGAAAGTAACATTTTGTCTTCAAAATGATTTTCATCCAGAAAGAAATCAGCTTAGTACGCTGATTAAGAGTTGTTCAAATAATCTTCTATATACTTATATACTGAATTCCAGTTTTTATTGAGAGGCACAGATAAGAACTTCAAGAAGATGCATTGCTGCTGTGTGTAAATCTCTGTAAGTTGTCATTGCGTTTGCAATATTTTTTTTTTATTTTCAAGGAACCGCTTTATAATTGACTTTGGAAACACGCAAAGTATTATTTATACGTACATATGTACTTACATAATTATAAATAATAAAATTCAATAATAGTAATTGTATTATCGATTCAAAGTCGATAATATATTGATGATATCTACCTCGTATAGCTTACATTTCATTGTATAATGTAATCTAATTAATTGTATATTCCATATGCGTTCCGACATGGCGTCAGGTTAGATAAAAAATCAGAAGATATTCATTTCATAGAGTATTTTGAAGGTTTTTAGATATATTATCACTTTGCTTTGAATTCCAGTTGAAAGACTAAAAATTATAAGTTTTATAAAGAATAGATTTTATTTTGTTTGGCGGGTTGAATATGGAAATTATTTTTAATGAAATAGCAGATAACGATTAAAGATATTTAATTTTTAAATTCAAAATTTGTATGTCTTTTCAAAATCTTGATACGAGTATCATTAATTTAATAGTTGATTAAATAATAGCTCAAGAACATAGAACTAACAAAATGTCTTAGATAATGGAGTAAATTAGGGAATAAGAGAACATTTTTGTTGTGTAAAAGATTCACTTACGGTGATTCCATGCCGGGATGTCATAGCCGCAACGACAGTTCTTACTTTGCCGTTCAAATATCAAGGTTTTTGGAGATTTTTTTCTCAATAAAGGATCCACAGTTTGTTTTGGAAAAAAATTATATAAACTTTGAAAAAATGAAATGTAAAAGGTGCCATAACCAACAGTATAAAAATGAACACTCCCCAAATTCTTCCTATTTATTTTCAGAATGCTAAGACATAAACACGTATTTAAGGTTGAAGCATAAAAACGATGTCATCATTTTGACATCACCAGCTGAAATGAACAACAGAAAAAAGTTTTCAAAACATTATGTACAAATGCGATAATTGAATTTTTTTCTCTACCGAAGTTCTTGTTATCGTACCATAAAACTATTTACATATGTTTATCAAAACTCTGTGTAAAACATCTATGTACAATATGTTGGTATATCACCAACACCCAATTTAAGAATCAACAGGAAAACAACTAACAAGTGACATTAATTGATGCTTTGTTTACCTTTTAATTTTTAAATTAAAAAAAAAAAAAAACACAAAAAGGACAGAGTAAAAATGACTTAGGTACTTTTAATACCACACAATTACAGCAGTTCAACCAAACCCATTTACATGTAAGAACTACCAGCATGACAAGAAAATGACTCTTGAACATCAATAAAGTTTCAAGAATCCCAACCCCATTATAAATACTCCAACATTAACTTAAATCTTAAAATAACGAAAAAAGACCATACCGTTGTTAAGAAGGCAAAGGTTAATCTCTCGAGCGTTTCACCCTCTCAAATTTTCTTTTAATAAAACAGTACACACCCATACCCATAGTTTCGTTTTTTGACTGCATAAATGTCAAACAATCTACCATAATAATATCGGAAACCACCTCAGTAAAGTGGTGTAAACAGATATTGCCGAGATAACACAAGCAAAACAGAAAAAGAAAGCAAAAGTAAAGGTTTACTTAGCTTTTGATATAAATAATACTTTCGACAAGTCATCATTAATGACAGCAAGAAAAAGAAAAAAATAACAATAAGAAAGAACTAATAATTACTTAATAGTGATTAAAGAAGAAAAAGTGAAACCGTCCTCGAAATGGTTTGTTTGTTTTCTCAATTAGTTATTGTTCTATATTTTATTTTTTCATAGAGTTCAATGCTCCTTATATTTCCATCGGTGCCACTTTATATTTTAAGTCATCATAATCACTCCTCTACTTGACTTATTGCAATTTCATGATTCATAAATTATTAACGAAAATATATTCAAAATAAACAATAATTACAAACAAGACAAACGATATTACTGTTATATTCAAAAATGAATAAGAGACGTGGTGATAGGTAGGTATGTATATGTAGGTATGTTACGTAAAAAAATAATTTTTGAAAAATTACACTGATTGAATATAATAAATAAAACCTGCTTAAACAGTAATTTCTAAAGCAATTGTTTTTGTCTTTTTTATTTGTTTGTTAGTTTAGTGACAGTGAAAACATAAAATATTTTTACACGCTCCAGTCAAGTGAAAATGAAATCACCCATTAAAAAAAAAACGTGTCATCAGCGGAAGTGGTGTGAAAGCGGAAGGTAATGCCAGCAAAATAACATAATAATAACATTGATGGATGCAAGGAAAAGGTATGATTGTTGAGGTAAATGTCAACGCCATGCGAGAAAACAACAAAAACAAAATAATGGTTGTTATGTTTGTTTGTCTCGATTATTCAGAATTCAAAGAATAACAATTTTTAAACAAAAATTGTGAAACAGAGCAGATTTTTTTTTTGTACAGTTCTTTAAAAAATCAATTATATTGTTGAAATATTTTGGTTCCAACTAAATGAAAATAGCAAACGGGTGTGACAGACATATTAAACACTGCTACAATTTCCATCGTCATCGGAATTATGTACATATGCACACTAGGGTGGGTCAAATTTTACGAAGTGGCTTGAAATCAATGATACCATAAAAAATTGAGCTCAAAATTATAACTTTAATAGCTCACTCATCGCCATTTTGTTTTTTTCCATACAAATTGTATGATGTAGGAAAAAGTTTGAGAATTTATAACTTTCTAACCGTCAGTACCTAAATGAATCCGAGGACATATTTGAAAAGAAAATTTCATGTTCTAAAAAAATTAAGCTAAAGCTACAGATTAGAAGATATTCAGTGCTAAAATTGAAAATAATTTTTTTTAGTTCCAAATAAGCGCTCATATAATGTAACGGTGAAGACAAAACATATTTATTTTGAAATCAGATACGATATTGATGAATTTTTTTATTGAGTCAAAAAATGACGAAAGAAATCCTATATAATTTTAATAATATTCAATACGAAAATTGTCACAAAATAATATTTTTTTTTTTTAATTTTGTTTTTAAATGTATAGGTTTAATTGAATCGGTGAGTGTAAGAACCGAACAAGTACAAAATCTTAGTTTTGAGAAAAACAAAAAAAAAAACTGTTTTACAGAAAATCTGTCTACTTTTTTGATAAATAATGTAGGGAGGATTTGAAGTGTTTTGGCCCCCCGATGGGTTCACGATTTTTTTTTGTAAATGTTACATGGAGAAGAAATATTAAGTTAGCAAGGCGGTGTACCTACACACGTGTTCTTTTCTTACACTCAATTGAAAAAATGAACAATTAAAATTCGTTTTTATAATTTTATTGACTAAATAAATTAAAATAAAATACAAAATAGTAAATAATACTAATAGTCTGGAGGATCATTAGAAGTTGTTTTTCAAGACATGGGGTGATATTAAAACTCCAGATACTCTCCAGATATGTATTGCTTTTTTTTATTTAACTAAACCGGTTTTTACGATTGCATCCATTTTAACTTTCATCTGTCATAGAATGCACATTCAAGGCCAACATGACTTTCATTAACATCACTTGAAGAACAGACGTTGATGACACCACGATTATAAACAAAATATTACATGTGCATTGTAACTATAATACATTTCAGCTCAATATCTCAATTATTTTCCTCATCCTTACTAAAAAAAACTGTACAAAATAATCTCAAAATAAAAAAAAAACAACGAAGCTTGATAGATTTTGTTTAAGGAGAAATACATATCACAGTAAAAAATAATTTTGAATTATATTATATTGTATTGTATGTAGGTACAAAGTTTATTTATATTTTAGAATGAAATGAAAAAAAGTCCCTCAATGAAATGATTATAAGAATTTAAATAATGTGCATAAAATGTATGTAGGTACATACATATGTATATAGATCTGATAATAGAAAACTTTGAATCAATCAACAATATAAAAAAGCCGACGCCTCGCGCCGCCAATGCAAAAAAAGGTCAAAAGTGCCGAAGTGTTATCGCCCTGCTAGCACGTTGTACTCTATTCGATTACAAATTTAATGGAGCGTCTCGGTTAAATTATAAATACATACTTCATACGTGTTTTGAAATCACGTTTAATTTAAATGCAAAAAAAATATTTGATTAAAAAATTGAAAAATGATAAGTGGGTGTTGTGTCTGTTATCTTTCAAGAAATATTAATTTTGTGTTAACTTCTATTTTTTTTATACCTATGTATATATATTTGTTACTTTATTTTAAGTCAAGTTAAAAGGCACTTTGTTGTGGGTTTTACGAATATTAAGCATACCTCTGAAAATACATTTTAACGTACATACATACCTACTTCGTTGTTGTTGTTTTTTTTCATCCAAGGCGTCTGATTTATATTCACTAAAAACATTACTCATATAGTCATAAGTCATAACGATTAGTTATCCATTCAGCAATGATTATGAAATATTCTAAAATTTGACTCTTATTCATTGTTTTTTTTTTTAAGTAAAACGACCATGAGCCAACTGATAAAGAATTGTTAATACTTCATTAGGAGCATGAAGGCATCTTCAAACTTAAATTTGTGTAAAATAACTTGAAACTGCAGATTGCTAAATAATAAATGAATTTTTGTTTAAACATAAATGCAGAAACATGCTAAATCAATCCAGAGATTTGGTTTTCGAAAATTACGTGTGAAGTGAGTTTGAACGTATTTGTACGTACATTTATTTATGTACAAAATACAAGGACCTTTCCATTGATACTTGTAAAAGTATGTTTTGCATATGAAATTATTAAAATTCTTTCAAAATATCGGATTAAGCATTTTTAATTGTAGGGCGTTTTAAACTTGGAAATGTCGAAAAAACTGATGTATTGTAAAACTGATATAAGTAAAACACATTGTAACAAAACCTCACTCTACTTTGATCTACACGGGGTTATTGATACCAATTCAATAACTATGGGTGGATATTCGGAAAGAAATGGATAGATGGATCCACACAGACCTATTCTGCACATCTTGTGATGCAACACCAAACATTGCAGAAGTGGTGCCGAGGAAGCTTTCACAACAAAAACATTTTCTTGAATAAAATACAGCATGACTTATTTAGATGCCCTGAGAAGCCACTTCAAAGGCAATGCAAAAACTAATAACTTTTATAAAGACATTAGTATCCACCTATATCCAATACCTAGACACTTTGTTCCAGAACATGGACACTTTGTTGAAGTAGGTAGTACTCAGCCAGCATTTTAATTTCATTAATTATGGCATCTTTGCATTTTGTACAAAAACTTTTTTTAATTAAACATTAATCATTAACAATTATTGATACATTCTAAAAATTTCAAAATCAAAATTCAACTAAAGTGTTTATTCAGTTTAAATAAATGTGTTCAGTTAACTTTTTCCATTACCATTCAAAAACTCACCAACCTTTCACTTTCGATAGAAGCTTCAAAGTTATCAAATTTTGTTTTCCTAAATTATATGTAAGGTTCTGATTTGCAAAATTTTACCAAATCGTTAAATAGGCTTATTTAAATATTGTGTAAAAAAAAACAGATAAGTTGTTCCATATTCTTATTATTAGAATTGTGTGTGAAAGTAGCCGGATACTAGTGACTGGCCAGGTTCAGCTACCAACCCATTCACCACGAATGTAGGTACCTACCAAACGAAAAAAGAAAACAAAACCGAAAATTGTCTCCTACTACCGTGGTTCTAACGCCAATTGAGAAACGACTAATTTCAGCAATGCATGCGTCAAACCAGCTGACTTCCTACACATAATATACCTACGTGTAGACACCTACCTAGGCACCTATATCGCCTTGATCCTTTCTAAACTTCAGCCTGTTCATTGTCCCACCCATTTTTAATGACACAACAAAGAGAACACAAGCTAATTTAACAATAGGCAATTTTTACTCCAACAAATAATAATAATAATAAATTAATGAAGAAAAGAAAAAAAATATATATGTAAGTATGTAGGTAGGTATACATTATATAGCTTATAAGGTCAACAATAAAGATGAAGGCATCCGAAGAGAGACACTGGGAGACGGACCCGAGCATAACCAGCATCTTTTACTTAAAGCAACGACAATGACAAACTACCTAACTTCTACAACTGCTACTACGGTTGTTTTGCGTTTTGTTGCAATTCAAAAGAAAGGAGACTGATATTCTCATTTTCATTTTTATCATTTTCATCAAAGCACAAAGCACACATATTTATCATTTCATTCAACATTCATCCCGCAGTGATTTAATTCAATTTAAATAAATTAACGAATATTTATTGTTGGTATATATACAAATTTATAGTATATTTATTAATGTTGTAGGTATGTGTGTTATCGCATGAAATTAATATTTGTCTTTTTACTGCTTTTTTTTTTTTTATTATTTCATACTTTTTCCAGTTTCTTTTACAACATACATAGTATAGAAGTACTAGCACTGGGTGGAGTCAATAAACTGATTATTTTCTGTTCTTTTCCTTTCCTTTCGATTCGATGAGTTGCAGCACCACAGTGCCACTCGATCAGTCAATCAAAGATTAATAATATAATAAGCTACATATGTGAAGAATAATTAAGACAACCCTCATTTATTTATTTTAAAAAATCATAAAAAAAAATAAAATCTTCGCCTACATGCCTTTGCCATGTAAAAACAAACTAAAAAATTTTCTGAGATATTTTCATTTTCACCTCAAAATAGCTTTTACATATTGCATTCGGTCAGTTTATATTTCTGATCATTCACAAACTTCCTCCATCGAAAATTATAACATTAACTGTTTAGGTAAAAAAAATATATTAAAGCTAAAGCAGGAGAAATTGAACAAAATTTTTTTAAGTACAAGGCTATGTTCAGCACATTATGTAGGTATGTATGTAGGTACCTAATTTATTTGTTTGCTAAAAAAGATTTTGAGAAATTTTGCACTCACCTGTGCCTATTGAAAATGGATGAAAAAATATTCCAACAATTATGTTCAATCCTCAGCTATAAAATGACGTTTACTTTACTTTTACAACACAAGACTTTTTGAAAAACAACAACTTTCCTTCGATATGGAAATTTTAGTTGAAATTCTTTCTAATCGGCACACCATTTGTTTGACCACAAAACACTGACTTTTTTTTTAATAAATTCACCACGATAAACGATTTACGTGAGAAAATAAACGAGGAGCAAAAGCACTTTGAGATGACGAAGAGGCGAGGAAGGGAAATAAATAAAATTCTTTTCTGTTGTTGTTGGATGGCAGTGGGCAAGCAGCAAAGCAAACCCGGGTGTGTAGATAGATAGAGGATAGAAAAGAAGAGACGCAAGCGAATGGTTTTTTTTTTGCTTCGTTTTTTTTTTCTTTAGCCTCTAGGACCAAAATCCAGGATGGATACTCCTTCGATAATCACGCGATATTAAGGATGTATAGTGAATATCTTTCCGAGGATATTTTATTGTTCAAATAGATAGCACTCTGATTCAAATAGGAAAATTGAAATTTTGTTAGATTTTCTTTTGATTGAATTAGTTTTTTTTTTCATTGGATATAACAGATAACACATTTGTGAACGGAAGAGAAACGCAAAACAAAGCGAACATAAAACTTTTCTTCAACTGCGGGCTGATGTAGGAAAATTGAAGTGGGTGAGCTAAAAAATATATTTTGACAGCAAAAGCTATGGGGAAGAAAGAGACGGTTCGATAGTTTTGGCTTACAGCTAGAGACTCGGTAAAGGATTGGTACGATGTTAGTTGATGGAATTGGCAGGTAGATGACGCCGTAGAAAGAATCGTTGAACTTAAAATATATTTTAAATAACATAAATAAGATGTTTGATGTTCTGTCTTACACTTTTGTAAATGTAACTTTTAAATGTCGAAAGTTTTTTTGGACGTGAAAATGAAAAAGAAAAAATTGGTCTGGTTCCGTTTATTTAATGCAGTATTAAAACCTTGACTACATTCATCTTCCAAAAGTACAAAAGTGAAAAAATTGTGGTTAAAAATAACATTAAATTTACTAACAGAGTTTATATGAATGGGTATCAATACTATGATTGTAAAAGCATAATAAAATGTCATAAATCAGATGGAAAATACATCAAAAAACATAAATAATAACTATCTCCAATTGCGGGTTCGTGTGCTGACTTCCAGGGGGCGTGGAAAGCAACTTATTAAGTGTCAATTAAACTCAATTTTTTTTAAGAACTAACATTTGTATTTATAAACGCCACATAGAGACTGCGTAAAGTTACAATGGCTCTAAACGTCAAAAAGTTATTTATAAAGGTTATGTAACGTTAAATAGAGGTATTTTAAGCCAAACGCGTTGAGGCATAATGTAATAGATTTCTCTTTTTGATACTTTATCTGACACAAAGGCATTGGACCAGAAAATGTTTTTTAAATAAGGATTTACGCAACGTTGAATAGAGGCTTAATAAGCGCTTATACACTGCGTAACTATTCACCCTTTCAGAGATGTTTTAGTGAATTCCATTAAATACGGCTGAAAGAGTTTCTTTTTGATATTACTAATTTAAACAGAAAACAAAATTATGTTAAGACTTTAAGTTTAGCTAAAACGAAAACAATTGTGGGAACGCTTTTTTTACAACTTTTAATTTAGATAAAACAAATTATTAGAATCTTTCATTAATTAATCTAGTTCGGTATGATGTTATCTCCTTACAGTACGCCACTAGATACATTCAATTTTCGCCGTTGAGAATTCGCAGAACTTCATTCTCTTGCAACAATTTTTTACCTAAAAGAGATTGAATTTTGTAGAAAGTTGAAAAAAAATTACGAAAGTACTAAAAATTTTGTTCAATTTTTAGTACTTTCGGAAGTTGGGCGTAGTTAAGGTTTAACAAATAATAAGTTAACGTTGTATATGAAAAACATGTAATACTATCATGACGAGTATTTTTTAATGTTGCCCTGCAAAATTTTTGGTGTAGAATTTGATTTGGGGAGTTTTTAAGTATCGGAAATTGAGAGTTGGGAGGAAGAGCAAGAGGAGACCGTCATTTTGATTGCCATAACCAAAAAAATATCAATAAATATCCACAAGTTCTTCGCAAACAAATTTGAGTTAGGGGATGCCCCCACTTTTTAGATGTCGTAACTTTATAATATTTTAAAATCACTCGTCTTTCCCATGTCCTTGGCAACGTACCGCCAATTGGAGTGGACTGCCTCCAATGCATTGCTCCCCAAGTCCCAAATTGCTTAGTGTTCTTCCAATGGCCTGCAAAGATTATTGTTATCCTCGGAAGTGAAAATATTTTTTTGCTTTATTTTCTTATTCCAAAATTTCCTTCAAATAATTTTCAAAAATGTCCTGGGAAAAATTTGGTATGACAAGAAAAAATTTTCCTGATCTGCGTACTAGGCTTAGGCGTCAGTCATAGCGAACAGAAAAAAGTATCAGGAGAAATTTTTTACTATTGTATAATTTACTATGTTATCATATGATTTGAAACATAAAAATGGTAGTAATCGAAATATTTTTTCAACAGAAAAAAAATTCTTTGAGACAAATATTTTTTCCAAAAAAGCGTTTTATAATTTAATGTTGAAAATTCTTTTTTCGTATCAGTTGATTATCATTTCTGATAAAGTTTCAATTTTTTACTGTTCTGTCAGTGGAAAAAAATTCAGATGCCATAATTGCTTTCAGTAAACAAAATTCAATTCACTTAAATGTCAAGAGAACAAATGATAGCTGACTGATTTTTTTTTTGTTCGCTATAAACGACTGTGGGGAAAATGTATTCAATTTTATTCTGTTTCAACTTTTCCTGATGCTTTTTTCCATTCGCTATGACCGACGCCTCATACAAAGAAATTAATAAAACAAATACATATAACATTTATAATCTATTTAAAATTTTCTTTTCCAAACCATTCCTCGAAAAACACAGCCTAAGTACCTCAATCAACGAACACATCCATCTTGAGCACAATCCAGCAATTCAGCAACCACATTTTCTTACATCGTCGCTAAAAAACATAGATTTTTCTATTTAGATTTTTCAGCCAGTTTCAGTTCGTTTTTCTTCTGCTTCTGATCTGCTGCAATGGAGAGAAAATGGATTTGAGAACGCGTACATCGTTCGAAAAAAAACAGAAAATAACTTTAATTTCAACACTTTAACGTGCAAAAGTTACAAAATATAAGTTATAAACATTCGTTCTTCTTTTCTCTCCGTTTGATTGTTCGGAAGTATCATTTTAGTACGAAAAAAAATAACATTTTATAAAAAAAACCTGAAACTGAATATATACAAGAAAAATATTAAGAAAAAACCAGTGCAGTGAATTTTCAACCCGACTCAGTAGTTTTTTTCTTCGTCTCCCCATCTCTGTCCCTAATCTATCTATCTATATATACACCTCGCACGACAAAATTCAATACATATACATAGGTTTATGTAGCAAAAAGTGAATTAATAAAAGAAAAGCTTACAAAATGAAAAAAAATCTATCAATTGCAAGCAGTGTATAATGTAGCAGAAGTGAAGTGAAGAAAAATTTATAACAAAATCAGCAGTTTTTTTTTTTAAATGTACCTATGTTGGAAAAAAGTATCGAGTTTTTCGTGTGATCGTAGTGAGTGGTGAGAACGGGCGCGCGAGAATTAATTTAAATTGTAATAATTTTTATAAGTTTTCACTTGCTGAAGTTTTTTTTTTCTCACAAGGCGATTCTTATGTGGTGAGAGAAAGAATAGAAGTTGATAACAAAAAATATCTAAAAATTAAAGTGTTAGTTGAAGGGAGATAAAAGAGCGCAAAATAAGCAAGACGAAGCAGGAGGAATAATCGTCCATCGTCGAATCGAAATCACTGCTTAATTTCTTGAATTAAAAAAAAAGAATTTATTTTTGCTTATTCTACGGGAAACGCGTGTGTTGTTGAGTGTTCGTTGGACGTTGTTTGCTCGGTTTCATGGAAGTCTTCCCTTGTCAAAGTCAGTGTAATGTATTTATCAATTTTTGATGAGAAATTATTATTTGTAGGTGATGAAAACTTTAAAAATAAATAAAATTGATAAAATCGGAAAAGTTTTTGTGTGCAGGGAGGAGTTTTGTGTGTTTTATTTTCATTTTCATCATTATTTTGGGGGGAATGGTGGCAGAGACAGCAGACATTTTGGGTACTTATTCTAAGTATGGATGTGTGTGTATATATATATATATACAAAATAATGATTATATGGTAAGAGTGTGTCGGAGCGCGCGCGATTTATTGCTGAATGTATGATTGTGTGTGAGAGAGGATATATGTGTGCGTGTGTGTTTATGTACAACTATAAAAAAAACAGTAGCTTTCAAACTATTTTCGTTTTTCTTGTGACATGCGATGAAAACAAAACACAAAAACTCGGCGAAAACCAAGAAGATAAAAAAAAAATTAACGATGATGATTTGAGTGCAGCGAGTTTCCTAAGTTTTTTTTTGTCTGTCTGTGGTGTATTTTTGTTAGAAAACTTTAACGGATACACAAATTCATTCTCGGTGTGTCTTCTTTTATATATTGCACAACTTCAATTTCTTGCTATTTTTACAACATAAACAAGATTTCAGTATGTAGAAATGTATTAAGGTAGTTAGTTTAAAGAAATATTTTAAGTATTCGATTAGAATTGAGTTGAAGAAAACTCGATAAAAAAGCAATGTTATCTTTTTCATTGTTCTCGCTCTTTCCCACTATTTTTGTACCTATCTCCTATTCTACTGTTGCGGTTTGTCTAATTTTTTTTTTGTGTATGTATACATGTGTTTTGTAACATTGGGTGGGTATTTAATGCGAAGACTTGATGAGGAGGTTTGATGGGGGCGGGCAGGAACGAAAACGACGATGATGAGGCACATCTCCTCGACATCACGTATGCACAATGCACATATGCATTCTCTGTCTTCACTCACATATTTGGATGCTATTTTTGTTATTTTTTTTTTAATGAGAAAAGAGTGTATGCACTTGGGCTAAAGGTAGAATTAAGTTAGTATTAGATTGAGGGGGTGAGGTAGCGTTCCGGAGAAGACAGTGGGATAAGAGCATCTAAAGTTGGTGATGAAAAATAAAATTATTTTATTTTACCTACCTACCTAACCTACTTAAAATTTTGCCTAAGATTACAGATTGTGTCAGAAAATACCTACCTACCGAAGATAATTCTTTAAGTACGCTAATTGATACATCCACTATCTAAAACATAAAATTCAGGTAAAGGTACATAGGTTTTATAACCTATGTATATTTGTACATATGTAGGTACAGCAGACCTTAATTAAGAATTTGTTTTGAAAGATATAAGCTATCTATGAGAAATGTGCTAAAAAATGTTGAGATATGTAGGTACCAAGTGGGTAGCCGTAGCTAGTTGATATACCTACCTAGGTATAAAAAAAATATAAAAAACTATTTTGGAGATTTTGTTTCCAGAATAAAGGAAAATACGAAAAGATTAGTTTTTGAACTTAAAAAAAAAACAATCTTTGTTATGTAGCTCAATTTAGTAAGATTCAACTGCGTTATTAATGCAACAACTATCAATTGACATTTGATAAACAACAAAATTTAATATATTTGCCAACCCAATTAAAATAAGTTTTAATAACAGTGAACTTAAGAAAATAGAAATATTTTTCTCAAAAAAAAAAAAATAGATGATTAGCTTTTACATAAAAACATTTAAATCTAAATAAACATGAAAGTTTTTGCTCTAAAATCTTTTATGAGTTCATACTCACATAACTTGAACTTGATATTTCGGACATATGTTTGTTTTTGGTACTGATAAGAACTCAATATGAAAACTTTCTAGAAATGAAGGAAAGGTATTTAAATCCATAAATTGCTATAACTTCTGCACTGCACACAACTTGTAACTGAAATGAACATGCCTACCTACAGATATTGACTAAAATTGATAAGAATTGTTTGTTTTAAGAAGTACAAAAGATCTAGATACCTATGTACCTACATATATACATATACATATATGTAGGTTTAAGATATATCTATCTATTATGTATAAAACATATCTGCATACTAAATCATAATGAAAGAAATGTGTGACATCCATTTTCCATCAATCTTTGCGAATGCATTCTTTAACAATCTTTAATTGGATTAAACTCAAAATTGCAATAATTCATTATTTTTTAAGACTGCGTTTGCAATCAAACGATTGCAATCTTTAAATTGAAGTTCTTTAGGAGGGGCTTAGTTATTTCTTTTCATTTAGTGGATAGGTAATTTTTTTTTCTAAATATGTACCTACAAAAATATTATTAAAAAGCAATACAAAATTGTAAATTGTATTTGAGGTAAGGGTAATCCCCGTCTTTTATGTGGTTCCTACATCAAATTTGGAGTTTTTTTCTTATGGATTTTTTTTAAAACATTTTCGTTCACATACCTATATATTGACATGGAACTCTTTGCAGCAAGAACCCCAATTTCCTAAATCATTAAAATTATTTATATGTATCTACCTAAACAGAGAAAAACAAACTAGGGATGACAGATAACAAAAAAAGCAGTCTGATGGAAGGGTTAAATTTTAAGGTTCTAAAGTTGTTACCATTGTTCAGCAAATAATTTCATTAGGCCATTTTGTGATAAACATTTTCAGGGTTTGAAAAAAATCTCTATTATTACTATTACATATAAAATCAACCTGGATTTTTTTTTAAATGTAGGTACATCAGCTCGAATTAAATTTCACAACTGTCAACAAAAGTTGGAAGACTTTTGTAAACTTTTAAAATAACCGCTTTATAACTGACAGAATCGAGGTTTGAACAGAACGTGAAAGCTCCGAATATACATATGTAGGTACTTACTCTGAACATTGCCTGAACTGAACTGAGCATGTTCTGTTCAATTCATGAGCTAAGTTTTTCAATTCCGTCTGCTCTTTATTGTGAATTATAGGCCTTTCCGCAATAATTGCGCTCTAGAAATGGCTTAATTTACAGTGTTACATTACAATTGATGGCTTAATTTACAGTATTATTAAACTTAAGGTTCTCTGTAATCAAAAAATATTGCATAGGTATGTATGTATATAGGTAAAATTTGAAATACATATACATACTGTTGTCCTTAGGAGAAAGGTCGTAAGCGCCAAAAATCAAAAATTGAGTTTAAGGCATTTTTGGAAACTTTTAACACTGCCTTATTTTTGTGTAAAAAATATATAAATTTTAACTGTAAAAGGATCAAAATCACTAGTCAAAATGGACACATATCCATTTTCTGCTCTTATCCTAGGCAAGAAAGGCACATCAGCCTTTTGCTAAGTAAAAAGGGCCCTTATGCCAACATGAATTATTGCCTATGTGCCTTTTTTGCTTTTTTTTGGTTCATGTGCCATTTTACCCATAACACACTAGGATTCTAATAGGAAAACATATTATGTTTGTTGAGTTCAAGTTTGATACCCAGAATAAATCTAATTTTGTTGCTGAAAAATGTTTTTCAATTTATTTAATTCCGCTTCAAAAAAAAAAAAAATTAAAGCAATTTTTTTCAAGTATCTTTACTAAACCAAAAAATCGCATATCCATTTCTTGGATGTTTATAAGCAAAAAGGGCGTAAATCCATTTTATCTTACAAATAAAACCAAAATAACTTGTATTCATTATCACCAAAAAATAACATAATGCATTTTTCGTAGTTTGAGAATTTGTAAAATGTGTAACCTAAGTCTATGTTTAAATGCAAAAACCAACACAGCTCAGCAGAATCACTGGTTTTGTAATGAACAAGCCTAAAGCTTTTCAGAAAAAAAAATTTATTTAACAGAGATTATGGAAAAAGATGAAAATTTTATAAGATCAGACAACATTCAAATAATTTACATAAAATACAACTGACACATATACTTTAAATTTATAAATTTACGTACATATTATATATAATGTAAAAGTATGTATGTATACATCTGTACAAAATGAAATAAAAAAACGTTAACCTAAGATTAAGACCCAAATTTTGCTCCCATCCATTAACATGTTAATTTGAATGTTATGTTAATAAATTTTAATGATTTCTTAAAATACGTTAAAAAGTTAAAAGCTATAATATGGAAATACATAATAGGCACGGAATAGGGTCATGCACCTTCAAGCTAACAGGCAACTTATAAACAATTAATTTATATTAATGTCAAACTCCGTTTATCCAGGCGATTACTAAAATCGGGATCATCTCAATTGTGATTGTTCAACTTGTCTATTTACTCTTCTCATTTGATTTTTGTTTTCCGTGATGTTTTCAGTCCGAGTCAGTGGTATCAGTTTTACACTTTGATTTGTTGTCAAATTGACAGAAATTATAACAAATGTCTTAAATTAAATCCCTTATGATGAACTCCACAAATAATACGGATTTACATTGCAGACTTTTTGTCAGAAAAAAAAACACAAATAAGTGACAATTTTATCTGGATGGATTTGCCGAGTTCAACATAACCTTAAAATCTAAAGTAAACAAAGCTCCTAAATTCCTTATTCAAATTCATATTTACATAAAAGTATACCAACTTAAGTCTGTCAAAGCTCTTCAAATCCAGAAAACTCACCATAACTTCAAAACTGCTGCTGTACAGGACCATGGTCCTGCCAGTACTCACATATGGTTCCTAGACTTGGGTACATAGCAAAAGACACTCCGACCTCTTAGCCGCGTTCGAGAGAAAAGTCTTGTTTTGGATCAATAAAATAAAACCATAAAATTTGCTTTAAATAAAAAAAAAACTTTTTTTTTTTAGAAAAGTGAAACCAACAATAAACATAATATTGTCTATAAAAATCGGTGTCAATGACGAGTTCTTCACTTGTTGGCGTGTTCATATTTGTTGTTCTGTTTAAGTATAATTGTGTTCTCGAAAGGGTTCACAAGAACCAATCATTTTAACCGTTGCGTTATGAGATAATACCTTAGATGTATACTCTGAGTAAAACTAGTCAATAGACTTAATCTAGAACATTTAAAAGTGTAAATGTTCCACAATTTTTTGGACTATATTGCATTTTCAACTAATTTCGATCATTTTTGCAAATTACTTATCCGAAAAATGTTTGATAAATACCTTTTTGAAATTCTACACCCGACAGTTGAAGAAACTGATACAGACTATTAATTGCTTGGCGGTTTTAAGTTTATTTAAAAAGATCAATAAGTGTTCTTCAACTAAGCCCCAAACAAGTGTAGCACGCTTCTGTGACGAGACAATGTATTTGTGCACAAGGTCATATTTAAAAGATAGATTGCCCCACTGTATAGCCGCCGCCGGCGGCAAATAAAAACATTGTGAATAATAACAAAATCGAAGCAAATAGCATGCAGCACAAATGCGATGAATTTTAAAGAGTTCATTCAACTGCCAAAAACTAAATAATTATTAGCAAACCGGGTGGGATTTTATTTTATAGTTTCTTCTTTTTAATCAAAACATTTGCTGTCATTTTTTTTTCAAGGCTGCGTTATTTCCTAGAAAAAACCTGAGAAAACATTGTCATTTTGAAGTTACAAAAATAGAAACGAATAAAATAGAAAATAAATCAAATAGACTAGATTATAATAATAATCCCGAGAGTGTGAGAGAGAGGACAATAGAAAGGGAAATATAGATTATTTTGTATGCATCATGTTATGTAGTAGATAGGTAGACCTACTATGAAACGACAACTGGTCGAATATGAATTTATCGATTTTTCATCGCACATATAATATATTTGTACATACTTGTTTATCTACGTGGTATAAAATGATGTAGGCATATACACCTACACCTATATAATATAGGTGCTCCTTATTTTTATCTATTAATGACTGTAGAAAAATAATGGCTAAGGTAAAGTAGAACAAATATTGAGGTAGGTTTTTTTTTTATAATCACCAGTCTAATATTTGCATTTAAAAGTTATGTTTTACGAGGTGAAAATTATGCTGATAGGTGTAGATAAGGTGTAGATAGAAATTATGTATTTGCTTAATCTCCATTTGAGGTAAGTACATTGTATGCAGATAAATAGGAGTAGGTATTTATGTACATAAATACATTACTTTAGAAAAGTTTGATCTAGTTAAGGTAATTAGAGCAGTGTCATTTAATTTGGGACAAACAAATTGGAATTCAATTTATGTCTCTTGGAATTTTAAAACTTAAATTGTATGTGGGATAAATATGAATAAATGTTAAAAGGTGCGCTTTTTTTTAGAAAAATAAGACATCATGGCTAAACGACAACAACTCGAAGAAATAATCAGGTTTTTATATATAGACTATCGATAACAAGTATGTATGTAAATATCCACTTTCGGCTTATATTAAGTCCCAAGAATTATATAAATTGGGGAAGTTGTTTGAAAGAGCAATCTAGAAATATAAATTTCGAAATTACCCAAACTGCTTACCAGTAGGATTAAGGCAATTTTGTTTGAAAGCAACCGTAAATTCATGAAACGTTTTTTGGTTTTATTTGAGTATAATAATAATTTGTGCCTAATTTTTAAATATTGAAAACATAACAAAAATAAGATAACACATATGTATGTAAATACCAAAATAAGTTATTTTTCATTTATAAACTCGAAATGGCAGAAAATTTATTAACTCACGGAGCTGTAGTTCTGTTTCAATGCCTTATTGAAAAAAAAAACTTGTATGAACTGGTCTAAAATCGCAATTTTGTACGTATGTATGTAGCTTCGCTGAAGTGATTTTAATTTGGGAAATTGTACAATGTAGAGAACAATTTATTGAAATTCATCCGAAAGTGCGCAATTTCGGCCAGTGGATTTCTTAGATCATAGAATCTTGCAGTGTTCTCATTTTTTTAAATTTTATAGAGCATGAAAATATCGAAGGTTTTTTTCGTAATTGAAAAATTTGGCAGATGCTTCTAAAAAAATAGAAATGTTAATTTTGTTGTTAGACGGCAATTTTTCAGTCCTGAAAATGCGGCTTACATCAAAGGTCTAATAGGAAACTATTAAAATGAATACAAAAATAATGTATGTACATACATATTTTGAAGGATTAATAAACATGTATTTTAAATTTTAAATCCAAGTTAAGGCTACCTGTTTACATACATAAGTCAGCTTAAAATCTTGAAAAGAATAAGAATCAACATCTTTTATATAAAAGAACAAATGCGTATATTTATGAACAATTAAATTACCTTTCACTCCTTATTTTAAGGTAATATCTATAGCTACCCTGCAATGCCTAGAACCACAAGGGATGTTTGCTGTTAAGTTTAGTAGTCTGTTCCCTTGCACGTATGCGTATGGAAGATAAATCTATTTAGTCAGCTGATTTTGACAGCTGTCTGTTTGTTGATCCCGTTTGGCGAACCATAAAAATATCGAACCAACTCGTTTAACTTGTTCCAATTACCCTTACAGGAAGTTATTGTGATGTTCTGATGATCACAATGACCTTCACAAAATGAATCCCTTATTTCGTGTACATATATAAACCAGATTCAATTGTTGCGTTAGGTTAGGTTATTTGGTGTACCTGATATTTTTTGTTGTTTGCTCATACCCAGTTTCATAGTAAGATTAAGTGGCACTTAAGTGAGAAAAAAAAAATCGAGACTCGATGTAGCTAAATACAGGGCGCATTTTGTTTTTTAAGATTTTTTTTGCGGAGTAAACATTAAACTCCCAAAAAGAATTTTTAAAGGAAAGGTAGTATAGAATTAAGCAACAACACAAGTAAAAAGATGAGATGGGTAGATATTTTACTCATGTGAAAAATGATCTTTATATGAATTAAATTAAATTTCTGAATTGTATTTAAGTCGTTCTACAATTTATTCTTTTCTTCATATGTAAGTCGATAAAACTTAGGTTCAAATAGAAATATATGAGTACTTAATTCATTTCATTTATTAAATTTGAAAAACTTTTTTTTTAATTTTTCAGAGTTAAATCTTGGAAATGAAATGACACCCTTATTGTAGTTAATTTAATTTTATTTTTTTCTAATTCACTTGTTTTAATCCAAACTAAATAAAAAGAATTGTACTCGGTTGAAGCCTGTAACAAACACAAGTGCGAAAGGGCGAAATAATAAAGAAAATACCAATATCCTGTTAAGCGCTTTCTTATCTTCCATTCAACCCTCCTTTTGGGATCGAAAATAGACTTTTTGCCGTTATTATTTGCCAAAACCACCCTTCATTGCTTTGTAATTTTTTGTTGTTGTCTACATTAGAACCGTATAATACTCTCCAACACTACTAAACCTAACAACAACATACATACCAAAAAAAAAAAAAAAAACTAATTCCTGCATTTTCATTTTATGGATTTTTCCGAAGTAATGTTGCTGACTTTTACCATTTATATCAAATGGCCTCCTCCTGTGTCCCTTCATCCGGTTCATTTTAGTGAGCTCGGGTAAATATACATCCACTCCACATCCAGTTCATGTATAGTATATAAATATATTTATACATAGATATCGATGGTTTCTTCTCAGTACTTGACTATACACCTCGTTTGCTACAGAGTTTATATAAACATTACTTATGTACATTATATACATATGTATATATAAACAGGGATAAAAAATCAATAATAAAATATCTCTATATACATAGCACATAGATAGGTACCTACCTAAATACATTAGGGGGTTGCTTTGCCTCTCATGATTACACTGATAACAACAGAAAAAGTTTTTTTTTCTTGTTTTTTTTTTTTATAAATCTGGAATTGAATGCGCCCTCTGCGAATAAATAGTTATTACACTGAACCCGTCCAGTTTTCATCTTCTTCTTGTCTTCTCTTGTGATGGTGATGGTGCAATATTTCCGTATACGGAATTCCATTCCGGGTTTATTTGTTTATATAAATAATATACCGCTGGCTGCATTCTACTATTTAGACCACCATATTACCGTTATTTGCATTGTTTTGTTTATTTTGCTCTTTAAAATCAATTTATGCAAATGTCAATGCCATTTTTGTATTTGTTTTTAAACTGCACACTCGTTATTCAAACAACGCCAACGTTGGAAGGTTTATTTGAAAATTAAAAGTTATAGAACAGTTAATTAAACTTTTTTTAACCCCTATATTTTTGTTATAAGTTTTTTTGTAGTTCCAGTTTTAATTTTTTTTCTGTGAATAGATTGAAAACACCAAATGGGTCGCGCAAGTCCCTGCTCAGTATATAATTTTGGATAGTTTCTTTCGAAATAAAATCGTTGAAGAACATTCCAACTTTTCAAAAGTGGATGTAATTTAAAATAAAATGGATGAAGAGAAGTGTGAAACATATCTGTTTTGTGTTTGAAGTTCTTGTTACTTCCATTTGTATTCTCTGTCTCACTTCGTACGGATCATTGGGAGTTGGACCTCATTGGCGAAAACGCGATTTAATACCGCAGAAAAGGGCTCATTCCACGTTTTGAGCTGGTCCTCATCCGAAACTGGCCTTGATCTGTCTGTTTCTTTAACCAGGTATTGCGTAGAGCTATGAACTTTTTTTCGGATAGCCAAGGACTATGGCTTCCTTCTGGTCGACGAACTATAATTTCAACACGTTCTGGTATTTTCTTGCGATCTCTGAACTGCTGCTTTCAGTTAATCTTTAAACCATCAGAGGTTGGTCCCGGTCCCGATCCCATCCCCATGTATGCGCCTCTTCTGTTTGGGATGTACGAAGGCTTCTTCGAAATCGTCGACTGATCGCGAAGTCAATTTGGTTGGAAGTTGCTTGCCATCGACAGCCAATAGACCTTGTGACACGTCTTATCTTGAAACATGGTCCCTTCTATGATTTTCCATAACATATCTGAGGCCATCGTTGTCGACTTTGGCAATTAAGTCTCTTTCTCCCTTATGATGTCTCTACGTGGTGTAATATAATAAGCAACACTCAGCCTGTAAAAAAGGTCGCCTTTCCTTCATAAAAGAGCTTTCTTTGGGGTGTAACTTTGGGCAAATTCTTAAACGCAACATTTGCAAAGCAAACCACATGCAAAGCAAATGAAGAATGCAGTTGAAAAGGCAAAGCAAGTGAAGTGCGCAAGATATTTTTGACATTTGCCGAAATACGTTTGCATTTGCGCATGAAAATAAAATCTACTACATTTAGGGACAATCTGCTTAGCAGGGATGTTTACGTTTGCATTTTGGAATTGTTTGCTTAGCATAATTTGCGCAAGTTTTGCGTTTAAGAATTTGCCCTTTGTATGATGGTGAATCGACGTACCCTACACTGTAACGAGTTGAAGACCTAACGAGTTGAACTTACCCAAACCCAACGTTTTTACTTTCCTAACTCTTAAGATGTCCATCTTATACCTTCCTTATCCTTCTCTGTTTGGAGGAATTTTGCATTTTGAGGACCTTCATTCCCGTCATTAAGAAGGCCAGGTACAATAGACAAAGAACTGTGGTCTTTTCTTAACATACAATATTTTAGGTAAATGAAAAACTGCTTGTTAATAAATCGAGTTATGTGCATACATAAATAATGTCACAAAATTTTAGTCGATTTAGTATAATGTTAATTGTTTGTATTAGGAAAAAAAAATAGAATTTTGCTAGTTAATAAAGGATTTTAGCATGCTTATGAGTTGACATTTCATCATCATTGACATTTCACTAAATATAAAATCGCCAAAGATCGATTTTATATTTTAAGCATCATCTAACATCACATCGACTTTTATAAATGTCAAAAAAGTCTCTTTTAGGCGTGTTCAGTTTTATTTTATAAACCAAATAATGTTAGTATATGATACCAATTATTAGAAAATGTCTAAAATTAACAAACGTTTAGTAATATGTTAAAAAATAGCATGCATCAAATGAAAATTGTTTAAAAATTGGCGGTAGTGTCATTAAAATGTTGAGTTGAAGAATTTTTGTGAATTCACAGTTACATATGCACAGTTCATACATAATATATACTTTCATAATAAACAGTCAAAATTCATTCCCTTTTTGGGGTGTGTGGATGACAGTTGGGGTTGTGAATTGATATGTGTTGTTAGTTGTCTTGTCACACACAACGCACGTCTCTATGTGTGAGTGGAATTTAATTCTTACTCGCAGTCTGCCCTTGATTTTATCGATTTATTTTTCGCCAAAGCCCTGCCTTTTATTCAAGCTGCTGTTGATGCTGCTTTCTGCTCTCCGGCCGCTGCTGTGATAGGGCTTGGCTGTCTCTTTTTTTTCTACCATTACTTCTTTTTTCGCCCCGTTTTCTCTCATTTGTTTCTATTCCACGCACGTAGTCGTCGTCGTCGTGTAGAGTTTTCGTTCTCATTTCTCTTCGTGTTATTTGTTGCTTAAGCAGGCAGAGTAACCCCACATTTGTCCAATAACCCCCCCAAAATGTCACTTCAAAGATCTATAGTGGATAAAAATAGAATTTTTCTCTTGTTCGTCTTTCAAAACTTTGTTATAGTTAAGGGTTTTTTCTTATATTTTTTCATATACATGTATTTTCGTTGTTTGGAAAGGGATTGACGAAGAAGCTACCAAATAGTCTTTATAGGCAGAGAGCGTAGTACATATTCGTTTTTTTAAATGTTGTTTTTCCTAGATAAAAATGAATTGCTTATGGGTGGGAAAAATACTGGTGGGACAGAAGATGTCAGATAATGATTGAAAAAAATTAGAATGAAGAAATTTTTTTTGGTTCTCCATCTTGCTTTAGTGGGTTATATAATACAGCCACATTATATGTATCCGTAGTGATTGATATAAAGGAAAACAAGGGATATTGAATGGGAGCGGTTTTGGGGAGAAATGGTGGGCAAATTGTATTTTTTTTCTTGCAGGAGAGATTAAAGATTTAATTTCCCTTTAAATAATATCGTTTTATCGATTTTTGTTTGGATAGAGTTTGGTTTCTTGTAAAGTCTTCACACTTTAATGCAATATGAATTTAAGAGCCAAGTGAAATGTTTTTGTGTTTCATCACGAAATTAAAATCCATAGTAAACATAGGTAGATATGTAATAGGTATAAGATAAAATGACAATCAATTTTAAATTGTTGTATTTAGCTGGCATATGTATGTTTAGGGATAGTGTGTTACGTGTTAAGTTTGATCCATTATTATTCCATAATATGAACAATATTTTTGAAAGAATCCAAAGCTTGAGTTGTTTATCATGTGTTTAGCTAATCAGACGATTTTGGTTGGTTAACGAAATTGGTGAGAGTGCGATAACTGAGGCGACAAAGTTTAATGACGGATTTGTATAGAACAGTTAAAAACAAGCATTTTTTATTATGGGAGGGGGGTCTATCTGCCCCCGTTTGGGCGATAGGGGCAATTTAAAAAAATATGACGTTAAATAGAAAAATAAAAAAAAAATAATTAAAAAATAACGGTAGTATGTACTTACAACCAAGTTTTATACTTCTGCAGTAGGCCCAGGCAGGGGGCCTACTGTTGCATACACCCAAACTCGCACCTTCCTTAATTACTATCAAAATAAGACCACTCAAGCAAAAAAAAAAATAATTAATTAATTAAATAAAAAATAGTAGCTGTGGTTACTCTCAATTTTCTCAAAAACTAAAATACATAAAATCATCTAGTTTTCAGTTTTTTATTAAAAATTAATTAGAGCAACAAATTATTAAAAAAAATTATTTATGAACTCATGGTTTTGAAATATTGAAATTAATTTTTTTTTTAACTTATTTTTACTCAAATTTTGAGTTTAAAATTAAATTTTCAAAAACTATGCAAAGTTTTGACTTGATTTAAAAACTGGCTAATAGAATACTAATAGAATAGAATGTTGGCTATACAAAAAAAGTATAATAATTGTAAGTATTACCGTTATTTTTTAACTATTTTTTTTCCATTTTAAGTAATAATTTTTTAAATTGCCCCTCCCGCCTAAACGGAGGGAGATAGACCCCCCCTCCCATAGTAAAAAATGCTTGTTTTTAACTGTTCTAAAGAAATCGGTTATAATGTCTTGTCGCCTGAGTTATCGTACTCTTGCCACGAAATTTAACCAAAACTTCTGAAAGTTGTATTAAAAACTAAAACCAAAGAGCGCTATATTTTCTAGGGTGAAGTGGATGGATTTCTTTTAAATTCGGTAAAGAATATTTTTATCTAATTTTCACTAGAAAAAATGTATTAAAAACCGATGGGCAAGTAAAGTAATAAAAGAAAACCTACATTGCTTCTTTTTATTTTTATTTTGGGAAAACTATCAATTGCTAAGATTTTGATAAATTTAATACCAAAACATGTTTGTTTTGTTTCATTTGTCAGCCGAGTAAATTCTTTGTTATAGGTTTTTGCTATTAAAATATTGCATTTTTTGGTGGGTATCTATAGCTTGACAGCTTCTGCCCAAACTAGAATAATCGGACGCGTCTCGTGACAGTCGCTCGTTTACTTTCAAAAGCAGCAATTATTCATTCTAGTTCTGAATTTCAGAATTTTTCTCTGAGGTCTAAAGAGAGTACACAAGGGCTAACATTAAGCGTTGATATACTCCAAAACCCTGCAAATTAGGGCATTTTGGAGGACTGTTACATTGTTTATGAGAGTGAAATTTTACTTCGATAACAATTATAAAATATGATGAATTATTTATTCGCACATTAAAAACCTATATTTTCCCTATAGACTATTAATCCAATGCACGAGTGGAGAAAATATCAAGGAAATCAATTTCAATAACTGGTTCATTAAGCTTGAGCCTTGGTTTTAAGTATGAATTTCAATTTTTTCCCCTTGAAATTTGAGTGAATATTATTTTATTTTATTTATATACTTCATCAATTGTTCTTACAGTAACTCTTACACACTAGTTATATATACAAAAAAAATCTTTATTTATTTGGGTATACATAATATGTGCATAGAAATATATATTACATATGTATAACAGATGTAAAAAAATCAATCGAACTAGACACTCAAGGCAACGTATTAAATTATTATCAATAAAATTAACTTTGCAAATATATACATACATATTATATACATACATAATGTATGATATGTACATATGTAATATTTATTATATACCGAACGACTTGTTTATATGTACATATATAAGTATGTAGGAATTTGTCTATATAAAGTTGACAGTATTTTTATTTCTCCACTTGTTAGAATCAAATTTAATAAAGTATTTATTAAGAGTAAAATTGAAAATGGTATGTTATAAAATCAGTAATAAACAAATTTTGCAGCAAATTTTTTTCTTGATCCTTAGTTCTTAAAGATTGTATATAAATACACACGTTGCGTGTTATTGACCAATAAGGTAAGGTATACTCGTAGCGTTTTGATAAATAATACCAACTTCCTAAGATTTTTATAATAAAATAGAAAAGAATAACCCATCTTTTGTCTACTGTTAACTATCACCCTTATGTTGATTTGTCCACTCAAGTAACTGCTGTAACTGCTATTATGTTTGCCATTTATAATTTCGTCGAATCGCAACAAGTTAAAAAAAAAATAGTTTGTCACGATATGCCTACTTCATATGTATAAGGTAAAACAAAAAAAAAGAAAGAAACCGATATTTTATCATCACCGCCATCATAACGGTATATAAAATTTAACAAGTTCCGAAGGACAAACATGGAGGACGACATGAGGTGTGACATTTGTGGAATAAATTGGCGCGAACATGCGAAGCAACAAAGAACCAACCCTTTCGCCTCACCGTCTCCATTAAGTGTGTTGCAGTGTGTTGCTATTTACATTTGTTTGTAAGACTGCTGCACTTGGCCCAAGTTTTTAGGATCAAAAACGAACAAAAAAAAAAATCGTATGCATGCACGCCAAATATAAATTAATAAGAAGAGTAATGTGATATGTGTCTTTTGTCTGGGTCTGGGTTGGAGACATGCAGCTCCACAACAGCTTTGCCGCGCCACAGTTTGGTTCGTACTGCCTCAGTTGATCAACCGAGTTCTCTGTACACATACCATATACATATGTACATAACATATGACTGACCTACCCTCTAACATTATATCATATTATATCAACAACACACCCTGTTGCAAAAAAAAGAAGTACAAATCAAGGAAGAGACTTGAGCTAAACTTGTTATTATGCTTTCCTGAACTCCTCGAACCTTTTTGACTACAAAAATATTGCTAAACATCTGTTTTAATAATTCCATGGAAACAAAAAAAAAAGAAAAAAAAATGAAATGAAATGTGTCGCACGTGGTTTTTTTTTGTTGGTTTAGTTCTCTTGGGGAAAAAATACAATGAATGACAATTGAATATCGAAAACATATGAGTCCTTGATGCAGTTTTTTTTTGCTTTTCAAGATGATGGTTTTGTTTTATTATTATTGGCTCAGAACATGCACATGTTTGAATTTTTCTTTTATTTTTGGTAATTTTTAAAGCCTTTTTTAACAACTTCTTTGTTTTATCTGCATTATGCAAATTCTTCGAGATGGTGACATTTTTTACATTGGGTAATCTTTTTTTTAAATAACGTTCTTTTTTTGATTCTACTTTTTTTTTTGTTACGGCAGTGTTTTGTTTTCGTGTGATTAAATTTCAAAAAAAAATAAAATAAAATAAAATAAAATAAAATAAAATAAAATAAAATAAAATAAAATAAAATAAAATAAAATAAAATAAAATAAAACACATATTGATATTATGTTTGTGGATTTGGAATAAATTTATGGCTACCTGCAGCACTTTGTACTTATACGCTAGTTTTAAATCACTAACCGGGTTAATATTTCGAGTCCAAATATCAATGTTGAATTTTCAATTTAATTTACATGCTCTGTTGTTGTTTTAGAAACTTATCCTAGGTCAAGGCGATTGAAATAAAAGAATAAGGTCCCTCTTCAGGTTGTTGACTAACCAAACAAATTTTTTTTCATTACGAAACTCTTATACATATATGTAAGTATTATAACTTGTTCAAACGTTCCTAGCCTATTTAAGCTAAATTTTGAAATGAAAAAAATACTTACATATGTATGTATGTTTTTTTTTATTATTTTTATCGTTAGATTCTATAACAAACAGCTTGCAGTCATTTTGAATTCAAGCTTATTCGATATTTATTTATTTTCGTCGTTTATTAGCAACTTTTGACAAAAAAAAACCTACATAAGAAAAGTCATTCAAAACAAAACTTTGTAAAACAAAATTTCCTCAACTCGTTGAAAGTCTGGAAATTCGCCAAAGCATTTAGGGTCAGTTGTAAACAATCTGGGTTCAGCCTTGATTCGGGATTTTAGTTTACCGATTTGGTCGGGTTAGATGTGCTTCTACTCTAGTTCAAACATGGATTTGGCTGATGTAAAGCGCAAGAACCTTTAACGAGAGCTAAACCACAACCAACCTGCCAAGAAGAAAACATTTCGTCGCTTTAATGCAGAACTAGTCAAATTCACAATTTCAAAATTTTTTTGTAGAGCGCAAAATAAAAAGATAACACTTCGAATTTAGGATAATTATGTACGATAAAATACTGAACGAACAACAGCGCGTGTGAACACGGTCATCAAATAGAAACGCGCATAATGAAACTGGCTTTTATCCTCCCGATAAAAGTGAAAATTTCGAAATTTTGGGCTTAGATTAGTCCTGCATTAAAGCGACGTTTTGCTGAATTGAAACTTAATTTCAATTCTCGAGTGTTCGTTAGTTTATGAAATCCAGAACTCAAACAAATATAATATAATAAATACTTGCTTTTTATGAGGTAAAGAGAGGGGATTTTTTTTAGTTTTTAAGCTCAAGAACTAAAACATAAACCGACCTTAATAATGGCCACGTTCATTAAAGTATCTCAAGCGATATGGCTAGTTTGAGTATACTTATCTGAACGTGACCAAATGATTTTACTAAATATAAGAAAAACTTTTTTTTCAAAATGGCCGCTTACTCTCATTGAGATCTATAATGAAGTCACTTCGTATCACTTTTCAAACCATAATTGAAAAAGTTCATTTTACTTCATGTTAATTGTCAAAACAATAAATTGCATGCATTTACGAGAAAAACAGAGAACACGGAAGCGATTGTAGTATTCACGCCTTTAACCTTAATTTATTTATTTTATTTATGTATATAACAAAAGTATTCATTCTTTTCTTCCTTTAATATACCTACCTATTGAGTTATTAAAGCAAAAACTATTAAACACCTAAGAAAATAATACCCAAAACAAAAGGTAAATTGTCATTCACAATTTCACCTGTTGTCTTGTCATGTCACTATTAATAAATGATATCATTCAAATTTAATCTTACTTACGTACATATGTATGTATATACGAGTAGTACATTATGTATCTAAACCAGACATACATACATATGTATGTACATACATACATACATAAAAAACTTGATTTGAACCCATCCAAATCAGACTATTATTTTGTTGTGTTGTGGCTGCTTATCTACTCGACCTATTCTTTCAAAAAGTTTCTGTATCACGTTTAAAAATTTTCTATATTTTACTCCTCTCCCTACCTGAATGAGGGAATTCAAAGATAAAGACGATCATAAATTTTTGTGTTGGTATCTTATTTCTTTTTCTTATATAAATAAAATAAATTAAAAAACAAACGCTCACATGGCAGTGGTTCCCACATTCCAAAGTCTACGTATATTATTTTGAATGTTTCTTTGTTTGGTTTATATTTTTTTTCTCATTTCTTTTTATTTTTATTTTAAATTTTGGTGTGCGATAGCGGTCATTGCCATTTGGCAGTTGTGTTACTAATTCGTTTTTTGTTCTTCATTTATTTAATACGCATCAAAGAGAAAAGCGTTGTCATTGTGAACCGGTACATTGACATAACGTTGTTATTATTTTATGTACAAAATTGTTGCATTTATATTGTTCAAGACAGCTGTTTATTCTTTGTTCGAATTTTAAATACATATTTTGAATAATATTTTTTGAACATAGAAAACAGTACACATTTTTCTTTAAACCACAGGTTGCAATGTGCTGTTATTGATTTGCCGAACATAAAAATGATGTGTTGTTTTTCTCTGTCCTTTTTAGCATGGATATCAAATTTAAGTATTAAGCCGTAGTTATTCGATTCACCCGATTCACCGTTATGATGAGAATACTATTAGGTCTTGTAAGACTTTGGCCAAGTCATGTCGCTACAACAATATGCGCTGTATAAAAAAAATCATATAGTGTGTCCCGTTAATGTCCAGTTTGGGCCTTGCCTTATACATAAGTAGGTAGATTTATATTGATTTTTTTTGCAAACTTATGAAGTTTTTTTTTCAATCGCAATCTCGCAATAATTCTCGTGCAAACCTACCAGGTGGCGATGACTATCACGATAGAAAAATGGGTGACAATTGATAGAGCACTAGAAAGACACACTTTTTACGGTTGTGGGTTGCAAAGAAGTTCTTAAATAAAAGTTGGGTGACTGAATTACGCTACGGCAAAAAATCAAATCCCTGTACTTGACAGTACGACAGAAATTGGGTTCAAGAGTAAACTGAAGAGCATTCCTGGAAGCGCCGAGTATTACGGTTGAATAGTTTAAGGGAGGAATGCAACTAGCTATTTCATTTGAACACTTACCGTAAAAGTAACGATAAAAGAGTGAGAGACAGGTAACGTTACGCCGGTATTTGAGTGACGTAAAGTTATCGATGATGTTTCTGTCTCTGATCATTTTGAAGGCTCGTCTTTGCATACTGTCGAAGAGGTTTAAGTAAGTTGCTGGAGCACCAGCCCAGAGATGGGAGTTTGGACGTATATAACTTTTATAGCCGGAACAGAAGGGGAAACCTAAACATCTTGCGGTATTTTTGGAGACGTTAATTATGTGATCATTCCACAAAAGATGGATTGTAATACACATACCTAGAATTGCAAGCTTATTAGTTTCTTCAATGCAAGTGCCACTCATAGACGACAGAAGGAAGCATTGAGTTTTCGAAGCATTAAATTCTACGCGATTTCTTAATCCCCATTGCACAATGCTGTCTAAGTCAGATTTTAATGTTCTTATCATATTTAGCCGTTTCAGTTCCACGTCCGAAGAGCAGGGATGTGAATCTGGAGACAGGAGATCAGAGATCAAGAAAGTTACTAATCCAACGAAGAAGGGTTTCATCGATACCAAAAGCACGTTTTTTCGATAAAAGAGCAGGATGCCAAACTTTATCAAATGCTTTAGAAATATCAAGTGCAATAATCTTACTTTCCCCAAAACGATGTTAATATCAAGTCACCAGTGGACCTATTGCTATGAAAGCCATATTGCCGGTCATTAAGAAGCTTTCGATCGTCGAGACATTTCTTGAGCTGATAATTTATCAGCGTCTCTCATGACCTTGGACAGAAGGGACGTAAGTGCGATTGGTCGGTAATTACAGGGTGAAGAAGATTCACCTTTTTTTTGGGATAGGCTGGACAAATACTGTTTTCCAACTGCTCTGAACAAGCCCAGAAGAATAGGATAGATGGAAAAGCTAACGCAGGGGTTTTGCCAGCGTGGAAAAATACCTCTTGAGAACAATGGCGGGGATACCATCCGGACCAGCGGATTTATGTATGTTGAGATCTTTTAGGACTCTCGGCACAGCTCGAGTACGAAAGAAGATTTGTCCCATAGAATCATTTACGCGCTCAAGAGTGTAGAGTTGCTGGCCTTCCTGGCTTATTTGAACAAGTCAAGAGTATTTTCGGCTCGGTCATTGACGTCCGATATTCGGGTGTGCTCGTTGACAAGCTGAGCAAAGTGATTAAACTCAGCGAAGATCTCAGCACACATACCTTCGGGTGTTGTCTGGACCGAATTTTGAAGCCAAGAAGAATTGTGTACATTGAAATCGCCCGTAATGACGATTTCAGTGTGAGGATGCAAGGAAACAATTTTTTGGATGGAGTCAGACAGAGCATCAAATTCTCGAGAAGTTTGAGGCTTCGACAGAGAAAAAAAAATAATGTATGATGTGCCTGTTTACCGAGAATTTAAACTACAAGAAGTTAAACAAGGGGTTGGTACTAGGACCATATTGTGGTTGAAATTGGTAAGCAACAGCATTTCTTACCTAGACGGCGAGACCATGGTGGGGAAGGAATAATGGCACTAAGTTTTACCCATGAATTTGAAATTCAGCAGGATCCGTACTTAGTGCCAAAACAGCTGGATTGTTTGTTAAAGAATGGGCGTACAAAGCGAGGAAATTTGTTTTTATTGTGGCACTGATGATGATTTTTTTTGCGTGTTATGTTTTGTTTTTTAAATTATTTCTATTATTTGTGATAAAAAACACTACGCGAGGTTAACCCAAGGTTAACTTAAAATACATTAAAAAACATTTAACATTTTTAGCAATTTTTATTGAAAAAATGCAACTTTTAAAACTTTAAGGTGCGTTATATTTAATGAATGACAACTTGGTTGCCTTTTCTGGGTAAAAGCGGTTTCGCAAAGGGTCGTTAATTAGTTCCATCACTAAGTCGATCCTGTACCGACTTGTTCAACATCCCAGTGAGTTTTTGCGGATGCTAATGTTGAACCTTATTCTGATGTTCCGCTGTTGAGGATGCAGATAGGAATATAAGCAACAATCTTGCCTGAGATTACAGAAAAAGCTTTTATGTGTTTTCATGCCCCGAGCTTATAGACGCATCATAAAGGCTGCATAAAAATTAATAACCTATTAAAATACCTAGTACAGGCTTAAAGTTCCCTTTTAATATGTTATTTGCCGTTATTGATTTTCTACCAAGACTTCTAATTTTAAAATTCAATGGATTAAAATGCTTTAATAAATTTAAAAGAAAAAACTTAAGACTGCAACTTAAACTATAATGACATTATGCAGTGACAATGAACTTTGGATACAATCATTTGCCTAACAACTTGTCAATCTATTTCTGGCAAAGGAAAACTTGAAAATCTATAATGTCGCTGTCATCACAGCAGACACAATAAAGTACAACATTCTTCAAAGAAAAGAAGATTGTACATGTACAATGTACATAGTATTAAAATGTATATACATATGTACATATGCTTTGCATATGTATATAATGTAGGCAGAGAGGAAGTATCGATTTCATTGTATTGTATTTTATTATTTTTTTAGTACATACATATGTACAGTACATAATGTGCCTTCAGCTCGATAAATCTAATTTAAGCTTAAGTTCCCGCCTAATTTAAATCATAGTTTTTTTTGCTTCCTCTTTTTCAAATGTAGGTTATAATAAAAAAAAAAACAAACAGATCTTATAGATTATTTTTTTCTAGCTCACACTTTTTTTTTGCTTGTCAGTGTGAGCAAAGAGCTCGCGTTTTGTTGTTGCCAAGGGAGGGGAATTGTTTTCCACCATAGGAGTTCTAGAGGGGGTTCTGATGGTAGTTATGTATGAAAAATAATAAAGAAAAAAATATTTTCGGCCGAGAACTCAAAAATGTTTTTTTTCCTCCCATTAAAAGAAATAAAACAAATAGAGAGAAAAAGAGAAGCAATACCTGTCCACTGGGGGAGTATAAAAGGGTATGTAGGGTTACGTTGTAGAAGGTTTTTTTTTTCTATGAAGCTCTCAATTGAAGGAGGGTGGCTGTTGAACAAACCTCCACAACAGCAGCAACCCTTGAGGGTGAGGAAAGGAATGAAAAATAGGCCTCCGAATATTATTTTCTAAACGAGTGGATAGAATGTAAAGGAAAGGGAGCCACGGGTTTTGGTTGACGTTGATGGTACTTTGAAAATATATTTATACACACACATTTATAGATATACGTCACTCACCATTTTACATTTTTTTTTAATCCCGAAGAGGGGGTGTGTTGTATCTACCTATAGATTCTACACATATGTATGTATATGCATAAATATATTTGTATAATGTTCAGACGTATACATCAAGAATAAAGATGAAATGAGATGATGGTGAAAAAGCAAACCGAAGGGGGAGGGGTGGCATTCTTATGGATGATAGCTAACGACAAAAAAGAACAAAACTTATTTTCCCCAGTTTAAGTTGACCTGATTTTAAGGCCTATTTTTTATTCATTTGTATTTTGTTTGTATTTTACATTTGTTGCTGTAGCTACATACCTATATAGCTGGAGGAAGGGAAGGATGATTATTATGAAAAAATGAGTTTGCAGAATAAAATGCCAACTAACTGAAAATAAAACAGAGGACGCTACTCCTTTTTTCGTTTCCTGATGATGCAGTAGTTTCCTTGAAACCAAAAGAAATTTTTATTTGAATTCTTTGCTTACTTTTTAAGAATACTACATTTATGTACATATGTATTGTAAATAGGTGTATAAAATATTTATTTTTAATTTTATTAAAAAAGCGTTGAAGATTTGCATTATTGTAATTAAGTCATTTAATAACGACCTGATTTTAGGTTACAGGACTACCTACATAGTTTTTGAAAAACGATTTTGATATTTAGAAATGTCAATGTGACGTTAAATTTTATCAAAAAACGAAGCCGAATTTGAATACAACATTATAGAGCTTCATTAATTTTCAGTTTTGAAAATAAAGCTAAAGAAAACACACGCGATATATTTTTGATCAATATTTTATTTCATTGACCTGACCCCAATATCGGACGCACTGTTAAGAACAGATAATCTTTCTTTAGCCGCACCACACGAATGTGAAATGCTTTACCGGGCTCAATTGTTCCTACCCATTACGATGCTCAGACATTCAAAACCAATGTGCATCGGTATCTCCTTTTAACTCCTATCCCATTTCCCTAAACGCTGTACTGTGTTATAACATTTCAAGGATAGTCATATCCCCACCATAATTGGTCGTGTTAAATGGCTCGTTGGAACTACATATCGTCCAAATCATGATCTTCAATCGACGGCCAAACAAAAAAAAAATCGGTTATCATTCGTCCATATCCTGCCGAATTGTCTGCAACTGTCTTCCCATTGGCATCTTCGAAGAAATACGGACCAATGACACGGTCAACAAAGGTTTGAATAACCACTTTTTAGGTAGTTTTAATAATTTGAACGCGTTGTTTTATTGTTAAGCGATCCATTATAGTAAATGCCTGAATTTGGCAGATGCCAAAAGCCAGCACTTCCAACTTGAAACCTCGAAATGAATGACATTTGTTGAGGCATTAGCATCATACTTTTTACCAGTCTGCTGATTGATTAACTCTACTAAATTTTTCTTAATTTTAGACATTTACTATGTAGGCACCATGCTAACATAATTTTCATAGTAAAATTAAATCGGACACGCCTTTGACTGACTTAAAGTGAAAAAAAAAATTAATTCAACGGCTTCATCCACAATGCTATACGATACCTTTTTGAAAAGCCAAAATCTTCTTCTTTCATTTTGTTTTTAAATAAATATATTCTAAGAAATAGTTTTTGAAAAATCAATTTTCAAAGTCAAAATTAAAAAAAAAAATTTCGAATTATGTACATATTTTTTTTCAAAATTTACGTAATTAAGTGCTCATTTAATTTTAAAATTCAATGCTCTTATTAGTTTAAAGTGAAAATCGGATAAAAAATTTTATGTCGTTTTCAAGAAATTAAAAAAAAAAACATTTTTATAAGAAAAACCTTTAGTTTTATTTTAATGAGACTGGATTTTTAAATAAATTAATTTATGAAGCATTAAACTTGGTTTTATTACTTGTTTTTTGAATCAGAGTTTTATGAGAACGAATTAAAATGAAACAGTAGTGGATTAACCATGGATTAATATTTTTTTCATTGATAACGTTTGAAAACTGGAATTTTAATATTTTTGCCTTGGCTAGCAGCCGATGGGCTCCACCTGTTAGGGCAATGCCGCAATAAAACCGCAATTTTTCTTCAATGAAAAAAACAACAATGTGCAACAAAAAGGTAAATAAAAGCTAAGAAAAGACAAAAAAAAGGAAAGATAAATTATCGTTAAACCTTTAGAAACAAGAAAATGATGATTTTCTTTAATTGTTGTTGTTTATTTTGAAATGAAGAAAAATCATTATCTTATCTACCATATGCATTTAAAACTGCCTCCAGAAATATGGGTCACCAAACCGCTTTTTTTCTTTGTTTGTTCAAATTAAACCAACGCAACCTGTTGAATAACAGTGATTTGAAGAGATTTATTTTTTTTTTGCTTTAGGAAACCTTGTCAATATAAATTTTGATTCAAAGAAGAAATTATTAAGTGTATTTTAGCGCGAAAATAACAGAAATAGATTCAAAACGGTACAGTCACTCAAAAATCTTATTTTCTTACGATACAGATAATAATTTACTTCCATAAAGCTTTTTCTTTTTAATCGAAAGAATTCATGAGAAAAATATGAAAAATCAAACTTAAATACCAACACCGACAGTTTATTTGCCAAAACTATAGATTCTTTTATCAGGCTCATATAAAAAGCTTCGCCTTAACGATTTATTTTTAAACATAAACGTACACATCTAATGTTTTCTTTTATTTTTGCTTGCTTACTTTATCGAAAAAATTACTTAGTTTCCCGACAGAAAAATATCGAACTGAAGTATCAATAAACAATTGATTGACTGTATATACGTTGTACTTGTTATGTCTATTTTTAATTTTTACCTCCCTCGCTTTAAATTGCTACATATATTTCTGTATTCCCCACAAATTTTTGTTGAGTTATTTTTGTTTATCATTCATAGACTTTCTTCCTCTCATCCCACTTCAAGCTTTACATTTTGTTGCGAAAGTATACTACAAAAAAGAAATATAAATAAAAAAAAAAAATTGTGCCATTTATTATCCTTTGTATATTTACTCTGCTGCTTTTGTTTTTTCTCTATCATATCATAATTTCATTTGAAGATTTTCGTTTAACGATGACCTTGACACATAAACAAGTGCTAATAAATATTGTTAATAACTAGCAATAGTTAATTTTTTTTGCATGTAAATATTTAAAGCCAAACGATCAACAAGCTGCTTTCAACGGTTAGCAGAACAACACAACAAATATGAATAATTTTAATAATTTTTTTTAGGTTAGAATAAAAAAAGTAATCTTATCTATTGCATACATTTGTAAGGAAAGGAAAACCTCATAATAACACTAGTCAAAAAAATTACAAAATAATTCTTCCAAAGGTTTTTGGTGTGATGATTCCGAATCTGAACTCAGAAAGAACATCAGGTTTTTGGGATATTCTCCTTTGAAAATTGAAAACCCCTTTTCGGTATACATTAATCATATAACAGCTTTTATGTAGGCAAAAAAAGGAACAGTTTTTAAATAAAACTATCTCCGAAACTAAAAGAGCTATGGAAAGATAAAAACTGATATTCCTAAAAGCTTCAAAAATAGCAAATTTCCTAACTTTGTTGACCAGGGTAATTATGGCTTTTTATAAAAAAATTACTAGAGTCCATTTTACATCACAAATTCCACATCATGATGAATTGGGCAAACGAAAGCAACAAGCGGATACTAATAGTTCCTCTTCGTTTACATTATTATTTTTATTCCTACCCGGTTTCATGGAAAATGTTTCAATGTTCAACATTTCCGGGATGGAAATAGCTTCATTTATTGTTTGTAGGAATTGTGAGTGTTTAAGTGTTTATTTTTGTAAATCATCAATGGTCTATCAAATATTTTTTTTAAATAAATTTTGTAATGATAAAAGCTTAGTGGTATATGTAAATCGTTTTTTTTTTTTTTAAATTTTCCCATGAAATTTTATAAATTTTGTATGCTTTGAAATTATCATTTTTATCACAACTTTTTTTTTGTAAAGTTTAAGGGGTTACTCATGGGAAGGGAAGAGTAACCCCTAATAATATTTCTATAATTAACGCGGGGAGATCAAATGACAGCCACCTTGTTTTTTTTTATCTCAAAAAATCGCAATATTTTCATTTTGTTGTTAGTGGAGTTTAACGAATGAAATGCATAAGAAGTGGGATGAAAATATTATGCAACATGTGGGTAAATTAAAAAAAAAAAAAACTTGTGCTATTTCACTGAAATAATTTTGGCTGTATCATCTCAAATGTAATATTTACATCTTTTCGATAAAAGGAATTACCTATACTACCTATACTACTCATTAGATATAGTAAAGATAATATTAATAATTTATTTATGAGGTAAACCAACAGGGGGCGTTTTGCTATCAATCATTATATATATTATTGCACCTGTTCGTGTCTTCGAAAGAAAAATACTACAGAATAATAACAAAAACACAACAACAACAAAAAAATGGCAACACGGAGAGTAAAAATAAATTAAAAATGGCTGCCATTTAGAAACGAGATTAAAAAAAAGACAATGAAATGTGTTGAAGATCAAGGCAAGGCATAAATGTATTCAAGATCATTGATCGGTATTTTGTCAAATGACGTATTCTTTTTTTTATTTTGTTTTGTGGGGGAATTTTGTTTTTATCATACTTGCTTAAACTTGTTTATGTTAATATGCATCGTTTAAAATTGTAAGTTTTCCCACACGTCAATTCAGCTTTGAGGAAAAATAATTATTTATAATGATTCATTACTATTTGTATCATTGGTTAAAATATACGTCAGGTGTGATTCTAAGAAGAAGCATATGCATACGTATGTATATTTTAAATTTAAGTTAACTCTTAGAATATTGGAACTGTGAACTAAAAATGGGATATTTAGGTAGGTATGTATATACTCATATGTACATAATTATACATATGTATGACTGTATGTGTTTGTATGTATAAAAATAAAAACATTTTTTATTTAAATTAAGTATTTTTAACATAAAATTTTGATAGTTTGCTAGGCTCATTTCATAATTTTATGAGCGCTCATATTTCAAAAAAATTTTCTCTTATTAACTCATACCAATTTCCTTTGCATATCCTAATGATGGGGGATTTTTTGAGTTATGGTGAATACTAGCCCTACTAACCCCACACTAAGGCTATTGACAAATCAGATAATGTCACAAATTAATTTCGATTAAATAAAACCTCATGATGAATACGAAATAATATTTTTAAAAAAATGTCTAACACCAACACCCCACCATTATGATTTCTTTTCTGTTGACATCTCTAAACATAAACTGTCGTCGGGGCCTTTTAATATATTTTTTTAATGATTGATAAATCAAACATAGTCTTATAAAAAGAATTATGCCCATAACCACGTTTTTCGCTCGCTGTCTAACCCTCTACATCGGATTCTATTTTAACCACTTTATTCAGAAAATGCAAATTAACATTCCACCCTACAACCACCAACTGTTCAAGTACAAAATCGATAAACCTGCGTAAATTTAAAGGCAATGAATCCTTGTAGACAGAAAGAGAGGTAATTTTATATAGAAACGAATGGGGTTCTGGGAATTTTTTTTTTGTTTTTGATATCTAGGTAGCTTCTCAATGTTAAGTCATCCCCTGGTTTTGGCAATAGCCACAGTTTCAGCTCCAGCCGACATCCAGTATATACTTTTTAACACCTAGTTACAAGCTTTTTGTTTTAAATGCTGCTGTCGGTGTTAAAATTTGAGTGAACTCAACCGTAAAGTTCAACATTTTGCTGTTGTGGCATGTTAGACGGGTTATATGTATTTATAACATGTTAAAACACATGAAAAGTTGTTGTTTTGTCTGCTACCTAAGTCAATTTTATTAGTTGCAATTTTTGTTTACTTATTTTTCTTTTGTTTGCTTCTATATTTTGTTTATATATTTGTGTTTATTTAGCTTGGGTTAAAGTATTCGGTCTGGTTTGAATTCTATTAAGGTTGGTTTTATTTGGAAGTAGAACAAAAGAAGCGGAAACTTGACGATTTATTTTTTTATTATTATTATTTATTTATTTAAACTACGATATTTTATACATCAACAGATTTTGCTTATTGCTAAAATAAAGATAAAGGTATAAATATAATATAAATTTACATATTTGCGTTTACATGCTAATGTTATTAATTAATAATATAAAAAATAAAAGTATTTAAATTACAACAAAAAAAGAAAAGCTATCAGTAATTTTGAAACAAATTTAAAATCAAGTTCTTAAACTGATATCTAGGCAAAAATAAATCTAAATCATCATAATACTCATTAAATATTCTACAACAATGAGAAATTGGCTCACGCTGTCCATAATTAGTACTATGAAGTATCTAGAAAATTAGCTGTCTCATTCTTAAAACTCTACTTGGTGCATAACTATATTAATGTAATTAAATCAATACAATCGATATCACTACAAAGAATGTCGCGAATGAACAACACACTAAACATTCTATGTCTCGACTCAAGAGTTTGCATTCCAAGTAACAAACATCTAATCTTATAATTTGAATTGCTATAACCTTAAAACATTTTTTTGAATTCTCTTAATCCGATGAATTAATTTTTTCGAGTCAGGATTCCAAATAATGCAATTGTATTCAAGTATTGGGCGAACAATAGAGCAATATAAAGCTTTCAAGGTATACGGATCCTTAAAATAGGAAGAATTTCGTTTAAGGAAACCAAGCATAGAATTAGCTTTGGAAACAATAAAATTAATATAAGATTCAAAAGAAAGTGTATAATCAAAAATAACTCCTAGGTCTTTTGATCCAAAAACCCTACATATGTAAATGAGTTCCATCAATATTGTAGTCATATATTATTGGATTGAGTTTACGCGAGAATGTTAAAATAGAACACTTTGATAAGTTTAAGAAGCAAATCATTTTGTTTACACCAATGCAAAAAGTTATTTATATCTTTCTGGAAACTTATACAATCATCAAACTTGTTAACAATTTTAAACATTTTGATATCTTCAGCAAATATTAAGCTTTCAGACACAGATCACACAGATGGAAAATCATTTGTAAAAAGATCAAACAGGGGTGGACCCAAATGGCTACCTTCAGGAACACCTGAATGTGCTATTATAGGATATGATTCAAAGTCACCAATTTTCACAATCTGCCTTCTACTAATAAGATAAGACCTAAACCATTTTAATAAAGTTCCATCAAAACAATACGCTTTTAATTTTTTAATTAAAATTTGGTGATTAACTCTACTGAAAGCCTTAACAAAATCCGTGCACACCACATCCATTTGACATCGTTTTTTAATGCTTTAAAACATTTGTTTGAAAAACAAGCCAAGTTTGTGGTGGTTGAACGACCACTGAAGAATCTATGTTGAAAATTAGAAACATGACATTTAATTATAAGCAATGTTTCGATACAATGGAATAAATTCCATGACAATTCGGATGATTTGATGAGTCCAGTTCACGCAAGGCAACAGTAATATCCTCTTTACCAAAATACAAAGCGCAGCAATCAGTAATTGGCAGCAAAAAGCTTGCGTCATAATTATTGCCAACAACTAGATCAGACGAAGTATAGATATCTTGAAAACTGTCTGCGAACCAACTGTTTTAGGATCACTAGAAGAAACATTTTTCAACACCATTCCGATTGACTTCCGCTTTAAATTTATGAAATTCCAAAACTTTTTTGGATTATTTTTAAGATTTTGTTCTGTTGTCTGAACGTAACTACTATTGCAAAATTTAGAGAGGAACACATACTCTTTTCGAAGACGGGAATATAAAGTGAAATCTATTTGGCTTTTAGATACTCGATATTTTTTGAAAGCATTACTCTTAGCATTCTTTAACTTTCACAACCTAGGATTCGACCACGGTGGATGCAAGTTTACATTACATAATAAACGCCAAAACTCTTCTTTTGTTTAATAGGTTTTTTATTTTCAAAAAAGTTTTAATACTATATGAATTTGATCAATTATAATTTTGAATCGTTTATTTACGTTTACATAATTAAAACGATATCACTTTAAACAGCGCTTAATAAACAATATGAAAACTCATTTCAACAAATACCGATTCGCGAATTCTTAGTTTTAAAAACGTAGGACATACATTATCTGCTAAACAAATCGAATCAAACCCGATTTAAGATTTTATTATTCGATGGGAAAACCGGATAAAGCTCTTCTGATAGGTCTGAGATTGGAATAAGCCATAGCAAGCCATAATAGGTGCTCACTAAGTAGTTCAACCTAACTGGAATTTTAGACGACACCGGTGATTTCATCTAGAGAACTCCTCCGTTGATGTCTGGATAAAAGAAGATGTGCGTTAGTGGAAAATGCCTCTTCCTCCCTCTCTCGTTATCTGCCAACAACCTTTCACTGGGGTTGAAACCCAATCTTCAGTTTAGATGCTAGGCAACTGATTTTCACCGTGAGGAGAAAATAGTAGAAGTTGATAGACAAAGGTAGGTTTGTGAATACCATTCGAACATCTATTAGAGATATCTAGCTAGGGATACAGCTTGTTGGTTGAGGCCTTGGTCCGATCCGGACTGGAGTGCTTCCTTAGGTAAGTAAGTTGTTATAAATTTTGAAAATCAAACCGTTGTACGTGTGTGTGTGTATGTGCAGCGAATGTTTATTTGTCGAAAAAGTGTATAATAGATATGGGGCATAGTTTGTATTTATTAGTCTCCTTCAAAATTGGTTTGTTCTTATTTTTTCAAAAAAAAAATTAATATGGATTTTAATTTCATCGCCTAAATTTTATTTAAATTTATTCAGATGAATTTTATAGTATTATTTATTTTGACTTATTTCAAATTATTTATTTTTCTGATTCTATTTATTTTAATTTTGTTTTTTCTCATTTTTCCTTACAGACTGCATTTTTACACCAATAACATAACATGTACACAACACGTACCTAAAAAAATTAAAACAAATGAAAGAAACGTCTAAGAAAAAAAACATAAAAATACATAAGTGATTCAACCCCATGTGCATTATTAAAATATACAATAAAAATAGTTTAAAAAATAAATTTAACAAAATAAATGCCATCATGTTGTTCATAAAACATGGGACTTCGTCGATATCTTAACAAATCTTCTAATATTTGCATTGGCAATAATACGATAATATTATAATATACATATATATATTTTCTTTAAAATCGGTTATTTAATTATTATTTTTTTTTTTTATTAAGTTTTCTTATTTTAAAATTTGTTTTCGGGATTTTCTTTGAATCGAAAATCATACTTTTATAATATAAACAATATTATATCGCACTTATACACGTATATTTTGTACATAACAAAAACAAACGCTGTTGTTTTTAAATATACAACAGAAACAAAAGACGCAAAACAAACAAAAACAACACTTATCATAATTCATCATCGCATCATCATTAAATCCATCATCCTGGTCGTTGTGGTCCATTTGTGATATTACCATCGTCACCATCGCTTCAATAAATCACATTGTATCAACAGATCGATCGATATTATATTTGTATAGTATCGATAACGATCGAATTGACGTGGTGCAGCACCGTAAGCAGAAAAAATTATGGCAACACCACAAGTCAAAGATTTGGTGTTGCGATCCCCAGCTGGGTCATCGGAAGTTGTGACATTCTCTTGGCCCCTACAAATTGGCCATGGCCAGGATAAACATGATAATGGGATTGACATTATTGATACGATTAAGTTCGTATGTGAGGAGCTGCCTGGAATAAGTTCTGCATTTGAAGAAATTAATTTAAATAACATCGACACTGCCTGCTATAAGACTATGACAAATCTTGTCGATAGATTTAATAAAGCCGTTGATAGTATTGTCGCATTGGTAAGTTAAGTTTTGTACAATCTTATTTCAATGTTACCATTTTGAATGGGATAATTTATTTAAAGCAAAAAAAAAAAAAATATTTGATATTCTCAAAGTGTGCCATCAACAAGAACTATGTATTCTAAAAAAAATTTAAATTAATAAAAAAAAAAAAAAATCACACAACATATACATACATCAAAATCATTTAATAAACAAAACTCAATAGTTCTTGCAAATTACTTTATTACACCTATTTACATGATGTATGGTACATACTGAAGTAAGCAATTTACGTTACTATGTGATTATAACCTCGCGTTATTAATTTAGTCTTACTCTTAAATAACTAGTTTACTTTACGTATATATAGTCAGTAACTTGTCTTTTTGTAGAGATATTGGGGTTATCAAATTTTGTCGATCAAAATCAAAATCATGGGAATAGTCATTCATTTTCGATGAAGAGAGACTACCACCACAATGCAAGTTCGCAGTTTTCGGCAGAATCTATTCTGCTAAACATTCATGTGAATAATTGTAGGTACATGTACTACTATCTTCGGGAGAAATTAAATTTTTTATATATGTTTTTATATTTTAGCAATAATATTCTCTTAAGAACTGTAAAACGCTACTATTAAAAAAGCTAAAAAAAAGATTTACAAAAATAATTTGCAATATATTTAAGAAAACATTCACCAGCATCATTACTTTCGATCGAATCGAAAATTAAAATCTGATTACGGAAATAGCTGTAATATGAAACATATTTTTGCTTTCAGAAGAAGTTTTGAAAGATTCTTCATCGCTTTGGTTCTTCAACGTTTTTTATATTCATACTTCAACGATACATTCTGGTAACAATATAATAAGAAGTTTCTTCTTTTCAAAACAACCTTTCAAGCTAGCTTATGTTCTTTTTTCTATAAAGTACATTCGTCCCTCTTATACAACAGATTAAGGCCTTCTCTGTTCGCTCGACTTAACAACAAGAGTGGCAAGAGTTGTAAATCGTTAAAATGGACACTTTTCAGGAAAAAATTGTGCAACAATAACAATAACTCTTAATAACTGAAAGTCTATTTTAATTCCTTTCTTAAACTAAAACTGCAATTAGTTGTTATTTTCTTGATCGCCTTCAAAAAAAATATAACATTCATTATTATTTATTATTTTTAAACGCTTTTGATATTAAATGTAAATAACCTCCTCAAACTGGTATAAGTATATAAAATATAGCTTTTTCTTATCATTTTGGCCTAGATCCAGGAGTATACTAGTATTTCAATGTAAAAATCACATACTTTTAATGCTGACAATATAAAGAATACTACGTTTAATAAATCGAATATTTTTTAAAAATAAATATAAAAATTTATGATTCGATTCGAAGTATACATATAAGCAAAGAGAATAATTGTGAATGTTTTAAAATATGGTGATTAGAAATGGCATTTGCGAACATTCTTTCATCTTGGCGCTGGCGCGAGCGGTTCCGCTATTGATTATTGAAGAACGAGAAAAAAGTCGTGTTAATAAGAGATATAGCCATGCTTATTTTGAGATTCGAAGGAATAGATTTTTCGATATAATAGCTCTATTCATTCAAAAGAACTTTGTACATTTTAACATTACATCGAAATATTTATTTTGGAATTACGTTTTTGCAGCAAATGAGCGATGTGAATTTTCAAAATATAAAATATTCGAAATCGACTCAATTCGAAAGAAATTGAATTTCAAAACAAGGCTGAACGTCTTTGATCTTCATTTCAGAAAATTAAGGTTGTCACAGGACATTTACAGAAGTAATAAATAAATGTTTCAGTCGTTGGACTGTCTGTGAAAATGGACATATTGTGTGTAATTCACTTTGATGTAATCTAACTTAAACTTAACTAAAATCAGGAAAGGATCTAGCCACATGTAAACACTTCCCGTTTCAACCACCAGTAAAGATAGTTGTATTTGAATTTTTCTTCACGTTGTCATCCTCTCAACTCTCTTTAGGTGGGACTCTAGCTTTAAAATGCTCACTGAGGCTCAAAATTGGTGTTTTGCGAAAAAAAACTTTGCTGCACGGTTCCATCATTTTTGTTTCCGTTTAATCCTGACTATCAGAAAATGAATGTTACTATTAAACTAACAATTTAAAAAAAAAATTACAAAATCAGCCACCAAATTATGTAACTTAATGCTTTCCGCATCTGCACAGTTTAAAATTTACGAAACTTCTTGTGTTCAAGTGGATAAACTTATTGGTGCTGATCTATTCAACCAAACATACATTTTTTTTTGTAATTTTTAAATGCAACCTTCTATTTTAATGAATTAAGGAGTATATTTAAGGATTCCACTTATCATTTTAAAACAAAAATAATATAACAAAACACATTACACACCATTTTTAAATCAAATTATCAATTTAAGAGCGCAATAAAAGTTTCCATAGCTTAATATTGCACGGCATACTTTGAGAAAATCCATTTTTTTCTGAAAATTCAAAGGAACATATGTGACGAAGGCACGATTTCTATGACTCTGACCTTTTACCGACAAAAGTTCGTGATAAAAAAAATATCTATAAGGAAAACAGTTTTAAATTCGTTCAAACAAGAATTAATTAACAAGCAACAATAGCAAGCTCTTCACTAACAATACTTCAGAAAAAAAAAGTCTTAAGGTGTGATTGGGATCTAGTTACCACCTTAACAATTTCCCTCTCATTGTATACATACATATACATATGTACATGCATATACATATGCAATAACTTTTCATACAACAATACAAATCTTTCAGAAGTAGTTTTCTTAAGAATTATTGAAAAAAAATATTAGAATTTTTTGTCAAAATCACCTGGTGGTGATGAAAAAGTGACAAAATTTTCTATAGGAAAAAGTGAGAAATAAAGTTCTAAAACTAAAAAAATATTTTAGTGCAAGTTCAAAGAAAAATATTTGAAGTAAACAAATATTAAATAGTCCTAAAGATGAATCGAGAAAGAAAAATTATCTCACCGGATAACATTAGATATTTAAATAAGGACTTGAAGAATAGTACAAGCGCTGAAAACCGTAAATTTAATTATGGACTTAAAGAATAGTACAAGCGCTTAATGAAAACCGATATAATTCCATATTTTGAACAAAAATAATATGAATAAAAATCGTTTTAAATATTCTTCTTTTTTTTTGAAAAAAAAAAAAAAAAAAAAAATTAAGAGAATTATGTAGTTAGTTTTTTTGTTTTATAGAGCTAGCACTGTTCTTTTATTCAACTTCACTGTTTTCTTACGAAAATTTACATTACAAATCATAATATTTTCAAGATTGAAGCCAAAGTTGCCGAAATCGTGCCTTTAAAACTAATTGTATTTGCGTTTCTCTTTGCAGGAAAAAGGAACATCACTGCCAACTGAAAGGCTGAACAAATTCGCTGATCCAAGCCTTCTCCGTCATATTTTACAATTAGTATATAATGCTGCCGTTAGCGATCCTGATAAACTCAACAACTATGAGCCTTTTTCACCAGAAGTCTATGGTGAGACTTCGTATGAACTCGTTCAACAGATGATCAAACACGTAACTGTCAATCAAGATGATACGTTCATTGATTTGGGTTCTGGTGTTGGACAAGTAGTCCTGCAAATGGCTGGTTCATTTCCCTTGAAAACTTGTATTGGTATCGAAAAAGCCGATACACCTGCCCGTTATGCGCAGCGGATGGATATATTTTTTCGTCAATACATGGCTTGGTTTGGCAAACGGTTTTGCGAGTACAAACTACTTAAGGGTGATTTTTTGGTTGACGAACATCGTGAGAAGATCACTTCTTCTACATTAGTTTTTGTCAATAATTTTGCCTTTGGCCCAAATGTTGATCATCAGCTAAAGGAGCGATTTGCCGATTTACGTGATGGTGCTAGAATAGTTTCATCCAAAAGTTTTTGTCCGCTGAACTTTCGAATTACCGATAGGTATGAGTTTATTTTTTTTTTTCATTTAAAATTTTTATGAATATGATTGATAATTTGAATTTTATAACATTTAAAGAAATCTAAGTGACATTGGAACGATAATGCACCTAAGTGAAATACCACCGTTAAAGGGATCCGTGTCGTGGACATGTAAACCGGTATCGTATTATTTACATGTCATCGATCGAACGATACTTGAGCGATATTTTCAGCGAATGAAAAATCATAAAGGACCCGAACACAACGAGCACGTTGGTAAGTTAAATACACAAGACCAACGAAAGAATGGACAGAAACCAGAAAAATGTGGACTGGCAAAAATATCATTCATATTACATCTGAACATTTCATCTGACATACAAAGCCTCCCAGTTTAATTTTTTTTTAAGTTTTTTATAGCCTGATTTTATTCTTATTTTGCGTTGAATTACTTTTTTAAAGAATGAACAGTATATGAAAGCAGGCAGGGCTAGATTTGTTATTTCTTAACTTTTTGGTCAGAAATTTTATAATGTTGCTTGATCATGAACCCAATATAAAATGGTACATTGATGGCCGGTTGCACCAAATGCTTTTAAAAATTTAACAAACTACTACTACAATTTAAAATTTTAAACTACACTACATTTTTATTTTATGATAGATAATACAGTCAAGAATATGTACTATATTTGAAGCCAGATTAAAAAAAAAAAATAAGAACGGCGCGGCGTTCTTAATTTTCAAATTAAAATATAGAATTACTTTGTGAGCTCTAAACAAACTAATTTTTAGCAGTTCATATAGTTTTATGATAGAATAATCGCTTTGAAACTTTACATAAATTCAAATAGATTATTAAATAAGCTTCACAAGTTTTTCTTGTTGTACATGTTTCATTAGGAACTAACAAAAAAAAATCTTATCTGGTTATCTACCAAAATTATTGTTCAACATTTGTTTAATTTGAATTATAGATAGCACTACTCAGTCCTCTGCCTTATTATGCACACGCAAAAAAAAAAAATGATCAAGCAACAGCGTATTATATTACATTCTAAACTAAATTCTATGTTTGCAGGTTCAACACGGACTACCCGGGATCGTGCCAAACGTGAGGCAAACCACCAAAATCATAATAACAACCATGCCAATTCTGTAAATATCTCCTTAAACGCCAACAACAGCAGCAACTCTAATACTCCCACCATGCACTCGAATTCAAATTCGACAGGATCTACAACAACAACAAACGCCCAAAATGGCAAATCTTCTACAAAAATGGATGAATCTTCGACGGATAGTGAAGCGGAGGCGGCGGTAGCTGGAACTGCTCCAACAACGACACGCCGTACATGGTCAGATTGGTGTAGTTCAAAGGGCAAGAGCAGCCAATCAGATGACGAGGAAAATAACAACTTCTCGAGTATAACAAATTCTCGAAATATTCGCGCTGCGACGCAAAAGCGAAAAAAATTGACACGAAAAGCGGCTATTGCGAGCAAATCAGCTGCAGCAGCAGCAGCGGCACAAGCAGCTGCTGAGAAAATTGCTGCAGCGGCAGCACAGAAAGAATCTGGTAATCTTGCTGCGCCAAATGCGGTTGGTGGTGCCAAACGAAAGGGTCGTATGAAGAAGGGAGGAGGTCGTGGCAAAAAGAATCTAAAGATTGTCGGTTTAGATGTGCTGCACACGCAAACTTTACTTAGTACGAGTGCTGAGATGATGTGCAAAAAGTTGCCTCCTGCTCCAGGTTGTGTAGATCAGCAGTTAACTTCGCTGACTGGGGACATGAGCCACACAGAGTTAGACATTCCGCAAGCTCCATCAGATACCCCGTATGCTTTACAGATCATTTTGGACGTTTTCCGACAACAATATATGAGCATGATTGACAATATGAAATCCAAATCGTTCGTACCGAATCTCAAGCGGGAAATTCAGCTAGAGCAAGAGCGAAAGCAACGCATTAAAAATCGTGCCAGCCAGTTGGACAAACAAATCAAAGTCCTCATCGATGATAGTGTTGCTTTGCTAAAGGCTCGCATGAATGAACTTGGCATAAACATGTCATCTCCAAATGACCTACTGGCAAAGGCTAAAGAAATTGTTGGCCGTCACAAGGAGTTGCAGGGTATGGTGAAGAAAATGTCAAGCCAAGTGACAGCTGGCGAAGTCGAACAAAAGCGTCTTTTGAAGAAGAGTCTGCATAGTTTTCCAGAATTCGCTAAGTTATCGAAGCAAAAGAATGGAATGGCCGAGACTTTAGATATATCTGAAGCAGCTGCTCATGATTTACTATTGAAAGAGATTGCCAACACTTTGGTACAAAGGAAAAAACTTTATGCTCAGGTGTCGACCATTGAAAAGGAGAGCATAACGCTAGAGAAAGTAGTGGAGGAACGCAAGACCGCTGCAACACTACTTGCACAGGGAACGAATTTAACTATTGCCACATCTATAGCTCCAGCACCGGTGACTACAGGAAATTCGACAAGCACAACAACGAGCAAATCAAGCCACGCAAAGTCATCACGGCGGAGTAGGGATCATCGGACCCGCTCTCAAGAGTGGCCCGATGTTCCAGACGTTGGCAAAATTGAAGAAAGTAACCCTGAAGTTTTGGCGCAAAAGATCCTCGAAACGGGAAGGCAGATAGAAGCAGGTAAAATACCAAGCTACAAGCATAAGGACGAGAGAGCGAATAAACATCGGAGCAGTAGTAGTGAACATAATACACATCTTCATACACAATTCCTCTCGCACAACTCAGGGCCAGACAGTGCACTTATGCCAGCACCACCTCAGGGTGGTCTGAAGCAACAACAACAAATTCCCATTGTAGCCAATCATGTCCCGTTGAATGCAAGCGGAGGACGAGGCAGTAGCAAATCATCGAAAAACCACCAAGAGTCGCCAAAAGTAGCCAATTTCGAAGATCGGTTGAAAAGTATCATTACTTCGGCGTTGAATGAAGATCAGGAGCATAGAAAATCCCAACATCCACCAGTCGAAGCAGTTGCAACGCCTGTATCACCTCTGAAGAAGTCCTCTAGCAAAGCTTCGTCTAACATCCACCATCATCAGCAAACGGGGCAACAACAGATGCATCACCACCATCTGAGCAATATTATAACGGTTGCAACTCAGGGTCTTACGCATTTGAATTCAACGACGACAATTTCTCCAATAACTCCGCCTCTTCAGCAGCATCATTACGGACATAGTGCTTCATCCCAAAATGTTCCAATGCATCATATGCACCATCATTCTCAAACGATGCCACCAACAGCACATAGTGGGTACAAATCATCCAGCTCTATACCTTCCAACTTAGGATCAACGTATTCCAAGCAGTCGACGTCGTCTTCCTCCATATCATCATCAACCTCTTTATCGACTGCATCGGGGTCAGCTTCTTCATCATCATCCGCCCATCATCAGCAACATCAAAAATATCCTAAATCCAATTCTGCGAGTAGCAGTTCTGCCTCCTCTATTGAACGAGGAGTTTCCATTCATCAGTTGCACAGCCACAATCAACATCATTCGGCCCAACTACAACAAGCATCAACTGCTCATCAACATGCTGCGTTGTATGCTGCCGCAACGGACTTAGCGTTCCGGCGAAGTTATGAACACCACTATCAGGAGTTCAAAGCGCCAGAGAATATGAACCGAGGCCTTGTAGAAGAGCCCACAAGAAGTCATTCGGCTTCTTCAGATTCGGCGATGTATTATCCACCGACAAGAGATCGTCTTTTATCCCTTGAGCGAAGTCAGCAGCAACAACCAAGTCGACCGAGCTCAAGTTCTTCTCAACCAGATTACACTCAGGTGTCTCCAGCCAAAATAGCTTTACGAAGACATCTGTCACAGGAAAAGCTGGCTAATCAACATGTAGGCCCCATTAATGCGAGTAGTGGAAGTGTAATGGCCAGCAAGACTATCGGTGACCTGGTTAATGGTGAAATAGAAAGAACTTTAGAGATATCCCACCAGAGTATTATAAATGCTGTGGTTAATATGAGTGCTATGACAGTGCCTCCATCAAATGCTAGTTCAACGACAACACAGTCCACAACAGAACGGCCTATAATCAATCCAAATGCCCAACGGCCAGAACGGGTTCATGTTCGCGTCTTGGATGAAATTTCAACACCTCAAAATCATACAACTTCTTCTCACCATCCTCAACAGCATCAGCAACATCATCATGGCCATCACCCCTATAATCAAATATCACCACGATCGCGAGGCGATGGAAGCGTGTCCGAGGTAAAGAAATCACCAGCACACAATTTGACCACATTGGCGCAGGTTGCATACAATCAAAAAATAATTTCTAAGCAACATCAACAACCATCATCGTCATCTTCGATTGGTAGGCCACCGAATGAAATGGGTTATAGTACGGCTGCAGGATATCAACAGCATTCAATGCCCCCAGCGACTAGTTCTAGTACAAGTGGAAATCTTACTCATCCTTCGCCAACATCATCATCATCCTCATCGAGAAATAGCTCGAGCTCAAAGAGGGATTATTCAAAGGTGACCTTGCCACGTGCTGAAATGAAGCCTTGTTTGGAGTCTTACTTTAATGAAGAACCAAAATCGGCTCCAATTGCTCCCATATCTATGAAGGAAAGAATGTCCAACAGGCGAATGAATGGAAATCCACCCTTAGAAGGTTAGATAATTTTATTAAATAACAACAAAAAAACACTTAATAATATAAAATAAGAACATTATGATCTCAATCGTTTCAGTGGAGATCACAATATCTTGGGAACGAGAGAAAATCCATAAAAAAAAAGCCGGCTTTACAAAATTGAACTAGAATTCTATGTTCTTTAATTCTCTTGAAAAGCGCCTGCTTTCAGCTTTGTTTATGAAACGTTTAATGTTTTAAATAGCTAAATAGAAAATTTAAAACGTTGATAGTTATCATTTTATGTTTAGATAAGATCAACCTTACTTACTTATATTTCCAAAGAAATAATCTTAACTAGTTTGCCGAATTTAAGGACATTCATCAGTTTTAAAATTGGCTCTCCAACGCCCTCGTCATTTGAAGCAATGCATTTTAGATTGCTAAATTAAAAAGTAAACACTTTGTCGTTGAGTTTTGAACCTGCAGAATCCATCAAAGCATACGGGACTCTTATACCGAGAATAATTTTTTGCTCTCTAAGAATATATTTTCCCAAATTGGGATTATCAAGGTCTTTAAGGAAATAGAGTATCCTTTGTTGTTCGGATGCCCACTTATAACTTATGGTTGCCGATCAGGTTATTGACGAAAAATTTAGAGGGTGCACAAGTGCACATATTATGGCACATAATATATTTTAGTTGATATTTAGGAGACATTCCGCCTCTAGCGCAGTTGATAGGTTGTATTTTCGTGCTTCGGGAAAATAGTACTGAGTTAAAAAAAAGAATTGATGGATTATTTTATGTGAAATATTTGTTAAAGCGCTAATTTCATTTTTCTTTCCAGGGCTAGCAGTTTCCCTACAGGACCACGTAATGGCATCGCGTAAATTCAAAGAAGAAAGCGAAGAACGGCAACGTCGATCAGAATTGGCTGCAGCACATTTTCAAAACTCTAATATTTCCAATACAACCTCAACTGTTCATCCACTCAGCCAACATCATGATAGAACATCACCGATCAAGGTGGAGAGTAAGTAGTTAAATATTTTTTTTGTATATAATGGGAAAAAAACTAAAATTTAAAAAATTTAAATAAACTTCAGTTGGAATCAAGCGCACCTCGCCAATAACTCACCATCCACGTCCATCAAAAATACCTCACTACGCTTCCCACGAACATCTTATGGCGACCAATAGCAACACAAACAGCAGTAGCTGTAGCAGCACCAACAACGGTCGCAGATCAAACTCATCCCTCGAACCGCCGCTTATGAGTCCCGAAATAAATTCACTTATGGCTGACGAGAGACCTTTGCAATTGTCGTCTCGCCCACGCACAACGGACGACGGTAAGGAAGACAATTAAAGTTTCTCTAAAATATTTATATGCATATATTTCCAATAGTTACTTATTTTATATACATATACATATATATGAAACTTTCTTTATTTTTTTTTTTGTTCCAATTTAAATTATATTTTGCATTTTCCATATATTTTTGGTCCATTTTATTTTTCTTTATACTTAATTAACTTAATTTTTTGTTGTAATAAAACTTTTTCACAAGTCTATAAACTATAATAAAAAACCTAAAAATATTGTGAATGAAAGCAAAATTATATTTTGTAACTTTTTAATTAAATTAAACAACTGACGCGACAAAAAATAGTTTACTGTAGAATCATGCATTATTTTTACAAAAAAATACAAACACCTTTATTCTTTTGATTTTTTTTTTGTAATTATTTTTTATTTCATCAAATTTTTTTTCATTGACAATCAACAAATTAATAAAAATGACCAGAAACCCACACATTCTGTTGTAATTTATTTTTTTATCAAAATTTATTGATACAATTAAATTTCCGAAATTTCTATTTTATTGGATTCAATCATCTTACAACAGACAGTTTACATATTGCTCCCTTAAATTCAACTGTTTATAGCTTGTATTATTTTCATTCTACTCAAACGTAGCCTTTTTTTTAATTTTTTTTTGTTTTGTATTAGTTTTGTGCATGTGAATTGTTTCATTGTAGCTTTGAGTTGTTATTTTTCATTTGTTGTATTTACAAAATAATTGTTAGGTATACATTTTAATATAAATATAAACTATTGGACAAAACTTTTTTTTTTATTATTGTGGGGCGCGGTACCTGTAAATGTTATTGCTAGTTTATGTTATTGTTTTTTTTTTTCAATTCAATTTAAATATTTTAGTTTCATCTTGTAGTCAAAGAAAAACTAGAAGCAAGCTAAAAATATTTTTTTAATGATTTTATAGTTCTGATGGGTCATTTTAATTCACTTATACTTTACATACCCGGGGCCGATCAGACGTATCATCAGTGTGCCCATTACGTTACTGATTTATATGCATTCAATATGGAAAATTTCAATGTCACCTTTATAGGCAATTCGCCCAAACTGATGTAGTATTTTGGTACCTTTATTAAATTGGCATTCGCCGCAAAATTTAATCAGAAGTTTATTTCATTCAAATTTTTAACCCGATAAGCAACCATTTTTTAATTAAGCTTTCAAAGGAATATCAGTTTTATGAACTTGAAACTTTGACCTGAATCACTCTGTTCGACTCTGACATTCGTTAAAAAAGTAAGCGATTTCTTGTTCTAGTTATGTCATCATTTTCAATTGCACTAAAAGCCGAATTCTAAACCGAGCCTTTTAATGAATGAATACAAATAGAAAGGTTTGCATTTTTGGGTTTAAAACTAAAGGTAGAATTTGTAAAATGGTTGAACCTGTTTTAAGTCACTAAATTGAGAGTAGCATGAAATAAGTCGGAATAATGACGTTATCTTTAATGAAAAAGATCTAGAATGCAGAAATAAAATTAAAATCTGCAAAAAAACTGGAAATGGAAATTATTTTTTTTTAATTTTGTTTGAGGAATAATAAAATATAAAACCCAGAGTGTTAAAAATGTTTGTGATGTCAAAATCTAGTTTGACTAAACTACATACATGGCCAGGCCATGTATATAAATATAATTTAAATTTTTGGAATGGAATTCAAAAGATTTTTTTTCAATAAAACTCGCACTTTTAAACAGTTAGTGGAATATTTATTCGAATAAACAATCGCTAGTAAAATGTAAATTCATTCATACAACTAACACAATGATTAAAATTTGAAAATTTTAACTCGGCGGAATAAACAAATTCTTTTTTTATATTTTTTGTTTTTATTTAAACCTACTCACTTTGAGAATTGATGAGTCTTCTTGATTTCAATTAAGTTAATTTATTTTCTAGGTACGTTTTATTGGTAATTTAAAGAAAGCTTAACAATAAAACTTTATCGTCGATACGTAGATACGTAGAAAATTGAATTTTGCAAACTTTGATATTTTGGTCAGTTTTTAGTACCTTCTTATGTGTGAAATGGTTTGATTCGCATCTTCAGGCACGTCAACCTGTGGCTTGACAGCAGCAAGTGTGAAATTTTTTCCGTTCAATTATAGAAAGCAATTTCTGTCACTGAACTTCAGAAAACAAAATGTTGAATTTGCTTTGAAGAAAGGTTACCAACTTCAAGTATCGACCCATCTAAGTTAAAAACACCAAAGAGCTATGCGTACTTTCGTTGCTGACTTATTAGTTGTATTTTATTTTTGTTGCTTTTAAACATGGCTTAACTTTTTCCAATGAAATATGCCTATTGTAAAAAGTTTTGAATTGAGAATTTTCTGAAATACCTATGTATACGTATGTAACTTTTTGTTAAGTGAAAAAAATGTCCGTAATAATTTAATAATTTTTGTTTAATTCTATATTTTTTTAAAGGAATAATTAAGACTTGTAAAGAATCAGGTATCAAACATAGCATGATAGTTAATTGTAAAGCGGGCTTAATTTCATTAATTTCAGTTTTAAAAAATTAGCATTAATAAAAGTTATCATCAACAACTAATCCACATCTTTAATTTTAATATAAAACTAAATAAGTCATTTTAAGAATAGTTGTACTATAAAAAATTTAGTTTATTAAAAAATAAAACAATGTCAGACACAATACCTACCAATTAAAAAAATAGAAGCTAAACAAATATGACAACTTCCAAATCCGTTTCCCAACAGTTAACTATCCAGATCGTATCATTCCGAATTACGATCCGCGACGTCGTTGTCGACCATCTTCTTCCCCACAAATTGGATTAATAGTAGCAGATAGTAGTAGTACTCCATCGCGAAATTGCGAAAGCTAAAACATTTTTTATAAAGATTTTTTTTTTGTATAAAATCATCAATAAAAATATAAACAAAAAAAATTATTCCAAATTCTTCCAAATATTAAAAAAAAAACTATCTAAAAGGTAAGTTCGATTTATTAACAAAATTAATAATTGGTTTCTATTTTTTTGTTTACTTTTTTCTCGAACTTTTCCTTTTTTTTGTACAAAAGTGAAGTCATCTGTTCTTGTTTTTTTTTTTTTTTAGTTTTTATTAACCAAATTTTGTATAGAAAAAAATAATAAATGAAATTCTAAAACAGGTACCTCGACCATTTAAAAATATACATAAGAAAATTGTTATTATTTATTGTATTTATTTTTTCTCAATGACTGGTGTTTCAATTCAAAAAAGCCATTTGTATAGGGAGCTTTATTGAAAATTTACAGTTTATAAGAAAAAGGGATACAATTTTCGTTAGACTGTAAAATATAATTTTGTTTTTATTTGCAATGAGTTGAAACTATGTTGATTAACTCTTTTTACTTATGTATATCTTATATTAAAAAAATTGACATAGAGTTCAAACATCGTTGGTCCGGGTGAAAACAAACACAACTCAACAACCATTATCATGTTTTCTAGGAAAAATTTTGAATTTATATTCATTTTTTAAATCACAAAGATTTCCGAAAGTTCCAAATATTAATTAAATCCTTGCGTAAAGTTAAAATTCGTTTTCTTCTTAAAACTTCGTTTTTTAAAATGAAAATTGAGCTGTCAAGTAATTTTTCCGGAGGAACGATATGGACTGACACATATCTTAAAATGTATTATATTACACAATTTGTTTCAATTAATTAAATATGCATGTTTCTGTAGTTATCTACTATTATGCTTGATTTTTATTTTAAATTATTATAAAATTATACCCTAGATCACTAATAGGATTCCCATTATGCTTTTTAAATATTAACCATTTTAATTCACTAAACTTTGGAATTAGTATAATTCTATTTCTTTAACGTTAAAACCTATTTCCTTAGTGCTCTAGTGGTTTTAGTCACTTATTTTAATTTTATTATTTTTTTAAACTAATTCGCATCTCTTTTTATTTTTATAATTTTTCCCGCATCAAAAAAAAATATAACAAAACTAGAAATAGCCATGCAAATAATCCAACCCGCATCAAAACGAATACGAATCCTTGAAATGTATGATAATATGAATAATACTCATGTTGTAAGAAATGATGATGATAGTTACTTTGAGTTTGAAAAATAAGACAAAATTAACCTTGCAACAGATAAGTATAAGTTCAATTCGATGGAAATCATTTAAACTAAAGAACATTATTTGCTGAGTAAATAATAATTGGACTTTTGCTTTTTTTTAGAAACTATTTCCTGTGTACTTCTTTCGTATTCAGATCAATAATATTAAAACAAAAATCTTACCTCAAAATTCACACTATTAGTTCCAACTCTCAATTTCTGTTATTTAACTATTTTATATTAATTTACATAATGTATACACTATACATATATGTTTTAACAAAATGTGTATTTTTTATCAACATACATTTATATGCATAAAACAAGAACTATTTAATTAAGTACATAATATTGTTTTAAATCTTTATAAAATACTATTGTATCAATATTACCTAGGTCGTTAACGTGTGTACACATTTTGATAAAACATTACTGATAAGCGTTCGGAAAATTCAACTGAATATTCAAAAACGCATTAAGGGCACAGCACTCAAACTTAAATTTGAAATAATGATTTATTTTTTATTCATAGACAATTAATAACTATTATAAATTTTTCGTTTCAACGATAATACTATATTAGAATCAAAATTCCTTAGCTTTGGTTGTGAACAAATATTATATTGCATTCAATTTTTAATAGTGCCGAATTTTTTATTGGCACTTAGAGAAATTAATTCCCATCATTTTTTCTATACGAAAAAATTTATGACTAAAAGAAGATTAAGATTAAAAGAATACGACATTGTTTATAGTTAACAAATTATAACTATAATCTTGAATAATTTGCCCAGACAATAAGCCAGCAGATTTCGTAAATAGTTTAGAAATGGGAAATCAATAAATATAATATAATAAAAATATTTCAAATTGTTATTTTAAGTAAATTTGCTTACTCGTACATCCGGCTTAACTTGAAAACGTATGCCGTTATCAAATATTTTCATCGTTAGTGATGTATGCTTGTATGCTTCATCTAATGTTCTACGGAACTTTGAATTGAACTTTCAATTTTCGTACTTTTACATGGACATTACATCAAATGTACCTATGTATTATAAATCTTGGAAGGTTTACAATTTCTTATATTAGGTTCTCAAGTTTTTTGCCATCCGGAAATGACTAATTGTTTATTGATTTAACCCTGTGTCTTGTACATTTCGGAAAAAGGGCTTAACATATCTAGAGTAGAAAGGGCGTAAGTGCCAAAAATCAAAGATTGAGTTTGAGGCATTTTTGGAAACGTTTAAGAGTGCCTTATTTTTGGGTGTGTAAAAAAAAATTATAAATTCTAACTGTAAAAGGCTCAAAATCACATATCCATTTTCTGCTCTTTTCTTAAGCAAAAAAGGCACATAAGCCATTTGCTGAGTAAAAAGGGCCCATATGCCAATATGAATCATTGCATATGTGCCTTTTTTGCGTAGTATCTTAGAACTTCATTGGTTCATACGCCCTTTTACCCATAACACACTAGAATTCTAAAAAAACTATTTTATGTTTGTTAGGTTTTAGTTTTATACCCAGAATAAATATAATTTTGTTGTTAGAAAAGTTAAAAATGTTTTTCAATTTATTTAATTCCGCTTCAAAAAAAAAATTAAAGCAATTTTTTAGGTATCTTAATTATGCCAAAAAATCGCATCTCCATTTCTTAGGTGTTTACTAAGCAAAAATCCATTTTATCTTACTAATCACCAAAATAACTTAAATTCATTATTATCAAAAAATAACATAGTTTTTTTATTAACAAATCATTTTTTAAAATTAAAAAAAAAATATTTAAATGTGCGAAAACCAAAAACAGTAAAATGCATTTATCTCAAAACTACAAAAATGGAGATACGGGTTTTTGGCTTAGGACGGCAGTATAGCCCACCAATCTTTATAAAGGTCACACAAATCATTATTATTTACTGAAAGACATTCCTATATTCAAATATTACTGAATAGACAATTTTAAACTATTAAAATGTTTTTTAATAAAATGAAATCATTATAAAATCTATAATATAATGCGGTTTTTTTCGTTTTATAATGCATACCATCAAAAATTTATAATATTATTTGAAATGTAGACGAAAGAGCAGCCATAAAACTTCTTTACTTTTGAAACTTATGTTTGATAATGTACTGAGTGAATTACTCAAAAATGTAGGTGAAGATAAAATAACTTATTAAGATTTTGTAAAATCTAAATTGCAGCTTTTTTGTTTTACAAGCCGTTGCGTCATATTTTATTTTGAGTCTCATAATAACAAAAAAAAAAACTGTTCTGAAACTAGCGCATACATTTTTCTAGAATATTTATATTTTCCCAAAAATAGTGCTCTTCAATATTTTAACGAAATTCGTTTTCAGTTTTGAATAAACACTCAGCAAATACGAAATGTTGTTTCCTATTTAATTTATATTGTATGCTTAGTATTTATTTTAATATTATAAACGAAATTGTTAACTCGATGTTCTTTTTTTTCATGATAAAATTTCTGCTTTAAAATGTATTGTTAAATATTCTTGTTTTGTGTTTAACTAAGTACTTACTTTAAAAGAAATTATTTAGTTTTGAGATACAGCAAAGCTGGAAAATAAATAAACCCACATATTTTATTTGAAGTGGATGTTTTACTTGACTAATTCACCTACTTACTGCAATTTTTTTTATTTAAGTTGATTTTCTTTTGAAAATTATATGAGCCACGATTAAAAAATGAAATAAAATCGCGTGTCTTTTTCTGTTTTAAAATTGTCAACTTATCAAATACATAAATATATGACTTATTACTCCAAGTTAAAAATAATATCATTTTAGAGGGTTTTTTTATTTCAAAATATTTAAAATGAAATTAAGTTGTAGTAGTATTTAGGGAAATGTAACAGGTCTTTGAGTTTTTTCAAATCTGTATGAGATAAAAAAAAACTCGAGCAGTGAAAGCCCACTATACAATTTGAAATCAATCAGATAAGAGAGGGTCAAGTTTAAAGCTTATATTTCATGACACCTCTCCGAAACACTCACAAGCAACGAAAGTCTTACACAAAAAAAAGGACAACGTATATCTCCATGCAAATAAATAACTAACAAAAAGACAGAATGTTCTGATCAACTCTTTGACATGACACAAGGAGGTAAAAAACGCTCTCGAACCGGTTGTCCACAGGCTAAATATTACGGATATAAAAAAAGTCACACATCGGGCAAATTCCTAAACGCAAAACTTGCGTAAATTAGGCTAAGCAAACAGTTCCAAAATGCAAACTTAAACATCCCCGCTGAGATTGTTCAGATTGTTCCTGAATGAAGTAGACTTAATTTTCACGCGCAACTGCAAATGGCAAAAATATGTTGCACAAACATACATATGCTTTGAACTTTTCAAGTGCATTTTTAATTTGCTTTGCATGTGTTTTGCTTTGCAAATGTTGCGTTTAGGAATTTGCCTATCATCTTATAAGCCCTTCACTATCCCAGTAATTATGGCTTTTTTAACTCTGATTATGACCCTGAGCCAGCTCCGAGCGAAGGTATATCTGTTTTTGGGTATTTTCTATGGTGTCTTTGTAATAGCAAATTCAAAAACCTAATTTCTCAATCCACTGTGCCAACAAAAATCTGTCCTATCCTTCTATTCCTTCTAACAATGCCTAATTTATAAGACCCTAGGTCTTACTGGCATATATATGTTTGTGTGTGTGTGTTTTTTTAACGGTACCCTTCTCCATACAAATATTTTTCGTTCGGAAAATTATCAAAAACAAAAAAAAACAAATTTTTATTTAATGTTGACTAAATTGTAAAAGCATTTAAAATTACAAATAGTAGATATTCATTACACAAATTTTGAAAAGAAATCTAGAGCTTGCCGAACAAAACGCTGAATGAACTTCACGTGATTTTTCCTGTAATATGACATTACCGTGCTCGAAGATATCGAGTGTATTTCATTAGTTAAATCGCGTAAAATTTTCGTAGTCGTCAACGAATGGTTTGCATTAGTTTGGGAGAAACTTTATTTTGTATGTACAGATAACATCTGGACGTTATCCTTGAAATAGTCATAGCTTATGTCTCGTTGAGTCTAGCATCAGTATTTGAGAATATCTGAGATATTTTTTTTACAAAGACGTCGATTTAGGCTCGTTATAATTTCTTGGATTCATTTGGGATATGGCTAAAAGGGTTCATCACGCCTTGTAAGACAATTGGGTTTAGACAAATATTTGCAGAAATATTTTTTTTTGAAAAATTAAAACCCTTGTTTGAAAACAAATATTGCTAGGTACGTTTAAATTCATAACATACATACATTTGTAAATAAAAATGCCAAAGATCTTGACGTATTTTGATTGTTATTTAAAGACATGTAAGATGTAACCTGTACTTCGTGCTATGTTTAAATGTGTAAAGATTTATTATAAATAATAATGGATTACTCATAATTAATATCAATTATGCACTATTTTCAAATAAAAAATATTTGTAATATAATTAGAATTTATTCCATATTATTTTCATATTTTTTAATATCTATATTTCTTATAAAAATTATTCGCGCTTTTTTGGTGGCTGCTATATTTTATTTTGGTATTGACTTTTTTTTTAACATGCACTTGCATATTATGTTTGTTTTTTTTTTTTAATGTAAAAAACCTTTTAAAAATATTTTCTAAAAATGGTTGCTGGTATTAATAATTATTATCATTTTTTGCTGAGTTCTGTTTTATTTTGTTTGTTTTTGGTTTTGATTGCTGAAATATGTACATATATTTATTTTTTTATTTTATTTTTTGTTTAAACTATTGTTTGAGAATAGAATAATAATTATTACAATAAAATCGTTCTACATGTGTATATATGTATGTATATGTATTATGTATTCAAAATGATACAATAGATGACGTTATACCGGATGACGAGACCCATTGGCAAGATCGTGTAAGCTCTGGATTTGATCGTTTGGTTGCATTCGCCTCAACGGAACTAGATAAGACGCGCCGTTCAATTGATGCTGATACAGCGCCATCTATAAGTTGTAACACATCACCGGACTCTGGAATAACACACAGCAGTAATAGTGAGGCGCGTACATTCCTGTCGACTTCGTCGTCATCGTCTCAGCTAGACATTGGTGCTCATATAGATCCAATGAGTGACAGCAGCACAAAATCATCTCACGATGTTGTTCCAATTAATAAAACTTCACTAGTTGATAATGCAATAGAAAGTCCCCCATTATCTGATATTGGGCTCCCTCGAACACCTAGTCCATCGGCAGTCACCCCGCCCTTGGGATCACTATTATTTCCAAAGCAGCCACCACCAGCTGTTGTGCCAGCAGAATCTAATGTTTCATCAGGAACGAAGGCTTCAGCTTCAATATCATCATCTTCTTCCTCAACGACTCAAGCTGGTCTTAAAATTCCTCTGAAGTATCAACGCAAATCAAAAACATCTTCGGAAAAGCATTACAAAAAGAAATTCTGCGAACGAAACTGGGGCTTTGAAGATGAAACACCTTACGGATCAGGTGATGGTGCAGCGAACGAGTGTAATGGCATATTGACTGCTACAAACATCTCTATAACCAACAACCATCGCAAAGAAGAAGTTAGTGCCATGCATCATAAAGCTTCAAAATTTCGACCGAAAGGCAAGGACTGGGATTGGTCAGTAGAAAGTAAAAGTAAAGGAGGCAATGTAACAACGGCCTCTTCTTCCAGGGTGGTAGGTATGTAAGTAGGAAACCTGTTTTAGCTTGAGAATTTTTTGTTTGCTACGTTTTGTTATTTTATTTTTTTAAATTATATTCTATTTAAGTTACAGATACGATTTTTTGTAATAAATATTAAATTTGACGTTCTTTTTATTGATTATGTATTTTTTTTTTGTTAGTTTTGGCATTCTAATTGAAATATTTTTGATTGTTCCTTGTTCTACGGTTTTTTTTTTTATTTTAAGCAAAAAAATATTAATTTATATACATAATACATACAGATGTGTATTTTATTTATTTTTCTTTGTTAAACATAATCAGACCTATTTTCTGTTTTTTAATTTTAATAACATTAGGACAAAAATCATGAATAATAGTTGAAAATTAAAAATCTAATAACTCTGAAAATCGTAAAACCAAAATTAAGTAAATGCCTTTAGAACAGTTTTTTCTGCAAAAGATTGCTCAGGGACCAAACAAAGCATATTCGCATATGTACATACATTAGTGTGTATGTCACAATAGATTTTGTTTTTTTTTCGGAATTAAATTTTATTTTTTCAATAAAATTTAAATTAATTTATGTGTATAAAATACACAGTAACATTTACTTTGATAGCATGCTTTTAAAAATGTTGGTGTATTTGCGTAACAGTTGGAATAACTTAAGCATATCGATTTACGTTTTCGACAGTGTTGAACGGACCAGCCTTTTAAGTTGTTAATATTTCCATGCATACTTTTAAAACGTTAATTTTATTTAAAGGATTTAAAACAAGTTTATACTGTTTATTTTTCACAACAAATATTTATTTGTACTTTTTATAGAAAATGCAATTACATTAATTAAACATTAAACATTAAAAAACAAATAAACAAAAATAAAAAATAAATAAACGACGCGTTTCGGAATCAAGTTCCATCATCAGGTTTTAATTGTCAACTGATGTTCCATCATCAGGTTTTAATTGTCAACTCAATTGACAATTAAAACCTGATGATGGAACTTGATTCCGAAACGCGTCGTTTATTTATTTTTTATTTTTGTTTATTTGTTTTTTAATGTTTAATGTTTAATTAATGTAATTGCATTTTCTATAAAAAGTACAAATAAATATTTGTTGTGAAAAATAAACAGTATAAACTTGTTTTAAATCCTTTAAATAAAATATCACACAACATGGAGACACAAACAACAACTATCAAAACGTTAATGTTAAATTAATAATTACTACGTAATTTTTATATATACATACATATATACTATATACTTTGAAATTAAATGTAAAAAATGCTGTTCAATTTAATTTCTTTTTGTAACTGAATTTCAAATATATGTCGACATTAATGGTTTAAATTATTGTAGCCATTTTTCTTCGAACCTCACAATTGGACCCTTAGGATGAATCAGTGGAGTGAGAGATTTGTAGTCGAGATCATGAAAGAAGAAGAAGAAGAATTTTTACATCTATTGCTATTTATTTAAGTTTTATTAGTAATTATAACTTCAAAAACGTTATCTACTCAAACGATGCTGGTTAATAAAATGAGTTAGACCTATTGTAAGTGATTGTAGATCTATTATAATAACGAAAATACGGGCTGGTTCAAATCATTAGATGTGCTTTAAGGTTAAAATGCAACTTTCTTTTAATTTTCAGAAATTTCTTCTATTATTAAGTGTCGACTTCGTATAAATCCTTAAGTATTTTCGTTTTTGACATTAATTTGACAGATTCGCCTTTCTTTTATATTAAAATTAAGGGGAGCGGTTTCTTAACACAACGGATATTGATTAAATATAAATAAAAGGTGACACCCAAGAATTTGAAACGGTTTGTCCCATAGAGCTAGTGTCGTCAAAAAAGGTTTTTAATATTAAACAAAATAATTGTTGCCTAATTATAAAAGAGGTGTATTTTCCAATTATTTCTCCAACAATACAAAAAAAACATAAACATAAATTTTTTCAGTTCTATTTAATACAAGTAAGGAGTACCGCCTTTTTAAATTGGTTGTCACTTCTATTTGTATTTATTCAATGGTTAATGTTAAAGAATTCAATATCAACATTTTATAATTTACCCATGTTCAATGTCCAAATCGAATTTAAAAAATCTAAATTCTGCATTACGATCTTATTCAATAGCCTTAGTTTACAGCAGTATCTCTTTTTTTTTATTTATCTCTTCACTTGTAAGTGTCCGCGTCTTTTTTTACAACTTTACAATTTTACAACTGTTACGTAAATTTCACCAAAACATCTCAATGACCTCTAAATACAATAGTTTAGTATTCGCTCCTTCGTCATGAAAATAAAAATCTCTAAATCGTGCGTTTTAAAAATATATTATTGACTAACTCCTAATACCAAAAAAGAAAAAAACAACTGCCATTTTTATTTTATTTAGGAAAATTTTAGTTTAACAATTTTTTTTGTTTAGATTCTCACTCAAATGTTTTCAATGAAAGGAAATTATAATAAATTGTCACTAACAATATCATATCCTTCACCCTTAAAATCTTATCAATAACTATTTTAATGTAAACTTTTGTAATATAGTAAGTATGTATACATGCATACATGAAGTTTCCTATTAAGTTAAATATGCGTTAAAATTGAGTTGACATACAACATTATTCTTAACTTATTATTTTTTATTAATTCTTATAGGTTTTATTAAGTTGATGATATTATATATATTTTATTTTGTACAAAACTGTTTTTTTTTAGTTTAGTAAATGTATAGTTATTTTTTATAATTAAAAAATTAGTATTTTTTTTAATTCTTCCTTTATAAGTAATTAAAAAAAGAATTATTCATTAATTGTATTCATAAATTAAAAATAATGAAATATTTAATTTATAATTGTAAATTAAAATAATCAATATGTATAAATAAACTGAAAAAAAAAACTGCAAAGAATATATATAATTATATCTTAATTAAAAATGCGAACGTGAAATAAAAATGCAATTGTAAATCTTATTCTGTTTAGTGTGTTTATCAAAAAACAAATAAACAAAATTTGGAAACTGTTTTGTACTTTTGTATTCTTTTTCTTTTCTTTTGTAATATAATTTTCAATTAGTAACTTTCTCGTAAGTTTAATTAAAATAAATCGATGAGAAATTAACACACATTTTAAATGTAAGAGTAAAAAAACTTGTATTCTAATATAATTAAATAGATTAAATTTTAGAGTTCATTTTGTAGTTAAATGTTTTATTTTTGTTTATCTCTTTTCTTTTTTAATTATTTCTCAAACTTTTAACAATTTAAAAATTGTGCGAAACAATTTTTTGAATTGCGCCACCTCAGAGAATAATATTGTAAAATCATTTGATCTAAATCGGGAATAAATAAAATATACAAAACAAAAACTTATATACATATAAAATGTAAATTTTCAAAAACAAACAAACCTTATGAGAAGAAAAAGGAAACTTAACAAATAACGAAACAAAAATAATTATCTTTTTTACCAAAATTACACATAAGAAAAAGAACAACAAACAAAAAATTACTTACAAATATTTATATAAAACCGTATTGTATTAAATAAAAAATAAAAGATTTTAAAAAAAATAAATAAATATTTTCATCGACAATTCAATATTTAAGTAAATCATAAGTTATACAAACCAACAACAACAAAAAATATAATATTTTGAATTATATAACACTTTAGTATGTGAAAAATATTAAAATAATTATACAAAAGAAGAATAAAAATAAAACAGTTTGCAATAGAAAAATAAAATTTTTTAATATTTTGAAAAATCAGACATTTAAAAAAATTTCTTTAATTTTGAAAATAAATTAATTAAATAAATTCAAAATAACACGGGAAAATTTTTAAATAATAATAATTATTATTATTGATTATAAATTACGTAATAGTTCAATTACATTATATAAAAAGTATATAACAAAACTAAACTAACAGTGAGAATTTGCAAAAAAAAAAAAAATCATATATCTTATTAATTTTAATGGTTAAATATAAAAAATAAAAAAGGAATAATATTGTGGAAAATATAAAAGTTGTTTTATTAATATTTAGGTACAGGAAACTTTTTATATTTGATTCATACACGAACTTGAGCACCTTATTTTTGTATTTAAAAAAGTAGTATATTGGGAAGAGTATTGGATCTTTGCTGATATAAGGACAGTTAAGTATTACATTTCCTCATATGTATTGAATTATGGTATTTATATCTACATATATAGATATAAACACGAGGGTCATGATTAGTTGACTAACGGGGCCCCATTTTTATTTGAGGTTTTATTAAATTTCTTCTGAGCACATTAGGAGAGGGTGTTCGATATTAAACTATACAAATTTCATTTCCTTCCCACGAGTTTTCATACATATATTTTTTAATTACAATTATGTGAAAGAAAAGATGAGTTAATTTTTGGAAACAATTAGTTAAGATTAATATATTGATACGATACAACATATGATTAGATATAAACAAAATACAATTTAAAGAGTGTGAATTGATCACATATTCGGTCGCGATAATGGCTAAGAAAAACGTAAAAATAATATGGTAAAGGTCGAAGGATGTTGAATCTAAGGAAAAATGCAAAATAAACCAAAAAAATACTTTTAATTTAATTTTGTTTTATTGAACATATGTAATTACATTCCTGAACGCTAAAACCACTATGCTTTGCATATCATTTGTAAAGAAAATTGGAATAGCATACTCTTATGTGAAACTTACTGAATCAGCAAGACTCAGAAAAATACTTACTAAGGCACCGACTGCTGTAGGTTCCCTTAAGGAACCGAATGGACATTGGACGGAATCGTGTAGTGAAACAGTAGAACTCCTAGTAAACGCTCACTTTCCGGGTTGCACATCTGACGGTAATAAGAACCCAACTGATTTGATTACGGAAGTATAAGTACCTACCTGAGAATAAAAAAAAATACTTTTAGGTAGGTAGGTAGGTACCTATATGGGTATGTTTTTTTTTTTTCAAATAAATTTATTTGTCGTTTTATAACGGCATATCGCTCATAAAACCATTTTTTTAATTAATTTAATAATTTCAAAATTAAATTTTTAATTTAAATTCAAGACCTTAATCTTGATTATCCGTTAAGGATTTTGGAAATTATAAATTAATTTCTAAAGCAACCTCTAATCAATTTTTTTTTTATTAAAAACGATTTTTTTAGTTCCAAATCAGTATTACCCATTTTGGCGTCTTACCTGTTAGATTGATCTAAAAGCATTGTTGAGCAACATTTTAGAGGAGGGTAGGGGCAGTAAGTTGGTTGATTTTTTTTTTCAAAATTCTGAATCTTTTATAGTTGATATACTTTTGAATTTTTACTGTTAAGAGTTTTATTTTTGACTTTTAAACACTTTTAATAAACCTCAGCCCTTCCCGTTTAGAACATACCTAGCTTTTCGACCCATAAATACATACATTAACTCCATTTTGCCCCACTTACCAACTCAACTTTGGAATTTTTTTAAAACTTCATATACACATGTACAAACAAAAATACACACCTACTCTTCCAAAAGATATTTTAATCCAACCTATATTCTAAAATATTCGGTACCTCGAAGCTCGAAATCTAGCCGGATAATTTCAACTCAAATAAATAAAGAATACCTACCTGCCACATTAATAAACTAAAGTATACCTATCTACATTTATATACAAATAGACATTTTTTTTCCTCGAACAAACCGAAGAAAAAAAATATATTCGTATGTAGACAAGAAAACAACAAGCAAGTACCAAAGCTACCAATCTAAACAAGGTCATATAAAGCCATATAGTAAGATGACGTAAATTCCCTGGTTTAATTTCCATCCCTTTTCTTTTCAGCAAACTAACCATTCAACCAACTCCTTTCTCTTCAAAAAAAAAAACTAAATCCCATTGAATAAAAAAAGCTAACAGGTGTTCTTGGTACCTAGTCTTATTCACAAATTTCATACACCTTGCTCTCTCGACACTATTTTTGATAATTCCGAAGTTGTATAGACAACTATTTTTGACAATTCCGAAATTGTATATTTTTAAATTAAATAAAAACAAATAAAAAAAAATTGGATATATATGTTTATGTACCTATACATAGTTAAATATACAAAATTATTCTATGTGCAAATACCTACCTAATTACATTTATGTACGTAACATTCTAATTTAAAAATTCGTTTTTATTAAAAATTTTAAATTAATTTATTAGGTAAACGGGTGCAAATAAATTGAAGAATTTTTTTAGTGCAAAAAAAAAAATATAGAATATTATATATTATATAATATTAATAAAAGGCTATAAGCTTTCAGAAAAGAAATTATGTTCGGTTTTCCGATCGTGATTTGTTTAAATCATTCAACACGAACGCTATAAGTATACCTATACTTAAATACATAGCCAGCATTTCCTTCAATTACCGTAAGATAGCAGTGTAAATAGTACCTACTCTTATACGATTTCGCCACAAAAAAAATTAATAAAGAAGGTAGTCAAGATGGTCTAGAGGTTGAAGTATAGAAAGGGATATCCACGGTTCGAGCCCCAAAACTTCCAGAAACCAAAGTGGGAAACTTATTTTTTTTATTTTTAAAGTTAAGTAGGTAGTTGCTTAAATTATAAGATTTGATAAAATTTAATTTTCAATATTTGTCGATCGGTGTTAACGATTAAGGAAAAGCGATTTTAAAATAAGATTATTAAAAGCGGGAAACGTAAAATTATAAAATAACTCGATCCGCGGATTAACACATATTATATATAAGTGATTGAAAGGTACCTTTAAAGGAAGGGTACCATCTTTAACAGATACACATACACCAGTTGCAGTGGCCACTTCAGCAGGAGTTTTAGGGTGAGTTTTTGTTATACCCATATTTTCATTGTATCACTTTTGTTAAATATATACATAGGTATATACATAAAAAAGGGAAAAATTAATTAATACGCGAATCGAGGGGAGGGTCGAAGGGGGATTATTGCATAATAATATAAAAAAAATGAAAGGGGAATATAGGGGAATTTATATTTTAATCGAATTTGAATTTCATTTTAAAAATTGTTAACTAATTTTCTTTTAAATATTAATAAAATTTATGAAATTATGTTTTAAATGATTAACAGTTGAATTAAATTTTTTATTTTATATTTTTAAAAATGAAACCAACCTTTTTATTTGACATATTATGAAGACTTTGAGAATGGACTCGATGTCTGAGTAAAAGTTTTCTTTTAAAAGGATGAGAGAGAGAAAATGAGAGGGATGAAGATTTAAGAGGAGGAGAAGCCTAGGAAAGGGGTTGCTCTAGCGAGGGAGGCAACCAAAGGAAGGGGGGGGGGGGGTTGAGGCGATTACTCGCGCATCACAAGACCGAGATGCATAGTCTGGCATTATCCAATTTTTTTTGTAATGTGTTAAGGTCCAAGAACCACGCCAAGGCTGAGCTACGGGTTCGATTACTGCCAGCAAGGACTTAAAGGCAAAACAGCATGTTACATAATATACATATATTAATTTTAACAAATATATTTACATATTAATTTCTTTAACAGGAGTTTGTGAGTTTTTTACCAAAAAAAGTTTTGGTTTGTCTTCATGACTAAAAATCTTATTACTAAACTTATAAACTAATCTAAACCTAACTCATAGCTTACTTTCTTAAAAATAAAAATAACACTTATTACTAAACAAAAAAAAAACAATTCATTTAAAAAAAAGTATTTCATCACAGTTTAAAAAAAAATATTACAGAAAGAATTCATTAATTAACAAACAAAAAACAACACACGATGACTTTCCATCCATAAATACTGCAAGTTCTTCTCAGTTAGGTATCTTAAAAATAAAATGATATTAGCAGAATATATTTTAACAAATTATATTAACTTACATACTTGTTCTATTTTCTTTTTCTTCCTTGTACATTAATATTTCAAAGTCCAACTTTTTCTGTTTGAGAACTCGCAGTTCCTTTAATTCATTTAGCACCCCTCGTGCGATTTCTACCTTTTCCTCCTCCAGTGCAACTAATTTTGAGCGATGTGTTGCTTGTTTGGTGGTAGAGGGAGTGCAATCCGAGGGAGCACACAGCGACGAATGGTTCAAAGAGCTTACTGTAGGCGCATCCCTGACATTTACTTCGTCTTTGTAAATCAGGAATATTTGCTCGAAGTAGGGCCAGGACATGCGCCCCGACCTGTGGAAGTTTTTTTGTTATTGTCAAGTTATATCTTGTCTTTAAATTGCTCAGCTTCTTTTCCAGCGTGCTCTTTAAAATAGTAGCCTTTAAATAGAGTAAATTAATTTTACCTTTCTCTATACAATCTGTGTTTTCTTGCGGAACATCGAGATTTGTTGCAGTAGACACTGAATCTGTAATAATATTGTTAAATATATTTTTTAGCTTACTATTGCATTGAAATAATTTAAGATTACTCAAAATAACTCAAATTTACCTTCCTCCGTATTTTCTGCATTTTGTGCCCTCAAATTTTGTTCCATGAATGCTGCGGCATACCCTGGATCTGAAACAAAATTGTTAAGTGAATTGTTTTGTTTATTGCACTTAAAAAACATTACCTGTTAAGATTTGATTGCAAATTTCTTCAGCTGCCTCTATTATTTCATAGTTTATTTCTAAATACTGAACTATAATTTTCATTTTGAAGAATCTTTTGCAAATTTATCTTTTTTAAACAGCTGATTGTGAAACGTCAAAATCAGTGCCAACTAACTTTTTAGCCGCGGATTCTGTGTGTGACCGGCTTCGCTTTGAGACGTGTTTCGGAGTGCCTTATAAAATACATATAAAAATTAAAAAAAAGTATCTAATTTTGTAGTTCAATTCATTAAAAATACAACCTACCAGTGTAGTGCAGTATTATTATAAATAATTTGAGCTAAAAAGTATTATTGCTCTAAATACCATCATGGACAATAAGGACGGGTGACATGCGAAACCGCCCGATATTTCTGTGTAAAATTCAAGTGCAGCAGGTTTAACACCCTCACTAATTAGTGAAAAATCCAAAGTTGTACCGCCGCGCCGTCTAGTCTTCTGAACAATAAAGACATCGAGAATATATACATGGAAGTAGAAAGTATCTGCGCCAAAAACCCTATGCACTGCGAAGACGAAGTAGCGGTACAAGTTTCGGTTGCAGACACAACGCCGTATAACGGCACATCAAATCCATCGGCTTGTCTCACTAAAACAACTGCAAGTGAGAAAAAAGTGATGCCAAGTGCGAAAACAACTACCTGCAAAGACTTCTGGAAAATGATGTATCTTTACATGCAACTTAAAAAACGTAAAAGATTGTCGCCGTTGGATCGAGATGGCGCCAAGAAACGTTCAAACCAGCAACCAGCTTCAGACTCATCAATCAACATGAAAAACAGGGGTCAAATCGTCGCATCCGTTCACGAAACGATAAGTGTACGAATGGCAATTAAGTGATACGTTAAACGTGCACAACGATTGGGATGATGGCATACGTTACCAAACGGAACGTAATTTTACAAATTGTACTAGTACTGAATCTGTAATTGTAATAGCTTAAATGTCATAAATCATATGTTTTTAAAAATAAAATAAATTTGTTATTTTATAAAATCATCAATAAATCATGAATTCCGGAATTGTATTTTATTTTGATTCGTCATCTGATGAAAGCGAAGAATACAAGGAAAAAATTATAAGGAAACAACTGAGGGATAGAAGCAACCCTCTAGCACTGCCACCAGTGGCGTAAGTTTCCTAAGTACAAAACTAAGTATAATAACAATGTGATGTAGCCTCTCATTATTTGCAGGTTCATTAAAAGATTTCGCCTAAATAAGGAAGCCTTCAAAAACATTTAAGATACACTCAAGTTTGATGGGCACTTGTCGACATCTGTACCACCAATTTTGCAGCTAGCCTCGACGCTAGCACTGTTAGCAAGTGGTGGGTACCAGCGTTCTGTCGGTAGTTATTCGTATATACATAATGTTAATAAGTGAACACATATTACTACGGGTTTTGTTTTTGAATCTTTTAGTGATCGGGTGTATTGATGGCACACATATTGCCTTACAAAGGCCAACAGAGAATGAGCATATGTTCTTCAACCGTAAGGGATAGTGAGCATATTGTACCTTAAATCATAACAAAACTTTCTACTTATAATCATTTCTTTTTAGATATTTAATCACGAATATAAGATATTGGCTATTAATTGTCAATATAGAGGCGCAGCACACGACAGCTTCATTTGGAAGCACTCTGACCAAAGAAAATACCTCGAAGAACAATATCGATCAAGCCACAGCAGGAGTGCCTGGCTATTGGGTAATAATAATAATTAAAGTGATATTTAAATATTTAGATATCTTCTTATTAGGTGATTCTGGATACCCATTAGAGCCGTGGTGTATAACACCCTACCGAAGCCCGGAGGAAGGGTCAAGTGAGTCGATCTTTAATGAAGTGCACTACAAGGCTCGATGTATAGTGGAGAGGACAATCGGCATTCTTAAAGGTCGATTGAGAATTTTGGGATATGGCAAAAGAGGCAGGTACAAGGCAGAAAAAATAGCAAGAATTGCAAATGTGTGCTGTGCTCTGCATAATATATGTATCACATATAATATTCCTTTTTCTCCACCAAGTACACAACGTGACGAGCCTTACCCAACAGATAGATACACATCACATAGAAGAAACATCCCTTTTAAGAGCAGCTCAAGCGATAAGAAATAATATTAAAAATTCGATTTGTAGTTAAATGTATTTATTTTAATTTATAATTATAAGATTAATTAAGAAGATTTATTTATTATTTATCATATTGTACTTAATTTGAAACATTTAACACTTAACATTTAACAATTGATATAAATTAAAAGAATTAAAAAATTAATATAATAGCATTTTACACTTTGAAGATTACATTCTTGAATCCAAGAACCCAATAACTATCCTTTTTACAAACCCAAATCTCTAGCTAAATCATTTAGTTTGCACTGGTTTAAAAGTTTGAGTGTTAATGTTCCTGAAAGTTTATATAGCGAATCTTCAAGTATGCCTGAAGTGACAGGAAATGTATGTATCTTCTTTGCTAAAATTTGAAAATAATCCAAGATGTATGTATATCCTTTCAATTTAGATGATTTTCCTAATAGGTGTGCGTTAAAGTAATTCCATGTAAAACCACATCTGATAGAAAAACACAACATTCATATTTTTATTTATTTTAGTTAAAAAATGCTAATTATAGTACATATATACATATGAGGAGACTTAACGCTAAAAATGAATTAAAATACAAGCTATGTATAGGTACATAAGTAGCATATAGAAAATAAAAAAAGAATATTTTCAATAAAAACAAAAACTTAGAGCTACATATGTATATAAAATTACAAGATAACATTAATTTAAATAAAAAAAAATTGGAATTCATAAATTCTTTCATAAAGAGATAATTAATGTGATAAGTAATGGGGACTGATTGTTAATTCCTTTTCAGTCAAGTTTTTGCGGAGCAGCTCCAATCGTGTGGTTTTGATTTGAAGACCTAATTTTTGGTTTTCCATGTAAATCTTATGCTCCTCCTCTTTTATCTGAAGAGATCTTTTTTTAAGATCAATTAGCTGTTGAAGATGTTTTTCCACTATCCACTTTGTCTTGCCATTTTTTCCCCATGGTATTATGCTCTTGAAGCAGTGATAATTTCACATCCTTACTTGGTATTTTAGCTTTTTGTTTAGGTTCACTGGGCGAATGAAATTCAGTAAAACTTTCTTCTTGTAATGCTTCGCATTCTTCGGAAATAAGGTCAATTTCAAGTGATTGTAATTGAGAACGATTATTATTATTTTCTTTAGGGCCTGCCATGGGGGTTGGTGCTTGTGTTTCAATTCCTCCAAAACTTCTGACGTTTGAGAGTCCTTCAACTGCTACTACAAGCCCACTTGCCTCCACTAACTGCTCCTCAACTTGAGTGAGCAATTTTTCTTCGAAAGGTCCACCTCCCGTTTTGAACTTGGAGTACTTGTTAAAGGAAAGTTTTGTCTTCGCTTGGAATTTTTGGTCGGCGTAAACCTATAGCAATAAAAGCAAGTATTTAGTAATTAATTTATATACAAAAATTATATTACTTCTTTTGCACGTTCAATTGTGGCAATTTTTTTTCCATAATATTTACCTTTTTCCAAGTCTTTGCCTCTTTAACTGGCGGGCCTATAGAATTAAGTTTTCTAGCCAGTGTTTCCCAGAGCCTAATTGTTGTAGCCCGTCCTTGAGCGGTGTTTGGCAGCAAATTTTTTGCAAGGTTTAGGTGCTCTTGCATGAAGTCTGCATTGCACTTTTTTGATACAAATTTATTTTGTTGATATTTGTCCTGAACATATATGCTTGTATGTTTTTGTAATTAATTTAAATAAGATTTTAAGATATTTTGAAAGTGGATCCTTCTATAGAAATTGAGGAGGTCAAAGAGTTCACTACTGGTTGGTCAAAGAAAAACAACATAAGCTTGGACACTTATACGTGCATAGTGAATAATAGGGAAAGCTTAAACAAGCTGCGCAATATCAAATACTTTCTGCACCACAAAATCAGATGGAAGAAATTTGAAAGGAAAGGTCCGCTAAAGTGCTTCAGGTGCCAACGTTTTAGCCACTCCAGCCAGTACTGTGAGTATAAGGCCAGATGCGTTAAATGCTCTGAGATTCACGACGAAGGTCAATGTAAAGTAACGGCGTTTATCGGTAGAGAAAATATCTCTTGCGTAAACTGTGGCGAAATAGGACATCCTGCCAGTGTCTCCGGTTGTCCTAAGAGGTCAAGCTACTTTTAAAATAGAATTTCAGGAAGTCAGACCAAAACAGAGTCTCATAACGTCTCGTATTTCGTTTGCAGACATTACCAGAGGTGAAAAACCAAAACAATTTGAAACCATAAATACAAACAAAAACGATTTTGCTGCATTTCTAAAGGAGTCTATTATCCTTTTTGGAATTCCCATCACAGAGCTTTTGACTAGAGTCAAACATTTCTGGCCTGAGTACAACAAGCTCAACAAAGAAGACAAGCCCTTAGCATACCTGGGCTTTATAGCCTCCTTATCTACATAATCATGAATACGAACCTCATCACTTCAAATATCAATTCTCTCATAGGCAACGAAAAGGTGGTTGAACTTAATAACTTTCTTATTGACCTCCAACCACATTTTCATTTACTTCAAGAAACCCGTCTTTCACCAAGGTTCTCTAGAAATTTTAAAGACTATGCTTTCGTCAGAAACGACCAAGGACGGGGCACAGGAATCCTTAGAAAAAATAATCCACGTTTTTAGATCATCCCTTTGAACTTCGCTTGCTTCTCAGCTACTGCTATCTCCGTCCCATTTTATAACTGCCCGGGAAATCAAAAAGAACTCACAATCGTTTTCTTACATCTGCCAGGAGATCTGGATGCTGCTACAGGTCAAGCTTTGGATTCTCTATTCTCGGCGCTTAGACACAAAGAGTTCATTATTGTCGGAAGTGACTTTAACGCTAGGCACCCTTCCGGGGGTGACTCTAAAACTAACGTCAATGGAACACAGGTTTATAACTGGTTTTCCAATAACAACTTTCTCGATTTTAATATTATTTCTACAGACGCTCCCGCCTTTCCTAGATCTTCCTCATTCATTGACATCTTCATTGTTTCTTCAAACCTTATTAGCCCACCTCACGTTTCTCCAAACTTCGCTTGTGTCACCCTGGATCTTATTTCTGACCACCATCCGGTATTTCTAACAATTAAATTAAGTGATGTTGCTTTTTTACCTTCCGTACCCATGCTTACAAAATCCTTCCCAAAACACTAACTGCAATGCTTTTAATGTATATCTATTAAGAAAAATTCATAACTTAAATATTCCTCCTGACAAAAACTTAACCAATTCTGAAATAGACTTTTATTTAATGTTTAAATTCAAATTTTTTAAGTTGCGTTACCACCCAATCTAAGCTTGTAACTAAGAAACATTATAATATACAAATCTCTTCTCATACTCTTATGTCGTTTTCAATTGGCAATCTGGAAGAAGAAAAAAGCATTCTGAATGCGTTCAATTGGGCAAAAGTGACAGTTCTGATTCTAAAAAAAAAAGAGAATTTCTCTTCTGGATTTGAAATCAGAAGCAAAAACAGAATCACTCACACATTCAAAGATTTAATGTCACGCTTGATAATTGTCATATTTTTTTAAATTTACAACTGTGAAGTGATTGCTTGAAATACTAATACTCTGACACCAAACATCAAATTTTTCAGAATCGAAAAAAACTGTTCAATTGGGATTCCGAATCTAAATCCAATTCCGGATTGCCAATTGAAAACGACATTAACCTTTTTAAAACAAGAAAAGCCTGGAAGGCACAATTGAAACGAATTTTTCACAGAAACGGGAACAAAGCCAACACAGAATATGTACATAACTCTCTCCTCCAGAATTTCGTGTCTGACTAAAATAATTAGAGATTCAGTAAGAATAGACTTAAACGCTAACTTCCAACACAAGCTCCACAAACTTAAACCGTTAAGCAATGTTTTCAAGGAAATAAATTCTCTTACAGGCAGAAAAAATAACAAACAAATTAATGCATATGAACCTATTGTTTTTCAAGACACAGCGTATTATTCAGAAGAAGAAAAATTCGCAGTTCTGGTAGATTACTACGCAAACGCAACGTTTATTCCCCCAAATTCTCTTCCAAAAATTTATCAACCGTAAGCGTTAATACAATAAATAGCTCCTTTTTCTCGTGGCAAACGAACAACACTTTATGTCAATTTTCACCCACCGCTCCTTCCTCGTCTGCCGTCAACGAATCATTAGTTTCAGCTAATGCAATAAGCAATATTACATACTCACTGAAGGCCAAAAAGTCTTCCGGCCCAAATGACATTTCAAATTTTCTAATCAAAAAAGCCAGTTTTTCCATAGTTTCCGTTTTAACAATCCTAATAAATAACAGTTATTTCCCATCTTTTTGGAAACAAGCCAACCAAATAACACTTAAGAAAAATAAAACCTCTTCCAGCCTAGAAGATCTTCGCCCAATTTCACTCCTGTCAAACTTAGGAAAATTTTTAGAAAAAACATTGCTTTAGAAAATTTACGACTTTGTGGCCGATAACAATATAATCCCGCATTCGCAGTTCGCATTCCGAAAGGGCCACTCCACTGAACATGCCCTATTGCTTATTGAAGACACGATTTTAAAAAATCTTAGATGCAGAGAGTGCACAGTGGCCTGCTCTCTAGACCTAAAAAAGGCATTAGACTCAGTATGGCACAAGGGTCTAATCGCGAAGCTCATCTCGTAAAATTTTCCTACTAATTTCATATTCATGATAAAAAGCTTTCTTAAAGACCGGAAACTCAAAATAATTATGAACTCTTCAACATCAAGAGATGTTAAAGTTGAAGCTGGGGTTCCTCAAGGCTTAATTTTGGGCCCTTTCCTCTTTAACATATTTCTGCACGATTTCCCAACATCAATTCCAAATAGATGTCCATACAGTATGCTGACGATACAATGAATCTGCTTTAGAAATGCACCTCCCAAAGGGCATCACCTTGCAGTAAGAGAAAGAAAGCAGTTATCTTATACCCTGGAAAGAACACTTATTCCTATTAAAAAAGACATAAAATAACTAGGAATATGGCTGAACGAAAAACTAAGGGCAAACAAGCATGCTAGAGCTGCGCTTGCAAAAGGCAAAGCAGCATCAGCTCTTCTTAAAAGACAGTTAAACTCTCCAGATCTATCGTGCAAAACTAAAATCCTAATATTCAAAACCTTAATCAGACCTGTAATAGGATATGGCTTCCCTTGCTGGTTTCAAATCTCACCTACCGTCGCGGAGGGACTGCAAAGATTCGAAAGAGTAATAATAACAAAGTGTTTTTTAAAGTACAGACGCCCATCTGGAAAATTTTTCCGGAACTCAGTGCTGTACTCCAACTCCAACATAACCCCATTAATGACTTACCTATCTATCCTTGCGAGAGCAAGACTTCCAAAACTCGAATACCATGACAACCCACTAGTGAAATCCATTTACGATGAAAATAAACTGTTCTCAATACAGGACAGGTATTATATCTCGCCTGTGAGCATTATACACCTGCCAGGTTTCTACATCAGGGCAGACCCTGGCAACATGAGAGGGTAGCGTTTACCAATCCCCTAATCCAAATGACCATATAGAAAATTTAAATTTATTCCGCTCGAGAAATCAATTTGCATCCAAAAACTTATAAATTTAAAGATCTCGATGTAATACAAAACTATTACTAACTTCTATGTATAATACTATTTTATGTTAAATAACAACTTACTATAAATTATTACAAATGTAAAATGTTGATATCGAAATTCAAATACATAAAAACGACAAGAATAACTCTTTGTATATGAAAACTATAGTACTATCATGGTGGAAGTCGAATGGGGCGACATCTAATTTACCTATGCAACCATTACTCTTTTTTTTTTGCGGAGAGCATTGTATATAGAAACTATAGTAGTACTATGGAACACGATTTTAAGTTACCTTTCTCTCTCTTTTGGTGGTGCTGGTGTTGCCTAAAAAGCAGATTGTAGAGATCGAAATAAAGGTAGGCAGAAAGTATATAAAATAAGTAATAGAGTGAGAGAATTAATTATGTTCATTCTGACAATTGCTGACAACAATTAGGCAGGGTAAGGGAGATAGGTGAGTCAGCTGATGGGTGTCATGGCAACAAGAGGAAAATGAGAAAATGAAGAGAATTCTATTGGCGTGGATTTATTCAACGGTTTTTTTTGCATAGGACGATTTTTGCTATATGTAAAAGTATAGATATAGCTACATTATTTTCAATTTTCAAATAATTTCGTATAGCTATTTTATTTGATTTTGTGAGATTTGAGATATTATGAGAGCTACATATGTTGCAAATTTTCATGCCTTACAGATACATTCAAACTTTTTTTTCTTGCTTGTAATAGAATTTATTATACGTATTTGGTTTTTGTGAACTATGTACCTTGTCAAATTTCATGTTTTACAGAAACATTTATATTTTTTTTTCTTGCAAGTGATAGAATTAATTGTATATGGAATCTATTATATATACAATGTAGAATTGTAGGTACAATACGTATTTGGTTTTTGTCATTTGGTTACAGCTTTGTATATGAAAACTATAGTACTATCATGGTGGAAGTCGAATGGGGCGACATCTAGTTTACCTATGCAACCCTTCCTCTTTTTTTTTTGCGGAGAGCTTATGGAGGTTTTAAATGATATTTATTGATATTTTTTGGATGCAATAATCCAAAAAATAGTCTACTCTTGCCCCTACCACCAATTTTCGACGCTTAAAGACTCCTCAAATCGAATTTTACACCTCACATTTTGCAGCGCCACCACCAGGACCTCTGCAACCCTAAAAAAAACTCGCCATGAGAGTACTATAGTTTTCATATACAAAGGTTACAGTGATATTTTCATATCTTTCTTTTTTATAGGTAGGTAGGTAGGTACATGATATCCTTTTAATATCTCAAATCTGAAGAAATGACCATTTGAAAATTAAAAGGATAACAAAATAGTTTAGTTTTAAAAATAGTTTAGTTTTAAAAATAGTTTATGAAACAGTTTTTTGTTTTTAATTTTACTGCTTAAAAAAAGGTTTCCGTGCGAATTTCCATCAGTAAAATTAAAAAATGTTTTTCTAGAAAAAAATATTTGCTTGAAAGAAAATTTCTTGAACAAAATCAAATACATATGTATTTTTAAAAATAAACGTATTTGTGTATATTCATTTTTCAGTAAATTTAAAATATAACGTCAATTTTCAAAATTTTTAAGTAAATTTGAGATACCACGTGAATTTTAGTATTTTAAGCAAATCGAAAAATTTCACCTGAATTTTCAAAAGTTTAAATAATTTTCACGTGAATTTTTGTAACTCAAATGAAGTTAAAAATTTCACGTGGATAGTTCTCAATGAAATTTAAAATTTTAAAACGTTTTTTAGTAAATTAAGTACCTACATATTTAATTCCAAAAATTTCACGTGAAATTTCAAAAGTTTTAATTATTTAAAAAAATTCATAGTTCATAGTTTTAACCTTTTTCTTTTAATTTTGCTGTGGATTTTTCGTAGTTCTCAAAGAAATTTAAAATTTCTTGTGAATTTTCGAGAAATTTCTAACTGAGTTTTCAAAAAAAAAACACCGAACTTTAAAAAAACAAGTAGTTTAAATATTCCAGAGGTTATTTCTCAAGAAATTACCTCGTTTTATATTTTTCACGTGAATTTTCAAAAAAAAACACGGAATTTAAAAAAACACGTAGGTTTCAAAAAACTTACTTAATTTTACTAGTCTAGGTGTATATCCAAAGAATTAGAACATTTTATAAATTTCACGTCAATTTTCCAAAAACACGTCGTTTTATTGCTCACTGTTTTTATATTTTACGGGTATTTTAAGAATTCTTGGATTTTCAAGTCCTAAACAAATTTTAAATACCACGTGAATTTTCAAAAGAATTTAATAATTTTAAATTTTCACGGTGATTTTCATGTTTCTTAAGTAAATTAAGACTTTGACGTGAATTTTTAAAGTTCTTAAGTAAATTCAAAATTTCACTTTAATTTTCAATAGAATTTAATTTAATAATTCTAAAAATTAACGTGAATTTTAAACATCTTCAATAACTCACGTTTCAATTTGAAAATGTTACTTGAATTTTCAAATACCTAACTGAAAAAAAAAATTTTAAATTTACTTCAATTTTCCATAGCAATATTTTTTATGTCGACTTTCAATAATTTTAAAATATCACGTAAGTATAAACCACTACGTGAAATTAAAAAACAATTGATAAAATATTAAGAAATTCCTTTTATAATTTTTTCAATTTTCAAGGAAAAATAAAATTAAAAATATTTTTCTATGTGCAAAGTGACGAAGTGCATACGGGCCTTTTGCTTGAAAAATTTCAAAACAAAATCGTTTTTTCTTCACGAATTTTCATTGCCCATTCCTTATCTACCTAGCAAAAAAAATTCAAATAATTCCCCTTTGCAAAAAAGAAATGAAGAAAAAAGTCTTTTTTCCTAACTCCCTCCAACTCCCATAAATTTCAATTACAATTTTATACATCGTTCTCTATCTTCTGTTATTTCCTAAACACTCATATTTATTATTCTTTCTCTTTGTGACTACCCCACTTTCAAGTCTACACTCGTCTCCACTTCAGGTTGGAAAAAGCTTCCGTCCGTCTCATCAGAGGTCGCGTCGTTCGTTCCTCTTCATAATAGTACTATTCCATTTCATATACAATGTGTATCTGTAATGGGGTTTTCCATGGGCAAAATAAATCAATTTATTTTTGATCCAGATCAGTCAAAAATCAAATTTCCCCTGTTTTTGCATTCCATGGGGCAAAATAAATTGATTTATTTTTGATCTAAGATCAAATCTGCAGATCTGGATTTTTCGGCAGATTTACCCCTCTTTGTACTAATACTAATACAACTTTCAGCTGTTGGCTTGACAGATACAAGTTTTTCTTTTTATTTCTATTTTGTTTTGGTTTTGTTTTGTTTATGTCGATTTCCATGCAACAAAAAAAGCGCTACTTTTTACAAAAAAAGCGCTCCTTCTGAAAAAAGGAGCGATTTGTTTAGAATTGTTCAGAAGAAAAAAGCGCTTCTTTTAATAGAAATGAAATCTTTCAAATTAGAGAGATTTACACAGCCTTGTACAAATACTATGAAGATTATTTGAATTTTGACTGAATACACACACACAATCACAAAAAAAAATCGATTTCATTTTGACAAAAGTAGCGCTTTTTTTTGTTGGATGGAAATCGACATTAGTTTTGGTTTGAGTTTTCGTCTATTAAATAAATAATTTTTTAAAATATGAAAGCAATTTTAAATGAATTGGTAGATTCATCAACTTCATCTACTTCTTCTGAAAACGAATCCAGCGGTGGAGATTTTTTTGATGTGATGAAAGTTATATTTCAGAAAGAAAACCAAAATCGGGTTCCAGATTTTGTGAAGGATGTTGTAAATAAATATTCGTTTACACGTACATGAAGTTACACCAATGCAATAACAAAAAAAAATCAATTCCAATTGTATTCCATGGGCCACGAAAAAAAATCAATTTTTTGATCGAAATCTGGATTACCCATGGAAAACACTATAAGACATGAAAATTTGCAACATATGTAGCTCTCATAATATCTCAAATCTCACAAAATCAAATAAAATAGCTATACGAAATTATTTGAAAATTGAAAATAATTTAGCTATATCTATACTTTTACATATAGCAAAAATCGTCCTATGCAAAAAAAACCGTTGAATAAATCCACGCCAATAGAATTCTTTTCATTTTCTCATTTTCCTCTTGTTGCCATGACACCCATCAGCTGACTCACCTATCTCCCTTACCCTGCCTAATTGTTGTCAGCAATTGTCAGAATGAACATAATTAATTCTCTCACTCTATTACTTATTTTATATTCTTTCTGCCTACCTTCATTTCGATCTCTACAATCTGCTTTTTAGGCAACACCAGCGCCACCAAAAGATAGAGAAAGGCTTTGTATATGAAAACTATAGTACTATCATGGCGAGTTTTTTTTAGGGTTGCCCGGATCCTGGTGGTGGCGCTGCAAAATGTGAGGTGCAAAATTCGATTTAGCGAGTCTTTAAGCGTCGAAAATTGGTGGTAGGAGCAAGAGGAGACTATTTTTTGTATAATTGCATCCAAAAAATATCAATAAATATCATTTAAAACCTACATAAGCTCTCCGCAAAAAAAAAAGAGTAAGGGTTGCCGGCATACATTAGATGTCGCCCCATTCGACATCCACCATGAGAGTACTATAGTTTTCATACACAAAGATACAATGCGTATAGATAAACAACAAATTTTCAAATTGAGAAAAAATCCCTTTCGAATACACAACTCATTTATAATTAAGGAAAATTTTTCTTATTGAATATCCAGACCTATTATATTTTTTCAAGCGAAGGTGGCGGCACCGACCAACCATAGTGGCGATTTTCTGAGTGAGACCTTCTATTTATATTTATTCAATGGTAGTACTATTCCATTTCATATACAATGGTTCAGAGTGTACTCCTTTATAAAAAAAAAAAACAACAGAAAAAGACTCGGAGATCTACTCGAAACAGCCAATCGAAGGCTTTTGCTTTCTGCCATAACTTCAGTGTGCACTCATCCTCAATATTTAATACCATTTTCTGAACTCAAAAATAAGAAATCTGACTGACTTGTTAACTCACCTCGAATGTCAAAAGATTCACCACACCACGAAAGCGGTTTGTTTTTCTTTTTCTTTCCTGTCGGATGAAAAATAGAATACCACGTATTTCAACATTTCTGATCACCAATTCATTTAATTTTAAATACAAGAAAAAAAACATAGTTTACTTAAATAATGACTGATAACAATGGATCTTCACAAAAGCCCAACTACGACATATCAAAATTTAAACTTACAAAAATTCTTAACAACAACACCGTACGCAAGAGTATAACTTTGCTTGGAATATTTCCTGACGTATCTGAATCCGACCGTGCTCTTGTAATATTCGAAAAGAATGCTTTTACCGAATCGGATGTCCAAACGGACGGGAGCGCTGAAAAGTCATTCTTCTCACCGAAAACAACAACAAATGTTGAATTTCTCAATAACATCTACGGTAGCTTCCAATGTATTCCAGAAAGCGATCTTAATTGTGAGTTGATTTTGTTAAGACTGTTAAGACATTTCTCTGGTATTAAATATAAATGTGCAGTATAAATTACATATTGATAATATACTTTATTGACACTATGTACGTTGTACATTCATCGCCGGCGTTGATTTTTTTAAAATAACATTTGTTATTCCAGGTATTAAGACAACTGTTGTGTACCCAGCAACTGAAAAACATATTGAAAAATACTCAATTCATGCCAAATACCTGATAACCGAAACTCCGGACTTATATGAGAATATCACACTGACATATCTCATGTCCAATCAGTTCTCTTTAGATGTAAGTTTTTTTTATTACTTTCACAAACCTTCCTTTTGATTTGTATTCTTATTCTTTAGTGGGTCTATAACATTCTTGAACACAAGCAAGAAACTGAGCGCATAGTCTTCGAAGATCCCGATCCAGATATTGGATTTGTTCTACTGCCCGATCTAAAGTGGGATGGGCGGACAATTGAAGCTCTGTACCTCTTAGCAGTTGTACATAAACGTAATATTAAATCATTGCGTGACCTGAACAATTCGCATTTGCCACTGTTAAGAAACATTCGTGATAGTGGAAGACGTGCAATTGAAGAGAAATATGGTATTCCTGCGTCTCAAATAAGAATGTATATCCACTATCAGCCATCATTTTATCATTTACACGTGCATTTTAATCCAGTGGGAAATGATGCGCCTGGAATTTGGTGCGAAAAGTCGCACATGCTGGAAACGGTGATCAATAACTTGGAGTTAGTTAAAGACTATTATCAGCGAGCAACTATTCCATTTGTTGCATACGAGAGCAATAAGTTGTTAGATATTTATGACGAAGAAATAAGTGTGAGGAAGAAGGTAAAATTAGATGAACTCGAATTAACGCCGCCAAATGAAGGCAGTTCCAATGAAACAATTCAATAATAAAAGAAAAGCATTTCTAAAAACTACATGCAATAAAAATATTTTTTCCTTTGTTTACGAAAATAATTAATATTGGTGAAAATTTTTCTTATTTCCTACAAGCAGAATCTCGATTTTTTCTACCCAAAATCGATTATTCTAAAGTGACTATTTCTCAAATACATGGTAATTCAAGAAATAAGAAAAATATAAGTTAATCAAACACCAATTCTTGAATTTAAAAAAATATATTTTTTTAACAGAGCAGATTGCTCTGACCTTTGGTTTCTGGTATATTGGATACTTACTTAAAAATAAATTACAAAACAATATGTTAGCTTACAAATAATTTCTTATTTGCTGACTTGCATTCCCACAGTTATTGTTTAGTAGTTTCTTAGGAAATTTATTTCATCGAACCAGACGCATGGTCAGCAATCCCGCTGGGTCAACACTTCTCACGTTCGTGTTAACTCTTCCCCTCTTAAGAACGATCGTCATCGAACGTCGGAAGTATGGTAGGTTATTGAACTTAGGGTTGTTTTGGTATTGGATAGTGTTCATCTGGAGCATAGGAAATTTATCCACTATTGCTACTGGTCCATTGTTTTATTACGATTTTCGTATTTTGACGTTTTGGTAAGATCTTCCATATGGTCAATATTATGAAAAGAAATCCAATGACGGAAAGGAATTGATCGTATTGATCAAGATTAATAATATGGATTAAATTAAAATGTCTCTGTGGCGATTACAAAGTCACAGTTAACCCAAACTTGATTATAGACGAGCACCCTTTACCTACTATTGAGGAACTTTTCGACTCAATGGCTGGGGGTCCAGAGGAAATTTTGACATTCGTTTAATGTACGGTATTGCATCTGCTCCTACAATTTGTCAAAGGCAGATTGAACAAATTTTAGCAGACATTGAAGGAACTACTGTGTTTTTAGATGACATTAAAATAACAGGACCTAATAACCAGATTCATTTACAAAGACTTGAAGAGGTTTTGAAAAGATTAGATAAATATAATATGCGTGTAAATTTTGATAAATGCCATTTATTTCAAAACTGAAATATTTTACTGTGGTTACATGATTGACGATGGTGGTATTCACAAAATGCGTAATAAAGTTAATGCCATACAAGATATGAAAAGACCTACTAATAAAGACGAAATTCGTGCTTTTACGGGATTAGTTAATTATTACGGTCGTTTTTTGGAACATTTAAGTACAATTTTATACCCGATAAATAATTTACTTAAAAATAATATTCCTTTTGTGTGGAATAAAAACTGCGAGGATGCATTTAAGAAAGTTAAATCTGAAATGCAATCCGATAAATTTTTAGTTCATTTTGATCCGAGATTACCGCTGTTACTTGCAACTGATGCTTCACCATACGGAGTTGGTGCAGTATTAAGCCATGTTTATGACGATGGCACTGAACATCCTATACAGTACGCTTCACAGACGTTGAACGCTACTCAACAACGATATTCGCAAATTGATAAAGAAGCCTATGCAATTATTTTCGGCATACGGAAGTTTTATCAGTATATAATTTACGTTAGTAACGGATAATAAACCAATATTACAAATATTCTCTCCTATAAAAGGATTACCTACTATGTCTGCCATGAGAATCTTTTTACAGTCGTTTGATTATGATATTAAATACAATACAAAAGATCATGGAAATGCAGACGGAATGTCACGTTTACCGACTACTGATTTTTCATCCAAGATCGAAGAAATTGACATAGTAGACATAAACATGATAGAACATTTACCGCTAACAGTACAAGATTTGTCCAAAGCTACACTTGCAGATAGCAATGTCAAAGTTTTAATACAAGGTTTAAAAAATGGTAGAATTGTTGATAGTTGTTTTCGTTTTGGAATTAATCAATGTGAATTTTCCTTACAACAAGATTGTTTAATGCGTGGCGTTCGAGTGTACGTGAATTGCATTCTACACATTTTGGAATTTCTAGAATGAAATCGTTGGCTAGAGGTTACTGTTGGTGAAAAGAGATTGATAATGATATTGAAAATATTTCAAAAAATTGCACAGATTGTCAGAAGAAGGTGGTTTTGGTTTTTTTTTTTATTTCTTGAGAACGACATAAAATGTTTGCATCCGGTTTTCTTATTTTGACTTAAAATTAATAACAGCATTGAATTTTGAAATTAAAATTAGCACTTAATTACGTAAAATTTTGAAAAAAATGAATTTGAAATTTTTTTTTTCAATTTTTTTTTCAAAATTTTGACTTTGAAAATTGATATTTCAAAAACTATTTCTTAGAATAGATTTATTTAAAACAGAATGAAAGAAAAAATTATTGGCTTTTCAAAAACGTATCGCACAGCATTGTGAATGAAGCCGTTGATTTTAAATAATTTTTTTTCCATTTTAAGTCAGTTTTTTTCGAAAATTGCCCCTCCCGGCTAAACAGAGGGGAATAGACCCCCTCCCATACGATTTTTTTCTTGTCTCAACGCAACCTACACGCCCTAGCATTTTGTCGCATTGCTCATGACTCACCCTGTATATTTTTGTGTCTATTGTTAAGTTTACAAATATTTTATTTCCGAGGCTTAATTTAGAAAAAAAATCTAGATTATGAATTTCTTTGGCTCGGTCTTCAGTTTGATTAACCGACATCGGTGACGGGTTTTGTACTGAATTTCAGGATTGCTTTTGTTGCTTCCCATCCTTCAGGTCTATTGTTAAGAAGTAGCTCCTTTGCTCGTCCTCTAATTTTTGTGTTATAAATAGGTTGCCAGATTTCACTTTTTATTGGTTCATCTACGGAGTTGAGATGCGTTTCCACGCTTGCGAGAAATTGACTTAATGTTTCGTTTCGTTTCTTTCATTAAGTAGACTATTCTACTCGGCCTTTGGGCGTGTGGTGCCGCTAATGCTTCCAACACGGCCGCTAATTTGTTCATTATCTCTTCGTCCATCATTTCTTCAATTTCTCTTCTCCAGAATCCGAGTGCTCTGTTCCGACGAATTGTTATTTTTTTTTTTGTACTATGTTATGTCAATGTTAATTTGACTTTTCCACACACTGATTTTATATTTATAATTTTTTTTTATTTACTATGTTACGTCAATGTAAATTTGACCTTTTTTCACACAATTTTTTTATTTTTTTTTTTATTATTTTTTTTATTTCTTCTACCGGTTGTTAAGAGTTATTCGAGTTAGGGTTTCTCAATATTCGTTTATAGATACACTTTAACACGATTTATTACTTTTCCGAGTAGATCCGTTCTCTATGGATTCCTACAGTTTATAGGAATCCTACCGACTGCGTCAAATAAATAATTAAGAACACCGTTCGATTTTTAAAAAATGAAATAATTGGCCAGTTTATATTTCTAAGATCTCAGAGATCTTCGTATTCTCAGAAATATAAACAAAAATTCTCATACAAATTTCTCAATTCTACTGTCAAAACTCTGAGAATGAAAATTTTTGGATTCGATTTCTCAATTTTACAAAGTGATAGCTTTGACTTTTGAAAATAATTTAATTTTATTTGCTTTTGTATTTTTAAAAGGCGTCACAACAACAATTTTCATTTCTTTGAGAATTGTTGTTTATATTTCTTTCTCAATTTCTATCATTTTCACTGAGAATATTCTCAGAGATCTTAGAAATATAAACTGGCCAAATGTTTATTGGTTGCGATCTGTTCTTCAACTAACAATATGTGAAATAAAAAATAAAAAATAAGCTTAGCTTAATTGACAAGGAATGTGCGGGATATGTAACCTACATAACTAACATTATAATATGTGATTTTCACAACAAATGGATTGAAATCTACAACGATTAGCTGTGTAAATGACAAAAAGTTGTGAATGTGACATCTGTATTGAACCATTTACCGTTTCTCAGTTAGGTTAGGTTAGGTTAGGTAAGTGGGCTGACGGTTGATCTTATTTCCGTCGCACTTAGATCAGTGTAGATCCATTGTGATACCCTTATTGAGTAACCTATGACAAATCCTATGAAAGAGTTCATTTGTGGTGTATGTAAATGAGGTTCCAGCGAGCTATAGCCCGAAGGGTCGAAAAGTGCCTACAAGTCAGTTAAATTTGGGTTTCAGTCGTCACAAGATCACCTTGGTTAGGAGAGGTTTATTCTTACTCGTCAAGATTATTCTTGGGTGTGTTCCTCTTCTGTGATGTGTGATGTGATCGCTTGGGGGCCGACGACGTGTGGAACGTGCTGATGATTGTACTATGCAAATTTATATACAATGCCTGTGGATAATATCGAGTACAATGATGCTTTGTATACGAAAACTATAGTACTATCATAGCGATCACACCCCTAACTAATTTTCTGGTTGCTGTTTCTGTGTATATACAAGTGCGCCCTCAGACGACCACACCCCACAACACAAAAACCATCGTGATGATAGTACTATAAGTTTTATATACAATGATCATGGCGAATATTTTTTAGGGTTGCAAAGGTCCTGGTGGTGGCGCTGCAAAATGTGAGGTGTAAAATTCGATTTGGGGAGTCTTTAAGCGTCAAAAATTGGTGGTAGGGGCAAGAGGAGACTATTTTTTGTATAATTGCATCCAAAAAATATCAATAAATATCATTTAAAACCTACATAAGCTCTCCGCAAAAAAAAAAGAGTAAGGGTTGCCGGCATACATTAGATGTCGCCCCATTCGACATCCACCATGAGAGTACTATAGTTTTCATACACAAAGATACAATGCGTATAGATAAACAACAAATTTTCAAATTGAGAAAAAATCCCTTTCGAATACACAACTCATTTATAATTAAGGAAAATTTTTCTTATTGAATATCCAGACCTATTATATTTTTTCAAGCGAAGGTGGCGGCACCGACCAACCATAGTGGCGATTTTCTGAGTGAGACCTTCTATTTATATTTATTCAATGGTAGTACTATTCCATTTCATATACAATGGTTCAGAGTGTACTCCTTTATAAAAAAAAAAACAACAGAAAAAGACTCGGAGATCTACTCGAAACAGCCAATCGAAGGCTTTTGCTTTCTGCCATAACTTCAGTGTGCACTCATCCTCAATATTTAATACCATTTTCTGAACTCAAAAATAAGAAATCTGACTGACTTGTTAACTCACCTCGAATGTCAAAAGATTCACCACACCACGAAAGCGGTTTGTTTTTCTTTTTCTTTCCTGTCGGATGAAAAATAGAATACCACGTATTTCAACATTTCTGATCACCAATTCATTTAATTTTAAATACAAGAAAAAAAACATAGTTTACTTAAATAATGACTGATAACAATGGATCTTCACAAAAGCCCAACTACGACATATCAAAATTTAAACTTACAAAAATTCTTAACAACAACACCGTACGCAAGAGTATAACTTTGCTTGGAATATTTCCTGACGTATCTGAATCCGACCGTGCTCTTGTAATATTCGAAAAGAATGCTTTTACCGAATCGGATGTCCAAACGGACGGGAGCGCTGAAAAGTCATTCTTCTCACCGAAAACAACAACAAATGTTGAATTTCTCAATAACATCTACGGTAGCTTCCAATGTATTCCAGAAAGCGATCTTAATTGTGAGTTGATTTTGTTAAGACTGTTAAGACATTTCTCTGGTATTAAATATAAATGTGCAGTATAAATTACATATTGATAATATACTTTATTGACACTATGTACGTTGTACATTCATCGCCGGCGTTGATTTTTTTAAAATAACATTTGTTATTCCAGGTATTAAGACAACTGTTGTGTACCCAGCAACTGAAAAACATATTGAAAAATACTCAATTCATGCCAAATACCTGATAACCGAAACTCCGGACTTATATGAGAATATCACACTGACATATCTCATGTCCAATCAGTTCTCTTTAGATGTAAGTTTTTTTTATTACTTTCACAAACCTTCCTTTTGATTTGTATTCTTATTCTTTAGTGGGTCTATAACATTCTTGAACACAAGCAAGAAACTGAGCGCATAGTCTTCGAAGATCCCGATCCAGATATTGGATTTGTTCTACTGCCCGATCTAAAGTGGGATGGGCGGACAATTGAAGCTCTGTACCTCTTAGCAGTTGTACATAAACGTAATATTAAATCATTGCGTGACCTGAACAATTCGCATTTGCCACTGTTAAGAAACATTCGTGATAGTGGAAGACGTGCAATTGAAGAGAAATATGGTATTCCTGCGTCTCAAATAAGAATGTATATCCACTATCAGCCATCATTTTATCATTTACACGTGCATTTTAATCCAGTGGGAAATGATGCGCCTGGAATTTGGTGCGAAAAGTCGCACATGCTGGAAACGGTGATCAATAACTTGGAGTTAGTTAAAGACTATTATCAGCGAGCAACTATTCCATTTGTTGCATACGAGAGCAATAAGTTGTTAGATATTTATGACGAAGAAATAAGTGTGAGGAAGAAGGTAAAATTAGATGAACTCGAATTAACGCCGCCAAATGAAGGCAGTTCCAATGAAACAATTCAATAATAAAAGAAAAGCATTTCTAAAAACTACATGCAATAAAAATATTTTTTCCTTTGTTTACGAAAATAATTAATATTGGTGAAAATTTTTCTTATTTCCTACAAGCAGAATCTCGATTTTTTCTACCCAAAATCGATTATTCTAAAGTGACTATTTCTCAAATACATGGTAATTCAAGAAATAAGAAAAATATAAGTTAATCAAACACCAATTCTTGAATTTAAAAAAATATATTTTTTTAACAGAGCAGATTGCTCTGACCTTTGGTTTCTGGTATATTGGATACTTACTTAAAAATAAATTACAAAACAATATGTTAGCTTACAAATAATTTCTTATTTGCTGACTTGCATTCCCACAGTTATTGTTTAGTAGTTTCTTAGGAAATTTATTTCATCGAACCAGACGCATGGTCAGCAATCCCGCTGGGTCAACACTTCTCACGTTCGTGTTAACTCTTCCCCTCTTAAGAACGATCGTCATCGAACGTCGGAAGTATGGTAGGTTATTGAACTTAGGGTTGTTTTGGTATTGGATAGTGTTCATCTGGAGCATAGGAAATTTATCCACTATTGCTACTGGTCCATTGTTTTATTACGATTTTCGTATTTTGACGTTTTGGTAAGATCTTCCATATGGTCAATATTATGAAAAGAAATCCAAGGACGGAAAGGAATTGATCGTATTGATCAAGATTAATAATATGGATTAACTTAAAATGTCTCTGTGGCGATTACAAAGTCACAGTTAACCCAAACTTGATTATAGACGAGCACCCTTTACCTACTATTGAGGAACTTTTCGACTCAATGGCTGGGGGTCCAGAGGAAATTTTGACATTCGTTTAATGTACGGTATTGCATCTGCTCCTACAATTTGTCAAAGGCAGATTGAACAAATTTTAGCAGACATTGAAGGAACTACTGTGTTTTTAGATGACATTAAAATAACAGGACCTAATAACCAGATTCATTTACAAAGACTTGAGGAAGTTTTGAAAAGATTAGATAAATATAATATGCGTGTAAATTTTGATAAATGCCATTTATTTCAAAACTGAAATATTTTACTGTGGTTACATGATTGACGATGGTGGTATTCACAAAATGCGTAATAAAGTTAATGCCATACAAGATATGAAAAGACCTACTAATAAAGACGAAATTCGTGCTTTTACGGGATTAGTTAAGTCGTTTTTTGGAACATTTAAGTACAATTTTATACCCGATAAATAATTTACTTAAAAATAATATTCCTTTTGTGTGGAATAAAAACTGCGAGGATGCATTTAAGAAAGTTAAATCTGAAATGCAATCCGATAAATTTTTAGTTCATTTTGATCCGAGATTACCGCTGTTACTTGCAACTGATGCTTCACCATACGGAGTTGGTGCAGTATTAAGCCATGTTTATGACGATGGCACTGAACATCCTATACAGTACGCTTCACAGACGTTGAACGCTACTCAACAACGATATTCGCAAATTGATAAAGAAGCCTATGCAATTATTTTCGGCATACGGAAGTTTTATCAGTATATAATTTACGTTAGTAACGGATAATAAACCAATATTACAAATATTCTCTCCTATAAAAGGATTACCTACTATGTCTGCCATGAGAATCTTTTTACAGTCGTTTGATTATGATATTAAATACAAGAATACAAAAGATCATGGAAATGCAGACGGAATGTCACGTTTACCGACTACTGATTTTTCATCCAAGATCGAAGAAATTGACATAGTAGACATAAACATGATAGAACATTTACCGCTAACAGTACAAGATTTGTCCAAAGCTACACTTGCAGATAGCAATGTCAAAGTTTTAATACAAGGTTTAAAAAATGGTAGAATTGTTGATAGTTGTTTTCGTTTTGGAATTAATCAATGTGAATTTTCCTTACAACAAGATTGTTTAATGCGTGGCGTTCGAGTGTACGTGAATTGCATTCTACACATTTTGGAATTTCTAGAATGAAATCGTTGGCTAGAGGTTACTGTTGGTGAAAAGAGATTGATAATGATATTGAAAATATTTCAAAAAATTGCAGATTGTCAGAAGAAGGTGGTTTTGGTTTTTTTTTTTATTTCTTGAGAACGACATAAAATGTTTGCATCCGGTTTTCTTATTTTGACTTAAAATTAATAACAGCATTGAATTTTGAAATTAAAATTAGCACTTAATTACGTAAAATTTTGAAAAAAATGAATTTGAAATTTTTTTTTTCAATTTTTTTTTCAAAATTTTGACTTTGAAAATTGATATTTCAAAAACTATTTCTTAGAATAGATTTATTTAAAACAGAATGAAAGAAAAAATTGTTGGCCTTTCAAAAACGTTTCGCACAGCATTGTGAATGAAGCCGTTGATTTTAAATAATTTTTTTTCCATTTTAAGTCAGTTTTTTTCGAAAATTGCCCCTCCCGGCTAAACAGAGGGGAATAGACCCCCTCCCATACGATTTTTTTCTTGTCTCAACGCAACCTACACGCCCTAGCATTTTGTCGCATTGCTCATGACTCACCCTGTATATTTTTGTGTCTATTGTTAAGTTTACAAATATTTTATTTCCGAGGCTTAATTTAGAAAAAAAATCTAGATTATGAATTTCTTTGGCTCGGTCTTCAGTTTGATTAACCGACATCGGTGACGGGTTTTGTACTGAATTTCAGGATTGCTTTTGTTGCTTCCCATCCTTCAGGTCTATTGTTAAGAAGTAGCTCCTTTGCTCGTCCTATAATTTTTGTGTTATAAATAGGTTGCCAGATTTCACTTTTTATTGGTTCATCTACGGAGTTGAGATGCGTTTCCACGCTTGCGAGAAATTGACTTAATGTTTCGTTTCGTTTCTTTCATTAAGTAGACTATTCTACTCGGCCTTTGGGCGTGTGGTGCCGCTAATGCTTCCAACACGGCCGCTAATTTGTTCATTATCTCTTCGTCCATCATTTCTTCAATTTCTCTTCTCCAGAATCCGAGTGCTCTGTTCCGACGAATTGTTATTTTTTTTTTTGTACTATGTTATGTCAATGTTAATTTGACTTTTCCACACACTGATTTTATATTTATAATTTTTTTTTATTTACTATGTTACGTCAATGTAAATTTGACCTTTTTTCACACAATTTTTTTATTTTTTTTTTTATTATTTTTTTTATTTCTTCTACCGGTTGTTAAGAGTTATTCGAGTTAGGGTTCCACAATATTCGTTTATAGATACACTTTAACACGATTTATTACTTTTCCGAGTAGATCCGTTCTCTATGGATTCCTACAGTTTATAGGAATCCTACCGACTGCGTCAAATAAATAATTAAGAACACCGTTCGATTTTTAAAAAATGAAATAATTGGCCAGTTTATATTTCTAAGATCTCAGAGATCTTCGTATTCTCAGAAATATAAACAAAAATTCTCATACAAATTTCTCAATTCTACTGTCAAAACTCTGAGAATGAAAATTTTTGGATTCGATTTCTCAATTTTACAAAGTGATAGCTTTGACTTTTGAAAATAATTTAATTTTATTTGCTTTTGTATTTTTAAAAGGCGTCACAACAACAATTTTCATTTCTTTGAGAATTGTTGTTTATATTTCTTTCTCAATTTCTATCATTTTCACTGAGAATATTCTCAGAGATCTTAGAAATATAAACTGGCCAAATGTTTATTGGTTGCGATCTGTTCTTCAACTAACAATATGTGAAATAAAAAATAAAAAATAAGCTTAGCTTAATTGACAAGGAATGTGCGGGATATGTAACCTACATAACTAACATTATAATATGTGATTTTCACAACAAATGGATTGAAATCTACAACGATTAGCTGTGTAAATGACAAAAAGTTGTGAATGTGACATCTGTATTGAACCATTTACCGTTTCTCAGTTAGGTTAGGTTAGGTTAGGTAAGTGGGCTGACGGTTGATCTTATTTCCGTCGCACTTAGATCAGTGTAGATCCATTGTGATACCCTTATTGAGTAACCTATGACAAATCCTATGAAAGAGTTCATTTGTGGTGTATGTAAATGAGGTTCCAGCGAGCTATAGCCCGAAGGGTCGAAAAGTGCCTACAAGTCAGTTAAATTTGGGTTTCAGTCGTCACAAGATCACCTTGGTTAGGAGAGGTTTATTCTTACTCGTCAAGATTATTCTTGGGTGTGTTCCTCTTCTGTGATGTGTGATGTGATCGCTTGGGGGCCGACGACGTGTGGAACGTGCTGATGATTGTACTATGCAAATTTATATACAATGCCTGTGGATAATATCGAGTACAATGATGCTTTGTATACGAAAACTATAGTACTATCATAGCGATCACACCCCTAACTAATTTTCTGGTTGCTGTTTCTGTGTATATACAAGTGCGCCCTCAGACGACCACACCCCACAACACAAAAACCATCGTGATGATAGTACTATAAGTTTTATATACAATGATCATGGCGAATATTTTTTAGGGTTGCAAAGGTCCTGGTGGTGGCGCTGCAAAATGTGAGGTGTAAAATTCGATTTGGGGAGTCTTTAAGCGTCAAAAATTGGTGGTAGGGGCAAGAGGAGACTATTTTTTGGATAATTGCATCCAAAAAATATCAATAAATATCATTTAAAACTTCCATAAGCTCTCCGCAAAAAAAAAGAGTAAGGGTTGCGCAGACACACTAGATGTCGCCCCATTCGACTTCCACCATGATAGTACTATAGTTTATATATACAAAGAATGATGCAATGCTGTTAGATGTTGATGTGTATGAAATTGTAAATAATTTCACATTGTGCAAAAGTGTTGCGCCATTTTTAGCGGGTAAGTTATATTTTTCTTGTAATAAGCATTTACCTAAAATACGGATGTTTTGATAGGCCGTGGATTGACAAAAAGGAGTTTACTGCTCCTTAAATCGGAGCACTTATCCAAAATATTCCCTGACTGCCAACTAGGTCTTCAATTGGAGTTTGAATACGAATTGAAGAAGTGGAAACAAAAAGAAGTAAGTAGAATCCTATTTTGTCGATGTATGTACGTGCCTACCAGCTACCAATTTAGAAAGTCAAATAATTTTTTATATTTAGTTTACACAATGCAGCACGGTTACTAGTGAAATGAGCATCTCAAATTGGGTTTATGGTTTGCCAAATGATTTAAGTACAACTCCAAGGAGCTCTAGTTCATCCAATTCCTCCTCGAATTTAGTCGTATGTTTGAAATACAAAGTACATGTTCATATAAATTCATTTTTTGTGTTGAATAGCTAGTAAAGGATATTTTGTTGTTATCCTTAGCGATAGAAATATTTTGGACAAATATAGTTCAAGCAAAGTGCTCAATCAGCGACAACAAAAACGAGTAGTGCAACTTATTGTAGAGTACTACAAAACTAAAACTCGAAAACTTCATACACACGAAATAGACATCATTGCAAAAGGCATCACAACAACATTTCATAGAGAAGACAAAGTGAGAATACATTTTTTAACCACTTAAATACAAAAAGTATATTTTAACTATTAATTTTATTTTTTTAATTTCAGGCAACTTACTTTGTTCCAGCACATGGAAAATATTCTCATTCGAGCGGAATTTCATATAACGCGTATCACAATTTCAATAGGTAGGTATATTGGTTTTTATTTCTACAAATATAAATGTAGATCTTACAACATTAAGGCATTTTGATGCAGGGTGTTGTGAAAATTACAGCAAAAAACAGTAGTTTTTGCAAATGAATTTGTGTATTGTACATGTTTTGCTGTATCTTCAACAACGAATGCTGTTCTTTTTCAATTGTTTCTAGTTGTAAAACCTACAAATGAATTTTTAATTTTCACAAATTATTTGTAACTTCTACAATCAGGCCGTATTCGAATTGAAAGCAGTGGTTGTCGGGTAATTTGTGACAATGAGTGCAGTAGAATTAACAGCGGTTTTCAACGTTTTTACAACAATTTTTTTTGGATGCACTCTTCCAGAGATTTATCGTCATCCTCGGGTTGAGTGGGATAGATACGTGGCATCTTTTGTGGTGGATGCGTTTGCTATGAATGTTGGCGTTTTTGGGTAAACTGTTGATTTCTTGGACTGTTCTGATAATTTACTTTTTGAGTTCGGAGCTTTGTATATGAAAACTATAGTACTCTCATGTCCACCATGAATGTCGAATGGGGCGACATCTAATGTATGCGGGCAACCCTTACTCTTTTCTTTTTGCGGAGGTTTTAATCGATATTTATTGATATTTTTTGGATGCAATAATCCAAAAAATAGTCTCCTCTTGCCCCTACCACCAATTTCCGACGCTTAAAGACTCCCCAAATCGGATTTTTTACCTCAAGTTTTGCAGCGCCACCACCAGGATCCGTGCAACACTAAAAAAAACTCGCCATGATAGTACTATAGTTTATATATACAAAGGTTCGGAGGGGGTAATCAATCGACATTGGTTTCGGTGAAAGAGGTCGTTGATTTGGTGGAATCTAGGTATCTAGGTTGGTATTTCACTTCCCTATTCGCGTATTTTTTTTGGACACAGGAATTAAATGACACGTAAATTAATGGCAATGGTTAGCAGTTAGCACAAAATAAACGCGTATAGTTCGAAGCCATACAGGTTGGCGCCAGTTAATCAAACACCAATTCTTGAATTTAAAAAAATATTTTTTTAACAGAGCAGATTGCTCTGACCTTTATTGGTTTCTGGTATATTGGATACTAACTTAAAAATAAATTACAAATCAATATGTTAGCTTACAAATAATTTCTTATTTGCTGACTTGCATTCCCAAAGTTATTGTTTAGTAGTTTCTTAGGAAATTTATTTTATCGAACCAGACGCATGGTCAGCATTTCCGCTGGGTCAAAACTATTCACGTTCGTTTTAACTTATATGAGGAGGCCCAATTCCTCCGTTTAGGTTTGAGGCCAATTTTCTATAAAAAAATGAATCAAAGCTGAAAAAAAATCGTACGGCAAATTACGGCATGCTGTCATGCTATAAATTGTTTCAAAGTCGGATATCTATTTTTTAATTTTAGTCAGTTGAAAATTGTATTTTTTGGATGCTAGATGTACTGGAAGTTTTGAAAAGGAATTTTTCATTGTTTGACATTTACATCCAATTTTTTCTACAAATGTTCAAGTACAACTGAAATTATAAAAAGTTGTCTACGAATTATATGTTTAAGATTTTTCTCTGTCAAATTGTTAATTCCCAAATGCGTGTTTAAATTATTTTGAGTATCACTTTTTAAGCGATACTTTAGGGCTTCAGCACGAACTACATATTTAAAATAAAGAATCTATCGATGAAAAACAACTTGAAGAATATTTCGTGTAAATAATATTTTCAATTCACTCAATACTTTTTGTTACAAATTAATTTCATGTTGGACCGGATAATCGCAAATACCACCACTTGTCATGTTGCATGGTTTTCAAAATATTTTGAAAATTGCTTACTTGTCAAACTATGCAACCACTGAAAACAGAAGATGTTATTCCTCTGTATTTGTATATGAAAAGCATAGTACTGTAACGAAGACCATCATCATCATCATCATTGGCTCGACAACCGGGGTCCGGTCCTGGCCTCCTTCAACAAGTCTCTCCACCTATCCCGGTCTTGAGCCGACGCCATCCAGTTGCGCACCCCAAGGCTTCGGGCGTCCTGGTCTACGCCATCTCTCCAGCGCAAGCATGGTCTACCACGCTGCCGTCTACCATAGAATGTACCACAAAGGACTTTCCGAGCAGGTTCCTCTTCACTCATGCGAGCTAGGTGCCCTGCCCACCGGAGTCTACCGAGCTTAATTTTTGTCACTATGTCTGCTTCAAGGTAGATTGCGTACAATTCATGATTGTACCGTCTCCGGAATCGCCCTTCCTCACATATGGGGCCAACAATTCTCCTTAAGACTTTTCTCTCGAACGCGGCTAAGAGGTCGGAGTGTCTTTTGCTAAGCACCCAAGTCTCGGATCCATACGTGAGTACTGGCAGGACCATGGTCCTGTACAGCAGCAGTTTTGAAGTTATGGTGAGATTTCTGGATTTGAAGAGCTTTGACAGACTATAGTAGGCTTTGTTGGAACTGAGCAGCCGCCCGCGTATTTCTTCTTCTATATTATTATCGGCTGCTACTATTGACCCAAGGTATTTAAAGGATTGCACCACTTCAAATTCGTGCTCCGCTACCTTGATTGTTTGACCCACTGTTCTTCTCGCATTTGACGCCACCATGTACTTTGTTTTACCTTCACTAATGTGCAGCCCCAGATTTTGTGCCGCCTGCTCGATCTGGATGAAGGAATCGTGTACAGCTTGTTCGGTTCTTCCGATGATGTCAATGTCGTCTGCATAACCCAGTATCTGGCTGGACCTGTTGACGATGGTCCCTCTTGTTGCCGTGCCAGAGTCACGGATTGCTTTCTCCAACGCCAGGTTGAAGAGGAGGCAGGCCAAACCATCCCCTTGTCGGAGTCCATTAAAGATGTTGATTGGTCTGGATAGCAATCCGGCTATTTTTACTTGGCTTGTTACGTTGGTCATGGTCAACCTACAGAGTCGTGTCAACTTATTTGGGATGCCGAATTCTCTCATGGCTTTGTAAAGTTCTACCCTGGCTATGCTATCATAGGCGGCCTTAAAGTCTATAAACAGATGGTATGTTGGGATGTTAAATTCTAGACATTTTTTCATCGCCTGCCTAAGGGTAAAGATCTGATCAGTTGTTGATTTGCCTGGAATTAAACCACACTGATATTGGCCGATTATGGTTTTAGCGTATGGGGCTATCCGTTCTTGTAGGATAGAGGAGAGTATCTTATAGGCGGTACTCAACAACGTGATACCTCTATAATTGCTGCACGTTGTGACATCTCCCTTCTTATGTATGGGGCAAATTATACCTTTTCGCCAGTCTTCTGGCATTTCTTTCTGCTCCCATACGTGCACTATAATATCATGAATTGCTTGGCGTAAGGCTGGCCCGCCGTGATGGAATAGTTCGGCTGGTATGCCATCGGCTCCAGGGGCTTTGTTTTTCTTAAGCCGGGCTATAGCCTTCTCAACCTCTTCTATGCTTGGTGGCGGTAACATAGGGTAATCTTCTTGAAGTAGTGGAGCCTCTACTTCTGCAGTGAGCTGACCATTTAGCAATTCATTAAAGTACACTTCCCATCGCTCCAGTATGCTTTGGGGATCGGTGATCAGATTTCCCTCTCCGTTCTTGCAGTAAGTGCAGCGTGGTGTGTACTGCGTCATGTTTCGGACGGATTGGTAGAACTTCCGCGCCTGGGGCGGACCTCGCTCTCGGCTTCTTTCTAAATCACAGATGATGTTCTTCTCCCAGGCTGATTTTTTTTTGTATGTGAAGCCGTTTTTCTATTCTTCTGAGCTCTTTATATTCATCTTCGCGTGCCCGCGTTCTATGAGATTGTTGCATTGCTCGGTACGCAACATTCTTACGTTCAGTCGCTAGCTTGCATTCATCATCAAACCAGTCGTTCCGACTTCTACGACTGCTGCCTAAGATGGAATTGGCAGTACTAATGACAGTGTTTTTAAGGCGTGTCCACTTCTCATCTACGCCCAGCATACTGGCTCCAGGACTTACTCTCCCTGGATCGAGTGGTTCTAGGGCGAGTCCTAACGCAAGTCCAAAGGTGTTACTGGTGTTTTCATTGCGTAGTGCAGCCGTGTTGATTCGAACCTGATCGGCGGATGCAATACGTCTTCGCAAAGGCAATCCGCCCTCGGAAAACCATACCAACAAGATAGTGATCCGAGTCTATATTGGCACCTCGGTACGTTCGTACCGTCATCAAGTTCGAGTAGTGGCGACGGTCTATCAACACGTGGTCAATTTGGTTACGAGTGGCTCCATCAGGTGATACCCAGGTGGCTTTGTAGATATCTTTACGCGGGTACCTGGTACTCGCAACGACCATGTTTTTCGATGCTGCCAATTCTAGGACTCGAAGTCCATTGTCATTAGTGTTCTCATGCAAACTATGGGTGCCTGTGTAATGCCTGAATACCGGCTCCTGACCTATTTTAGCGTTCAAATCCCCAAGGATGATTTTAACATCATACCTTGGACAGGCATGGAGGGCCCTCTCGACTTGTTCATAGTAAGTCTCTTTATCTTCGTCTGAGGACTCCTCCGTAGGTCCGTGAACGTTAATGAGGCTGATGTTCTTGAATTTGCCTCGCACGCGAAGGGTGCATAGCCTTTCGCTTATAGCGTTAAAGCCGATGACGGTAGACTTCATTTTTTCGCTGACCAGGAAGCCTACCCCGAGCACATGGTGTTTTGTATGACAGCTGTAATATAAGTCATATTCTTTCTTTTGCAAAACACCATTCCCTGTCCATCTTATTTCTTGCAGTGCTGTTATGTCAGCTTTATATTTTGACAGGGTATCGGCTAGCTGCTGAGCAGCTCGAGCTCTATAGAGCGATCGTACGTTCCATAAGAAAATTCGTAAATCGTTGTTCCGTTTTCGTAGCAAGGGTTGTCGTCGTGAGATCAGTCCGTTTCCGAGGCTTGTTGACGGTCTCGTAATTCTTTTAGTTTTACGGAACAGGGAATTAACCTGTTGCCAACCTGTGGAAATAGCCTGATCATATTAGCCAAACCTTTTTGGGGTTTGTTTCTAGCGGCCGCCGCGAAGAGGCTATGATCACACTTCCACCAGTCCCGAATAGTTACGGCACGTGCATGTTTTCGTATGCTACATGTTATTCCCCCTATTCGGCTGATGGCTGACCGCCATGTGCAAAAGGGACGAGTATAACAGCTTAGAGGGAAAATACAATACTCGCAACACATTTCATATAGCTGATTCATTCTGATTAGATTAAGATCGTTACGGAAGTTAGACGCGACCTATTGTTGTTCCAAAACCACAAACATAATAATTAGTTATAAAAAACTACAAGATTAATATTGTTTTAATTCAATAAATACGAATGAAAATCGAAGTATATGGTGTGTTTATTGTTAAAACTGTTGTGCGTTAAAGTACTATCATTGCGAATATTTTTTAATTTTGCCCCGACCCATGTGGTGGCGCTGCAAAATTTTAGGTGTAAAATATGATTTGGGGAGCCTTTTTTTATCGGAAATTGGTAGTAGTAGCAAGAGAAGACTATTATTTGCATTATTGCAACCAAAAAATATCAATCAAAACATCCATAAGCTCACCGAAAAAAAATTGAGCAATGTTTGTATTGTAATAGGGTAAACCTTAAAATTAAATTGTTGGCAACACTTTGTGTCAAAGTCACTTTTCATTTTCCTTTTTGCTCACTCATTTTGCTTTTGTTTACTCGTGAAGAATAAGCTTTAAACAAACTTTCTTCTTTCTTATACTTCATCGATAAAGGTTGTCTTTTATTTTATATATAAAACTTATCAATTTATTACAGGTTATGGGCCCAGGCCACGATAAATTAAATAACCAAAGTTTATTAAATAAATTAAATTAGCAATTGAAGTAACTTTTGAAAGAAATCCTCTGGATGCACTAGATATTTCTAGATTATTTTTCTTAGAGTCAAAAGTCGTCATGGCATCATCATCATCATCGTCGCTGCTATCCATTGAAAAGCTTCGTGGCAGAGACAACTACGACACATGGAAGTTCGCAGTTCAGAATCTGCTTGAACACGAAGATTTGTGGGATTGTGTAACGGAAAATTGTGAAGCCTCTAAATTGGCGTTGAAAGGGGTAAAAGCTGGAACAACAATTATCCTTTTGTTAGATACAGTGAACTGCGTCCACGTGAAAGGTGAAAGACGCCAAAACACCCAAAGAGGTTTGGCATAGGCTGAAGACGGCGTTCGAGGTGGAGTTAACCCGTAAAGTAGGGTTACTGAGAATCCTGATTACCACGAGGTTGGAAGATTGCAATTCCATCGACGACTACGTCAATAAAATCATCAACACAGCACATAAAATACGAGGAATCGGGCTTGAACTGAGTGAGGAGTGGATAGGTACTTTACTTCTTGCGGGTCTACCAAAACGTTACCAGCCTATGATTATGGGCATCGCAACTGTCAAAGTCAAAGTCCAATAAAAGCCAATTATTGTTCACAGCAATGTCAGTAAAAGATTTAGACTCGACAGAATGGTATTTGGATCGTGAGCGTCCAAGCATATGACTTTACATTGTGAGTGGTTGGAAAATGTCACCAATTTTGACAGTCACAAAGTAGTAATTGCGGACAAAAATATGATGTGTGTTGGTGGCAAAGGTGAAGTGAAGTTGTTGTTGTCTAGTGGTGAGAGTGCTGTGGCTAGAGATGTCCTTTTTGTTCCAGATTTGTGTGCAAACCTTCTCTCTGTAAGCCATCTAACAGACAGTGGAAATTCTGTTGCATTCAAAGGAATACTCTGAGATTTTGAACAGCAAAGGTGTAGTGATTGCTACTGCATCAAAAGAGGAGGGTGTATACAAACTGGACCGAACAGCGGTGACTCATGCCAACCTATCACTTGCTAGTGAGCAAAAGAAGGCTCTATGGCATCGTTGAATGGGGCACCTTAGTCCAGAGGGATTAATAAAACTCAAGAAAATTGCTAATGGGGTTAGTTTTACGAATCATGTGTGGTCTGTGTCAAAGCGAAACAGACAAGGCTACCTTTTAAGAATACAGGAACAAGAGCAACAGATTTGCCACAGTTGGTGCATTCGGACGTGTGCGGCCCAATGTCAGTGAATTCTTGGTTGTCAAGCGATGGTTCATGTACCAAAGGAAAAACGCAAAAAGTTCGACCCGAAACCACTCCAATGTGTTCTCGTCGGATATAGTGAAGATTCCAAAGCCTATCGACTTGTCGATCCGAAGACGAAGAAAGTATACATCAGGAGAGACGTATTCTTCATGGAAAAAGAAATGCCTTTTCAGAATCAGATAAATAATTTGAACAATGATATTCATACTATTTGTTTAACTTCTAATCCAGTCGATGACGAAGATCTAGGTGCAGTGGGAAAAGTAAGTGCAGAAGAGCTCGAGTTATCAAATGAAAGTGAGACGTTTTACTCCGAGGCTAGCAGCACAGTGGTTCCTGAGTCAGACGAAGAGTATCTACTACCACCTGGAATATGTGATCCCATCACAGAAGTCCGAAGATCTTCGAGACCTAAGAAGCCTTTAGTAAATCCAGATTTTGTCTCATTCATTGCACGTGAAATTACGAGTGATCCCATAACAATTGAAGAAGCGTTGTCAGGTCCAGAGGCTGAGCTGTGGCGCACAGCTATGAGAGAAGAGTACGATGCTCTTATCAGCAATGAGACATGGGACCTCGTATCGATTCCAGCTAATCGTAAAATAATCGACTGCAAATTGGTCTTCAAAACCAAACGCGATAGTTCTGGGAATATATCGCGCTACAAGGTGAGACTTGTAATCAAGGGTTGCCCCCAAATTAAAGGCCTAGATTACGAAGAGACATACACACCGGTAGTTCGCTAGACATCGATAAGGGTTTTATTAGCCTTGGCAATGGATGCGGTGGCGGCGTTTCTACAGGAGGAGATGTACATGCGTCAACCGAAAGGTTTTTCACAAAACCCATCACAGTTATGTCGATTAAAAAAAAATTGTACAGCCTTAAACAATCCAGCAGGATGTGGAACAACAAATTAGATGCTGCGCTTTTAAAGATTGGAATGCAGAAGTCGGAACTTTTTACTTTGTGACATCAAATGTTGCTGTTGTTGCCGTATACGTGGATGACATCCTTGTTTTATTGAATGACATTTTGATGAAATCCAACTTGAAGACGTATCTAATGGAGAAGTTTCAAATAAAGGATCTGGGAGCTGCTCGCTTTCTTTTGGGAATGTAGATTCATCACGATCGATCGGGCTAATGGATGTTTATCGATTGACCAACAGCAGTACATTAATGAAATACTCGAGCGTTTCCGAATGAGCGAGTGCAATCTCTTATCTACACCAATGGACACCAATCAAGTTCTGTCAAAAGAGATGTGTCCAAATTCTCAAAAAGAAGAGGAGGAGATGAAGAAGGTGCCATATCAAGAGGCAGTTGGCAGCCTTATGTATGCTGCACAAGTTTCTCGTCCTGATTTGGCGTATGCCGTAAGCGCCATCAGCAGATTCAATCATAACCCTGATAAGCCGCATTGGTTAGCTATTAAACGTATTTTCAGATATCTCAAGGGCACATCAGACGCAAAGCTAGTTTTCAGCAAACAACTTTTTGGCTATTGTGACACTGATTGGGCTTCCGTTGTAGATGAAAGGCGTTGCCTTCATGCTGCAAGGTGCAGCCCTTTCTTGGAACTCCAAGAAACAACGGACAGTAGCGCTTTCAATGGCTGAAGCCGAATATATGTCCCTGTCGGTAGCCACACAAGAAGCAGCATGGCTAAAGCGTTTGTTAAAGGAGCTGACTGGTAACACACGCACACCAATTATATTCTGCGATAGTAAGAGTGCGATCGATCTATCAGCATTACATGCATATCGAGCTAAAACAAAACATATCTACATTAGACACCTCTTTGTGAGGCATGAAGTTACATCAAGCAACATCAAAGTAGAGTATATCGAAACCGATCATATGCTGGCAGACTTCTTGACGAAAGCGGTTCCGAAGCAGAAGAATGATTTTTGTGGTAAGGGTGTGGGTTTGAAATTTGCCAAATAATAATAATTAATTAATTTTGAATTTTTTGTTTAAGTGGAAATATTGTAATAGAGTAAACCTTAAAATTAAATTGTTGACAACACTTTGTGTCAAAGTAATTTTTTCATTTCCCTTTTTGCTAACTTCTTTTGCTTTTGTTTACTTGTGAAGAATAAGCTTTAAATACGCTCTGTTCTTTCTTATACTTCATTGATAAAGGTTGTCTTTTATTTTTCATATAAAACTTATCAATTTATTACAGTTTGCCCCCACTTTGAGATGCGCACCATTCGACTTCCATGTTCCATCATGATAGTACCTACTATGTTTTTCATATACAAAGGTTATTCCAACTTGATTTTTTCTCATTCCATTAGAAACCTCGTGTAGTGAAATATGAATAATTAGGACTAGTTGCCAACTAAGGAACATACAAAATAAATAAATGTGGAAATGTTTTTTTTTTCATTTTTCCCATTTGAACTATAAAAAAAAATTCAGTGATTTAAACCGTCTTAAGCCATGTTTACGCAAAGGAGATGACGCAAAACTGTATGGCCATGAGCGTGCAGGAACAAGAGTGGCATCAAAAGAAAGGTAAATAATTGTAAATGGCGTTTAAATCATGACCATGAGCCTACGATTTTCAGTTTTTGAAATATTCAATAAAACTCTAGAAGCTTTAAATCCTAGCGGAAAAGATGATGTCACTTAAAATTTTTCCGAAATTACTGATTTAAAACAAAAAAAAATTAGTTTCAAAGCTTAAATATTGAATATTTCAAAAACTAAAAATCGTAGGCTCATGATTTAAACGCCATTTGAAAGGTTGACACACACCTTTTATTTGATACCAAAAACATATGCGTGTGTCTAACGGTTTATTATTTTATTGTTTTTATTATTTTTCTTTTTCTGTTTCTAGTATTTTCTTCAGTTTTATTATTCAACGACTTAATTCTAAAATACATCCTCGATCTGAAAAATATTTCTTTAACTTTTTTTCACTCACTGATGTTAATGAGCAATTTTATAGTCTCTAGTGAAAAACAACTTTTCACCGTTCAAGTTATTGAAAACATTTTCCGAGTAACATTTTCCAAGTAACCTTCAGTCAGCTGGTTGGTCCATGTAAAGGTGTCTGCAGTGGTATTTATTACAGCATTTTCAACCTCTGGTTCTGGATTCTGCATTTTTTTTTGCAAATGTACCCAGCTAAATGCTTCAGACCATCGTACTGCAATGACTCCAATTCCTCTTCATCAGGCACCCCTTCTGGTGAGGTGTTTTCAGGAGTTAGCACTCCAAAGAGATCTGAGCTCAAAAACTCAGCGCTATCCATGTATGGGGTATCATCAACCATAGTGTTGCCTGCGAAAATAATTGTTAAACAATTTTTAAATCTTAATTTAGAAATTGTCATAACCATGTGTAGATAGACTGCCCTCATTTCGACCTAGAATGTATGATCGCAGCCGGTACGGGAATTCCAGGCGATCTGGATGATCATGTAAGCCCCCTTTCCGCCGAATAACGCCAAAAAAGTTCTCTAAGACATCTTGATTTAATCTGTACGTCAACAAATATGAAAAATCATGTTTGGACTTGAGATCGCTGTAGAGAAGCTTAAGGGCATTATAATACCTATTAATAAAATTAATAAGGACCGTGTTTAGAAAATAAGATATGACAAAAGCACCTTTTTGAAATGGTATCAACTTTGTTTTTCCATTAACTCTCATCTTGCTCATTGTGTCCGACATTTTTTCGAGTATCTCAAGTTGATGAGATTCAGAAAGCCCGAAACCTTGCACCCGTTCCCGACTATCCTCGTATGGAACTCTGATGTTGCAACAGCCAAATCAATCGTTAACCTTAAAAAATATAATATATTCACTAATTTAAAAAAATTAAAAAAAAAAATTGTTAACATACTTCTTTGAAAAATTGGGAGCACTCAAGTCAATTTTCGGATTTTAACGTTCCTAAGTTACCAGCACGCATCATAGCTTGAGCGATTCTGTGCGAAAAAAGTTTTGCGACAAGCTTGACTTTTTGCCGTTCCGCACCTCTTACGTTTATATTTGCAGCTGATATTTTTTAGGCAACTGAAAGGTCCGACTTTGCGTTTGTGTTTTCCAACAGCTCTTCAACAATGCCTTTATGGATTAACTTTCCATTTAATAAAAACCCACCGCTGTCTACAAAGTTATTTCTTATTAATCTGAGCAAATGTGGCACATCAGTAAACGCATACATTTTTCTCTCGGTATCATTGCGATCGGCAAAATAAGGTTTTTCAACTGTAATTGCAAGTTCCTTGTACTGCGTTGATAATCGCGAACAGCAAAGAAGATGCCATTCGCTGGTCGAAATCATAAAAAATTGGCTGCTTCCAGTTTCCAAATAAGCTGCGGATCATTGCAACTTGACATATGTATTTAGCTGCCTTTAAAGTTTCGTCATTCCACTTATCGTAGCAAATTTTTTCTTTAACACTCATTTCATCAAATGATAAAATGCAAATCTTCTCCATTTTTTTCATTATTTTTAAAACACAATCAATAATACCGGGATGTACATAACTGGATATTGGCACACAATTTTTGCAAAGTGATGACGGCTGGAAATGGATAACCTTTCCTCAAGAGCAGTCGATATGTCCTAGGTCCTGCCGTATGAATTAAAATAGCGTTGGCGATGTCTTCTTCAGACCATTTCAACCTCTTTTGAGGACATTCCATTTTTTTCATCATACCTTTGGTAAAAATCTTGCCTAGATTCTTCATCACCAAAGCCTGTTTTGTGCATTTTTTGTGCGCTTTATTGATTTACGTTTAGTCAATATTCTATGTCAGTAAAAGGGAAATAGGAAATGGTTTTTGAAACATTTTTATTTATTACTTACTGTAAGGAAGGAGATGATGATGTTTGGGTAGCACTATTAATCTGAATTAATGCTGGAGTTTTAGTGGTGAGACTGGTACTAGTTGTTGCTGAGATCTGAAAAAGAAAACAATAAGGTTGGATGGTAAGTATTTTTGTAGGTGCTATAGTTTAGTTTTATAAGTTTCATGTATTTAAAAAGATAAAAATGTAATACATACCTTGGTGGAGATTGTTGGACGGTGTTATTTTGTTGGGTGGTGAGACTGGTACTACTTGTTGCTTGAAGAAGCTGAGATCTGGAAAAGAAAACAATAAGGTTGAATGGTAAGTATTTTTGTATAAGTTCTATAGGACAGTGTATGTATTTAAAAAGATAAAAATGTTATACATACCTTGGTAGAAGTTTTATCACGGTGCAAGAAGGAGTGTTGTGTTGTTGGTTGGCCAGGTTGGAGCTTTTGTGACATTTCAGCCATCAAAAACTGTGATGGTATCGCTCCTGGCTTTAAACGCAGACCTCCTCTTAGCTGCACAGGATAAAAATCTTCCTGCTTAAAATGAATGCTGCAAACCCTTCCACTTCGAATATTAATTTTATCTCTCCTGCAGCATGACAATAACCACGTTCGTAAGATATTTTCCTCATTGGGAAAACGAAAAAAAGAAATTTTATTCTTGCATTTTGGTCGCCGGTTATCATTATCGCAACCAAATACCGCACAACGCATTTTTTTTATATTCACAACACAAGATTTTACTTTAAAATGTACATATATTATTTAAATTTATTTGTATAGCACAGTTTTATACTAACAAAACACAAGATTTTACTTTAAAATGTTTATTATTTTAATTTTTTTTACAGCACAGAACAAATGGAAGATTATCAATGGGTACGTTCAGGAGAATTAAGGGACTGCAATTGAAATGAAGGGAGATTTGTCTTCCCTTACTATCCAGTCAAAAGTCACCTGCATTTGCAGGAAACTTTTTGACAGCTGGCCAATCAGAGACAAGAAAATTGCCTTTGCCTTGCAGTCCCTTCGTCGACTGAACTCAACCAATCATACACACAAAAACAAACAAATATGAATGAAAGTAGCTGTCACTTTTTTTCAACAACTGACATGCTCACCAGAGTGTCAAAACATGCGCAAACTGGAAAAAAAATAGAAACTCGGAATATATTACCTTCTTTATGTGTACTGTGGGACTATATAATACACCTATTAAAGCTCTACCAAACCAACGCAATTCATGTTTTTATTGTACGCTTACAGCGGTCAAAAATTTCCATTTGCAGAAAAAATGAGCCATTTTGATTCCGTCTTAAATTGACCCCTAAATTTCTTCAAGCATCCTCTCCCCTCAAATTTTCAAATGAGTTTTCACCTCGAGCAAAACAAAAACGAACAGATATGTGGTGAGAACAAAAATTGAACTGTCAAATCCATTTTTATTGTTCTTTCACGGTGACTCAAAACAAAAATTATTAAATATTCAATAAATTGTTTCGTTTTCTTTTAAAAAAATTCAACAAAAAACAATAATAGCCCCACCCTGAAGGTAAAATCAATCATGTACCAGGAATATCTCAACCATCTGCATGTATCTATTGCCCCATTATCATCTGATGAACTAAAAGACTTGCTAAACGATGACGACAAATTGGACGAGAAAGTCGACGAAGTACTCGAAACCCTTCGGGCGCAAAAAGAAAGTCTCCTTACGGACAACCGCAGCAGAGCTGAGGGTAACATCGAAAAGGAACCAATTTTGATTGAACTACGGGGGAAAGTGAACGAACTCCTTGAAGAAGGCAAGACACGATGTGCTTCGGTCCAGGACCAAATATCACAAATTAAATCCAAGTCTGGCAGTGTTAGCCAAGAAACTGCATTAGCATTGCTCCAAACAGCTGCTGCAGAAAGTGAAGAAGAATCCGAGAAACTAGTCAAAGATTTCATAGAGAACGATTTAGGCTTAGAAGGGTTCCTCGAATCATTCCTTACTACACGTAAAAAGATGCATTTAAGAAAATTCAAAGCAGAAAAGATGTCTGAGTTGATGCGACCACAAAATCAACGTAGTTCCATGTATAACAACTTGCCATCGACTGGATTCTATCCCCAGGCACACACGCAATCACAAGTACCATATCCTATGGGACCGATGATGCCAATGCCTAGACCTTACTAGGAAATTTGTAATTGGGTATATATTTAATTTTATTTAAGATTTATGTAAATGGGAGATTAGATTATTCCCGAGTCTTTTGTTATTCCGGAAAATTCGATATTCCTTAAATAAAGTAAAAGTATGTAGTTCTTGAATAATTATTGTTTTATTGAATTTTTTTTTCAACTTTAGTTTAAAAGGTATTCATCAAGCGCTCTTAAGTTTAATATCCTCTTAACTGAAAATATCCTCCTTCATTAACTCATGAAACGGAAATTTGTATGGCAGAATTCATGAAAATGTATATTTCCAATTCTTGTATTTATATTATGTTCTGAAGACTTAAAAGTAAAAGAAATTGACTTTTGAGGAGTTCATTTCTATTACAAAAGTTATTTGTTATTATTTTTTCAATAATTCTCACTTAATTTTACGTATACGTTAAAGGCCTTATTCCCGCAAGCAATATCAAACAATATCGCTTTTGAAAGCAGTTGTTGACAGACATCAAACATAAAAACTATATAGTATGATCCCTTTCTGTTCAGTTTTCAGAATTTTTAATCGATTTGCAGAATACAGTTTTGCGATTAAATGTTTTTTAAATGGTCAAATTTCGACTACTACAAGATATTAGTACACATTATTCCATACCCTTTTGCGAAGCTGAACTTCAAAGTCGATTAAAGAATATCAATGTGCTTTCATGTTTGTTTGTTTTTCTGCTTTTGACTTGTTGGCTAATAGCACTCTTAATTGCATTTGAAGTGTTCTATCTGATCCGGTTTGGGTTCACATCGATTGTAAATATGCACTAACCGAAAGAAAACATTTTTCAGTATTGTTATTTTTTTATTTTGTTTTTTATTATTACAATGTTAAACATTTCCTTGTTTTTTAAGTACACAAAATATTTTCATTTTTTGATGCATTTAATATTAAATCAAAAAGATTTTAACAAACTCCGTAAAAAAATTGGATTCAAAATTAATTTTTCGAATATTTTTTTTTTTATTTATAATTACATTTGTATTGCAGTAGTTATTTGCTGTTCCTTATGTTCTGTTGATAAATCATCATTTTAGTCTTATTAGGCAACAAAAAATATTAAAAAAAAAAATTAATTAATAATAAAATGGGATTATTTTAACTGTGGAAGGTTAAAGGTTTTTTAAGTGTGAGATGAATAATAAGAATTTTATCTAAGGATTTTTTTGCTTTCATGTAATCATGACGATCCAAACTCTTTCATCCATTTCTCATATTTCTCCAAATCTGCCTTTGAGACACTTTTGTTGCATTTTGCAATTGCTTCGGCAAAATCTTGCGATGAGACCGGAAGATCAACTTCCTCTGTAGCTAATTGACGAATTTGTTCCGGCTTAAGACCAGCAATTTTCCTCCGCATGGACATCATACTTGCATCTCTTTATGGAAAGAAAACATTTTATGTAAGAAAATTATTACGATTTTAAGAATTGGAATATTACCTGCAAACGTTTGTTATATCAGCTCCTGAATAACCTTCTAATTTTCTAGCAATCTTCGATAGATTTACGCTTTCGTCAATTTTGACTTCCCGCAAATTGATTTTTAATAGCACTTCCCGGCCTTCATCTGTCGGCAGGGGTATGTAAATACGTTTTTCTAGACGACGTCTCAAAGCTTCATCGATGTCCCAGGGAAAATTTGTTGCAGCCAACACCATGACCACTTTGGTCGCTTCTTCACTTCCAACGCCATCCATTTGAACCAGCAATTCCGATTTGACACGCCGCGAAGCTTCATGTTCTGATTCAGATCCACGTCGGGAACAAAGCGAGTCGATTTCATCGATAAAAATTGTACTTGGTGCATAGAAACGAGCCATTTCAAATAGAAGACGTACCATTTTTTCCGATTCACCACGATATTTGGACGTTAAAGTTGAAGATGAAACATTAAAAAATGTTGTTCCACATTCAGTGGCTACCGCCTTAGCAAGCATTGTTTTTCCAGTACCTGGTGGTCCGACCATTAGAACACCCTTCCATGGTCTACGAATCCCCTGAGGAAAAAAATTGAACGTCTCATTTATATTATTTCAACAATAAAACAAAGGAACAAAAAGGAACTCGAATTAAGACTCTCCCAAACCGAGGTGAAATATTTGCTAAAAAAGAAGAAACAACAACAACAAAATGTTGTCAATCCTCAGCGAATGTTCAATGTTCGTTTGGGAGAGCCATTTCTAGGTTCGACTTTCCCAACTATGTGTTATAGGGTAGCCAAAAAAAACCAGCACAAAATTCAATTCAATTCAAATATGGAAGGTTCAAAATCTATTTTTAAATTATTAAGTATTTTTTGCATATTTATTTATCTATAGTATTATTTTAATTACATTAATGTTAAGAACTTATTTGCGTAGAAAACTTCTAACGAGAAGTATGTAATAATATTTTTCGTTTAAACGTCATGTGCAATGGTCTGGCGCTTTAAAGTCCGACTCAAATGTTAAACTAACACTTTGTTACATTTCTCAAAAATGAAATAAGACCGCGATTTTGCGCCATAATACATACAATTTTTTTTTGGCATGTGGGATAATTTTTGAAATGGGTTGATCTTATTTTTACAAACTAACTTAGAACTCGATCCTACAACGAAAAATTCGTAATCTAGAATCAAGAAATCAATTCCAAATAAAAAAAGATAATTTTAAGATCCACTAAAAGAAATTACACAACATTTGATAAATCAAATAAATATTTAAAGTGAGTTTCAGTGTTGAAAACAAAAATTGTACAACTCTATTAGTCGATTCAAGGTTATTGATAATTGAAAACCATTTAAGTAATATGCAAACATATAAATTTTTAATCGCCGGGGCGTTATTTAAAACCTTGAGTTGTTTGTGTATAGCAAAAAAAAATTTGTACGGGTTCTCTATTACTTCTTTTCAATCTTTTTGTTTACTAAATATTTCATCGAATTGCCAATCAACTCCAAATGAGTGTCAACATAAAAAAAATTGTTTAATAATTCACCTTAAAAAAATGGGGCATCCACATTGGTAGAACAACAGCTTCTTCAAGTAGTTTCTTGGCATCTTGGAGGTCTGCTATATCTTCCCAATGTACATTTGGATTTTTTTGTAGTATATCCCGCTCTGAAATATAATTTAAAAAATATGATGTCTAATAAACTCTTATACTTCAAGCATACGCACCTAAAATATCAACCAATTCAGACTCTAGATGACTGCTGGGCTCAAATTTTTTCTCTTTTTCCTCGTCTACGATGTTCTCTTCATCTTTGGAATCATCGTCCTTTGATTGCCCATTGTCTCCGCCGATGGCAAAGGATGTCTTTCGATTGTTTGTGCCCACAGCAGATGCTCGGCCGTTTTGACTTGTATTGCTGGTGCGAGCAGTGTTCGGTGCTGTTGTTTTCTTTGAACCTGGTGCTGATCTCTGGGGAATTGTGCTTTTACGATCCAATTTTCTGTTGACTACTGCATTGCTACTGCGACTACGACTTGGTGGAACAGGTCTGAAATTTTAAGTAGTTTATAAAATATAGTTCAATTTTAAGACGTTTCCGAATTGAAATTTTCCATGAGCTTAGACCTATCGAGGTATGCGTTCAGAAAGTTTTTGATACGAATAAAATATTTTTCAATTGAAACGGGAAATTTTGTCCTCTTTTCTGATTAATCTTTTTTTTCAAATCTAACGCTTCGGAACTTAGACCCCGATAGAGATAAACAAAAGCAAATTTAAACATACGAACATCGAAATTTTACACTACCGACCACTCGTAGTTAAGATATCGTTTTACCTCTAATTAATAATTATGTCCGATCACACGATTTGTGAAATGTAAGCCAGGCTTAGATTTCATTTCATAAATTGCATTTTTTAACACAAGCAACGTGAAAAGGCTTCTCCAGCAGTTTTGTTTGTGTTTGGACTACAACTATAGGCTGGTAACAGCGTTGCCGATCGTGCACTTTTTCGTTTAAACGGCACTGTGACACTGGACATTCCAGGTAGAGGTTGTACGTATGATAATGGTCCAAAAACAATAACAAATATTTAAAAACTACTTTGTTTTGTTGGTTAGCAAACCAAAATGTGAATATAATTCTTTTATAATTGCTTTTGTCTAAAAATTTAGTTGAGTGGCATAGTTTTCACCAAAATACAGCCATGTATCATGGACCATCGAAATTTAATTTTTCTTGTAACTGTTTTTTGCTCAAATAAACTAAAAAAAATGTGAAATGTTCTAAGAAAAATTATAAGTAAAAAATCGTTGAGACGTGTAAACATTAAAAAACCTTTTAAATAAATTGAAATTTTGAAGCTATAAATAAATTTTTTTAAGTGCTAGAATTTATAATGTTTTCTAGTTACTCCTAACACCTTTTAAAAGTTATTATTTTAAACTTATTTTTGTCAAATATTTTTGAAATATGCATAAAATTATTTAAACATTTTTTAGGGCAAATATCAAATTTTCTATTAGACAGTATTGGCTCAGTAAAATGAGATTCGATTTTTTTCCTTTTTTAATCTCGCCATTATCTCTATAAACTATAAATAATTGTTGGAGCACATGTCGAAAAACAACAAAAGGACTTCAAATGCATTTTTGAACATCAATTTGAGGGATATCTTTGTATATGAAAACTATAGTACTCTCATGGCGAGTTTTTTTAGGGTTGCCCGGATCCTGGTGGTGGCGCTGCAAAATGTGAGGTGTAAAATTCGATTTGGTGAGTCTTTAAGCGTCGAAAATTGGTGGTAGGAGCAAGAGGAGACTATTTTTTGGATAATTGCATCCAAAAAATATCAATAAATATCATTTAAAACCTCCATAAGCTCTCCGCAAAAAAAAAGAGTAAGGGTTGCCGGCATACATTAGATGTCGCCCCATTCGATTTCCACCATGAGAGTACTATAGTTTTCATATACAAAGGGGATATCCATGCCACACAAATTATAATTAGTTAAAATAAATTTAAATATAAGAAAAAACAAACTTTTCGGGTCTAGGCGGTCCCCATACATCAGGATCCTTGAGTGGGGGTGTCCAAATATCTGGATCTGGACGAAACCACGAAGCTGGATCTTTCATTTCGTCTTCGCTTATTTGAGATTTTAATTTGTGAGCAAAAGGCGTATTATGTAAATCCATGGTCATCTCAGATAATGTTTTTTGTATAGCTTTCATCTCTGCGTATTCTTTTTGTATTTGTTGATTTATCTGAAGAAAAGGATATATAAAAAATATTATGATTATTCTTTTTTTTGACAAGACACGCTTGCTCTTAAGAACACCTCTCTTACCATTCCCCATTTTCCTTTACGAAGAGGATCCGTTGTTGACGTAACCATTCTACTCAACATACCCTGCAGTCCTTCGTAATATATTGCGGCCGAATCGTAGTTTCCAGTTAATGCCATTTCTCTGGCCATTTTGGCATTTTCACATATCTCGGCAATTGATGTTTTTGCCATCACGGTCATTCCTACACACGATTTCGTCTTTTGCTTCCCACCTCGCAATAACTGTGAAGCGAAATTCTCCATAGTTATTCTTCTTACATAAAACAAAAACAAGGAAAAAACAAGAAAAGCAACGTAAAACCCAATCAGTGATGAACGGCAGTACCAAATAAATAGAATAGGATAAAAAAAACTTATAGAATTCTATAGAAAAGAAAAGAGAACCCTTTTAGATTCAGGCCAAGTACTTTTGAGGTTCTTCCTAAAAATAAAAAAGCCCCAAATATTTACGCTTATATTTTTATTTTCATTCCACACAGGTGTTCGACCTTGCACACATTTTTTCCGATTGGGATTCCTAAAAAAAATTTCTTTTGTGGCTAGGCTTGTAATTACTGCAGAATTATCGATACTAAATGGATTTTGAGTAAATGCGCTGCTGCTATTAGGAGAGTACTTACGGTAATGGACATAAGTAAAGCAGATTAGTTTAATTTGTTAAAAATATGCAAGTGAATTTGTTTTAATTTTTAAGATTTATATTGAATTGAAATACTTTTTTTTATACTCAGATGCTTCTTTCTTTAGTTTTTTTTTCTAAACTTTAGTACGGACGGACGACGTATTTAGAGTGCCAGTGCTAGAGTTTTCTTTCTTTTGGACAAAACTAAAGACTAAACTGACAGGTTATGTGTCATGAAGTTCACTCACACAAAGAAAAATTGTGACATTTGAAATTCGAAAGCAATGGGGTCTATGCGCAAGAAATAGTTTAAGGCCAGGTCCACATAAACTGACAACTGGAGGCGTAAAAAATGGTGAATATGTTATACCCTGTTTGTGCATGGCTACACAGTACACGGTGATTTTTCAATCGCCTAACCAGTCAGTTTGTAGTCAAGAGGGATGAGGAGTGAAGGAGGAAGATGCTCACGAAGGGAACTGAATTTTCCGAATGCGCTACACAGTTCCATGTAGTTCTTCTTTTTGACGTTTGTTTATTTTTTTCCGGCTTTTTGTCAATAACAATGTTAATTTTGTCATTCATTGGAATTTTAAAGGTGTAGCCTAGTACGCAGATCGGGAAAAGACAAAATTTATCTCTACAAAACCTTTTCCAACTGCTGCGCAAATGTTTGAAGTTGGAGAAATAAGTAATAAGTAATTTCCTCCAAATAATATTCCAAAATGTTCATCTTTTTATAAAATCAAATTCTGCCTTTTAAAAAGTCACAATCAAAAAACATAACAATCTTATTTTTGTGGAACCTGTCAAAATTTTTCCCGCAAAATAATGTTTGGGACATTATTTTTTCGGAAAAATTTAGTGGAGACTTTATTTATTTATAATTTTTTTTGTGTGGTCAAACAAAAATGATTTATTTTCACGTTCCCCTCAACGAAATTGAAAAGTGGGCCGTGATTGGGCACAACACTGTGCATTGTATATGGAATTGAATTAGGTTATATAAACAATGAGTCACCGCACGTGATTTTTCAATCGCCTAACCAGCCAGTTTGTTGTCAAGAGGGATGAGGAATGAAGGATGAAGATGTTCACGAAGTGAACAGAATTTTCCGAGTGCGCAATACAATTCCATTGCTAAATTGTTCCTCTTTTTGAGGTTTATTTATTTTTTTCTGGCTTCTTCTCAATGACAATGTCAATTTGTCATTCATTGTAATTTCAAAGGTGTAGAAGTAGATTAATGTTTTCAAAAGTTTTTTTATTGAATTTTTTGTGAACAACAACAACAACTTTAAGGCACTACCACCAATTGTTTTTACGAATTAATTTTATATTAATTCGTTTATATTTTTTTTTTTTTTTTTGGCCGGAGTTATAGCTATTTCATGCTTGCCAGACAATCATCAGACTCCTTTTTAGTGGCGCTGAGCTTTAATGCAATTTTATTTGAAGAACACTTGTAGGATTCGAACCCACGCATATCAGATTTGCTCAGTCTTTCTTTGTATATGAAAACTATAGTACTATCATGGTGGAAGTCGAATGGGGCGACATCTAATTTACCTATGCAACCCTCACTCTTTTTTTTTTGCGGAGAGCTTGTGGAGGTTTTAAATGATATTTATTGATATTTTTTGGATGCAATAATCCAAAAAATAGTCTACTCTTGCCCCTAACACCAATTTTCGACGCTTAAAGACTACCCAAATCGAATTTTACACCTCACATTTTGCAGCGCCACCACCAGGACCTCTGCAACCCTAAAAAAAACTCGCCATGATAGTACTATAGTTTTCATATACAAAGAGTCTTTGTAGTCATGTGCTCTTACGCACTACACCACTTCAGACCATTGATGCTACGTGTCCAGATGTCGTACTTGTTCATCAAATGCATTTGGAGTCACAGCATTTTTACAAACGCCTTAAAGTATGTTATCTTGTTCCGCCTCCATTTTTTCTCCATACCTTACTTCGATAGACTACAGATCGTAGTTTATTACTTTTTATTTATTTACGAAATGGAAAAGTGCAACGTGATTGGGCACAACAATCGATTGAAAAATCACCGTGTAGCCAGGCACATAAGCAAATGGGCCCAATACATCTGTCAAAATACTCAACAAATTTGACACTTTTGACAAATCAAAAAAAAAAAATTTTAATGACAACTGTGATAAATTTTGTTAATGATTCGCAATCGCGACAATGAAATCTGGAATATCTTCTTCGGTGGGCGATATACATATTATCTTCCTGATGGGTATTTTATCTATGTACAATGGACTTTTTTATAATATATTTGGATCACATTATAAAATTCACTACAATGAATCTACAATCATGACAAACAAACAATTGCAATTGAGTATGAAGGTTATCCTTATCCCTTTGGAATAAAATCATCTTTCAGAATGCTTACAAAATGAAAATATTGTAACGAAGATTAGTTAACTACTTTTGAATCATAATATAACGACTTTTACCTTTGTATATGAAAACTATAGTACTATCATGGTGGAAGTCGAATGGGGCGACATCTAATTTACCTATGCAACCCTTACTCTTTTTTTTTTGCGGTGAGCTTATGGAGGTTTTAAATGATATTTATTGATATTTTTTGGATGCAATAATCCAAAAAATAGTCTCCTCTTGCTCCTACCACCAATTTTCGACGCTTAAAGACTCACCAACTTTTACATTCGAACTATATCGATTCCCGAATGCGATGACAGTGCCATCTAGTACCATTGCGATTTAAAACAACCTGCTATCTTTGTATATGAAAACTATAGTACTATCATGGTGGAAGTCGAATGGGGCGACATCTAATATACCTCTGCAACCCTAACTCAAATTCAAAGAGGGGATATTTTGTAGACATTTTTTTTGCCAGTGTGGAGTGTAGAATATAATATATTAAGAAAGAGAAGGCATATTGAGTATTTAGGAGAGTAGGAGTGAATAAGGGAGAATATAAGGAAATGGCTATAATGAAAGAAAAGATAAATGGGAATAAGGGAAAATCTGTTTTGTTTTCGTTTGCTTACATTTTTTTATGGTGGGTTTTGACAGTTGGTGTTGGTTTTGTTTACATTTTGCTATCGTTATTTCACCGTTATTTGGTACTCAAAGGGATGGGGAAAATTGAAAACTGTGCTTTGGTTTTCTTTATTTTGATTGGTTCAAAAGAATTTTTTGCTGGCAAAACTTTCGGGATTTCGGCTGCAAGTGCAAATCGTAATTTTTTTAGATTGAAATTTGAAAGATTCAGTGATTTGAGTAATTTTTATTGTTCGGTCGCTTTTTTATGCTTTGCTTTTAGAGTTAGAGTGCATAATAATAAATTAATTTAATTTACCTAATTTTGATTGTTCGGTCGCTGCTTATCCTTTTTAGTGCGAAGAATATAAAATATTTATAATATTAAAATATTAAAAATTGTGTAAAATTAACTTTCCTAGAAGGAAATTTTTGCTGTGTTTGTTTTTTTGTTCGTTATATAGTGCATAATATAACTTACGTAGTTGTTCTTTTTTTGTGTTTTTATTTGCAAAATAATAAATTTAACTAGTGCTTTTTCGCTTACGAACGAAAAATTTTTTGCTTTGTTTGTTTTTTTATTTGTGCTTTTGTGTATTTCAAAAATATAAATTTCTATTTAGTGATTTTTCTGTAAATACAATATCATAATTAACGTAGTTGCCCATTTATGTTTTAATTTATGATTTTTAACCACCCACCCCTTTTTGATGAAAAAAAATTAAATTTGCCGCCTTTTCAGATATTTTTTTATATCATTACCCACCCCATCTGAAGCCGTAAGTTTTTTTTGAATTTTTCTTATTTATAGGGTGTTCATAACACTTTTATTTTTTTAATTAATTTTTTTTTATTGCTATTTAAATTAACTGCGACGTTATAATTGCTTCTGTGAAGCAAATTAATTAAGTTTTAAGTGAAAATACCTACCTATTGTGATTAAATATAATTCAGTGTTCATTTTAAGTTTTTAAAGCTTAAAGTGAAGAAAAAAAAATATTCTTTTTTTAAAAAAGTGTTTCTTTTTAGTGTCAAATTTAGTGTGAATATATCTGTGCTATTTGTGTTGTGTGCAATATATAATTTTTTTTGTGAAATTAAATTGTGTGAAATAAAATTTAAAGTGTTAAATTTTTAGTTATATACAAAATAAAAAAATGGTGAAGTGTTGTTATGCACAGTGCGGGGCAGTACAACATCGCCCATCAACTGTTTCATTTTTTAAAGTTCCGTGCGATAAAAGAAGGCCGGTTTTCGCGAAGCATGGTGGTGTTTCACACTTGGATCAGATATCCTATATGTGTGAATCCCACTTTTATTTCAAAGACCTAGTTTTTCGCGCGGGTTTGAAGCTTCTTTCAAAGAATGCCGTTCCCTTATCTTATTATTCAGTTTGTAGCTGCTCTGATGAAGTTATTGACCCCAAATGCTTCCAACTTATGGAGTCATGGCTTTCTCCTGCTCCTCCCACAGCTCCCATAGCTACTTTTGCACTTCCACGTGCACGACCTGTACCATACTGTCCTCTTCTTCGACCTTTAAGTACACCAGCCCCTCTACCTTCTCCGGCTATTTCACTAGAAAATTTAGCTGTATTCAGCCAAAATTCTTATGTAAGAGATTTATCTCTTCCCACTGTTCCTCTGTCGACCCCTATTACGCCGTCTCAATTTCCATCCCCCAAGTACCGATCGTACAAAGCTCCCCCAAAACCGATTCGTTTCAAGACAGCGCGACAACGTCTTTTTTTCACCCCTAAAAAATTGAAGAAATGTCCGAAGTATAATTTAAAAAACAATTTAGATATACAAATGAGTAGTTTTTCGGAAGAGTTGCGTACTTTTACATATTTTTGCGCAACTTTTCCACAAGAAGAAAGCACCTTGGGGAAATAAAGAAAAATCACTTTTTCAAAAGATTTTCTTTAAATCCCCAGCGTGCTATTCTTTTTTGATTAGCGTAGGTTTTAGGCTGCCATCGGTAAGTACTATTTACCGATGGCACTCTGAAATTAGGTTAAAAGCTGGATTCACCCAAAACATGAAGGACATGCTAACGGAAAAGGCCAAAGGAATGTCAGCGATGGACAAAAAGACAGTTTTGCTTTTCGATGAAATGGCAATCCAAAGGGAACTGGAATATAATATCAAGGATGATATTATATACGGTTTCACAGACTTTGGAGAGCTAGGAAGAAGTAATATTGTTGCGTGTAAAGCAATGGTTTTTACACTTAGAGGCCTCAATACCAACTGGAAGCAAACCGTCGCATACTACGTGGGATCCCCAAATGGAATTGCCTTGGCCGAAATGTTGAACACAATTATAACGGGAGTTTTAAGTTGTGGTTTAACAGTGGTTGCAACAAGCTGCGACCAAGGATCAAACAATGTGCTAGCGTACAAAACGCTAACACAGGATTCCGTAGAAGAACATCCCTATCTGGAGATAGCGGATAGAAGAATATTTCTGATTCACGACTATCCTCACCTTTTTAAGTCTGTAAGGAATATACTGCTGTGTCATCAAATTCGTGCTGGAAATGATGTTGCTGACTGGGGAGTTTTGAGGAAAGTTTTTGAGGAGGACTCGAAAGCGAATACCTTCCAAGTTTTCTTCAAACTTACAGAGGCACACATCAATCCAGGAAGACACGAGAAGATGTCGGTGAGGTTAGCAACGCAAGTTTTCAGCCATACTGTAGCCACGGGGATTATGTATGCTGTGAAAACTGGTTGTTTTAAGACTGAAGCGGAAAAGGAACTCGCCGAGGGAACTGCACGGTTCATTATTAAAATGAACGATTTATTCGACACGTTGAATAATGGCCAGCGGTATTCGCGGAATCCTAACGAGCAGGTGCTGCCGGATTCCACCCTGATTGCCTTAAATGAAGCTCGAGAATGGATATCAACGTGGCGATCCAGCAGTAACAGAACCATTCCACCATGCTTCAAAGGATTGCAGCAAACAATCCACGCAATTGTGCTGATGTGGGAATACCTCAAGAGCGAAGAGCAGAGCTATTTCCTACTCGCACATTTGAACACAGACGTCGCGGAAAACCTTTTCTCTATGCTACGTTGCAATAGAGGTTCGTATGAAAGGAACCCTTCGGCTTGGAGATTCATCCGGAATCTCAAGCAAATTATATTCCATAATTTTACCGCGGCGGAACATTCGGGGTATGAGGATTCGGGCGCGCAACAACTCATGCAGGAAGAAGACCTTCAAAACATAGAAGACAACAAGGACTATGAATTTGAACTACCCATCGAGGACGATCTCTTGGAGTCACCAATCATGTATGCCGTAGAAGAAGAGCAATTCAACGACGAAGAACTACTAGACATGATAGAGGAGCTCGATGAAGACGACATGCCCGTCGTAAAAATTAAGAATTTCAGTGAAAATCTTCAAGGAGCGGCTGCTACGTATTACGTCGGGTTTGCAGCACTAAAACTGAAGAAAAAATTGAACAACTGTGAAGTTTGCTGGAAGTTCATGGTGGATGAGGATGAAAACAGCAAAGTTAGAGAAGAAACTGATCAAGCTCCGAGCATACGCGTCGAAAACCACTAGTTCGGAGTTCCGAAAGCTGACGGTTCCTTCGATACTTTTCGAAGAAGCTATTAAAGCTCTCCGAATCAATTTCGAGAAAAATAGAGAACGAAAAGAATTCCACGAAAGGATCGTGGAAAAGTGGTGCGCGGAAGTGATGGAAGAAAATATGTTATCACAATGCTGTACAAATGATCATAGGCAGATCATAATTAAATTTATTTTAAGAGGGCTTATTATTTTGACTTGCAGGAGGAGCAACAAGGATTTCAGAAGGGTGAAACACAAGATAGTTTAAGTATATTTAATGAAATGTAGTATATATGTATGTAATAAATAAAATATTTTATTAAAATGTATTAGATTTTTATTATTATATTTTTACTAACTTTTTTTTACAGTGCCACCAATCAACACTAATTCCAGAAACCAATTTTTTGTCCACAGCTTTTGCATCCTTTTTTTTAAAGTGATATTTTTTTGTCCATATAATACCCCTTTAATAATATACCCTCCAATAAATTAAAACACAAAAAGCATTTAGTAGTTTTAAGTATGGTTAGATATGTAGTTGTAGTTGTAGTTGTATTTAAGTATTTTTTTAAAAAAACCAAAAAAAAAAAAAAAAAACCAAAAAAAAAAACAAAAAACCAAAAAAAAACCAAAAAAAAAAACAAAAAACCAAAAAAAAAACCAAAAAAAAAACAAAAAACCAAAAAAAAAACCAAAAAAAAACAAAAAAAAAACCAAAAAAAAATTCCTAGTTGTAGTTGTAAAGCTTTATTTGCTGTAGTTCCTATTTTAAGAATTTCAATGTGCAATCATAGTAGTGCAATTTTTAAGTAGTGCAATTTTTTAGTAGCGCAATATGATGTAGTCCTGTAGTAGTAGTTTTTATATGCAGTAGTTAGGAGGCAGGCCTACTGGGGAACCTCGTTAAAAAAAACGCGTCTAGTATTCTACCCCATTGGGTGATGTGGAAAAGAATACGAAATGCTACTTTTATTTTTTTCAGATTCAAAGTTATTAAAAACGGCTGACTTGAGATTAGAAACAAGGAACTTCTAATTCTTACTGTCGGATTTTTAATATTACCGTAAGTATAATGCCGTAAGTATATTTGAAATTTGGCACAAAATATAAAAAAATGACAAATATAAATAATTTTTCAATTCTTGGAAATAAGTCATATATTACATTTTTCGTCATTTTTTTTTTCAAGTATTATTGAAATAATATGGTTTCTTAAGTAACACTTATGAAAATTTCAAGGAAATTGTAGAAACACATAGATAAACTAGTTAAAGACTAGTAAACGTTTGAATCATCGAATTCAATCCAGTAGATTTAAAATAACATCGGTTTATATGACCCACTTTTGACAATTTCAAGAAAAATGTTACGAAATTTGTTTAAGTGCTGCTTACGACAAGCTTTCATTTTAAAAGTTCTTGTTCGATTTTAATTATTTAAACACACACTAGTCTTTAATTGTGTCCTGTGTGTGTTTTTGAAAACCAATTTAAATTTTGACAATAAAATAAAAAAATAGCCTTATAGAACTATTTTGTGCATTTTCAGGTACAGCACTGAAATCAAGAAATTGTTGAAGTTATTGATTTTTTTTTAAATTGAATGTGAGATTGAAAAAGCAATGGAATGTTATAGTTTGCATTGTGTTTCTTGTAAATAATGATTATCCATGTATTTTAAAAAAACACAATACAGAAAATTTGAAAATTTAATTTTTTTAAGTACCCCACATCTTTTAAAATATACTTACCTACCTACTGGTCTTAGTTATTATTTTTGTTTTTTTAAGAACTCAACATTCTTTTTTGAAGAACAAAATCCTTAAAAAATGTATTCTGTAAGTAAGCAAATCTTTCAATAATGCTTCGCTTTAAAATTTTCAAAAAATTGAGTTGTAGGTACCTACCCACATATGTATACTTACTTACAATGAAAATCTTATTATTTTATTGGGGTTCCCACTTACAGATTGAAAAAAAGTTAAATAATATTTCTATAGCTTTTTATATTGGGCTATGTGCATATAAAATCAGAGAAATATTATTTAATTATTCTCATTAATTTTCTAAGCTTTATTCATAGGTATTTTTTTTGCTTGATATATCCACCCTCAAGGATATAAATGTCCCTAAGTGCCTACTTTTAAAAATAGTTTTTTTTTGCAAGATTTCAGGAAAGATACCTAGTTATATTGAAGTTTGTATTTTATTATTTTCATTGTACTTACCTAATGATAATGGGGTTCTCACTTACAGACAATCTACCTAACAACCTAACCAGCTACAATAATAATTTTTGAAAGTGAAAGAATAAAGTTCGTGTAAAGTGTTGTGCCAGTGATTAATAAAAGTGATTTCAATTGAAGTAAAGTGTGTTTTATTTTAAATGTAATAAGAAGAAGTTAAGAAATAAAATAAATAAGTTTTTATTGCGCACCCTTAGCAGAATATTACAATACAAAGGAAAACTATAGTACTATCATGGTGGAAGTCGAATGGGGCGACATCTAATGTATGGTCTGACTCCCTAGATTATAGAAATGCTATTTTCAGTCTTCTAGGTGCATTCCTTTACGAATTATGAGCATTCAAAGTTTTCAAAAAACAATGCATTTTTTTGGTACTCAAATCGCTGAAGTATGCAATCTTTACCCTCAAAACAGCAATTGAAAATTTTTTTACTCGAATCTATAAAAATCATACATCATTGAAAAGGTCTGACTCCCTAGATTACAGAAATGCTATTTTCAGCTTTCTAGGTGCATTCCTTTACGAGTTATGAGCGATTAAAGTTTTCAAAAAACAATGCATTTTTTTGGTACTCAAATCGCCGAAAGATGCGATTTTCACCCTCAAAACAGCAATTGAAATTTTTTACTCGAATCTATAAAAATCATACATCATTGGAAAGGTCTGACTCCCTAGATTACAGAAATGCTATTTTCAGCTTTCTAGGTGCATTCCTTTACGAGTTATGAGCATTCAAAGTTTTCATAAAAAAAAGAATTTTTTTGGTACTCAAATCGCCGAAAGATGCGATCTTCACCCTCAAAACAGCAATTGAAAATTTTTTTACTCGAATCTATAAAAATCATACATCATTGAAAAGGTCGGACTCCCTAGATTACAGAAATGCTATTTTCATCCTTCTAGGTGCATTCCTTTACGAGTTATGAGCGATTAAAGTTTTCAAAAAACAAAATATTTTTTTGGTACTCAAATCGCCGAAAGATGCGATCTTCACCCTCAAAACAGCAATTGAAAATTTTTTTACTCGAATCTATAAAAATCATACATCATTGAAAAGGTCTGACTCCCTAGATTACAGAAATGCTATTTTCAGCCTTCTAGCATTCCTTTGCGAGTTATGAGCATTCAAAGTTTTCAAAAAACAATTAATTTTTTTGGTACTCAAATCGCCGAAAGATGCGATCTTCACCCTCAAAACAGCAATTGAAAATTTTTTACTCGAATCTAGAAAAATCATACATCATTGAAAAGGTCTGATTCCCTAGATTACAGAAATGCTATTTTCAGCCTTCTAGGTGCATTCCTTTACGAGTTATGAGCGATTAAAGTTTTCAAAAAACAAAATATTTTTTTGGTACTCCAATCGCCGAAAGATGCGATCTTCACCCTCAAAACAGCAATGGAAAATTTTTTTACTCGAATCTATAAAAATCATACATCATTGAAAAGGTCTGACTCCCTAGATTACAGAAATGCTATTTTCAGCCTTCTAGGTGCATTCCTTTACGAGTTATGAGCATTCAAAGTTTTCGAATAACAATGCATTTTTTGGTACTCAAATTGCCGAAAGATGCTTCCTTCACCCTCAAAACAGCAATTGAAATTTTTTTTACTCAAATCTATAAAAATCATACATCATTGCAAAGGTCCGACTCCCTAGATTACAGAAATGCTATTTTCAGCCCTTTAGGTGCATTCCTTTACGAATTATGAGCATTCAAAGTTTTCAAAAAACAATTAATTTTTTCTGTATTTTTCAGATGCGATCTTCACCCTCAAAACAGCAATTGAAAATTTTTTTACTCGAATCTATAAAAATCATACATCATTGAAAAGGTCTGACTCCCTAAATTACAGAAATGCTATTTTCAGCCTTCTAGGTGCATTCCTTTACGAGTTATGAGCATTCAAAGTTTTCAAATAAAAATGCATTTTTTTGGTACTCAAATCGCCGAAAGATGCTTTCTTCACCCTCAAAACAGCAATTGAAATTTTTTTTACTCGAATCTATAAAAATCATACATCATTGAAAAGGTCTGACTCCCTAGATTACAGAAATGCTATTTTCAGCCATCTAGGTGCATTCCTTTACGAGTTATGAGCATTCAAAGTTTTCAAAAAACAATTAATTTTTTTGGTACTCAAATCGCCGAAAGATGCTATCTTCACCCTCAAAACAGCAATTGAAAATTTTTTTACTCGAATCTATAAAAATCATACGTCATTGAAAAGGTCTGACTCCGTAGATTACAGAAATGCTATTTTCAGCCTTCTAGGTGCATTCCTTTACGAGTTATGAGCATTCAAAGTTTTCAAATAACAATGCATTTTTTGGTACTCAAATCGCCGAAAGATGCGATCTTCACCCTCAAACCAGCAATTGAAAATTTTTTTACTCGAATCTATAAAAATCATACATCATTGAAAAGGTCTGACTCCCTAGATTACAGAAATGCTATTTTCAGCCTTCTAGGTGCATTCCTTTACGGGTTATGAGCATTCAAAGTTTTCAAAAAACAATTAGTTGTTTTGGTACTCAAATCGCCGAAAGATGCGATCTTCACCCTCAAAACAGCAATTGAAAATTTTTTTACTCGAATCTATAAAAATCATACATCATTGAAAAGGTCTGACTCCCTAGATTACAGAAATGCTATTTTCAGCCTTCTAGGTGCATTCCTTTACGAGTTATGAGCATTCAAAGTTTTCAAATAACAATGCATTTTTTTGGTACTCAAATCGCCGAAAGATGCTATCTTCACCCTCAAAACAGCAATTGAAATTTTTTTTACTCGAATCTATAAAAATCATACATCATTGAAAAGGTCTGACTCCCTAGATTACAGAAATGCTATTTTCAGCCTTCTAGGTGCATTCCTTTACGAGTTATGAGCATTCAAAGTTTTCAAATAACAATGCATTTTTTTGGTACTCAAATCGCCGAAAGATGCTATCTTCACCCTCAAAACAGCAATTGAAAATTTTTTTACTCGAATCTATAAAAATCATACATCATTGAAAAGGTCTGACTCAAATCGCCGAAAGATGCGATCTTCACCCTCAAAACAGCAATTGAAAATTTTTTTTACTCGAATCTATAAAAATCATACATCATTGAAAAGGTCTGACTCCCTAGATTACAGAAATGCTATTTTCAGCCTTCTAGGTGCATTCCTTTACGAGTTATGAGCATTCAAAGTTTTCAAAAAACAATTAATGTTTTTGGTACTCAAATCGCCGAAAGATGCTATCTTCACCCTCAAAACAGCAATTGAAAATTTTTTTACTCGAATCTATAAAATCATACATCATTGAAAAGGTCTGACTCCCTAGATTACAGAAATGCTATTTTCAGCCTTCTAGGTGCATTCCTTTACGAGTTATGAGCATTCAAAGTTTTCAAAAAACAATTAATGTTTTTGGTACTCAAATCGCCGAAAGATGCGATCTCCACCCTCAAAACAGCAATTGAAATTTTTTTTACTCGAATCTATAAAAATCATACATCATTGAAAAGGTCTGACTCCCAAGATTACAGAAATGCTATTTTCAGCCTTCTAGGTGCATTCCTTTACGAGTTATGAGCATTCAAAGTTTTCAAATAACAATGCATTTTTTTGGTACTCAAATCGCCGAAAGATGCTATCTTCACCCTCAAACCAGCAATTGAAATTTTTTTTACTCGAATCTATAAAAATCATACATCATTGAAAAGGTCTGACTCCCTAGATTACAGCCTTCTAGGTGCATTCCCTTACGAGTTATGAGCATTCAAAGTTTTCAAAAAACAATTAATGTTTTTGGTACTCAAATCGCCGAAAGATGCGATCTCCACCCTCAAAACAGCAATTGAAATTTTTTTTACTCGAATCTATAAAAATCATACATCATTGAAAAGGTCTGACTCCCAAGATTACAGAAATGCTATTTTCAGCCTTCTAGGTGCATTCCTTTACGAGTTATGAGCATTCAAAATTTTCAAATAACAATGCATTTTTTTGGTACTCAAATCGCCGAAAGATGCGATCTTCACCCTCAAACCAGCAATTGAAAATTTTTTTACTCGAATCTATAAAAATCATACATCATTGAAAAGGTCTGACTCCCTAGATTACAGAAATGCTATTTTCAGCCTTCTAGGTGCATTCCTTTACGAGTTATGAGCATTCAAAGTTTTCAAGTAACAATGCATTTTTTTGGTACTCAAATCGCCGAAAGATGCTATCTTCACCCTCAAACCAGCAATTGAAAATTTTTTTACTCGAATCTATAAAAATCATACATCATTGAAAAGGTCTGACTCCCTAGATTACAGAAATGCTATTTTCAGCCTTCTAGGTGCATTCCTTTACGAGTTATGAGCATTCAAAGTTTTCAAAAAACAATTAATGTTTTTGGTACTCAAATCGCCGAAAGATGCTATCTTCACCCTCAAAACAGCAATTGAAAATTTTTTTACTCGAATCTATAAAATCATACATCATTGAAAAGGTCTGACTCCCTAGATTACAGAAATGCTATTTTCAGCCTTCTAGGTGCATTCCTTCACGAGTTATGAGCATTCAAAGTTTTCAAATAACAATGCATTATTTTGGTACTCAAATCGCCGAAAGATGCGATCTTCACCCTCAAAACAGCAATTGAAAATTTTTTTTACTCGAATCTATAAAAATCATACATCATTGAAAAGGTCTGACTCCCTAGATTACAGAAATGCTATTTTCAGCCTTCTAGGTGCATTCCTTTACGAGTTATGAGCATTCAAAGTTTTCAAAAAACAATTAATGTTTTTGGTACTCAAATCGCCGAAAGATGCTATCTTCACCCTCAAAACAGCAATTGAAAATTTTTTTACTCGAATCTATAAAATCATACATCATTGAAAAGGTCTGACTCCCTAGATTACAGAAATGCTATTTTCAGCCTTCTAGGTGCATTCCTTTACGAGTTATGAGCATTCAAAGTTTTCAAAAAACAATTAATTTTTTTGGTACTCAAATCGCCGAAAGATGCGATCTTCACCCTCAAAACAGCAATGGAAAATTTTTTTTACTCGAATCTATAAAAATCATACATCATTGAAAAGGTCTGACTCCCTAGATTACAGAAATGCTATTTTCAGCCTTCTAGGTGCATTCCTTTACGAGTTATGAGCATTCAAAGTTTTCAAATAACAATGCATTTTTTTGGTACTCAAATCGCCGAAAGATGCGATCTTCACCCTCAAAACAGCAATTGAAATTTTTTTTTACTCGAATCTATAAAAATCATACATCATTGAAAAGGTCTGACTCCCTAGATTACAGAAATGCTATTTTTAGCCTTCTAGGTGCATTCCTTTACGAGTTATGAGCATTCAAAGTTTTCAAATAACAATGCATTTTTTTGGTACTCAAATCGCCGAAAGATGCTATCTTCACCCTCAAACCAGCAATTGAAAATTTTTTTACTCGAATCTATAAAAATCATACATCATTGAAAAGGTCTGACTCCCTAGATTACAGCCTTCTAGGTGCATTCCCTTACGAGTTATGAGCATTCAAAGTTTTCAAAAAACAATTAATGTTTTTGGTACTCAAATCGCCGAAAGATGCGATCTTCACCCTCAAAACAGCAATTGAAAATTTTTTTTACTCGAATCTATAAAAATCATACATCATTGAAAAGGTCTGACTCCCTAGATTACAGAAATGCTATTTTCAGCCTTCTAGGTGCATTCCTTTACGAGTTATGAGCATTCAAAGTTTTCAAAAAACAATTAATGTTTTTGGTACTCAAATCGCCGAAAGATGCTATCTTCACCCTCAAAACAGCAATTGAAAATTTTTTTACTCGAATCTATAAAATCATACATCATTGAAAAGGTCTGACTCCCTAGATTACAGAAATGCTATTTTCAGCCTTCTAGGTGCATTCCTTTACGAGTTATGAGCATTCAAAGTTTTCAAAAAACAATTAATTTTTTTGGTACTCAAATCGCCGAAAGATGCGATCTTCACCCTCAAAACAGCAATGGAAAATTTTTTTACTCGAATCTATAAAAATCATACATCATTGAAAAGGTCTGACTCCCTAGATTACAGAAATGCTATTTTCAGCCTTCTAGGTGCATTCCTTTACGAGTTATGAGCATTCAAAGTTTTCAAATAACAATGCATTTTTTTGGTACTCAAATCGCCGAAAGATGCGATCTTCACCCTCAAAACAGCAATTGAAATTTTTTTTTACTCGAATCTATAAAAATCATACATCATTGAAAAGGTCTGACTCCCTAGATTACAGAAATGCTATTTTTAGCCTTCTAGGTGCATTCCTTTACGAGTTATGAGCATTCAAAGTTTTCAAATAACAATGCATTTTTTTGGTACTCAAATCGCCGAAAGATGCTATCTTCACCCTCAAACCAGCAATTGAAAATTTTTTTACTCGAATCTATAAAAATCATACATCATTGAAAAGGTCTGACTCCCTAGATTACAGCCTTCTAGGTGCATTCCCTTACGAGTTATGAGCATTCAAAGTTTTCAAAAAACAATTAATGTTTTTGGTACTCAAATCGCCGAAAGATGCGATCTCCACCCTCAAAACAGCAATTGAAATTTTTTTTACTCGAATCTATAAAAATCATACATCATTGAAAAGGTCTGACTCCCAAGATTACAGAAATGCTATTTTCAGCCTTCTAGGTGCATTCCTTTACGAGTTATGAGCATTCAAAATTTTCAAATAACAATGCATTTTTTTGGTACTCAAATCGCCGAAAGATGCTATCTTCACCCTCAAACCAGCAATTGAAAATTTTTTTACTCGAATCTATAAAAATCATACATCATTGAAAAGGTCTGACTCCCTAGATTACAGAAATGCTATTTTCAGCCTTCTAGGTGCATTCCTTTACGAGTTATGAGCATTCAAAGTTTTCAAATAACAATGCATTTTTTTGGTACTCAAATCGCCGAAAGATGCGATCTTCACCCTCAAAACAGCAATTGAAAATTTTCTTACTCGAATCTATAAAAATCATACATCATTGAAAAGGTCTGACTCCCTAGATTACAAAAATGCTATTTACAGCCTTCTAGGTGCATTCCTTTACGAGTTATGAGCATTCAAAGTTTTCAAATAACAATGCATTTTTTGGTACTCAAATCGCCGAAAGATGCTATCTTCACCCTCAAAACAGCAATTGAAAATTTTTTTACTCGAATCTATAAAATCATACATCATTGAAAAGGTCTGACTCCCTAGATTACAGAAATGCTATTTTCAGCCTTCTAGGTGCATTCCTTTGCGAGTTATGAGCATTCAAAGTTTTCAAAAAACAATTAATTTTTTTGGTACTCAAATCGCCGAAAGATGCGATCTTCACCCTCAAAACAGCAATTGAAATTTTTTTTTACTCGAATCTATAAAAATCATACATCATTGAAAAGGTCTGACTCCCTAGATTACAGAAATGCTATTTTCAGCCTTCTAGGTGCATTCCTTTGCGAGTTATGAGCATTCAAAGTTTTCAAAAAACAATTAATTTTTTTGGTACTCAAATCGCCGAAAGATGCGATCTTCACCCTCAAAACAGCAATTGAAATTTTTTTTTACTCGAATCTATAAAAATCATACATCATTGAAAAGGTCTGACTCCCTAGATTACAGAAATGCTATTTTCAGCCTTCTAGGTGTATTCCTTTATTAGTTATGGGCATTCAAAGTTTTCAAAAAACAATGCATTTTTTTGGTACGCCGAAAGATGCGATCTTCACCCTCAAAACAGCAATTGAAAATTTTTTTACTCGAATCTATAAAAATCATACATCATTGAAAAGGTCTGACTCCCTAGATTACAGAAATGCTATTTTCAGCCTTCTAGGTGCATTCCTTTACGAGTTATGAGCATTCAAAGTTTTCAAATAACAATGCATTTTTTTGGTACTCAAATCGCCGAAAGATGCGATCTTCACCCTCAAAACAGCAATTGTAAATTTTTAAACTGGAATCTATAAAAATCATACATCATTGAAAAGGTCTGACTCCCTAGATTACAAAAATGCTATTTTCAGCCTTCTAGGTGCATTCCTTTACGAGTTATGAGCATTCAAAGTTTTTAAATAACAATGCATTTTTTTGGTACTCAAATCGCCGAAAGATGCTATCTTCACCCTCAAACCAGCAATTGAAAATTTTTTTACTCGAATCTATAAAAATCATACATCATTGAAAAGGTCTGACTCCCTAGATTACAGAAATGCTATTTTCAGCCTTCTAGGTGCATTCCTTTACGAGTTATGAGCATTCAAAGTTTTCAAAAAACAATGCATTTTTTTGGTACTCAAATCGCCGAAAGATGCGATCTCCACCCTCAAAACAGCAATTGAATTTTTTTTTACTCGAATCTATAAAAATCATACATCATTGAAAAGGTCTGACTCCCTAGATTACAGAAATGCTATTTTCAGCCTTCTAGGTGCATTCCTTTACGAGTTATGAGCATTCAAAGTTTTCAAAAAACAATTAATGTTTTTGGTACTCAAATCGCCGAAAGATGCTATCTTCACCCTCAAAACAGCAATTGAAAATTTTTTTACTCGAATCTATAAAATCATACATCATTGAAAAGGTCTGACTCCCTAGATTACAGAAATGCTATTTTCAGCCTTCTAGGTGCATTCCTTCACGAGTTATGAGCATTCAAAGTTTTCAAATAACAATGCATTATTTTGGTACTCAAATCGCCGAAAGATGCGATCTTCACCCTCAAAACAGCAATTGAAAATTTTTTTTACTCGAATCTATAAAAATCATACATCATTGAAAAGGTCTGACTCCCTAGATTACAGAAATGCTATTTTCAGCCTTCTAGGTGCATTCCTTTACGAGTTATGAGCATTCAAAGTTTTCAAAAAACAATTAATGTTTTTGGTACTCAAATCGCCGAAAGATGCTATCTTCACCCTCAAAACAGCAATTGAAAATTTTTTTACTCGAATCTATAAAATCATACATCATTGAAAAGGTCTGACTCCCTAGATTACAGCCTTCTAGGTGCATTCCCTTACGAGTTATGAGCATTCAAAGTTTTCAAAAAACAATTAATGTTTTTGGTACTCAAATCGCCGAAAGATGCGATCTCCACCCTCAAAACAGCAATTGAAATTTTTTTTACTCGAATCTATAAAAATCATACATCATTGAAAAGGTCTGACTCCCAAGATTACAGAAATGCTATTTTCAGCCTTCTAGGTGCATTCCTTTACGAGTTATGAGCATTCAAAGTTTTCAAATAACAATGCATTTTTTTGGTACTCAAATCGCCGAAAGATGCTATCTTCACCCTCAAACCAGCAATTGAAAATTTTTTTACTCGAATCTATAAAAATCATACATCATTGAAAAGGTCTGACTCCCTAGATTACAGCCTTCTAGGTGCATTCCCTTACGAGTTATGAGCATTCAAAGTTTTCAAAAAACAATTAATGTTTTTGGTACTCAAATCGCCGAAAGATGCGATCTCCACCCTCAAAACAGCAATTGAAATTTTTTTTACTCGAATCTATAAAAATCATACATCATTGAAAAGGTCTGACTCCCTAGATTACAGAAATGCTATTTTCAGCCTTCTAGGTGCATTCCTTTACGAGTTATGAGCATTCAAAGTTTTCAAAAAACAATTAATGTTTTTGGTACTCAAATCGCCGAAAGATGCTATCTTCACCCTCAAAACAGCAATTGAAAATTTTTTTACTCGAATCTATAAAATCATACATCATTGAAAAGGTCTGACTCCCTAGATTACAGAAATGCTATTTTCAGCCTTCTAGGTGCATTCCTTCACGAGTTATGAGCATTCAAAGTTTTCAAATAACAATGCATTATTTTGGTACTGAAATCGCCGAAAGATGCGATCTTCACCCTCAAAACAGCAATTGAAAATTTTTTTTACTCGAATCTATAAAAATCATACATCATTGAAAAGGTCTGACTCCCTAGATTACAGAAATGCTATTTTCAGCCTTCTAGGTGCATTCCTTTACGAGTTATGAGCATTCAAAGTTTTCAAAAAACAATTAATGTTTTTGGTACTCAAATCGCCGAAAGATGCTATCTTCACCCTCAAAACAGCAATTGAAAATTTTTTTACTCGAATCTATAAAATCATACATCATTGAAAAGGTCTGACTCCCTAGATTACAGAAATGCTATTTTCAGCCTTCTAGGTGCATTCCTTTACGAGTTATGAGCATTCAAAGTTTTCAAAAAACAATTAATTTTTTTGGTACTCAAATCGCCGAAAGATGCGATCTTCACCCTCAAAACAGCAATGGAAAATTTTTTTACTCGAATCTATAAAAATCATACATCATTGAAAAGGTCTGACTCCCTAGATTACAGAAATGCTATTTTCAGCCTTCTAGGTGCATTCCTTTACGAGTTATGAGCATTCAAAGTTTTCAAATAACAATGCATTTTTTTGGTACTCAAATCGCCGAAAGATGCGATCTTCACCCTCAAAACAGCAATTGAAATTTTTTTTTACTCGAATCTATAAAAATCATACATCATTGAAAAGGTCTGACTCCCTAGATTACAGAAATGCTATTTTCAGCCTTCTAGGTGCATTCCTTTACGAGTTATGAGCATTCAAAGTTTTCAAATAACAATGCATTTTTTTGGTACTCAAATCGCCGAAAGATGCTATCTTCACCCTCAAACCAGCAATTGAAAATTTTTTTACTCGAATCTATAAAAATCATACATCATTGAAAAGGTCTGACTCCCTAGATTACAGCCTTCTAGGTGCATTCCCTTACGAGTTATGAGCATTCAAAGTTTTCAAAAAACAATTAATGTTTTTGGTACTCAAATCGCCGAAAGATGCGATCTCCACCCTCAAAACAGCAATTGAAATTTTTTTTACTCGAATCTATAAAAATCATACATCATTGAAAAGGTCTGACTCCCAAGATTACAGAAATGCTATTTTCAGCCTTCTAGGTGCATTCCTTTACGAGTTATGAGCATTCAAAATTTTCAAATAACAATGCATTTTTTTGGTACTCAAATCGCCGAAAGATGCTATCTTCACCCTCAAACCAGCAATTGAAAATTTTTTTACTCGAATCTATAAAAATCATACATCATTGAAAAGGTCTGACTCCCTAGATTACAGAAATGCTATTTTCAGCCTTCTAGGTGCATTCCCTTACGAGTTATGAGCATTCAAAGTTTTCAAATAACAATGCATTTTTTTGGTACTCAAATCGCCGAAAGATGCGATCTTCACCCTCAAAACAGCAATTGAAAATTTTCTTACTCGAATCTATAAAAATCATACATCATTGAAAAGGTCTGACTCCCTAGATTACAAAAATGCTATTTTCAGCCTTCTAGGTGCATTCCTTTACGAGTTATGAGCATTCAAAGTTTTCAAATAACAATGCATTTTTTGGTACTCAAATCGCCGAAAGATGCTATCTTCACCCTCAAAACAGCAATTGAAAATTTTTTTACTCGAATCTATAAAATCATACATCATTGAAAAGGTCTGACTCCCTAGATTACAGAAATGCTATTTTCAGCCTTCTAGGTGCATTCCTTTGCGAGTTATGAGCATTCAAAGTTTTCAAAAAACAATTAATTTTTTTGGTACTCAAATCGCCGAAAGATGCGATCTTCACCCTCAAAGCAGCAATTGAAATTTTTTTTTACTCGAATCTATAAAAATCATACATCATTGAAAAGGTCTGACTCCCTAGATTACAGAAATGCTATTTTCAGCCTTCTAGGTGTATTCTTTTATTAGTTATGGGCATTCAAAGTTTTCAAAAAACAATGCATTTTTTTGGTACTCAAATCGCCGAAAGATGCGATCTTCACCCTCAAAACAGCAATTGAAAATTTTTTTACTCGAATCTATAAAAATCATACATCATTGAAAAGGTCTGACTCCCTAGATTACAGAAATGCTATTTTCAGCCTTCTAGGTGCATTCCTTTACGAGTTATGAGCATTCAAAGTTTTCAAATAACAATGCATTTTTTTGGTACTCAAATCGCCGAAAGATGCGATCTTCACCCTCAAAACAGCAATTGAAAATTTCTTACTCGAATCTATAAAAATCATACATCATTGAAAAGGTCTGACTCCCTAGATTACAAAAATGCTATTTTCAGCCTTCTAGGTGCATTCCTTTACGAGTTATGAGCATTCAAAAATTTCAAATAACAATGCATTTTTTGGTACTCAAATCGCCGAAAGATGCTATCTTCACCCTCAAAACAGCAATTGAAAATTTTTTTACTCGAATCTATAAAATCATACATCATTGAAAAGGTTTGACTCCCAAGATTACAGAAATGCTATTTTCAGCCTTCTAGGTGCATTCCTTTACGAGTTATGAGCATTCAAAGTTTTCAAATAACAATGCATTATTTTGGTACTGAAATCGCCGAAAGATGCGATCTTCACCCTCAAAACAGCAATTGAAAATTTTTTTTACTCGAATCTATAAAATCATACATCATTGAAAAGGTCTGACTCCCTAGATTACAGAAATGCTATTTTCAGCCTTCTAGGTGCATTCCTTCACGAGTTATGAGCATTCAAAGTTTTCAAATAACAATGCATTATTTTGGTACTGAAATCGCCGTAAGATGCGATCTTCACCCTCAAAACAGCAATTGAAAATTTTTTTTACTCGAATCTATAAAAATCATACATCATTGAAAAGGTCTGACTCCCTAGATTACAGAAATGCTATTTTCAGCCTTCTAGGTGCATTCCTTTACGAGTTATGAGCATTCAAAGTTTTCAAATAACAATGCATTTTTTTGGTACTCAAATCGCCGAAAGATGCTATCTTCACCCTCAAACCAGCAATTGAAAATTTTTTTACTCGAATCTATAAAAATCATACATCATTGAAAAGGTCTGACTCCCTAGATTACAGCCTTCTAGGTGCATTCCCTTACGAGTTATGAGCATTCAAAGTTTTCAAAAAACAATTAATGTTTTTGGTACTCAAATCGCCGAAAGATGCGATCTCCACCCTCAAAACAGCAATTGAAATTTTTTTTACTCGAATCTATAAAAATCATACATCATTGAAAAGGTCTGACTCCCAAGATTACAGAAATGCTATTTTCAGCCTTCTAGGTGCATTCCTTTACGAGTTATGAGCATTCAAAATTTTCAAATAACAATGCATTTTTTTGGTACTCAAATCGCCGAAAGATGCTATCTTCACCCTCAAACCAGCAATTGAAAATTTTTTTACTCGAATCTATAAAAATCATACATCATTGAAAAGGTCTGACTCCCTAGATTACAGAAATGCTATTTTCAGCCTTCTAGGTGCATTCCTTTACGAGTTATGAGCATTCAAAGTTTTCAAATAACAATGCATTTTTTTGGTACTCAAATCGCCGAAAGATGCGATCTTCACCCTCAAAACAGCAATTGAAAATTTTCTTACTCGAATCTATAAAAATCATACATCATTGAAAAGGTCTGACTCCCTAGATTACAAAAATGCTATTTTCAGCCTTCTAGGTGCATTCCTTTACGAGTTATGAGCATTCAAAGTTTTCAAATAACAATGCATTTTTTGGTACTCAAATCGCCGAAAGATGCTATCTTCACCCTCAAAACAGCAATTGAAAATTTTTTTACTCGAATCTATAAAATCATACATCATTGAAAAGGTCTGACTCCCTAGATTACAGAAATGCTATTTTCAGCCTTCTAGGTGCATTCCTTTGCGAGTTATGAGCATTCAAAGTTTTCAAAAAACAATTAATTTTTTTGGTACTCAAATCGCCGAAAGATGCGATCTTCACCCTCAAAGCAGCAATTGAAATTTTTTTTTACTCGAATCTATAAAAATCATACATCATTGAAAAGGTCTGACTCCCTAGATTACAGAAATGCTATTTTCAGCCTTCTAGGTGTATTCCTTTATTAGTTATGGGCATTCAAAGTTTTCAAAAAACAATGCATTTTTTTGGTACTCAAATCGCCGAAAGATGCGATCTTCACCCTCAAAACAGCAATTGAAAATTTTTTTACTCGAATCTATAAAAATCATACATCATTGAAAAGGTCTGACTCCCTAGATTACAGAAATGCTATTTTCAGCCTTCTAGGTGTATTCCTTTATTAGTTATGGGCATTCAAAGTTTTCAAATAACAATGCATTTTTTTGGTACTCAAATCGCCGAAAGATGCGATCTTCACCCTCAAAACAGCAATTGAAAATTTTTTTACTCGAATCTATAAAAATCATACATCATTGAAAAGGTCTGACTCCCTAGATTACAGAAATGCTATTTTCAGCCTTCTAGGTGCATTCCTTTACGAGTTATGAGCATTCAAAGTTTTCAAATAACAATGCATTTTTTTGGTACTCAAATCGCCGAAAGATGCGATCTTCACCCTCAAAACAGCAATTGAAATTTTTTTTACTCGAATCTATAAAAATCATACATCATTGAAAAGGTCTGCCTCCCTAGATTACAGAAATGCTATTTTCAGCCTTCTAGGTGCATTCCTTTACGAGTTATGAGCATTCAAAGTTTTCAAAAAACAATGCATTTTTTTGGTACTCAAATCGCCGAAAGATGCGATCTTCACCCTCAAAACAGCAATTGAAAATTTTTTACTCGAATCTATAAAAATCATACATCATTGAAAAGGTCTGACTCCCTAGATTACAGAAATGCTATTTTCAGCCTTCTAGGTGCATTCCTTTACGAGTTATGAGCATTCAAAGTTTTCAAATAACAATGCATTTTTTTGGTACTCAAATCGCCGAAAGATGCTATCTTCACCCTCAAAACAGCAATTGTAAATTTTTAAACTGGAATCTATAAAAATCATACATCATTGAAAAGGTCTGACTCCCTAGATTACAAAAATGCTATTTTCAGCCTTCTAGGTGCATTCCTTTAAGAGTTTTGAGCATTCAAAGTTTTCAAATAACAATGCATTTTTTTGGTACTCAAATCGCCGAAAGATGCTATCTTCACCCTCAAACCAGCAATTGAAACTTTTTTACTCGAATCTATAAAAATCATACATCATTGAAAAGGTCTGACTCCCTAGATTACAGAAATGCTATTTTCAGCCTTCTAGGTGCATTCCTTTACGAGTTATGAGCATTCAAAGTTTTCAAAAAACAATGCATTTTTTTGGTACTCAAATCGCCGAAAGATGCGATCTCCACCCTCAAAACAGCAATTGAATTTTTTTTTACTCGAATCTATAAAAATCATACATCATTGAAAAGGTCTGACTCCCTTGATTACAGAAATGCTATTTTCAGCCTTCTAGGTGCATTCCTTTACGAGATATGAGCATTCAAAGTTTTCAAATAACAATTAATTTTTTTGGTACTCAAATCGCCGAAAGATGCTATCTTCACCCTCAAAACAGCAATTGAAAATTTTTTTTTACTCGAATCTATAAAAATCATACATCATTGAAAAGGTCTGACTCCCTAGATTACAGAAATGCTATTTTCAGCCTTCTAGGTGCATTCCTTTACGAGTTATGAGCATTCAAAGTTTTCAAAAAACAATTAATGTTTTTGGTACTCAAATCAACGAAAGATGCGATTGAAAATTTTTTACTCGAATCTATAAAAATCATACATCATTGAAAAGGTCTGACTCCCTAGATTACAGAAATGCTATTTTCAGCCTTCTAGGTGCATTCCTTTACGAGTTATGAGCATTCAAAGTTTTCAAATAACAATGCATTTTTTTGGTACTCAAATCGCCGAAAGATGCTATCTTCACCCTCAAAACAGCAATTGAAATTTTTTTTACTCGAATCTATAAAAATCATACATCATTGAAAAGGTCTGACTCCCTAGATTACAGAAATGCTATTTTCAGCCTTCTAGGTGCATTCCTTTACGAGTTATGAGCATTCAAAGTTTTCAAATAACAATGCATTTTTTTGGTACTCAAATCGCCGAAAGATGCTATCTTCACCCTCAAAACAGCAATTGAAAATTTTTTTACTCGAATCTATAAAAATCAAACATTATTGAAAAGGTCTGACTCCCTAGATTACAAAAATGCTATTTTCAGCCTTCTAGGTGCATTCCTTTACGAGTTATGAGCATTCAAAGTTTTCAAAAAACAATTAATGTTTTTGGTACTCAAATCGCCGAAAGATGCGATCTTTCACCCTCAAAACAGCAATTGAAAATTTTTTTACTCGAATCTATAAAAATCATACATCATTGAAAAGGTCTGCCTCCCTAGATTACAAAAATGCTATTTTCAGCATTCTAGGTGCATTCCTTTACGAGTTATGAGCATTCAAAGTTTTCAAAAAACAATTAATTTTTTTGGTACTCAAATCGCCGAAAGATGCGATCTTCACCCTCAAAACAGCAATTGAAAATTTTTTACTCGAATCTATAAAAATCATACATCATTGAAAAGGTCTGACTCCCTAGATTACAGAAATGCTATTTTCAGCCTTCTAGGTGCATTCCTTTACGAGTTATGAGCATTCAAAGTTTTCAAATAACAACGCATTTTTTTGGTACTCAAATCGCCGAAAGATGCTATCTTCACCCTCAAAAACAGCAATTGAAAATTTTTTTACTCGAATCTATAAAAATCATACATCATTGAAAAGGTCTGACTCCCTAGATTACAAAAATGCTATTTTCAGCCTTCTAGGTGCATTCCTTTACGAGTTATGAGCATTCAAAGTTTTCAAAAATTAATTAATGTTTTTGGTACTCAAATCGCCGAAAGATGCGATCTTTCACCCTCAAAACAGCAATTGAAATTTTTTTTACTCGAATCTATAAATATCATACATCATTGAAAAGGTCTGACTCCCTAGATTACAGAAATGCTATTTTCAGCCTTCTAGGTGCATTCCTTTACGAGTTATGAGCATTCAAAGTTTTCAAAAAACAATTAATTTTTTTGGTATTCAAATCGCCGAAAGATGCGATCTTCACCCTCAAAACAGCAATTGAAAATTTTTTTACTCGAATCTATAAAAGTCATACATCATTGAAAAGGTCTGACTCCCTAGATTACAGAAATGCTATTTTCAGCCTTCTAGGTGCATTCCTTTACGAGTTATGAGCATTCAAAGTTTTCAAATAACAATTAATTTTTCTGGTACTCAAATCGCCGAAAGATGCTATCTTCACCCTCAAAACAGCAATTGAAAATTTTTTTTTACTCGAATCTATAAAAATCATACATCATTGAAAAGGTCTGACTCCCTAGATTACAGAAATGCTATTTTCAGCCTTCTAGGTGCATTCCTTTACGAGTTATGAGCATTCAAAGTTTTCAAAAAACAATTAATGTTTTTGGTACTCAAATCGCCGAAAGATGCGATCTTCACCCTCAAAACAGCAATTGAGTTATGAGTTATGAGCATTCAAAGTTTTCAAAAAACAATTAATTTTTTTGGTACTCAAATCGCCGAAAGATGCGATCTTCACCCTCAAAACAGCAATTGAAAATTTTTTACTCGAATCTATAAAAATCATACATCATTGAAAAGGTCTGACTCCCTAGATTACAGAAATGCTATTTTCAGCCTTCTAGGTGCATTCCTTTACGAGTTATGAGCATTCAAAGTTTTCAAATAACAACGCATTTTTTTGGTACTCAAATCGCCGAAAGATGCTATCTTCACCCTCAAAAACAGCAATTGAAAATTTTTTTACTCGAATCTATAAAAATCATACATCATTGAAAAGGTCTGACTCCCTAGATTACAAAAATGCTATTTTCAGCCTTCTAGGTGCATTCCTTTACGAGTTATGAGCATTCAAAGTTTTCAAAAATTAATTAATGTTTTTGGTACTCAAATCGCCGAAAGATGCGATCTTTCACCCTCAAAACAGCAATTGAAATTTTTTTTACTCGAATCTATAAATATCATACATCATTGAAAAGGTCTGACTCCCTAGATTACAGAAATGCTATTTTCAGCCTTCTAGGTGCATTCCTTTACGAGTTATGAGCATTCAAAGTTTTCAAAATAAAAAGTACTCAAATCGCCGAAAGATGCAATCTTCACCCTCAAAACAGCAATTGAAAATTTTTTTACTCGAATCTATAAAAATCATACATCATTGAAAAGGTCCGACTCCCTAGATTACAGAAATGCTATTTTCAGCCTTCTAGGTGCATTCCTTTACGAGTTATGAGCATTCAAAGTTTTCAAAAAACAATTAATTTTTTTGGTACTCAAATCGCCGAAAGATGCGATCTTCACCCTCAAAAGCAATTGAAAAAATGTTTTTACTCGGACCTATAAAAATCATACATCATTGAAAAGGTCTGACTCCCTAGATTACAGAAATGCTATTTTCAGCCTTCTAGGTGTATTCCTTTATGAGTTATGAGCATTCAAAGTTTTCAAAAAACAATTAATTTTTTTGGTACTCAAATCGCCGAAAGATGCGATCTTCACCCTCAAAACAGCAATTGAAAATTTTTTACTCGAATCTATAAAAATCATACATCATTGAAAAGGTCTGACTCCCTAGATTACAGAAATGCTATTTTCAGCCTTCTAGGTGCATTCCTTTACGAGTTATGAGCATTCAAAGTTTTCAAATAACAACGCATTTTTTTGGTACTCAAATCGCCGAAAGATGCTATCTTCACCCTCAAAAACAGCAATTGAAAATTTTTTTACTCGAATCTATAAAAATCATACATCATTGAAAAGGTCTGACTCCCTAGATTACAAAAATGCTATTTTCAGCCTTCTAGGTGCATTCCTTTACGAGTTATGAGCATTCAAAGTTTTCAAAAATTAATTAATGTTTTTGGTACTCAAATCGCCGAAAGATGCGATCTTTCACCCTCAAAACAGCAATTGAAATTTTTTTTACTCGAATCTATAAATATCATACATCATTGAAAAGGTCTGACTCCCTAGATTACAGAAATGCTATTTTCAGCCTTCTAGGTGCATTCCTTTACGAGTTATGAGCATTCAAAGTTTTCAAAAAACAATTAATTTTTTTGGTACTCAAATCGCCGAAAGATGCGATCTTCACCCTCAAAACAGCAATTGAAAATTTTTTACTCGAATCTATAAAAATCATACATCATTGAAAAGGTCTGACTCCCTAGATTACAGAATGCTATTTTCAGCCTTCTAGGTGCATTCCTTTACGAGTTATGAGCATTCAAAGTTTTCAAATAACAATGCATTTTTTTGGTACTCAAATCGCCGAAAGATGCTATCTTCACCCTCAAAACAGCAATTGAAAATTTTTTTACTCGAATCTATAAAAATCATACATCATTGAAAAGGTCTGACTCCCTAAATTACAGAAATGCTATTTTCAGCCTTCTAGGTGCATTCCTTTACGAGTTATGAGCATTCAAAGTTTTCAAAAAACTGGTACTCAAATCGCCGAAAGATGCGATCTTCACCCTCAAAACAGCAATTGAGTTATGAGTTATGAGCATTCAAAGTTTTCAAAAAACAATTAATTTTTTTGGTACTCAAATCGCCGAAAGATGCGATCTTCACCCTCAAAACAGCAATTGAAAATTTTTTTACTCGAATCTATAAAAGTCATACATCATTGAAAAGGTCTGACTCCCTAGATTACAGAAATGCTATTTTCAGCCTTCTAGGTGCATTCCTTTACGAGTTATGAGCATTCAAAGTTTTCAAATAACAATTAATTTTTCTGGTACTCAAATCGCCGAAAGATGCTATCTTCACCCTCAAAACAGCAATTGAAAATTTTTTTTACTCGAATCTATAAAAATCATACATCATTGAAAAGGTCTGACTCCCTAGATTACAGAAATGCTATTTTCAGCCTTCTAGGTGCATTCCTTTACGAGTTATGAGCATTCAAAGTTTTCAAAAAACAATTAATTTTTTTGGTACTCAAATCGCCGAAAGATGCGATCTTCACCCTCAAAAGCAATTGAAAAAATGTTTTTACTCGAACCTATAAAAATCATACATCATTGAAAAGGTCTGACTCCCTAGATTACAGAAATGCTATTTTCAGCCTTCTAGGTGTATTCCTTTATGAGTTATGAGCATTCAAAGTTTTCAAAAAACAATTAATTTTTTTGGTACTCAAATCGCCGAAAGATGCGATCTTCACCCTCAAAACAGCAATTGAAAATTTTTTTACTCGAATCTATAAAAGTCATACATCATTGAAAAGGTCTGACTCCCTAGATTACAGAAATGCTATTTTCAGCCTTCTAGGTACATTCCTTTACGAGTTATGAGCATTCAAAGTTTTCAAAAAACAATTAATTTTTTTGGTACTCAAATCGCCGAAAGATGCGATCTTCACCCTCAAAACAGCAATTGAAAATTTTTTTACTCGAATCTATAAAAATCATACATCATTGAAAAGGTCTGACTCCCTAGATTACAAAAATGCTATTTTCAGCCTTCTAGGTGCATTCCTTTACGAGTTATGAGCATTCAAAGTTTTCAAAAAACAATTAATGTTTTTGGTACTCAAATCGCCGAAAGATGCGATCTTCACCCTCAAAACAGCAATTGAAAATTTTTTTACTCGAATCTATAAAAATCATACATCATTGAAAAGGTCTGACTCCCTAGATTACAGAAATGCTATTTTCAGCCTTCTAGGTGCATTCCTTTACGAGTTATGAGCATTCAAAGTTTTCAAAAAACAATTAATGTTTTTGGTACTCAAATCAACGAAAGATGCGATCTTCACCCTCAAAACAGCAATTGAAAATTTTTTTACTCGAATCTATAAAAATCATACATCATTGAAAAGGTCTGACTCCCTAGATTACAGAAATGCTATTTTCAGCCTTCTAGGTGCATTCTTTTACGAGTTATGAGCATTCAAAGTTTTCAAAAAACAATTAATTTTTTTGGTACTCAAATCGCCGAAAGATGCGATCTTCACCCTCAAAACAGCAATTGAAAATTTTTTTACTCGAATCTATAAAAATCATACATCATTGAAAAGGTCTGACTCCCTAGATTACAGAAATGCTATTTTCAGCCTTCTAGGTGCATTCCTTTACGAGTTATGAGCATTCAAAGTTTTCAAATAACAATGCATTTTTTTGGTACTCAAATCGCCGAAAGATGCTATCTTCACCCTCAAAACAGCAATTGAAATTTTTTTTACTCGAATCTATAAAAATCATACATCATTGAAAAGGTCTGACTCCCTAGATTACAAAAATGCTATTTTCAGACTTCTAGGTGCATTCCTTTACGAGTTATGAGCATTCAAAGTTTTCAAAAAACAATTAATTTTTTTGGTACTCAAATCGCCGAAAGATGCGATCTTCACCCTCAAAACAGCAATTGAAAATTTTTTTACTCGAATCTATAAAAATCATACATCATTGAAAAGGTCTGACTCCCTAGATTACAGAAATGCTATTTTCAGCCTTCTAGGTGCATTCCTTTACGAGTTATGAGCATTCAAAGTTTTCAAATAACAATGCATTTTTTTGGTACTCAAATCGCCGAAAGATGCTATCTTCACCCTCAAAACAGCAATTGAAAATTTTTTTACTCGAATCTATAAAAATCATACATCATTGAAAAGGTCTGACTAAATGCTATTTTCAGCCTTATAGGTGCATTCCTTTACGAGTTATGAGCATTCAAAGTTTTCAAATAACAATGCATTTTTTTGGTACTCAAATCGCCGAAAGATGCTATCTTCACCCTCAAAACAGCAATTGAAAATTTTTTTTACTCGAATCTATAAAAATCAAACATTATTGAAAAGGTCTGACTCCCTAGATTACAAAAATGCTATTTTCAGCCTTCTAGGTGCATTCCTTTACGAGTTATGAGCATTCAAAGTTTTCAAAAAACAATTAATGTTTTTGGTACTCAAATCGCCGAAAGATGCGATCTTTCACCCTCAAAACAGCAATTGAAAATTTTTTTACTCGAATCTATAAAAATCATACATCATTGAAAAGGTCTGACTCCCTAGATTACAGAAATGCTATTTTCAGCCTTCTAGGTGCATTCCTTTACGAGTTATGAGCATTCAAAGTTTTCAAAAAACAATTAATGTTTTTGGTACTCAAATCGCCGAAAGATGCGATCTTCACCCTCAAAACAGCAATTGAGTTATGAGTTATGAGCATTCAAAGTTTTCAAAAAACAATTAATTTTTTTGGTACTCAAATCGCCGAAAGATGCGATCTTCACCCTCAAAACAGCAATTGAAAATTTTTTTACTCGAATCTATAAAAGTCATACATCATTGAAAAGGTCTGACTCCCTAGATTACAGAAATGCTATTTTCAGCCTTCTAGGTGCATTCCTTTACGAGTTATGAGCATTCAAAGTTTTCAAATAACAACGCATTTTTTTGGTACTCAAATCGCCGAAAGATGCTATCTTCACCCTCAAAACAGCAATTGAAAATTTTTTTTACTCGAATCTATAAAAATCATACATCATTGAAAAGGTCTGACTCCCTAGATTACAGAAATGCTATTTTCAGCCTTCTAGGTGCATTCCTTTACGAGTTATGAGCATTCAAAGTTTTCAAATAACAATGCATTTTTTTGGTACTCAAATCGCCGAAAGATGCGATCTTCACCCTCAAAACAGCAATTGAAAATTTTTTTTACTCGAATCTATAAAAATCATACATCATTGAAAAGGTCTGACTCCCTAGATTACAAAAATGCTATTTTCAGCCTTCTAGGTGCATTCCTTTACGAGTTATGAGCATTCAAAGTTTTCAAAAAACAATTAATTTTTTTGGTACTCAAATCGCCGAAAGATGCGATCTTCACCCTCAAAACAGCAATTGAAAATTTTTTTACTCGAATCTATAAAAATCATACATCATTGAAAAGGTCTGACTCCCTAGATTACAGAAATGCTATTTTCAGCCTTCTAGGTGCATTCCTTTACGAGTTATGAGCATTCAAAGTTTTCAAAAAACAATTAATTTTTTTGGTACTCAAATCGCCGAAAGATGCGATCTTCACCCTCAAAACAGCAATTGAAAATTTTTTACTCGAATCTATAAAAATCATACATCATTGAAAAGGTCTGACTCCCTAGATTACAGAATGCTATTTTCAGCCTTCTAGGTGCATTCCTTTACGAGTTATGAGCATTCAAAGTTTTCAAATAACAATGCATTTTTTTGGTACTCAAATCGCCGAAAGATGCGATCTTCACCCTCAAAACAGCAATTGAAAATTTTTTTACTCGAATCTATAAAAATCATACATCATTGAAAAGGTCTGACTCCCTAGATTACAGAAATGCTATTTTCAGCCTTCTAGGTGCATTCCTTTACGAGTTATGAGCATTCAAAGTTTTCAAAAAACAATTAATGTTTTTGGTACTCAAATCGCCGAAAGATGCGATCTTCACCCTCAAAACAGCAATTGAAAATTTTTTTACTCGAATCTATAAAAATCATACATCATTGAAAAGGTCTGACTCCCTAGATTACAGAAATGCTATTTTCAGCCTTCTAGGTGCATTCCTTTACGAGTTATGAGCATTCAAAGTTTTCAAAAAACAATTAATGTTTTTGGTACTCAAATCGCCGAAAGATGCGATCTTCACCCTCAAAATAGCAATTGAAAATTTTTTTACTCGAATCTATGAAAATCATACATCATTGAAAAGGTCTGACTCCCTAGATTACAGAAATGCTATTTTCAGCCTTCTAGGTGCATTCCCTTACGAGTTATGAGCATTCAAAGTTTTCAAAAAACAATTAATGTTTTTGGTACTCAAATCAACGAAAGATGCGATCTTCACCCTCAAAACAGCAATTGAAAATTTTTTTTACTCGAATCTATAAAAATCATACATCATTGAAAAGGTCTGACTCCCTAGATTACAGAAATGTTATTTTCAGCCAATTAATTTTTTTGGTACTCAAATCGCCGAAAGATGCTATCTTCACCCTCAAAACAGCAATTGAAAATTTTTTTAATCGAATCTATAAAAGTCATACATCATTGAAAAGGTCTGACTCCCTAGATTACAGAAATGCTATTTTCAGCCTTCTAGGTGCATTCCTTCACGAGTTATGAGCATTCAAAGTTTTCAAAAAACAATTAATTTTTTTGGTACTCAAATCGCCGAAAGATGCGATCTTCACCCTCAAAACAGCAATTGAAAATTTTTTTACTCGAATCTATAAAAATCATACATCATTGAAAAGGTCTGACTCCCTAGATTACAAAAATGCTATTTTCAGCCAATTAATTTTTTTGGTACTCAAATCGCCGAAAGATGCGATCTTCACCCTCAAAACAGCAATTGAAATTTTTTTTACTCGAATCTATAAAAATCATACATCATTGAAAAGGTCTGACTCCCTAGATTACAGAAATGCTATTTTCAGCCTTCTAGGTGCATTCCTTTACGAGTTATGAGCATTCAAAGTTTTCAAAAAACAATTAATGTTTTTGGTACTCAAATCGCCGAAAGATGCGATCTTCACCCTCAAAACAGCAATTGAGTTATGAGTTATGAGCATTCAAAGTTTTCAAAAAACAATTAATGTTTTTGGTACTCAAATCGCCGAAAGATGCGATCTTCACCCTCAAAACAGCAATTGAAAATTTTTTTACTCGAATCTATAAAAATCATACATCATTGAAAAGGTCTGACTCCCTAGATTACAGAAATGCTATTTTCAGCCTTCTAGGTGCATTCCTTTACGAGTTATGAGCATTCAAAGTTTTCAAATAACAATTAATTTTTTTGGTACTCAAATCGCCGAAAGATGCTATCTTCACCCTCAAAACAGCAATTGAAAATTTTTTTTTACTCGAATCTATAAAAATCATACATCATTGAAAAGGTCTGACTCCCTAGATTACAGAAATGCTATTTTCAGCCTTCTAGGTGCATTCCTTTACGAGTTATGAGCATTCAAAGTTTTCAAAAAACAATTAATGTTTTTGGTACTCAAATCAACGAAAGATGCGATCTTCACCCTCAAAACAGCAATTGAAAAAATGTTTTTACTCGAACCTATAAAAATCATACATCATTGAAAAGGTCTGACTCCCTAGATTACAGAAATGCTATTTTCAGCCTTCTAGGTGAATTCCTTTACGAGTTATGAGCATTCAAAGTTTTCAAAAAACAATTAATTTTTTTGGTACTCAAATCGCCGAAAGATGCGATCTTCACCCTCAAAACAGCAATTGAAAATTTTTTTACTCGAATCTATAAAAGTCATACATCATTGAAAAGGTCTGACTCCCTAGATTACAGAAATGCTATTTTCAGCCTTCTAGGTGCATTCCTTTACGAGTTATGAGCATTCAAAGTTTTCAAAAAACAATGCATTTTTTTGGTACTCAAATCGCCGAAAGATGCGATCTTCACCCTCAAAACAGCAATTGAAAATTTTTTTTACTCGAATCTATAAAAATCATACATCATTGAAAAGGTCTGACTCCCTAGATTACAAAAATGCTATTTTCAGCCTTCTAGGTGCATTCCTTTACGAGTTATGAGCATTCAAAGTTTTCAAAAAACAATTAATGTTTTTGGTACTCAAATCGCCGAAAGATGCGATCTTCACCCTCAAAACAGCAATTGAAAATTTTTTTACTCGAATCTATAAAAATCATACATCATTGAAAAGGTCTGACTCCCTAGATTACAGAAATGCTATTTTCAGCCTTCTAGGTGCATTCCTTTACGAGTTATGAGCATTCAAAGTTTTCAAAAAACAATTAATGTTTTTGGTACTCAAATCAACGAAAGATGCGATCTTCACCCTCAAAACAGCAATTGAAATTTTTTTTACTCGAATCTATAAAAATCATACATCATTGAAAAGGTCTGACTCCCTAGATTACAGAAATGCTATTTTCAGCCTTCTAGGTGCATTCTTTTACGAGTTATGAGCATTCAAAGTTTTCAAAAAACAATTAATTAATTAATTAAAGATGCGATCTTCACCCTCAAAACAGCAATTGAAAATTTTTTTACTCGAATCTATAAAAATCATACATCATTGAAAAGGTCTGACTCCCTAGATTACAGAAATGCTATTTTCAGCCTTCTAGGTGCATTCCTTTACGAGTTATGAGCATTCAAAGTTTTCAAAAAACTATTAATTTTTTTGGTACTCAAATCGCCGAAAGATGCGATCTTCACCCTCAAAACAGCAATTGAAAATTTTTTTACTCGAATCTATAAAAATCATACATCATTGAAAAGGTCTGACTCCCTAGATTACAAAAATGCTATTTTCAGCCTTCTAGGTGCATTCCTTTACGAGTTATGAGCATTCAAAGTTTTCAAAAAACAATTAATTTTTTTGGTACTCAAATCGCCGAAAGATGCTATCTTCACCCTCAAAACAGCAATTGAAAATTTTTTTACTCGAATCTATAAAAATCATACATCATTGAAAAGGTCTGACTCCCTAGATTACAGAAATGCTATTTTCAGCCTTCTAGGTGCATTCCCTTACGAGTTATGAGCATTCAAAGTTTTCAAATAACAATGCATTTTTTTGGTACTCAAATCGCCGAAAGATGCTATCTTCACCCTCAAAACAGCAATTGAAAATTTTTTTACTCGAATCTATAAAAATCATACATCATTGAAAAGGTCTGACTCCCTAGATTACAGAAATGCTATTTTCAGCCTTCTAGGTGCATTCCTTTACGAGTTATGAGCATTCAAAGTTTTCAAATAACAATGCATTTTTTTGGTACTCAAATCGCCGAAAGATGCGATCTTCACCCTCAAAACAGCAATTGAAAATTTTTTTTACTCGAATCTATAAAAATCAAACATTATTGAAAAGGTCTGACTCCCTAGATTACAAAAATGCTATTTTCAGCCTTCTAGGTGCATTCCTTTACGAGTTATGAGCATTCAAAGTTTTCAAAAAACAATTAATGTTTTTGGTACTCAAATCGCCGAAAGATGCGATCTTTCACCCTCAAAACAGCAATTGAAAATTTTTTTACTCGAATCTATAAAAATCATACATCATTGAAAAGGTCTGACTCCCTAGATTACAGAAATGCTATTTTCAGCCTTCTAGGTGCATTCCTTTACGAGTTATGAGCATTCAAAGTTTTCAAAAAACAATTAATGTTTTTGGTACTCAAATCGCCGAAAGATGCGATCTTCACCCTCAAAACAGCAATTCAGTTATGAGTTATGAGCATTCAAAGTTTTCAAAAAACAATTAATTTTTTTGGTACTCAAATCGCCGAAAGATGCGATCTTCACCCTCAAAACAGCAATTGAAAATTTTTTTACTCGAATCTATAAAAGTCATACATCATTGAAAAGGTCTGACTCCCTAGATTACAGAAATGCTATTTTCAGCCTTCTAGGTGCATTCCTTTACGAGTTATGAGCATTCAAAGTTTTCAAATAACAATTAATTTTTTTGGTACTCAAATCGCCGAAAGATGCTATCTTCACCCTCAAAACAGCAATTGAAAATTTTTTTTTACTCGAATCTATAAAAATCATACATCATTGAAAAGGTCTGACTCCCTAGATTACAGAAATGCTATTTTCAGCCTTCTAGGTGCATTCCTTTACGAGTTATGAGCATTCAAAGTTTTCAAATAACAATGCATTTTTTTGGTACTCAAATCGCCGAAAGATGCGATCTTCACCCTCAAAACAGCAATTGAAAATTTTTTTACTCGAATCTATAAAAATCATACATCATTGAAAAGGTCTGACTCCCTAGATTACAAAAATGCTATTTTCAGCCTTCTAGGTGCATTCCTTTACGAGTTATGAGCATTCAAAGTTTTCAAAAAACAATTAATTTTTTTGGTACTCAAATCGCCGAAAGATGCGATCTTCACCCTCAAAACAGCAATTGAAAATTTTTTTACTCGAATCTATAAAAATCATACATCATTGAAAAGGTCTGACTCCCTAGATTACAGAAATGCTATTTTCAGCCTTCTAGGTGCATTCCTTTACGAGTTATGAGCATTCAAAGTTTTCAAATAACAATGCATTTTTTTGGTACTCAAATCGCCGAAAGATGCGATCTTCACCCTCAAAACAGCAATTGAAAATTTTTTTACTCGAATCTATAAAAATCATACATCATTGAAAAGGTCTGACTCCCTAGATTACAGAAATGCTATTTTCAGCCTTCTAGGTGCATTCCTTTACGAGTTATGAGCATTCAAAGTTTTCAAAAAACAATTAATGTTTTTGGTACTCAAATCGCCGAAAGATGCGATCTTCACCCTCAAAATAGCAATTGAAAATTTTTTTACTCGAATCTATAAAAATCATACATCATTGAAAAGGTCTGACTCCCTAGATTACAGAAATGCTATTTTCAGCCTTCTAGGTGCATTCCCTTACGAGTTATGAGCATTCAAAGTTTTCAAAAAACAATTAATGTTTTTGGTACTCAAATCAACGAAAGATGCGATCTTCACCCTCAAAACAGCAATTGAAAATTTTTTTACTCGAATCTATAAAAAATCATACATCATTGAAAAGGTCTGACTCCCTAGATTACAGAAATGCTATTTTCAGCCAATTAATTTTTTTGGTACTCAAATCGCCGAAAGATGCTATCTTCACCCTCAAAACAGCAATTGAAAATTTTTTTAATCGAATCTATAAAAGTCATACATCATTGAAAAGGTCTGACTCCCTAGATTACAGAAATGCTATTTTCAGCCTTCTAGGTGCATTCCTTCACGAGTTATGAGCATTCAAAGTTTTCAAAAAACAATTAATTTTTTTGGTACTCAAATCGCCGAAAGATGCGATCTTCACCCTCAAAACAGCAATTGAAAATTTTTTTACTCGAATCTATAAAAATCATACATCATTGAAAAGGTCTGACTCCCTAGATTACAAAAATGCTATTTTCAGCCAATTAATTTTTTTGGTACTCAAATCGCCGAAAGATGCGATCTTCACCCTCAAAACAGCAATTGAAAATTTTTTTACTCGAATCTATAAAAACCATACATCATTGAAAAGGTCTGACTCCCTAGATTACAGAAATGCTATTTTCAGCCTTCTAGGTGCATTCCTTTACGAGTTATGAGCATTCAAAGTTTTCAAATAACAATGCATTTTTTTGGTACTCAAATCGCCGAAAGATGCGATCTTCACCCTCAAAACAGCAATTGAAAATTTTTTTACTCGAATCTATAAAAATCATACATCATTGAAAAGGTCTGACTCCCTAGATTACAGAAATGCTATTTTCAGCCTTCTAGGTGCATTCCTTTACGAGTTATGAGCATTCAAAGTTTTCAAAAAACAATTAATGTTTTTGGTACTCAAATCAACGAAAGATGCGATCTTCACCCTCAAAACAGCAATTGAAAATTTTTTTACTCGAATCTATAAAAATCATACATCATTGAAAATGTCTGACTCCCTAGATTACAGAAATGCTATTTTCAGCCTTCTAGGTGCATTCCTTTACGAGTTATGAGCATTCAAAGTTTTCAAATAACAATTAATTTTTTTGGTACTCAAATCGCCGAAAGATGCTATCTTCACCCTCAAAACAGCAATTGAAAATTTTTTTACTCGAATCTATAAAAATCATACATCATTGAGAAGGTCTGACTCCCTGGATTACAGAAATGCTATTTTCAGCCTTCTAGGTGCATTCCTTTACGAGTTATGAGCATTCAAAGTTTTCAAAAAACAATTAATTTTTTTGGTACTCAAATCGCCGAAAGATGCGATCTTCACCCTCAAAACAGCAATTGAAATTTTTTTTTACTCGAATCTATAAAAATCATACATCATTGAAAAGGTCTGACTCCCTAGATTACAAAAATGCTATTTTCAGCCTTCTAGGTGCATTCCTTTACGAGTGATGAGCATTCAAAGTTTTCAAAAAACAATTAATGTTTTTGGTACTCAAATCGCCGAAAGATGCGATCTTCACCCTCAAAACAGCAATTGAAAATTTTTTTACTCGAATCTATAAAAATCATACATCATTGAAAAGGTCTGACTCCCTAGATTACAGAAATGCTATTTTCAGCCTTCTAGGTGCATTCCTTTACGAGTTATGAGCATTCAAAGTTTTCAAAAAACAATTAATTTTTTTGGTACTCAAATCGCCGAAAGATGCTATCTTCACCCTCAAAACAGCAATTGAAAATTTTTTTACTCGAATCGATAAAAGTCATACATCATTGAAAAGGTCTGACTCCCTAGATTACAGAAATGCTATTTTCAGCCTTCTAGGTGCATTCCTTTACGAGTTATGAGCATTCAAAGTTTTCAAATAACAATGCATTTTTTTGGTACTCAAATCGCCGAAAGATGCTATCTTCACCCTCAAAACAGCAATTGAAAATTTTTTTACTCGAATCTATAAAAATCATACATCATTGAAAAGGTCTGACTCCCTAGATTACAGAAATGCTATTTTCAGCCTTCTAGGTGCATTCCTTTACGAGTTATGAGCATTCAAAGTTTTCAAAAAACAATTAATTTTTTTGGTACTCAAATCGCCGAAAGATGCTATCTTCACCCTCAAAACAGCAATTGAAAATTTTTTTACTCGAATCGATAAAAGTCATACATCATTGAAAAGGTCTGACTCCCTAGATTACAGAAATGCTATTTTCAGCCTTCTAGGTGCATTCCTTTACGAGTTATGAGCATTCAAAGTTTTCAAATAACAATGCATTTTTTTGGTACTCAAATCGCCGAAAGATGCGATCTTCACCCTCAAAACAGCAATTGAAAATTTTTTTACTCGAATCTATAAAAATCATACATCATTGAAAAGGTCTGACTCCCTAGATTACAAAAATGCTATTTTCAGCCTTCTAGGTGCATTCCTTTACGAGTTATGAGCATTCAAAGTTTTCAAATAACAATGCATTTTTTTGGTACTCAAATCGCCGAAAGATGCTATCTTCACCCTCGAAACAGCAATTGAAATTTTTTTTACTCGAATCTATAAAAATCATACATCATTAAAAGGGCTGACTCCCTAGATTACAGAAATGCTATTTTCAGCCTTCTAGGTGCATTCCTTTACGAGTTATGAGCATTCAAAGTTTTCAAATAACAATGCATTTTTTTGGTACTCAAATCGCCGAAAGATGCGATCTTCACCCTCAAAACAGCAATTGAAAATTTTTTTACTCGAATCTATAAAAATCATACATCATTGAAAAGGTCTGACTCCCTAGATTACAAAAATGCTATTTTCAGCCTTCTAGGTGCATTCCTTTACGAGTTATGAGCATTCAAAGTTTTCAAATAACAATGCATTTTTTTGGTACTCAAATCGCCGAAAGATGCGATCTTCACCCTCAAAACAGCAATTGAAAATTTTTTTACTCCAATCTATAAAAATCATACATCATTGAAAAGGTCTGACTCCCTAGATTACAGAAATGCTATTTTCAGCCTTCTAGGTGCATTCCTTTACGAGTTATGAGCATTCAAAGTTTTCAAAAAACAATTAATGTTTTTGGTACTCAAATCAACGAAAGATGCGATCTTCACCCTCAAAACAGCAATTGAAAATTTTTTTACTCGAATCTATAAAAATCATACATCATTGAAAATGTCTGACTCCCTAGATTACAGAAATGCTATTTTCAGCCTTCTAGGTGCATTCCTTTACGAGTTATGAGCATTCAAAGTTTTCAAAAAACAATGCATTTTTTTGGTACTCAAATCGCCGAAAGATGCTATCTTCACCCTCAAAACAGCAATTGAAAATTTTTTTACTCGAATCTATAAAAATCATACATCATTGAAAAGGTCTGACTCCCTAGATTACAGAAATGCTATTTTCAGCCTTCTAGGTGCATTCCTTTACGAGTTATGAGCATTCAAAGTTTTCAAAAAACAATTAATTTTTTTGGTACTCAAATCGCCGAAAGATGCGATCTTCACCCTCAAAACAGCAATTGAAAATTTTTTTACTCGAATCTATAAAAATCAATCATCATTGAAAAGGTCTGACTCCCTAGATTACAGAAATGCTATTTTCAGCCTTCTAGGTGCATTCCTTTACGAGTTATGAGCATTCAAAGTTTTCAAATAACAATGCATTTTTTTGGTACTCAAATCGCCGAAAGATGCTATCTTCACCCTCAAAACAGCAATTGAAAATTTTTTTACTCGAATCTATAAAAATCATACATCATTGAAAAGGTCTGACTCCCTAGATTACAAAAATGCTATTTTCAGCCTTCTAGGTGCATTCCTTTACGAGTTATGAGCATTCAAAGTTTTCAAATAACAATGCATTTTTTTGGTACTCAAATCGCCGAAAGATGCTATCTTCACACTCAAAACAGCAATTGAAATTTTTTTTACTCGAATCTATAAAAATCATACATCATTGAAAAGGTCTGACTCCCTAGATTACAGAAATGCTATTTTCAGCCTTCTAGGTGCATTCCTTTACGAGTTATGAGCATTCAAAGTTTTCAAAAAACAATTAATGTTTTTGGTACTCAAATCAACGAAAGATGCGATCTTCACCCTCAAAACAGCAATTGAAAATTTTTTTACTCGAATCTATAAAAATCATACATCATTGAAAATGTCTGACTCCCTAGATTACAGAAATGCTATTTTCAGCCTTCTAGGTGCATTCCTTTACGAGTTATGAGCATTCAAAGTTTTCAAAAAACAATTAATTTTTTTGGTACTCAAATCGCCGAAAGATGCTATCTTCACCCTCAAAACAGCAATTGAAAATTTTTTTACTCGAATCTATAAAAGTCATACATCATTGAAAAGGTCTGACTCCCTAGATTACAGAAATGCTATTTTCAGCCTTCTAGGTGCATTCCTTCACGAGATATGAGCATTCAAAGTTTTCAAATAACAATGCATTTTTTTGGAACTCAAATCGCCGAAAGATGCGATCTTCACCCTCAAAACAGCAATTGAAAATTTTTTTACTCGAATCTATAAAAATCATACATCATTGAAAAGGTCTGACTCCCTAGATTACAAAAATGCTATTTTCAGCCTTCTAGGTGCATTCCTTTACGAGTTATGAGCATTCAAAGTTTTCAAATAACAATGCATTTTTTGGTACTCAAATCGCCGAAAGATGCGATCTTCACCCTCAAAACAGCAATTGAAAATTTTTTTACTCGAATCGATAAAAGTCATACATCATTGAAAAGGTCTGACTCCCTAGATTACAGAAATGCTATTTTCAGCCTTCTAGGTGCATTCCTTTACGAGTTATGAGCATTCAAAGTTTTCAAAAAACAATAAATTTTTTTGGTACTCAAATCGCCGAAAGATGCGATCTTCACCCTCAAAACAGCAATTGAAAATTTTTTTGCTCGAATCTATAAAAATCATACATCATTGAAAAGGTCTGACTCCCTAGATTACAGAAATGCTATTTTCAGCCTTCTAGGTGCATTCCTTTACGAGTTATGAGCATTCAAAGTTTTCAAATAACAATGCATTTTTTTGGAACTCAAATCGCCGAAAGATGCTATCTTCACCCTCAAAACAGCAATTGAAATTTTTTTTTACTCGAATCTATAAAAATCATACATCATTGAAAAGGTCTGACTCCCTAGATTACAGAAATGCTATTTTCAGCCTTCTAGGTGCATTCCTTTACGAGTTATGAGCATTCAAAGTTTTCAAAAAACAATTAATGTTTTTGGTACTCAAATCAACGAAAGATGCGATCTTCACCCTCAAAACAGCAATTGAAAATTTTTTTACTCGAATCTATAAAAATCATACATCATTGAAAATGTCTGACTCCCTAGATTACAGAAATGCTATTTTCAGCCTTCTAGGTGCATTCCTTTACGAGTTATGAGCATTCAAAGTTTTCAAAAAACAATTAATTTTTTTGGTACTCAAATCGCCGAAAGATGCTATCTTCACCCTCAAAACAGCAATTGAAAATTTTTTTACTCGAATCTATAAAAATCATACATCATTGAAAATGTCTGACTCCCTAGATTACAGAAATGCTATTTTCAGCCTTCTAGGTGCATTCCTTTACGAGTTATGAGCATTCAAAGTTTTCAAATAACAATGCATTTTTTTGGAACTCAAATCGCCGAAAGATGCAATCTTCACCCTCAAAACAGCAATTGAAAATTTTTTTACTCGAATCTATAAAAATCATACATCATTGAAAAGGTCTGACTCCCTAGATTACAAAAATGCTATTTTCAGCCTTCTAGGTGCATTCCTTTACGAGTTATGAGCATTCAAAGTTTTCAAATAACAATGCATTTTTTGGTACTCAAATCGCCGAAAGATGCTATCTTCACCCTCAAAACAGCAATTGAAATTTTTTTTACTCGAATCTATAAAAATCATACATCATTGAAAAGGTCTGACTCCCTAGATTACAAAAATGCTATTTTCAGCCTTCTAGGTGCATTCCTTTACGAGTTATGAGCATTCAAAGTTTTCAAAAAACAATTAATTTTTTTGGTACTCAAATCGCCGAAAGATGCTATCTTCACCCTCAAAACAGCAATTGAAATTTTTTTTACTCGAATCTATAAAAATCATACATCATTGAAAAGGTCTGACTCCCTAGATTACAGAAATGCTATTTTCAGCCTTCTAGGTGCATTCCTTTACGAGTTATGGGCATTCAAAGTTTTCAAATAACAATGCATTTTTTTGGTACCCAAATCGCCGAAAGATGCTATCTTCACCCTCAAAACAGCAATTGAAAATTTTTTACTCGAATCTATAAAAATCATACATCATTGAAAAGGTCTGACTCCCTAGATTACAAAAATGCTATTTTCAGCCTTCTAGGTGCATTCCTTTACAAGTTATGAGCATTCAAAGTTTTCAAAAAACAATTAATGTTTTTGGTACTCAAATCGCCGAAAGATGCGATCTTCACCCTCAAAACAGCAATTGAAAATTTTTTTACTCGAATCTATAAAAATCATACATCATTGAAAAGGGGTGACTCCCTAGATTACAGAAATGCTATTTTCAGCCTTCTAGGTGCATTCCTATACGAGTTATGAGCATTCAAAGTTTTCAAAAAACAATGCATTTTTTTGGTACTCAAATCGCCGAAAGATGCAATCTTCACCCTCAAAACAGCAATTGAATTTTTTTTTACTCGAATCTATAAAAATCATACATCATTGAAAATGTCTGACTCCCTAGATTACAGAAATGCTATTTTCAGCCTTCTAGGTGCATGCCTTTACGAGTTATGAGCATTCAAAGTTTTCAAAAAACAATTAATTTTTTTGGTACTCAAATCGCCGAAAGATGCTATCTTCACCCTCAAAACAGCAATTGAAATTTTTTTTACTCGAATCTATAAAAGTCATACATCATTGAAAAGGTCTGACTCCCTAGATTACAGAAATGCTATTTTCAGCCTTCTAGGTGCATTCCTTTACGAGTTATGAGCATTCAAAGTTTTCAAATAACAATGCATTTTTTTGGTACTCAAATCGCCGAAAGATGCTATCTTCACCCTCAAAACAGCAATTGAAAATTTTTTTACTCGAATCTATAAAAATCATACATCATTGAAAAGGTCTGACTCCCTAGATTACAGAAATGCTATTTTCAGCCTTCTAGGTGTATTCCTTTATTAGTTATGAGCATTCAAAGTTTTCAAAAAACAATGCATTTTTTTGGTACTCAAATCGCCGAAAGATGCTATCTTCACCCTCAAAACAGCAATTGAAAATTTTTTTACTCGAATCTATAAAAATCATACATCATTGAAAAGGTCTGACTCCCTAGATTACAGAAATGCTATTTTCAGCCTTCTAGGTGCATTCCTTTACGAGTTATAAGCATTCAAAGTTTTCAAAAAACAATTAATTTTTTTGGTACTCAAATCGCCGAAAGATGCTATCTTCACCCTCAAAACAGCAATTGAAAATTTTTTTACTCGAATCTATAAAAGTCATACATCATTGAAAAGGTCTGACTCCCTAGATTACAGAAATGCTATTTTCAGCCTTCTAGGTGCATTCCTTTACGAGTTATGAGCATTCAAAGTTTTCAAATAACAATGCATTTTTTGGTACTCAAATCGCCGAAAGATGCTATCTTCACCCTCAAAACAGCAATTGAAATTTTTTTTACTCGAATCTATAAAAATCATACATCATTGAAAAGGTCTGACTCCCTAGATTACAAAAATGCTATTTTCAGCCTTCTAGGTGCATTCCTTTACGAGTTATGAGCATTCAAAGTTTTCAAAAAACAATTAATTTTTTTGGTACTCAAATCGCCGAAAGATGCTATCTTCACCCTCAAAACAGCAATTGAAATTTTTTTTACTCGAATCTATAAAAATCATACATCATTGAAAAGGTCTGACTCCCTAGATTACAGAAATGCTATTTTCAGCCTTCTAGGTGCATTCCTTTACGAGTTATGAGCATTCAAAGTTTTCAAATAACAATGCATTTTTTTGGTACTCAAATCGCCGAAAGATGCGATCTTCACCCTCAAAACAGCAATTGAAATTTTTTTTACTCGAATCTATAAAAATCATACATCATTGAAAAGGTCTGACTCCCTAGATTACAAAAATGCTATTTTCAGCCTTCTAGGTGCATTCCTTTACGAGTTATGAGCATTCAAAGTTTTCAAAAAAACAATTAATTTTTTTGGTACTCAAATCGCCGAAAGATGCGATCTTTACCCTCAAAACAGCAATTGAAAATTTTTTTACTCGAATCTATAAAAATCATACATCATTGAAAAGGGGTGACTCCCTAGATTACAGAAATGCTATTTTCAGCCTTCTAGGTGCATTCCTTTACGAGTTATGAGCATTCAAAGTTTTCAAAAAACAATGCATTTTTTTGGTACTCAAATCGCCGAAAGATGCAATCTTCACCCTCAAAACAGCAATTGAAATTTTTTTTACTCGAATCTATAAAAATCATACATCATTGAAAATGTCTGACTCCCTAGATTACAGAAATGCTATTTTCAGCCTTCTAGGTGCATTCCTTTACGAGTTATGAGCATTCAAAGTTTTCAAATAACAATGCATTTTTTTGGTACTCAAATCGCCGAAAGATGCTATCTTCACCCTCAAAACAGCAATTGAAATTTTTTTTACTCGAATCTATAAAAGTCATACATCATTGAAAAGGTCTGACTCCCTAGATTACAGAAATGCTATTTTCAGCCTTCTAGGTGCATTCCTTTACGAGTTATGAGCATTCAAAGTTTTCAAATAACAATGCATTTTTTTGGTACTCAAATCGCCGAAAGATGCTATCTTCACCCTCAAAACAGCAATTGAAAATTTTTTTACTCGAATCTATAAAAATCATACATCATTGAAAAGGTCTGACTCCCTAGATTACAAAAGTGCTATTTTCAGCCTTCTAGGTGCATTCCTTTACGAGTTATGAGCATTCAAAGTTTTCAAATAACAATGCATTTTTTGGTACTCAAATCGCCGAAAGATGCTATCTTCACCCTCAAAACAGCAATTGAAAATTTTTTTACTCGAATCTATAAAAATCATACATCATTGAAAAGGTCTGACTCCCTAGATTACAGAAATGCTATTTTCAGCCTTCTAGGTGCATTCCTTTACGAGTTATGAGCATTCAAATTTTTCAAAAAACAATGCATTTATTTGGAACTCAAATCGCCGAAAGATGCGATCTTCACCCTCAAAACAGCAATTGAAAATTTTTTTAATCGAATATATAAAAATCATACATCATTGAAAAGGTCTGACTCCCTAGATTACAAAAATGCTATTTTCAGCCTTCTAGGTGCATTCCTTTACGAGTTATGAGCATTCAAAGTTTTCAAAAAACAATTAATGTTTTTGGTACTCAAATCGCCGAAAGATGCGATCTTCACCCTCAAAACAGCAATTGAAAATTTTTTTACTCGAATCTATAAAAATCATACATCATTGAAAAGGGGTGACTCCCTAGATTACAGAAATGCTATTTTCAGCCTTCTAGGTGCATTCCTTTACGAGTTATGAGCATTCAAAGTTTTCAAAAAACAATGCATTTTTTTGGTACTCAAATCGCCGAAAGATGCAATCTTCACCCTCAAAACAGCAATTGAAATTTTTTTTACTCGAATCTATAAAAATCATACATCATTGAAAATGTCTGACTCCCTAGATTACAGAAATGCTATTTTCAGCCTTCTAGGTGCATTCCTTTACGAGTTATGAGCATTCAAAGTTTTCAAATAACAATGCATTTTTTGGTACTCAAATCGCCGAAAGATGCTATCTTCACCCTCAAAACAGCAATTGAAATTTTTTTTACTCGAATCTATAAAAATCATACATCATTGAAAAGGTCTGACTCCCTAGATTACAGAAATGCTATTTTCAGCCTTCTAGGTGCATTCCTTTGCGAGTTATGAGCATTCAAAGTTTTCAAAAAACAATTAATTTTTTTGGTACTCAAATCGCCGAAAGATGCGATCTTCACCCTCAAAACAGCAATTGAAAATTTTTTTACTCGAATCTATAAAAATCATACATCATTGAAAAGGTCTGACTCCCTAGATTACAGAAATGCTATTTTCAGCCTTCTAGGTGTATTCCTTTATTAGTTATGAGCATTCAAAGTTTTCAAAAAACAATGCATTTTTTTGGTACTCAAATCGCCGAAAGATGCGATCTTCACCCTCAAAACAGCAATTGAAATTTTTTTTACTCGAATCTATAAAAATCATACATCATTGAAAAGGTCTGACTCCCTAGATTACAAAAATGCTGTTTTCAGCCTTCTAGGTGCATTCCTTTACGAGTTATGAGCATTCAAAGTTTTCAAATAACAATGCATTTTTTTGGTACTCAAATCGCCGAAAGATGCTATCTTCACCCTCAAAACAGCAATTGAAAATTTTTTTACTCGAATCTATAAAAATCATACATCATTGAAAAGGGGTGACTCCCTAGATTACAGAAATGCTATTTTCAGCCTTCTAGGTGCATTCCTTTACGAGTTATAAGCATTTAAAGTTTTCAAAAAACAATTAATTTTTTTGGTACTCAAATCGCCGAAAGATGCTATCTTCACCCTCAAAACAGCAATTGAAAATTTTTTTACTCGAATCTATAAAAGTCATACATCATTGAAAATGTCTGACTCCCTAGATTACAGAAATGCTATTTTCAGCCTTCTAGGTGCATTCCTTTACGAGTTATGAGCATTCAAAGTTTTCAAAAAACAATGCATTTTTTTGGTACTCAAATCGCCGAAAGATGCGATCTTCACCCTCAAAACAGCAATTGAAAATTTTTTACTCGAATCTATAAAAATCATACATCATTGAAAAGGTCTGACTCCCTAGATTACAAAAATGCTATTTTCAGCCTTCTAGGTGCATTCCTTTACGAGTTATGAGCATTCAAAGTTTTCAAAAAACAATTAATGTTTTTGGTACTCAAATCAACGAAAGATGCGATCTTCACCCTCAAAACAGCAATTGAAAATTTTTTTACTCGAATCTATAAAAATCATACATCATTGAAAATGTCTGACTCCCTAGATTACAGAAATGCTATTTTCAGCCTTCTAGGTGCATTCCTTTACGAGTTATGAGCATTCAAAGTTTTCAAAAAACAATTAATTTTTTTGGTACTCAAATCGCCGAAAGATGCTATCTTCACCCTCAAAACAGCAATTGAAAATTTTTTTACTCGAATCTATAAAAGTCATACATCATTGAAAAGGTCTGACTCCCTAGATTACAGAAATGCTATTTTCAGCCTTCTAGGTGCATTCCTTTACGAGTTATGAGCATTCAAAGTTTTCAAAAAACAATTAATTTTTTTGGTACTCAAATCGCCGAAAGATGCGATCTTCACCCTCAAAACAGCAATTGAAAATTTTTTTACTCGAATCTATAAAAATCATACATCATTGAAAAGGTCTGACTCCCTAGATTACAGAAATGCTATTTTCAGCCTTCTAGGTGCATTCCTTTACGAGTTATGAGCATTCAAAGTTTTCAAAAAACAATTAATTTTTTTGGTACTCAAATCGCCGAAAGATGCGATCTTCACCCTCAAAACAGCAATTGAAAATTTTTTTACTCGAATCTATAAAAATCATACATCATTGAAAAGGTCTGACTCCCTAGATTACAGAAATGCTATTTTCAGCCTTCTAGGTGCATTCCTTTGCGAGTTATGAGCATTCAAAGTTTTCAAATAACAATGCATTTTTTTGGTACTCAAATCGCCGAAAGATGCGATCTTCACCCTCAAAACAGCAATTGAAAATTTTTTTACTCGAATCTATAAAAATCACACATCATTGAAAAGGTCTGACTCCCTAGATTACAGAAATGCTATTTTCAGCCTTCTAGGTGCATTCCTTTACGAGTTATGAGCATTCAAAGTTTTCAAATAACAATGCATTTTTTTGGTACTCAAATCGCCGAAAGATGCTATCTTCACCCTCAAAACAGCAATTGAAAATTTTTTTACTCGAATCTATAAAAATCATACATCATTGAAAAGGTCTGACTCCCTAGATTACAAAAATGCTATTTTCAGCCTTCTAGGTGCATTCCTTTACGAGTTATGAGCATTCAAAGTTTTCAAATAACAATGCATTTTTTGGTACTCAAATCGCCGAAAGATGCTATCTTCACCCTCAAAACAGCAATTGAAAATTGTTTTACTCGAATCTATAAAAATCATACATCATTGAAAAGGTCTGACTCCCTAGATTACAGAAATGCTATTTTCAGCCTTCTAGGTGCATTCCTTTGCGAGTTATGAGCATTCAAAGTTTTCAAAAAACAATTAATTTTTTTGGTACTCAAATCGCCGAAAGATGCGATCTTCACCCTCAAAACAGCAATTGAAAATTTTTTTACTCGAATCTATAAAAATCATACATCATTGAAAAGGTCTGACTCCCTAGATTACAGAAATGCTATTTTCAGCCTTCTAGGTGCATTCCTTTACGAGTTATGAGCATTCAAAGTTTTCAAAAAACAATGCATTTTTTTGGTACTCAAATCGCCGAAAGATGCGATCTTCACCCTCAAAACAGCAATTGAAAATTTTTTTACTCGAATCTATAAAAATCATACATCATTGAAAAGGTCTGACTCCCTAGATTACAGAAATGCTATTTTCAGCCTTCTAGGTGTATTCCTTTATTAGTTATGAGCATTCAAAGTTTTCAAAAAACAATGCATTTTTTTGGTACTCAAATCGCCGAAAGATGCGATCTTCACCCTCAAAACAGCAATTGAAAATTTTTTACTCGAATCTATAAAAATCATACATCATTGAAAAGGTCTGACTCCCTAGATTACAGAAATGCTATTTTCAGCCTTCTAGGTGCATTCCTTTACGAGTTATGAGCATTCAAAGTTTTCAAAAAACAATGCATTTTTTTGGTACTCAAATCGCCGAAAGATGCGATCTTCACCCTCAAAACAGCAATTGAAAATTTTTTTACTCGAATCTATAAAAATCATACATCATTGAAAAGGTCTGACTCCCTAGATTACAGAAATGCTATTTTCAGCCTTCTAGGTGCATTCCTTTACGAGTTATGAGCATTCAAAGTTTTCAAATAACAATGCATTTTTTTGGTACTCAAATCGCCGAAAGATGCTATCTTCACCCTCAAAACAGCAATTGAAAATTTTTTTACTCGAATCATACATCATTGAAAAGGTCTGATTTCTTAGATTACAGAAATGCTATTTTCAACCTTCTAGGTGCATTCCTTTACGAGTTATGAGCATTCAAAGTTTTCAAAAAACAATTAATGTTTTTGGTACTCAAATCAACGAAAGATGCGATCTTCACCCTCAAAACAGCAATTGAAAATTTTTTTACTCGAATCTATAAAAATAATACATCATTGAAAATGTCTGACTCCCTAGATTACAGAAATGCTATTTTCAGCCTTCTAGGTGCATTCCTTTACGAGTTATGAGCATTCAAAGTTTTCAAAAAACAATTAATTTTTTTGGTACTCAAATCGCCGAAAGATGCTATCTTCACCCTCAAAACAGCAATTGAAAATTTTTTTACTCGAATCTATAAAAGTCATACATCATTGAAAAGGTCTGACTCCCTAGATTACAGAAATGCTATTTTCAGCCTTCTAGGTGCATTCCTTTGCGAGTTATGAGCATTCAAAGTTTTCAAAAAACAATTAATTTTTTTGGTACTCAAATCGCCGAAAGATGCGATCTTCACCCTCAAAACAGCAATTGAAAATTTTTTTACTCGAATCTATAAAATTCATACATCATTGAAAAGGTCTGACTCCCTAGATTACAGAAATGCTATTTTCAGCCTTCTAGGTGCATTCCTTTACGAGTTATGAGCATTCAAAGTTTTCAAAAAACAATTAATTTTTTTGGTACTCAAATCGCCGAAAGATGCGATCTTCACCCTCAAAACAGCAATTGAAAATTTTTTTACTCGAATCTATAAAAATCATACATCATTGAAAAGGTCTGACTCCCTAGATTACAGAAATGCTATTTTCAGCCTTCTAGGTGCATTCCTTTACGAGTTAGGAGCATTCAAAGTTTTCAAATAACAATGCATTTTTTTGGTACTCAAATCGCCGAAAGATGCTATCTTCACCCTCAAAACAGCAATTGAAAATTTTTTTACTCGAATCTATAAAAAATCATACATCATTGAAAAGGTCCGACTCCCTAGATTACAGAAATGCTATTTTCAGCCCTTTAGGTGCATTCCTTTACGAGTTATGAGCATTCAAAGTTTTCAAAAAACAATTAATTTTTTTGGTACTCAAATCGCCGAAAGATGCGATCTTCACCCTCAAAACAGCAATTGAAAATTTTTTTACTCGAATCTATAAAAATCATACATCATTGAAAAGGTCTGACTCCCTAGATTACAGAAATGCTATTTTCAGCCTTCTAGGTGTATTCCTTTATTAGTTATGAGCACTCAAAGTTTTCAAAAAACAATGCATTTTTTTGGTACTCAAATCGCCGAAAGATGCGATCTTCACCCTCAAAACAGCAATTGAAAATTTTTTTACTCGAATCTATAAAAATCATACATCATTGAAAAGGTCTGACTCCCTAGATTACAAAAATGCTATTTTCAGCCTTCTAGGTGCATTCCTTTACGAGTTATGAGCATTCAAAGTTTTCAAATAACAATGCATTTTTTGGTACTCAAATCGCCGAAAGATGCTATCTTCACCCTCAAAACAGCAATTGAAAATTGTTTTACTCGAATCTATAAAAATCATACATCATTGAAAAGGTCTGACTCCCTAGATTACAGAAATGCTATTTCCAGCCTTCTAGGTGCATTCCTTTGCGAGTTATGAGCATTCAAAGTTTTCAAAAAACTATTAATTTTTTTGGTACTCAAATCGCCGAAAGATGCGATCTTCACCCTCAAAACAGCAATTGAAAATTTTTTTACTCGAATCTATAAAAATCATACATCATTGAAAAGGTCTGACTCCCTAGATTACAGAAATGCTATTTTCAGCCTTCTAGGTGCATTCCTTTACGAGTTAGGAGCATTCAAAGTTTTCAAATAACAATGCATTTTTTTGGTACTCAAATCGCCGAAAGATGCTATCTTCACCCTCAAAACAGCAATTGAAAATTTTTTTACTCGAATCTATAAAAAATCATACATCATTGAAAAGGTCCGACTCCCTAGATTACAGAAATGCTATTTTCAGCCCTTTAGGTGCATTCCTTTACGAGTTATGAGCATTCAAAGTTTTCAAAAAACAATTAATTTTTTTGGTACTCAAATCGCCGAAAGATGCGATCTTCACCCTCAAAACAGCAATTGAAAATTTTTTTACTCGAATCTATAAAAATCATACATCATTGAAAAGGTCTGACTCCCTAGATTACAGAAATGCTATTTTCAGCCTTCTAGGTGTATTCCTTTATTAGTTATGAGCACTCAAAGTTTTCAAAAAACAATGCATTTTTTTGGTACTCAAATCACCCTCAAAACAGCAATTGAAAATTTTTTTACTCGAATCTATAAAAATCATACATCATTGAAAAGGTCTGACTCCCTAGATTACAAAAATGCTATTTTCAGCCTTCTAGGTGCATTCCTTTACGAGTTATGAGCATTCAAAGTTTTCAAATAACAATGCATTTTTTGGTACTCAAATCGCCGAAAGATGCTATCTTCACCCTCAAAACAGCAATTGAAAATTGTTTTACTCGAATCTATAAAAATCATACATCATTGAAAAGGTCTGACTCCCTAGATTACAGAAATGCTATTTTCAGCCTTCTAGGTGCATTCCTTTGCGAGTTATGAGCATTCAAAGTTTTCAAAAAACTATTAATTTTTTTGGTACTCAAATCAACGAAAGATGCGATCTTCACCCTCAAAACAGCAATTGAAAATTTTTTTACTCGAATCTATAAAAATCATACATCATTGAAAATGTCTGACTCCCAAGATTACAGAAATGCTATTTTCAGCCTTCTAGGTGCATTCCTTTACGAGTTATGAGCATTCAAAGTTTTCAAAAAACAATGCATTTTTTTGGTACTCAAATCGCCGAAAGATGCTATCTTCACCCTCAAAACAGCAATTGAAATTTTTTTTACTCGAATCTATAAAAGTCATACATCATTGAAAAGGTCTGACTCCCTAGATTACAGAAATGCTATTTTCAGCCTTCTAGGTGCATTCCTTTACGAGTTATGAGCATTCAAAGTTTTCAAAAAACAATGCATTTTTTTGGTACTCAAATCGCCGAAAGATGCGATCTTCACCCTCAAAACAGCAATTGAAAATTTTTTTACTCGAATCTATAAAAATCATACATCATTGAAAAGGTCTGACTCCCTAGATTACAGAAATGCTATTTTCAGCCTTCTAGGTGCATTCCTTTGCGAGTTATGAGCATTCAAAGTTTTCAAATAACAATGCATTTTTTTGGTACTCAAATCGCCGAAAGATGCGATCTTCACCCTCAAAACAGCAATTGAAAATTTTTTTACTCGAATCTATAAAAATCACACATCATTGAAAAGGTCTGACTCCCTAGATTACAGAAATGCTATTTTCAGCCTTCTAGGTGCATTCCTTTACGAGTTATGAGCATTCAAAGTTTTCAAATAACAATGCATTTTTTTGGTACTCAAATCGCCGAAAGATGCTATCTTCACCCTCAAAACAGCAATTGAAAATTTTTTTTACTCGAATCTATAAAAATCATACATCATTGAAAAGGTCTGACTCCCTAGATTACAAAAATGCTATTTTCAGCCTTCTAGGTGCATTCCTTTACGAGTTATGAGCATTCAAAGTTTTCAAATAACAATGCATTTTTTGGTACTCAAATCGCCGAAAGATGCTATCTTCACCCTCAAAACAGCAATTGAAAATTGTTTTACTCGAATCTATAAAAATCATACATCATTGAAAAGGTCTGACTCCCTAGATTACAGAAATGCTATTTTCAGCCTTCTAGGTGCATTCCTTTGCGAGTTATGAGCATTTAAAGTTTTCAAAAAACAATTAATTTTTTTGGTACTCAAATCGCCGAAAGATGCTATCTTCACCCTCAAAACAGCAATTGAAAATTTTTTTACTCGAATCTATAAAAATCATACATCATTGAAAAGGTCTGACTCCCTAGATTACAGAAATGCTATTTTCAGCCTTCTAGGTGCATTCCTTTACGAGTTATGAGCATTCAAAGTTTTCAAATAACAATGCATTTTTTGGTACTCAAATCGCCGAAAGATGCTATCTTCACCCTCAAAACAGCAATTGAAAATTGTTTTACTCGAATCTATAAAAATCATACATCATTGAAAAGGTCTGACTCCCTAGATTACAGAAATGCTATTTTCAGCCTTCTAGGTGCATTCCTTTGCGAGTTATGAGCATTTAAAGTTTTCAAAAAACAATTAATTTTTTTGGTACTCAAATCGCCGAAAGATGCTATCTTCACCCTCAAAACAGCAATTGAAAATTTTTTTACTCGAATCTATAAAAATCATACATCATTGAAAAGGTCTGACTCCCTAGATTACAGAAATGCTATTTTCAGCCTTCTAGGTGTATTCCTTTATTAGTTATGAGCATTCAAAGTTTTCAAAAAACAATGCATTTTTTTGGTACTCAAATCGCCGAAAGATGCTATCTTCACCCTCAAAACAGCAATTGAAAATTTTTTTACTCGAATCTATAAAAATCATACATCATTGAAAAGGTCTGACTCCCTAGATTACAAAAATGCTATTTTCAGCCTTCTAGGTGCATTCCTTTACGAGTTATGAGCATTCAAAGTTTTCAAATAACAATGCATTTTTTGGTACTCAAATCGCCGAAAGATGCTATCTTCACCCTCAAAACAGCAATTGAAAATTGTTTTACTCGAATCTATAAAAATCATACATCATTGAAAAGGTCTGACTCCCTAGATTACAGAAATGCTATTTCCAGCCTTCTAGGTGCATTCCTTTGCGAGTTATGAGCATTCAAAGTTTTCAAAAAACAATGCATTTTTTTGGTACTCAAATCGCCGAAAGATGCGATCTTCACCCTCAAAACAGCAATTGAAAATTTTTTTACTCGAATCTATAAAAATCATACATCATTGAAAAGGTCTGACTCCCTAGATTACAGAAATGCTATTTTCAGCCTTCTAGGTGCATTCCTTTACGAGTTATGAGCATTCAAAGTTTTCAAAAAACAATGCATTTTTTTGGTACTCAAATCGCCGAAAGATGCGATCTTCACCCTCAAAACAGCAATTGAAAATTTTTTTACTCGAATCTATAAAAATCATACATCATTGAAAAGGTCTGACTCCCTAGATTACAGAAATGCTATTTTCAGCCTTCTAGGTGTATTCCTTTATTAGTTATGAGCATTCAAAGTTTTTAAAAAACAATGCATTTTTTTGGTACTCAAATCGCCGAAAGATGCGATCTTCACCCTCAAAACAGCAATTGAAAATTTTTTTACTCGAATCTATAAAAATCATACATCATTGAAAAGGTCTGACTCCCTAGATTACAAAAATGCTATTTTCAGCCTTCTAGGTGCATTCCTTTACGAGTTATGAGCATTCAAAGTTTTCAAAAAACAATTAATGTTTTTGGTACTCAAATCAACGAAAGATGCGATCTTCACCCTCAAAACAGCAATTGAAAATTTTTTTACTCGAATCTATAAAAATCATACATCATTGAAAATGTCTGACTCCCAAGATTACAGAAATGCTATTTTCAGCCTTCTAGGTGCATTCCTTTACGAGTTATGAGCATTCAAAGTTTTCAAAAAACAATGCATTTTTTTGGTACTCAAATCGCCGAAAGATGCTATCTTCACCCTCAAAACAGCAATTGAAATTTTTTTTACTCGAATCTATAAAAGTCATACATCATTGAAAAGGTCTGACTCCCTAGATTACAGAAATGCTATTTTCAGCCTTCTAGGTGCATTCCTTTACGAGTTATGAGCATTCAAAGTTTTCAAAAAACAATGCATTTTTTTGGTACTCAAATCGCCGAAAGATGCGATCTTCACCCTCAAAACAGCAATTGAAAATTTTTTTACTCGAATCTATAAAAATCATACATCATTGAAAAGGTCTGACTCCCTAGATTACAGAAATGCTATTTTCAGCCTTCTAGGTGCATTCCTTTGCGAGTTATGAGCATTCAAAGTTTTCAAATAACAATGCATTTTTTTGGTACTCAAATCGCCGAAAGATGCGATCTTCACCCTCAAAACAGCAATTGAAAATTTTTTTACTCGAATCTATAAAAATCACACATCATTGAAAAGGTCTGACTCCCTAGATTACAGAAATGCTATTTTCAGCCTTCTAGGTGCATTCCTTTACGAGTTATGAGCATTCAAAGTTTTCAAATAACAATGCATTTTTTTGGTACTCAAATCGCCGAAAGATGCTATCTTCACCCTCAAAACAGCAATTGAAAATTTTTTTTACTCGAATCTATAAAAATCATACATCATTGAAAAGGTCTGACTCCCTAGATTACAAAAATGCTATTTTCAGCCTTCTAGGTGCATTCCTTTACGAGTTATGAGCATTCAAAGTTTTCAAATAACAATGCATTTTTTGGTACTCAAATCGCCGAAAGATGCTATCTTCACCCTCAAAACAGCAATTGAAAATTGTTTTACTCGAATCTATAAAAATCATACATCATTGAAAAGGTCTGACTCCCTAGATTACAGAAATGCTATTTTCAGCCTTCTAGGTGCATTCCTTTGCGAGTTATGAGCATTTAAAGTTTTCAAAAAACAATTAATTTTTTTGGTACTCAAATCGCCGAAAGATGCTATCTTCACCCTCAAAACAGCAATTGAAAATTTTTTTACTCGAATCTATAAAAATCATACATCATTGAAAAGGTCTGACTCCCTAGATTACAGAAATGCTATTTTCAGCCTTCTAGGTGCATTCCTTTACGAGTTATGAGCATTCAAAGTTTTCAAAAAACAATGCATTTTTTTGGTACTCAAATCGCCGAAAGATGCGATCTTCACCCTCAAAACAGCAATTGAAAATTTTTTTACTCGAATCTATAAAAATCATACATCATTGAAAAGGTCTGACTCCCTAGATTACAGAAATGCTATTTTCAGCCTTCTAGGTGTATTCCTTTATTAGTTATGAGCATTCAAAGTTTTCAAAAAACAATGCATTTTTTTGGTACTCAAATCGCCGAAAGATGCGATCTTCACCCTCAAAACAGCAATTGAAAATTTTTTTACTCGAATCTATAAAAATCATACATCATTGAAAAGGTCTGACTCCCTAGATTACAAAAATGCTATTTTCAGCCTTCTAGGTGCATTCCTTTACGAGTTATGAGCATTCAAAGTTTTCAAAAAACAATTAATGTTTTTGGTACTCAAATCAACGAAAGATGCGATCTTCACCCTCAAAACAGCAATTGAAAATTTTTTTACTCGAATCTATAAAAATCACACATCATTGAAAAGGTCTGACTCCCTAGATTACAGAAATGCTATTTTCAGCCTTCTAGGTGCATTCCTTTACGAGTTATGAGCATTCAAAGTTTTCAAATAACAATGCATTTTTTTGGTACTCAAATCGCCGAAAGATGCTATCTTCACCCTCAAAACAGCAATTGAAAATTTTTTTTACTCGAATCTATAAAAATCATACATCATTGAAAAGGTCTGACTCCCTAGATTACAAAAATGCTATTTTCAGCCTTCTAGGTGCATTCCTTTACGAGTTATGAGCATTCAAAGTTTTCAAATAACAATGCATTTTTTGGTACTCAAATCGCCGAAAGATGCTATCTTCACCCTCAAAACAGCAATTGAAAATTGTTTTACTCGAATCTATAAAAATCATACATCATTGAAAAGGTCTGACTCCCTAGATTACAGAAATGCTATTTTCAGCCTTCTAGGTGCATTCCTTTGCGAGTTATGAGCATTCAAAGTTTTCAAAAAACAATTAATTTTTTTGGTACTCAAATCGCCGAAAGATGCGATCTTCACCCTCAAAACAGCAATTGAAAATTTTTTTACTCGAATCTATAAAAATCATACATCATTGAAAAGGTCTGACTCCCTAGATTACAGAAATGCTATTTTCAGCCTTCTAGGTGCATTCCTTTACGAGTTATGAGCATTCAAAGTTTTCAAAAAACAATGCATTTTTTTGGTACTCAAATCGCCGAAAGATGCGATCTTCACCCTCAAAACAGCAATTGAAAATTTTTTTACTCGAATCTATAAAAATCATACATCATTGAAAAGGTCTGACTCCCTAGATTACAGAAATGCTATTTTCAGCCTTCTAGGTGTATTCCTTAATTAGTTATGAGCATTCAAAGTTTTCAAAAAACAATGCATTTTTTTGGTACTCAAATCGCCGAAAGATGCGATCTTCACCCTCAAAACAGCAATTGAAAATTTTTTTACTCGAATCTATAAAAATCATACATCATTGAAAAGGTCTGACTCCCTAGATTACAAAAATGCTATTTTCAGCCTTCTAGGTGCATTCCTTTACGAGTTATGAGCATTCAAAGTTTTCAAAAAACAATTAATGTTTTTGGTACTCAAATCGCCGAAAGATGCGATCTTCACCCTCAAAACAGCAATTGAAAATTTTTTTACTCGAATCTATAAAAATCATACATCATTGAAAATGTCTGACTCCCTAGATTACAGAAATGCTATTTTCAGCCTTCTAGGTGCATTCCTTTACGAGTTATGAGTTTTCAAAAAACAATTAATTTTTTTGGTACTCAAATCGCCGAAAGATGCTATCTTCACCCTCAAAACAGCAATTGAAAATTTTTTTACTCGAATCTATAAAAGTCATACATCATTGAAAAGGTCTGACTCCCTAGATTACAGAAATGCTATTTTCAGCCTTCTAGGTGCATTCCTTTACGAGTTATGAGCATTCAAAGTTTTCAAAAAACAATTAATTTTTTTGGTACTCAAATCGCCGAAAGATGCGATCTTCACCCTCAAAACAGCAATTGAAAATTTTTTTACTCGAATCTATAAAAATCATACATCATTGAAAAGGTCTGACTCCCTAGATTACAGAAATGCTATTTTCAGCCTTCTAGGTGCATTCCTTTACGAGTTATGAGCATTCAAAGTTTTCAAAAAACAATGCATTTTTTTGGTACTCAAATCGCCGAAAGATGCGATCTTCACCCTCAAAACAGCAATTGAAAATTTTTTTACTCGAATCTATAAAAATCATACATCATTGAAAAGGTCTGACTCCCTAGATTACAGAAATGCTATTTTCAGCCCTTTAGGTGCATTCCTTTGCGAGTTATGAGCATTCAAAGTTTTCAAAAAACAATTAATTTTTTTGGTACTCAAATCGCCGAAAGATGCGATCTTCACCCTCAAAACAGCAATTGAAAATTTTTTTACTCGAATCTGTAAAAATCATACATCATTGAAAAGGTCTGACTCCCTAGATTACAGAAATGCTATTTTCAGCCTTCTAGGTGCATTCCTTTACGAGTTATGAGCATTCAAAGTTTTCAAAAAACAATGCATTTTTTTGGTACTCAAATCGCCGAAAGATGCGATCTTCACCCTCAAAAAAGCAATTGAAAATTTTTTTACTCGAATCTATAAAAATCATACATCATTGAAAAGGTCTGACTCCCTAGATTACAGAAATGCATTTTTTTGGTACTCAAATCGCCGAAAGATGCTATCTTCACCCTCAAAACAGCAATTGAAAATTTTTTTACTCGAATCTATAAAAATCATACATCATTGAAAAGGTCTGACTCCCTAGATTACAGAAATGCTATTTTCAGCCTTCCTTTACGAGTTATGAGCATTCAAAGTTTTCAAATAACAATGCATTTTTTTGGTACTCAAATCGCCGAAAGATGCGATCTTCACCCTCAAAACAGCAATTGAAAATTTTTTTACTCGAATCTATAAAAATCATACATCATTGAAAAGGTCTGACTCCCTAGATTACAGAAATGCATTTTTTTGGTACTCAAATCGCCGAAAGATGCTATCTTCACCCTCAAAACAGCAATTGAAAATTTTTTTACTCGAATCTATAAAAATCATACATCATTGAAAAGGTCTAACTCCCTAGATTACAGAAATGCTATTTTCAGCCTTCTAGGTGCATTCCTTTACGAGTTATGAGCATTCAAAGTTTTCAAATAACAATGCATTTTTTTGGTACTCAAATCGCCGAAAGATGCTATCTTCACCCTCAAAACAGCAATTGAAATTTTTTTTACTCGTATCTATAAAAATCATACATCATTGAAAAGGTCTGACTCCCTAGATTACAGAAATGCTATTTTCAGCCTTCTAGGTGCATTCCTTTACGAGTTATGAGCATTCAAAGTTTTCAAATAACAATGCATTTTTTTGGTACTCAAATCGCCGAAAGATGCTATCTTCACCCTCAAAACAGCTATTGAAAATTTTTTTACTCGAATCTATAAAAATCATACATCATTAAAAAAGGTCTGACTCCCTAGATTACAGAAATGCTATTTTCAGCCTTCTAGGTGCATTCCCTTACGAGTTATGAGCATTCAAAGTTTTCAAATAACAATGCATTTTTTTGGTACTCAAATCGCCGAAAGATGCGATCTTCACCCTCAAAACAGCAATTGAAATTTTTTTTACTCGAATCAATAAAAATCATACATCATTGAAAAGGTCTGACTCCCTAGATTACAGAAATGCTATTTTCAGCCTTCTAGGTGCATTCCTTTACGAGTTATGAGCATTCAAAGTTTTCAAATAACAATGCATTTTTTTGGTACTCAAATCGCCGAAAGATGCTATCTTCACCCTCAAAACAGCAATTGAAAATTTTTTTACTCGAATCATACATCATTGAAAAGGTCTGATTTCTTAGATTACAGAAATGCTATTTTCAACCTTCTAGGTGCATTCCTTTGTGAGTTATGAGCATTCAAAGTTTTCAAAAAACAATTAATGTTTTTGGTACTCAAATCGCCGAAAGATGCGATCTTTCAACCTCAAAACAGCAATTGAAAATTTTTTTACTCGAATCTATAAAAATCATACATCATTGAAAAGGTCTGACTCCCTAGATTACAAAAATGCTATTTTCAGCCTTCTAGGTGCATTCCTTTACGAGTTATGAGCATTCAAAGTTTTCAAATAACAATGCATTTTTTGGTACTCAAATCGCCGAAAGATGCTATCTTCACCCTCAAAACAGCAATTGAAAATTGTTTTACTCGAATCTATAAAAATCATACATCATTGAAAAGGTCTGACTCCCTAGATTACAGAAATGCTATTTTCAGCCTTCTAGGTGCATTCCTTTGCGAGTTATGAGCATTCAAAGTTTTCAAAAAACAATTAATTTTTTTGTTACTCAAATCGCCGAAAGATGCGATCTTCACCCTCAAAACAGCAATTGAAAATTTTTTACTCGAATCTATAAAAAATCATACATCATTGAAAAGGTCTGACTCCCTAGATTACAGAAATGCTATTTTCAGCCTTCTAGGTGCATTCCTTTACGAGTTATGAGCATTCAAAGTTTTCAAAAAACAATGCATTTTTTTGGTACTCAAATCGCCGAAAGATGCGATCTTCACCCTCAAAACAGCAATTGAAAATTTTTTACTCGAATCTATAAAAATCATACATCATTGAAAAGGTCTGACTCCCTAGATTACAGAAATGCTATTTTCAGCCTTCTAGGTGCATTCCTTTACGAGTTATGAGCATTCAAAGTTTTCAAAAAACAATTAATGTTTTTGGTACTCAAATCAACGAAAGATGCGATCTTCACCCTCAAAACAGCAATTGAAAATTTTTTTACTCGAATCTATAAAAATCATACATCATTGAAAATGTCTGACTCCCTAGATTACAGAAATGCTATTTTCAGCCTTCTAGGTGCATTCCTTTACGAGTTATGAGCATTCAAAGTTTTCAAAAAACAATTAATTTTTTTGGTACTCAAATCGCCGAAAGATGCTATCTTCACCCTCAAAACAGCAATTGAAAATTTTTTTACTCGAATCTACAAAAGTCATACATCATTGAAAAGGTCTGACTCCCTAGATTACAGAAATGCTATTTTCAGCCTTCTAGGTGCATTCCTTTACGAGTTATGAGCATTCAAAGTTTTCAAAAAACAATTAATTTTTTTGGTACTCAAATCGCCGAAAGATGCGATCTTCACCCTCAAAACAGCAATTGAAAATTTTTTTACTCGAATCTATAAAAATCATACATCATTGAAAATGTCTGACTCCCTAGATTACAGAAATGCATTTTTTTGGTACTCAAATCGCCGAAAGATGCTATCTTCACCCTCAAAACAGCAATTGAAAATTTTTTTACTCGAATCTATAAAAATCATACATCATTGAAAAGGTCTGACTCCCTAGATTACAGAAATGCTATTTTCAGCCTTCCTTTACGAGTTATGAGCATTCAAAGTTTTCAAATAACAATGCATTTTTTTGGTACTCAAATCGCCGAAAGATGCTATCTTCACCCTCAAAACAGCAATTGAAAATTTTTTTACTCGAATCTATAAAAATCATACATCATTGAAAAGGTCTGACTCCCTAGATTACAGAAATGCATTTTTTTGGTACTCAAATCGCCGAAAGATGCTATCTTCACCCTCAAAACAGCAATTGAAAATTTTTTTACTCGAATCTATAAAAATCATACATCATTGAAAAGGTCTAACTCCCTAGATTACAGAAATGCTATTTTCAGCCTTCTAGGTGCATTCCTTTACGAGTTATGAGCATTCAAAGTTTTCAAATAACAATGCATTTTTTTGGTACTCAAATCGCCGAAAGATGCTATCTTCACCCTCAAAACAGCAATTGAAATTTTTTTTACTCGAATCTATAAAAATCATACATCATTGAAAAGGTCTGACTCCCTAGATTACAGAAATGCTATTTTCAGCCTTCTAGGTGCATTCCTTTACGAGTTATGAGCATTCAAAGTTTTCAAATAACAATGCATTTTTTTGGTACTCAAATCGCCGAAAGATGCTATCTTCACCCTCAAAACAGCAATTGAAATTTTTTTTACTCGAATCAATAAAAATCATACATCATTGAAAAGGTCTGACTCCCTAGATTACAGAAATGCTATTTTCAGCCTTCTAGGTGCATTCCTTTACGAGTTATGAGCATTCAAAGTTTTCAAATAACAATGCATTTTTTTGGTACTCAAATCGCCGAAAGATGCTATCTTCACCCTCAAAACAGCAATTGAAAATTTTTTTACTCGAATCATACATCATTGAAAAGGTCTGATTTCTTAGATTACAGAAATGCTATTTTCAACCTTCTAGGTGCATTCCTTTGTGAGTTATGAGCATTCAAAGTTTTCAAAAAACAATTAATGTTTTTGGTACTCAAATCGCCGAAAGATGCGATCTTTCACCCTCAAAACAGCAATTGAAAATTTTTTTACTCGAATCTATAAAAATCATACATCATTGAAAAGGTCTGACTCCCTAGATTACAAAAATGCTATTTTCAGCCTTCTAGGTGCATTCCTTTACGAGTTATGAGCATTCAAAGTTTTCAAATAACAATGCATTTTTTGGTACTCAAATCGCCGAAAGATGCTATCTTCACCCTCAAAACAGCAATTGAAAATTGTTTTACTCGAATCTATAAAAATCATACATCATTGAAAAGGTCTGACTCCCTAGATTACAGAAATGCTATTTTCAGCCTTCTAGGTGCATTCCTTTGCGAGTTATGAGCATTCAAAGTTTTCAAAAAACAATTAATTTTTTTGTTACTCAAATCGCCGAAAGATGCGATCTTCACCCTCAAAACAGCAATTGAAAATTTTTTTACTCGAATCTATAAATATCATACATCATTGAAAAGGTCTGACTCCCTAGATTACAGAAATGCTATTTTCAGCCTTCTAGGTGCATTCCTTTACGAGTTATGAGCATTCAAAGTTTTCAAATAACAATGCATTTTTTTGGTACTCAAATCGCCGAAAGATGCTATCTTCACCCTCAAAACAGCAATTGAAAATTTTTTTACTCGAATCTATAAAAATCATACATCATTGAAAAGGTCTGACTCCCTAGATTACAGAAATGCTATTTTCAGCCTTCTAGGTGCATTCCTTTACGAGTTATGAGCATTCAAAGTTTTCAAAAAACAATTAATGTTTTTGGTACTCAAATCAACGAAAGATGCGATCTTCACCCTCAAAACAGCAATTGAAAATTTTTTTACTCGAATCTATAAAAATCATACATCATTGAAAATGTCTGACTCCCTAGATTACAGAAATGCTATTTTCAGCCTTCTAGGTGCATTCCTTTACGAGTTATGAGCATTCAAAGTTTTCAAAAAACAATTAATTTTTTTGGTACTCAAATCGCCGAAAGATGCTATCTTCACCCTCAAAACAGCAATTGAAAATTTTTTTACTCGAATCTATAAAAGTCATACATCATTGAAAAGGTCTGACTCCCTAGATTACAGAAATGCTATTTTCAGCCTTCTAGGTGCATTCCTTTACGAGTTATGAGCATTCAAAGTTTTCAAAAAACAATTAATTTTTTTGGTACTCAAATCGCCGAAAGATGCGATCTTCACCCTCAAAACAGCAATTGAAAATTTTTTTACTCGAATCTATAAGAATCATACATCATTGAAAAGGTCTGACTCCCTAGATTACAGAAATGCTATTTTCAGCCTTCTAGGTGCATTCCTTTACGAGTTATGAGCATTCAAAGTTTCCAAAAAACAATGCATTTTTTTGGTACTCAAATCGCCGAAAGATGCGATCTTCACCCTCAAAACAGCAATTGAAAATTTTTTTACACGAATCTATAAAAATCATACATCATTGAAAAGGTCTGACTCCCTAGATTACAGAAATGCTATTTTCAGCCTTCTAGGTGCATTCCTTTGCGAGTTATGAGCATTCAAAGTTTTCAAAAAACAATTAATTTTTTTGGTACTCAAATCGCCGAAAGATGCGATCTTCACCCTCAAAACAGCAATTGAAAATTTTTTTACTCGAATCTGTAAAAATCATACATCATTGAAAAGGTCTGACTCCCTAGATTACAGAAATGCTATTTTCAGCCTTCTAGGTGCATTCCTTTACGAGTTATGAGCATTCAAAGTTTTCAAAAAACAATGCATTTTTTTGGTACTCAAATCGCCGAAAGATGCGATCTTCACCCTCAAAACAGCAATTGAAAATTTTTTTACTCGAATCTATAAAAATCATACATCATTGAAAAGGTCTGACTCCCTAGATTACAGAAATGCTATTTTCAGCCTTCTAGGTGCATTCCTTTACGAGTTATGAGCATTCAAAGTTTTCAAATAACAATGCATTTTTTTGGTACTCAAATCGCCGAAAGATGCTATCTTCACCCTCAAAACAGCAATTGAAAATTTTTTTACTCGAATCATACATCATTGAAAAGGTCTGATTTCTTAGATTACAGAAATGCTATTTTCAACCTTCTAGGTGCATTCCTTTGTGAGTTATGAGCATTCAAAGTTTTCAAAAAACAATGCATTTTTTTGGTACTCAAATCGCCGAAAGATGCTATCTTCACCCTCAAAATAGCAATTGAAAATTTTTTTACTCGAATCTATAAAAATCATACATCATTGAAAAGGTCTGACTCCCTAGATTACAGAAATGCTATTTTCAGCCTTCTAGGTGCTTTCCTTTACGAGTTATGAGCATTCAAAGTTTTCAAATAACAATGCATTTTTTTGGTACTCAAATCGCCGAAAGATGCTTTCTTCACCCTCAAAACAGCAATTGAAAATTTTTTTACTCGAATCTATAAAAATCATACATCATTGAAAAGGTCTGACTCCCTAGATTACAGAAATGCTATTTTCAGCCTTCTAGGTGCATTCCTTTACGAGTTATGAGCATTCAAAGTTTTCAAATAACAATGCATTTTTTTGGTACTCAAATCGCCGAAAGATGCTATCTTCACCCTCAAAACAGCAATTGAAAATTTTTTTACTCGAATCTATAAAAATCATACATCATTGAAAAGGTCTGACTCCCTAGATTACAAAAATGCTATTTTCAGCCTTCTAGGTGCATTCCTTTACGAGTTATGAGCATTCAAAGTTTTCAAATAACAATGCATTTTTTTGGTACTCAAATCGCCGAAAGATGCTATCTTCACCCTCAAAACAGCAATTGAAATTTTTTTTACTCAAATCTATAAAAATCATACATCATTGAAAAGGTCTGACTCCCTAGATTACAGAAATGCTATTTTCAGCCTTCTAGGTGCATTCCTTTACGAGTTATGAGCATTCAAAGTTTTCAAATAACAATGCATTTTTTTGGTACTCAAATCGCCGAAAGATGCTATCTTCACCCTCAAAACAGCAATTGAAAATTTTTTTACTCGAATCTATAAAAATCATACATCATTGAAAAGGTCTGACTCCCTAGATTACAAAAATGCTATTTTCAGCCTTCTAGGTGCATTCCTTTACGAGTTATGAGATTTCAAAGTTTTCAAATAACAATGCATTTTTTGGTACTCAAATCGCCGAAAGATGCGATCTTCACCCTCAAAACAGCAATTGAAAATTTTTTTACTCGAATCTATAAAAATCATACATCATTGAAAAGGTCTGATTTCTTAGATTACAGAAATGCTATTTTCAACCTTCTAGGTGCATTCCTTTGTGAGTTATGAGCATTCAAAGTTTTCAAAAAACAATTAATTTTTTTGTTACTCAAATCGCCGAAAGATGCGATCTTCACCCTCAAAACAGCAATTGAAAATTTTTTTACTCGAATCTATAAAAATCATACATCATTGAAAAGGTCTGACTCCCTAGATTACAGAAATGCTATTTTCAGCCTTCTAGGTGCTTTCCTTTACGAGTTATGAGCATTCAAAGTTTTCAAATAACAATGCATTTTTTTGGTACTCAAATCGCCGAAAGATGCTTTCTTCACCCTCAAAACAGCAATTGAAAATTTTTTTACTCGAATCTATAAAAATCATACATCATTGAAAAGGTCTGACTCCCTAGATTACAGAAATGCTATTTTCAGCCTTCTAGGTGCATTCCTTTACGAGTTATGAGCATTCAAAGTTTTCAAATAACAATGCATTTTTTTGGTACTCAAATCGCCGAAAGATGCTATCTTCACCCTCAAAACAGCAATTGAAAATTTTTTTTACTCGAATCTATAAAAATCATACATCATTTAAAAGGTCTGACTCCCTAGATTACAGAAATGCTATTTTCAGCCTTCTAGGTGCATTCCTTTACGAGTAATGAGCATTCAAAGTTTTCAAATAACAATGCATTTTTTTGGTACTCAAATCGCCGAAAGATGCTATCTTCACCCTCAAAACAGCAATTGAAAATTTTTTTACTCGAATCTATAAAAATCATACATCATTGAAAAGGTCTGACTCCCTAGATTACAAAAATGCTATTTTCAGCCTTCTAGGTGCACTCCTTTGCGAGTTATGAGCATTCAAAGTTTTCAAAAAACAATTAATTTTTTTGGTACTCAAATCGCCGAAAGATGCTATCTTCACCCTCAAAACAGCAATTGAAAATTTTTTTACTCGAATCTATAAAAATCATACATCATTGAAAAGGTCTGACTCCCTAGATTACAGAAATGCTATTTTCAGCCTTCTAGGTGCTTTCCTTTACGAGTTATGAGCATTCAAAGTTTTCAAATAACAATGCATTTTTTTGGTACTCAAATCGCCGAAAGATGCGATCTTCACCCTCAAAACAGCAATTGAAAATTTTTTTACTCGAATCTATAAAAATCATACATCATTGAAAAGGTCTGACTCCCTAGATTACAGAAATGCTATTTTCAGCCTTCTAGGTGCATTCCTTTACGAGTTATGAGCATTCAAAGTTTTCAAATAACAATGCATTTTTTTGGTACTCAAATCGCCGAAAGATGCGATCTTCACCCTCAAAACAGCAATTGAAAATTTTTTTTACTCGAATCTATAAAAATCATACATCATTGAAAAGGTCTGACTCCCTAGATTACAGAAATGCTATTTTCAGCCTTCTAGGTGCACTCCTTTGCGAGTTATGAGCATTCAAAGTTTTCAAAAAACAATTAATTTTTTTGGTACTCAAATCGCCGAAAGATGCGATCTTCACCCTCAAAACAGCAATTGAAAATTGTTTTACTCGAATCTATAAAAATCATACATCATTGAAAAGGTCTGACTCCATAGATTACAGGTGCATTCCTTTACGAGTTATGAGCATTCAAAGTTTTTAAATAACAATGCATTTTTTTGGTACTCAAATCGCCGAAAGATGCGATCTTCACCCTCAAAACAGCAATTGAAAATTTTTTTACTCGAATCTATAAAAATCATACATCATTAAAAAAGGTCTGACTCCCTAGATTACAGAAATGCTATTTTCAGCCTTCTAGGTGCATTCCTTTACGAGTTATGAGCATTCAAAGTTTTCAAATAACAATGCATTTTTTTGGTACTCAAATCGCCGAAAGATGCTATCTTCACCCTCAAAACAGCAATTGAAATTTTTTTTTACTCGAATCTATAAAAATCATACATCATTGAAAAGGTCTGACTCCCTAGATTACAGAAATGCTATTTTCAGCCTTCTAGGTGCATTCCTTTACGAGTTATGAGCATTCAAAGTTTTCAAATAACAATGCATTTTTTTGGTACTCAAATCGCCGAAAGATGCTATCTTCACCCTCAAAACAGCAATTGAAAATTTTTTTACTCGAATCTATAAAAATCATACATCATTGAAAAGGTCTGACTCCCTAGATTACAAAAATGCTATTTTCAGCCTTCTAGGTGCATTCCTTTACGAGTTATGAGATTTCAAAGTTTTCAAATAACAATGCATTTTTTGGTACTCAAATCGCCGAAAGATGCGATCTTCACCCTCAAAACAGCAATTGAAAATTTTTTTACTCGAATCTATAAAAATCATACATCATTGAAAAGGTCTGATTTCTTAGATTACAGAAATGCTATTTTCAACCTTCTAGGTGCATTCCTTTGTGAGTTATGAGCATTCAAAGTTTTCAAAAAACAATTAATTTTTTTGTTACTCAAATCGCCGAAAGATGCTATCTTCACCCTCAAAACAGCAATTGAAAATTTTTTTACTCGAATCTATAAAAATCATACATCATTGAAAAGGTCTGACTCCCTAGATTACAGAAATGCTATTTTCAGCCTTCTAGGTGCTTTCCTTTACGAGTTATGAGCATTCAAAGTTTTCAAATAACAATGCATTTTTTTGGTACTCAAATCGCCGAAAGATGCTTTCTTCACCCTCAAAACAGCAATTGAAAATTTTTTTACTCGAATCTATAAAAATCATACATCATTGAAAAGGTCTGACTCCCTAGATTACAGAAATGCTATTTTCAGCCTTCTAGGTGCATTCCTTTACGAGTTATGAGCATTCAAAGTTTTCAAATAACAATGCATTTTTTTGGTACTCAAATCGCCGAAAGATGCTATCTTCACCCTCAAAACAGCAATTGAAAATTTTTTTTACTCGAATCTATAAAAATCATACATCATTGAAAAGGTCTGACTCCCTAGATTACAGAAATGCTAGCTATTTTCAGCCTTCTAGGTGCATTCCTTTACGAGTTATGAGCATTCAAAGTTTTCAAATAACAATGCATTTTTTTGGTACTCAAATCGCCGAAAGATGCTATCTTCACCCTCAAAACAGCAATTGAAAATTTTTTTACTCGAATCTATAAAAATCATACATCATTGAAAAGGTCTGACTCCCTAGATTACAAAAATGCTATTTTCAGCCTTCTAGGTGCACTCCTTTGCGAGTTATGAGCATTCAAAGTTTTCAAAAAACAATTAATTTTTTGGTACTCAAATCGCCGAAAGATGCGATCTTCACCCTCAAAACAGCAATTGAAAATTTTTTTACTCGAATCTATAAAAATCATACATCATTGAAAAGGTCTGACTCCCTAGATTACAGAAATGCTATTTTCAGCCTTCTAGGTGCTTTCCTTTACGAGTTATGAGCATTCAAAGTTTTCAAATAACAATGCATTTTTTTGGTACTCAAATCGCCGAAAGATGCGATCTTCACCCTCAAAACAGCAATTGAAAATTTTTTTACTCGAATCTATAAAAATCATACATCATTGAAAAGGTCTGACTCCCTAGATTACAGAAATGCTATTTTCAGCCTTCTAGGTGCATTCCTTTACGAGTTATGAGCATTCAAAGTTTTCAAATAACAATGCATTTTTTTGGTACTCAAATCGCCGAAAGATGCGATCTTCACCCTCAAAACAGCAATTGAAAATTTTTTTTACTCGAATCTATAAAAATCATACATCATTGAAAAGGTCTGACTCCCTAGATTACAGAAATGCTATTTTCAGCCTTCTAGGTGCATTCCTTTGCGAGTTATGAGCATTCAAAGTTTTCAAAAAACAATTAATTTTTTTGGTACTCAAATCGCCGAAAGATGCGATCTTCACCCTCAAAACAGCAATTGAAAATTGTTTTACTCGAATCTATAAAAATCATACATCATTGAAAAGGTCTGACTCCCTAGATTACAGGTGCATTCCTTTACGAGTTATGAGCATTCAAAGTTTTTAAATAACAATGCATTTTTTTGGTACTCAAATCGCCGAAAGATGCGATCTTCACCCTCAAAACAGCAATTGAAAATTTTTTTACTCGAATCTATAAAAATCATACATCATTGAAAAGGTCTGACTCCCTAGATTACAGAAATGCTATTTTCAGCCTTCTAGGTGCATTCCTTTACGAGTTATGAGCATTCAAAGTTTTCAAATAACAATGCATTTTTTTGGTACTCAAATCGCCGAAAGATGCTATCTTCACCCTCAAAACAGCAATTGAAAATTTTTTTACTCGAATCTATAAAAATCATACATCATTGAAAAGGTCTGACTCCCTAGATTACAAAAATGCTATTTTCAGCCTTCTAGGTGCATTCCTTTACGAGTTATGAGATTTCAAAGTTTTCAAATAACAATGCATTTTTTGGTACTCAAATCGCGGAAAGATGCGATCTTCACCCTCAAAACAGCAATTGAAAATTTTTTTACTCGAATCTATAAAAATCATACATCATTGAAAAGGTCTGATTTCTTAGATTACAGAAATGCTATTTTCAACCTTCTAGGTGCATTCCTTTGTGAGTTATGAGCATTCAAAGTTTTCAAATAACAATGCATTTTTTTGGTACTCAAATCGCCGAAAGATGCTATCTTCACCCTCAAAACAGCAATTGAAAATTTTTTTTACTCGAATCTATAAAAATCATACATCATTGAAAAGGTCTGACTCCCTAGATTACAGAAATGCTAGCTATTTTCAGCCTTCTAGGTGCATTCCTTTACGAGTTATGAGCATTCAAAGTTTTCAAATAACAATGCATTTTTTTGGTACTCAAATCGCCGAAAGATGCTATCTTCACCCTCAAAACAGCAATTGAAAATTTTTTTACTCGAATCTATAAAAATCATACATCATTGAAAAGGTCTGACTCCCTAGATTACAAAAATGCTATTTTCAGCCTTCTAGGTGCACTCCTTTGCGAGTTATGAGCATTCAAAGTTTTCAAAAAACAATTAATTTTTTTGGTACTCAAATCGCCGAAAGATGCGATCTTCACCCTCAAAACAGCAATTGAAAATTTTTTTACTCGAATCTATAAAAATCATACATCATTGAAAAGGTCTGACTCCCTAGATTACAGAAATGCTATTTTCAGCCTTCTAGGTGCTTTCCTTTACGAGTTATGAGCATTCAAAGTTTTCAAATAACAATGCATTTTTTTGGTACTCAAATCGCCGAAAGATGCGATCTTCACCCTCAAAACAGCAATTGAAAATTTTTTACTCGAATCTATAAAAATCATACATCATTGAAAAGGTCTGACTCCCTAGATTACAGAAATGCTATTTTCAGCCTTCTAGGTGCATTCCTTTACGAGTTATGAGCATTCAAAGTTTTCAAATAACAATGCATTTTTTTGGTACTCAAATCGCCGAAAGATGCGATCTTCACCCTCAAAACAGCAATTGAAAATTTTTTTTACTCGAATCTATAAAAATCATACATCATTGAAAAGGTCTGACTCCCTAGATTACAGAAATGCTATTTTCAGCCTTCTAGGTGCATTCCTTTGCGAGTTATGAGCATTCAAAGTTTTCAAAAAACAATTAATTTTTTTGGTACTCAAATCGCCGAAAGATGCGATCTTCACCCTCAAAACAGCAATTGAAAATTGTTTTACTCGAATCTATAAAAATCATACATCATTGAAAAGGTCTGACTCCCTAGATTACAGGTGCATTCCTTTACGAGTTATGAGCATTCAAAGTTTTTAAATAACAATGCATTTTTTTGGTACTCAAATCGCCGAAAGATGCGATCTTCACCCTCAAAACAGCAATTGAAAATTTTTTTACTCGAATCTATAAAAATCATACATCATTAAAAAAGGTCTAAATCCCTAGATTACAGGTGCATTCCTTTGCGAGTTATGAGCATTCAAAGTTTTCAAAAAACAATTAATTTTTTTGGTACTCAAATCGCCGAAAGATGCGATCTTCACCCTCAAAACAGCAATTGAAAATTTTTTTACTCGAATCTATAAAAATCATACATCATTGAAAAGGTCTGACTCCCTAGATTACAGAAATGCTATTTTCAGCCTTCTAGGTGCTTTCCTTTACGAGTTATGAGCATTCAAAGTTTTCAAATAACAATGCATTTTTTTGGTACTCAAATCGCCGAAAGATGCTATCTTCACCCTCAAAACAGCAATTGAAAATTTTTTTACTCGAATCTATAAAAATCATACATCATTGAAAAGGTCTGACTCCCTAGATTACAAAAATGCTATTTTCAGCCTTCTAGGTGCATTCCTTTACGAGTTATGAGATTTCAAAGTTTTCAAATAACAATGCATTTTTTGGTACTCAAATCGCGGAAAGATGCGATCTTCACCCTCAAAACAGCAATTGAAAATTTTTTTACTCGAATCTATAAAAATCATACATCATTGAAAAGGTCTGATTTCTTAGATTACAGAAATGCTATTTTCAACCTTCTAGGTGCATTCCTTTGTGAGTTATGAGCATTCAAAGTTTTCAAATAACAATGCATTTTTTTGGTACTCAAATCGCCGAAAGATGCTATCTTCACCCTCAAAACAGCAATTGAAAATTTTTTTTACTCGAATCTATAAAAATCATACATCATTGAAAAGGTCTGACTCCCTAGATTACAGAAATGCTAGCTATTTTCAGCCTTCTAGGTGCATTCCTTTACGAGTTATGAGCATTCAAAGTTTTCAAATAACAATGCATTTTTTTGGTACTCAAATCGCCGAAAGATGCTATCTTCACCCTCAAAACAGCAATTGAAAATTTTTTTACTCGAATCTATAAAAATCATACATCATTGAAAAGGTCTGACTCCCTAGATTACAAAAATGCTATTTTCAGCCTTCTAGGTGCACTCCTTTGCGAGTTATGAGCATTCAAAGTTTTCAAAAAACAATTAATTTTTTTGGTACTCAAATCGCCGAAAGATGCGATCTTCACCCTCAAAACAGCAATTGAAAATTTTTTTACTCGAATCTATAAAAATCATACATCATTGAAAAGGTCTGACTCCCTAGATTACAGAAATGCTATTTTCAGCCTTCTAGGTGCTTTCCTTTACGAGTTATGAGCATTCAAAGTTTTCAAATAACAATGCATTTTTTTGGTACTCAAATCGCCGAAAGATGCGATCTTCACCCTCAAAACAGCAATTGAAAATTTTTTACTCGAATCTATAAAAATCATACATCATTGAAAAGGTCTGACTCCCTAGATTACAGAAATGCTATTTTCAGCCTTCTAGGTGCATTCCTTTACGAGTTATGAGCATTCAAAGTTTTCAAATAACAATGCATTTTTTTGGTACTCAAATCGCCGAAAGATGCGATCTTCACCCTCAAAACAGCAATTGAAAATTTTTTTTACTCGAATCTATAAAAATCATACATCATTGAAAAGGTCTGACTCCCTAGATTACAGAAATGCTATTTTCAGCCTTCTAGGTGCATTCCTTTGCGAGTTATGAGCATTCAAAGTTTTCAAAAAACAATTAATTTTTTTGGTACTCAAATCGCCGAAAGATGCGATCTTCACCCTCAAAACAGCAATTGAAAATTGTTTTACTCGAATCTATAAAAATCATACATCATTGAAAAGGTCTGACTCCCTAGATTACAGGTGCATTCCTTTACGAGTTATGAGCATTCAAAGTTTTTAAATAACAATGCATTTTTTTGGTACTCAAATCGCCGAAAGATGCGATCTTCACCCTCAAAACAGCAATTGAAAATTTTTTTACTCGAATCTATAAAAATCATACATCATTAAAAAAGGTCTAAATCCCTAGATTACAGAAATGCTATTTTCAGCCTTCTAGGTGCATTCCTTTACGAGTTATGAGCATTCAAAGTTTTCAAATAACAATGCATTTTTTTGGTACTCAAATCGCCGAAAGATGCTATCTTCACCCTCAAAACAGCAATTGAAATTTTTTTTACTCGAATCTATAAAAATCATACATCATTGAAAAGGTCTGACTCCCTAGATTACAGAAATGCTATTTTCAGCCTTCTAGGTGCATTCCTTTACGAGTTATGAGCATTCAAAGTTTTCAAATAACAATGCATTTTTTTGGTACTCAAATCGCCGAAAGATGCTATCTTCACCCTCAAAACAGCAATTGAAAATTTTTTTACTCGAATCTATAAAAATCATACATCATTGAAAAGGTCTGACTCCCTAGATTACAAAAATGCTATTTTCAGCCTTCTAGGTGCATTCCTTTACGAGTTATGAGATTTCAAAGTTTTCAAATAACAATGCATTTTTTGGTACTCAAATCGCGGAAAGATGCGATCTTCACCCTCAAAACAGCAATTGAAAATTTTTTTACTCGAATCTATAAAAATCATACATCATTGAAAAGGTCTGATTTCTTAGATTACAGAAATGCTATTTTCAACCTTCTAGGTGCATTCCTTTGTGAGTTATGAGCATTCAAAGTTTTCAAAAAACAATTAATTTTTTTGTTACTCAAAACAGCAATTGAAAATTTTTTTACTCGAATCTATAAAAATCATACATCATTGAAAAGGTCTGACTCCCTAGATTACAGAAATGCTATTTTCAGCCTTCTAGGTGCTTTCCTTTACGAGTTATGAGCATTCAAAGTTTTCAAATAACAATGCATTTTTTTGGTACTCAAATCGCCGAAAGATGCTTTCTTCACCCTCAAAACAGCAATTGAAAATTTTTTTACTCGAATCTATAAAAATCATACATCATTGAAAAGGTCTGACTCCCTAGATTACAGAAATGCTATTTTCAGCCTTCTAGGTGCATTCCTTTACGAGTTATGAGCATTCAAAGTTTTCAAATAACAATGCATTTTTTTGGTACTCAAATCGCCGAAAGATGCTATCTTCACCCTCAAAACAGCAATTGAAAATTTTTTTTACTCGAATCTATAAAAATCGTACATCATTGAAAAGGTCTGACTCCCTAGATTACAGAAATGCTAGCTATTTTCAGCCTTCTAGGTGCATTCCTTTACGAGTTATGAGCATTCAAAGTTTTCAAATAACAATGCATTTTTTTGGTACTCAAATCGCCGAAAGATGCTATCTTCACCCTCAAAACAGCAATTGAAATTTTTTTTACTCGAATCTATAAAAATCATACATCATTGAAAAGGTCTGACTCCCTAGATTACAAAAATGCTATTTTCAGCCTTCTAGGTGCACTCCTTTGCGAGTTATGAGCATTCAAAGTTTTCAAAAAATAATTAATTTTTTTGGTACTCAAATCGCCGAAAGATGCGATCTTCACCCTCAAAACAGCAATTGAAAATTTTTTTACTCGAATCTATAAAAATCATACATCATTGAAAAGGTCTGACTCCCTAGATTACAGAAATGCTATTTTCAGCCTTCTAGGTGCTTTCCTTTACGAGTTATGAGCATTCAAAGTTTTCAAATAACAATGCATTTTTTTGGTACTCAAATCGCCGAAAGATGCGATCTTCACCCTCAAAACAGCAATTGAAAATTTTTTTTACTCGAATCTATAAAAATCATACATCATTGAAAAGGTCTGACTCCCTAGATTACAGAAATGCTATTTTCAGCCTTCTAGGTGCATTCCTTTACGAGTTATGAGCATTCGAAGTTTTCAAATAACAATGCATTTTTTTGGTACTCAAATCGCCGAAAGATGCGATCTTCACCCTCAAAACAGCAATTGAAAATTTTTTTACTCGAATCTATAAAAATCATACATCATTGAAAAGGTCTGACTCCCTAGATTACAAAAATGCTATTTTCAGCCTTCTAGGTGCACTCCTTTGCGAGTTATGAGCATTCAAAGTTTTCAAATAACAATGCATTTTTTGGTACTCAAATCGCGGAAAGATGCGATCTTCACCCTCAAAACAGCAATTGAAAATTTTTTTACTCGAATCTATAAAAATCATACATCATTGAAAAGGTCTGATTTCTTAGATTACAGAAATGCTATTTTCAACCTTCTAGGTGCATTCCTTTGTGAGTTATGAGCATTCAAAGTTTTCAAAAAACAATTAATTTTTTTGTTACTCAAAACAGCAATTGAAAATTTTTTTACTCGAATCTATAAAAATCATACATCATTGAAAAGGTCTGACTCCCTAGATTACAGAAATGCTATTTTCAGCCTTCTAGGTGCTTTCCTTTACGAGTTATGAGCATTCAAAGTTTTCAAATAACAATGCATTTTTTTGGTACTCAAATCGCCGAAAGATGCTTTCTTCACCCTCAAAACAGCAATTGAAAATTTTTTTACTCGAATCTATAAAAATCATACATCATTGAAAAGGTCTGACTCCCTAGATTACAGAAATGCTATTTTCAGCCAACAATGCATTTTTTTGGTACTCAAATCGCCGAAAGATGCGATCTTCACCCTCAAAACAGCAATTGAAATTTTTTTTACTCGAATCTATAAAAATCATACATCATTGAAAAGGTCTGACTCCCTAGATTACAAAAATGCTATTTTCAGCCTTCTAGGTGCACTCCTTTGCGAGTTATGAGCATTCAAAGTTTTCAAAAAATAATTAATTTTTTTGGTACTCAAATCGCCGAAAGATGCGATCTTCACCCTCAAAACAGCAATTGAAAATTTTTTTACTCGAATCTATAAAAATCATACATCATTGAAAAGGTCTGACTCCCTAGATTACAGAAATGCTATTTTCAGCCTTCTAGGTGCTTTCCTTTACGAGTTATGAGCATTCAAAGTTTTCAAATAACAATGCATTTTTTTGGTACTCAAATCGCCGAAAGATGCGATCTTCACCCTCAAAACAGCAATTGAAAATTTTTTTTACTCGAATCTATAAAAATCATACATCATTGAAAAGGTCTGACTCCCTAGATTACAGAAATGCTATTTTCAGCCTTCTAGGTGCATTCCTTTACGAGTTATGAGCATTCGAAGTTTTCAAATAACAATGCATTTTTTTGGTACTCAAATCGCCGAAAGATGCGATCTTCACCCTCAAAACAGCAATTGAAAATTTTTTTACTCGAATCTATAAAAATCATACATCATTGAAAAGGTCTGACTCCCTAGATTACAAAAATGCTATTTTCAGCCTTCTAGGTGCACTCCTTTGCGAGTTATGAGCATTCAAAGTTTTCAAAAAACAATTAATTTTTTTGGTACTCAAATCGCCGAAAGATGCGATCTTCACCCTCAAAACAGCAATTGAAAATTTTTTTACTCGAATCTATAAAAATCATACATCATTGAAAAGGTCTGACTCCCTAGATTACAGAAATGCTATTTTCAGCCTTCTAGGTGCTTTCCTTTACGAGTTATGAGCATTCAAAGTTTTCAAATAACAATGCATTTTTTTGGTACTCAAATCGCCGAAAGATGCGATCTTCACCCTCAAAACAGCAATTGAAATTTTTTTTTACTCGAATCTATAAAAATCATACATCATTGAAAAGGTCTGACTCCCTAGATTACAGAAATGCTATTTTCAGCCTTCTAGGTGCATTCCTTTACGAGTTATGAGCATTCAAAGTTTTCAAATAACAATGCATTTTTTTGGTACTCAAATCGCCGAAAGATGCTATCTTCACCCTCAAAACAGCAATTGAAAATTTTTTTACTCGAATCTATAAAAATCATACATCATTGAAAAGGTCTGACTCCCTAGATTACAGAAATGCTATTTTCAGCCTTCTAGGTGCATTCCTTTACGAGTTATGAGTATTCAAAGTTTTCAAAAAACAATGCATTTTTTTGGTACTCAAATCGCCGAAAGATGCGATCTTCACCCTCAAAACAGCAATTGAAAATTTTTTTACTCGAATCTATAAAAGTCATACATCATTGAAAAGGTCTGACTCCCTAGATTACAGAAATGCTAGCTATTTTCAGCCTTCTAGGTGCATTCCTTTACGAGTTATGAGCTATTAAAGTTTACAAATAACAATACATTTTTTTGGTACTCAAATCGCCGAAAGATGCTATCTTCACCCTCAAAACAGCAATTGAATTTTTTTTTACTCGAATCAATTCAATTCATTCAAAGTTTTCAAATAACAATGCATTATTTTGGTACTCAAATCGCCGAAAGATGCGATCTTCACCCTCAAAACAGCAATTGAAAATTTTTTTTACTCGAATCTATAAAAATCATACATCATTGAAAAGGTCTGACTCCCTAGATTACAGAAATGCTATTTTCAGCCTTCTAGGTGCATTCCTTTACGAGTTATGAGCATTCAAAGTTTTCAAAAAACAATTAATGTTTTTGGTACTCAAATCGCCGAAAGATGCTATCTTCACCCTCAAAACAGCAATTGAAAATTTTTTTACTCGAATCTATAAAATCATACATCATTGAAAAGGTCTGACTCCCTAGATTACAGAAATGCTATTTTCAGCCTTCTAGGTGCATTCCTTTACGAGTTATGAGCATTCAAAGTTTTCAAAAAACAATTAATTTTTTTGGTACTCAAATCGCCGAAAGATGCGATCTTCACCCTCAAAACAGCAATGGAAAATTTTTTTACTCGAATCTATAAAAATCATACATCATTGAAAAGGTCTGACTCCCTAGATTACAGAAATGCTATTTTCAGCCTTCTAGGTGCATTCCTTTACGAGTTATGAGCATTCAAAGTTTTCAAATAACAATGCATTTTTTTGGTACTCAAATCGCCGAAAGATGCGATCTTCACCCTCAAAACAGCAATTGAAATTTTTTTTTACTCGAATCTATAAAAATCATACATCATTGAAAAGGTCTGACTCCCTAGATTACAAAAATGCTATTTTCAGCCTTCACTCCTTTGCGAGTTATGAGCATTCAAAGTTTTCAAAAAACAATTAATTTTTTTGGTACTCAAATCGCCGAAAGATGCGATCTTCACCCTCAAAACAGCAATCGAAAATTTTTTTACTCGAATCTATAAAAATCATACATCATTGAAAAGGTCTGACTCCCTAGATTACAGAAATGCTATTTTCAGCCTTCTAGGTGCTTTCCTTTACGAGTTATGAGCATTCAAAGTTTTCAAATAACAATGCATTTTTTTGGTACTCAAATCGCCGAAAGATGCGATCTTCACCCTCAAAACAGCAATTGAAAATTTTTTTTACTCGAATCTATAAAAATCATACATCATTGAAAAGGTCTGACTCCCTAGATTACAGAAATGCTATTTTCAGCCTTCTAGGTGCATTCCTTTACGAGTTATGAGCATTCAAAGTTTTCAAATAACAATGCATTTTTTTGGTACTCAAATCGCCGAAAGATGCTATCTTCACCCTCAAAACAGCAATTGAAATTTTTTTTACTCGAATCTATAAAAATCATACATCATTGAAAAGGTCTGACTCCCTAGATTACAGAAATGCTATTTTCAGCCTTCTAGGTGCATTCCTTTACGAGTTATGAGCATTCAAAGTTTTCAAATAACAATGCATTTTTTTGGTACTCAAATCGCCGAAAGATGCTATCTTCACCCTCAAAACAGCAATTGAAATTTTTTTACTCGAATCTATAAAAATCATACATCATTGAAAAGGTCTGACTCCCTAGATTACAAAAATGCTATTTTCAGCCTTCTAGGTGCATTCCTTTACGAGTTATGAGCATTCAAAGTTTTCAAAAAACAATTAATTTTTTTGGTACTCAAATCGCCGAAAGATGCGATCTTCACCCTCAAAACAGCAATTGAAAATTTTTTTACTCGAATCTATAAAAATCATACATCATTGAAAAGGTCTGACTCCCTAGATTACAGAAATGCTATTTTCAGCCTTCTAGGTGTATTCCTTTATTAGTTATGAGCATTCAAAGTTTTCAAAAAACAATGCATTTTTTTGGTACTCAAATCGCCGAAAGATGCGATCTTCACCCTCAAAACAGCAATTGAAAATTTTTTTACTCGAATCTATAAAAGTCATACATCATTGAAAAGGTCTGACTCCCTAGATTACAGAAATGCTAGCTATTTTCAGCCTTCTAGGTGCATTCCTTTACGAGTTATGAGCATTCAAAGTTTTCAAATAACAATGCATTTTTTTGGTACTCAAATCGCCGAAAGATGCTATCTTCACCCTCAAAACAGCAATTGAATTTTTTTTTTACTCGAATCTATAAAAATCATACATCATTGAAAAGGTCTGACTCCCTAGATTATAGAAATGCTATTTTCAGCCTTCTAGGTGCATTCCTTTACGAGTTATGAGCATTCAAAGTTTTCAAATAACAATGCATTTTTTTGGTACTCAAATCGCCGAAAGATGCTATCTTCACCCTCAAAACAGCAATTGAAAATTTTTTTACTCGAATCTATAAAAATCATACATCATTGAAAAGGTCTGACTCCCTAGATTACAAAAATGCTATTTTCAGCCTTCTAGGTGCATTCCTTTACGAGTTATGAGATTTCAAAGTTTTCAAATAACAATGCATTTTTTGGTACTCAAATCGCCGAAAGATGCAATCTTCACCCTCAAAACAGCAATTGAAAATTTTTTTACTCGAATCTATAAAAATCATACATCATTGAAAAGGTCTGACTCCCTAGATTACAGAAATGCTATTTTCAGCCTTCTAGGTGCATTCCTTTACGAGTTATGAGCATTCAAAGTTTTTAAATAACAATGCATTTTTTTGGTACTCAAATCGCCAAAAGATGCTATCTTCACCCTCAAAACAGCAATTGAAAATTTTTTTACTCGAATCTATAAAAATCATACATCATTGAAAAGGTCTGACTCCCTAGATTACAGAAATGCTATTTTCAGCCTTCTAGGTGCATTCCTTTACGAGTTATGAGCATTCAAAGTTTTCAAATAACAATGCATTTTTTTGGTACTCAAATCGCCGAAAGATGCTATCTTCACCCTCAAAACAGCAATTGAAATTTTTTTTACTCGAATCTATAAAAATCATACATCATTAAAAAAGGTCTGACTCCCTAGATTACAGAAATGCTATTTTCAGCCCTCTAGGTGCATTCCTGTACGAGTTATGAGCATTCAAAGTTTTCAAATAACAATGCATTTTTTTGGTACTCAAATCGCCGAAAGATGCGATCTTCACCCTCAAAACAGCAATTGAAAATTTTTTACTCGAATCTATAAAAATCATACATCATTGAAAAGGTCTGACTCCCTAGATTACAAAAATGCTATTTTCAGCCTTCTAGGTGCATTCCTTTACGAGTTATGAGCATTCAAAGTTTTCAAATAACAGTGCATTTTTTGGTACTCAAATCGCCGAAAGATGCTATCTTCACCCTCAAAACAGCAAATGAAAATTTTTTTACTCGAATCTATAAAAATCATACATCATTGAAAAGGTCTGACTCCCTAGATTACAGAAATGCTATTTTCAGCCTTCTAGGTGCATTCCTTTACGAGTTATGAGCATTCAAAGTTTTCAAATAACAATGCATTTTTTTGGTACTCAAATCGCCGAAAGATGCGATCTTCACCCTCAAAACAGCAATTGAAATTTTTTTTACTCGAATCTATAAAAATCATACATCATTGAAAAGGTCTGACTCCCTAGATTACAAAAATGCTATTTTCAGCCTTCTAGGTGCACTCCTTTGCGAGTTATGAGCATTCAAAGTTTTCAAAAAACAATTAATTTTTTTGGTACTCAAATCGCCGAAAGATGCGATCTTCACCCTCAAAACAGCAATTGAAAATTTTTTTACTCGAATCTATAAAAATCATACATCATTGAAAAGGTCTGACTCCCTAGATTACAGAAATGCTATTTTCAGCCTTCTAGGTGCTTTCCTTTACGAGTTATGAGCATTCAAAGTTTTCAAATAACAATGCATTTTTTTGGTACTCAAATCGCCGAAAGATGCAATCTTCACCCTCAAAACAGCAATTGAAAATTTTTTTTACTCGAATCTATAAAAATCATACATCATTGAAAAGGTCTGACTCCCTAGATTACAGAAATGCTATTTTCAGCCTTCTAGGTGCATTCCTTTACGAGTTATGAGCATTCGAAGTTTTCAAATAACAATGCATTTTTTTGGTACTCAAATCGCCGAAAGATGCGATCTTCACCCTCAAAACAGCAATTGAAAATTTTTTTACTCGAATCTATAAAAATCATACATCATTGAAAAGGTCTGACTCCCTAGATTACAAAAATGCTATTTTCAGCCTTCTAGGTGCACTCCTTTGCGAGTTATGAGCATTCAAAGTTTTCAAAAAACAATTAATTTTTTTGGTACTCAAATCGCCGAAAGATGCGATCTTCACCCTCAAAACAGCAATTGAAAATTTTTTTACTCGAATCTATAAAAATCATACATCATTGAAAAGGTCTGACTCCCTAGATTACAGAAATGCTATTTTCAGCCTTCTAGGTGCTTTCCTTTACGAGTTATGAGCATTCAAAGTTTTCAAATAACAATGCATTTTTTTGGTACTCAAATCGCCGAAAGATGCGATCTTCACCCTCAAAACAGCAATTGAAAATTTTTTTTACTCGAATCTATAAAAATCATACATCATTGAAAAGGTCTGACTCCCTAGATTACAGAAATGCTATTTTCAGCCTTCTAGGTGCATTCCTTTACGAGTTATGAGCATTCAAAGTTTTCAAATAACAATGCATTTTTTTGGTACTCAAATCGCCGAAAGATGCTATCTTCACCCTCAAAACAGCAATTGAAAATTTTTTTACTCGAATCTATAAAAATCATACATCATTGAAAAGGTCTGACTCCCTAGATTACAGAAATGCTATTTTCAGCCTTCTAGGTGCATTCCTTTACGAGTTATGAGTATTCAAAGTTTTCAAAAAACAATGCATTTTTTTGGTACTCAAATCGCCGAAAGATGCGATCTTCACCCTCAAAACAGCAATTGAAAATTTTTTTACTCGAATCTATAAAAGTCATACATCATTGAAAAGGTCTGACTCCCTAGATTACAGAAATGCTAGCTATTTTCAGCCTTCTAGGTGCATTCCTTTACGAGTTATGAGCATTCAAAGTTTTCAAATAACAATGCATTTTTTTGGTACTCAAATCGCCGAAAGATGCTATCTTCACCCTCAAAACAGCAATTGAATTTTTTTTTACTCGAATCAATTCAATTCATTCAAAGTTTTCAAATAACAATGCATTTTTTTGGTACTCAAATCGCCGAAAGATGCGATCTTCACCCTCAAAACAGCAATTGAAAATTTTTTTTACTCGAATCTATAAAAATCATACATCATTGAAAAGGTCTGACTCCCTAGATTACAGAAATGCTATTTTCAGCCTTCTAGGTGCATTCCTTTACGAGTTATGAGCATTCAAAGTTTTCAAATAACAATGCATTTTTTTGGTACTCAAATCGCCGAAAGATGCTATCTTCACCCTCAAAACAGCAATTGAAAATTTTTTTACTCGAATCTATAAAAATCATACATCATTGAAAAGGTCTGACTCCCTAGATTACAAAAATGCTATTTTCAGCCTTCACTCCTTTGCGAGTTATGAGCATTCAAAGTTTTCAAAAAACAATTAATTTTTTTGGTACTCAAATCGCCGAAAGATGCGATCTTCACCCTCAAAACAGCAATTGAAAATTTTTTTACTCGAATCTATAAAAATCATACATCATTGAAAAGGTCTGACTCCCTAGATTACAGAAATGCTATTTTCAGCCTTCTAGGTGCTTTCCTTTACGAGTTATGAGCATTCAAAGTTTTCAAATAACAATGCATTTTTTTGGTACTCAAATCGCCGAAAGATGCGATCTTCACCCTAAAAACAGCAATTGAAAATTTTTTTTACTCGAATCTATAAAAATCATACATCATTGAAAAGGTCTGACTCCCTAGATTACAGAAATGCTATTTTCAGCCTTCTAGGTGCATTCCTTTACGAGTTATGAGCATTCAAAGTTTTCAAATAACAATGCATTTTTTTGGTACTCAAATCGCCGAAAGATGCTATCTTCACCCTCAAAACAGCAATTGAAATTTTTTTTACTCGAATCTATAAAAATCATACATCATTGAAAAGGTCTGACTCCCTAGATTACAGAAATGCTATTTTCAGCCTTCTAGGTGCATTCCTTTACGAGTTATGAGCATTCAAAGTTTTCAAATAACAATGCATTTTTTTGGTACTCAAATCGCCGAAAGATGCTATCTTCACCCTCAAAACAGCAATTGAAATTTTTTTACTCGAATCTATAAAAATCATACATCATTGAAAAGGTCTGACTCCCTAGATTACAAAAATGCTATTTTCAGCCTTCTAGGTGCATTCCTTTACGAGTTATGAGCATTCAAAGTTTTCAAAAAACAATTAATTTTTTTGGTACTCAAATCGCCGAAAGATGCGATCTTCACCCTCAAAACAGCAATTGAAAATTTTTTTACTCGAATCTATAAAAATCATACATCATTGAAAAGGTCTGACTCCCTAGATTACAGAAATGCTATTTTCAGCCTTCTAGGTGTATTCCTTTATTAGTTATGAGCATTCAAAGTTTTCAAAAAACAATGCATTTTTTTGGTACTCAAATCGCCGAAAGATGCGATCTTCACCCTCAAAACAGCAATTGAAAATTTTTTTACTCGAATCTATAAAAGTCATACATCATTGAAAAGGTCTGACTCCCTAGATTACAGAAATGCTAGCTATTTTCAGCCTTCTAGGTGCATTCCTTTACGAGTTATGAGCATTCAAAGTTTTCAAATAACAATGCATTTTTTTGGTACTCAAATCGCCGAAAGATGCTATCTTCACCCTCAAAACAGCAATTGAATTTTTTTTTTACTCGAATCTATAAAAATCATACATCATTGAAAAGGTCTGACTCCCTAGATTACAGAAATGCTATTTTCAGCCTTCTAGGTGCATTCCTTTACGAGTTATGAGCATTCAAAGTTTTCAAATAACAATGCATTTTTTTGGTACTCAAATCGCCGAAAGATGCTATCTTCACCCTCAAAACAGCAATTGAAAATTTTTTTACTCGAATCTATAAAAATCATACATCATTGAAAAGGTCTGACTCCCTAGATTACAAAAATGCTATTTTCAGCCTTCTAGGTGCATTCCTTTACGAGTTATGAGATTTCAAAGTTTTCAAATAACAATGCATTTTTTGGTACTCAAATCGCCGAAAGATGCAATCTTCACCCTCAAAACAGCAATTGAAAATTTTTTTACTCGAATCTATAAAAATCATACATCATTGAAAAGGTCTGACTCCCTAGATTACAGAAATGCTATTTTCAGCCTTCTAGGTGCATTCCTTTACGAGTTATGAGCATTCAAAGTTTTCAAATAACAATGCATTTTTTTGGTACTCAAATCGCCGAAAGATGCTATCTTCACCCTCAAAACAGCAATTGAAATTTTTTTTACTCGAATCTATAAAAATCATACATCATTAAAAAAGGTCTGACTCCCTAGATTACAGAAATGCTATTTTCAGCCCTCTAGGTGCATTCCTGTACGAGTTATGAGCATTCAAAGTTTTCAAATAACAATGCATTTTTTTGGTACTCAAATCGCCGAAAGATGCGATCTTCACCCTCAAAACAGCAATTGAAAATTTTTTACTCGAATCTATAAAAATCATACATCATTGAAAAGGTCTGACTCCCTAGATTACAAAAATGCTATTTTCAGCCTTCTAGGTGCATTCCTTTACGAGTTATGAGCATTCAAAGTTTTCAAATAACAGTGCATTTTTTGGTACTCAAATCGCCGAAAGATGCTATCTTCACCCTCAAAACAGCAAATGAAAATTTTTTTACTCGAATCTATAAAAATCATACATCATTGAAAAGGTCTGACTCCCTAGATTACAGAAATGCTATTTTCAGCCTTCTAGGTGCATTCCTTTACGAGTTATGAGCATTCAAAGTTTTCAAATAACAATGCATTTTTTTGGTACTCAAATCGCCGAAAGATGCTATCTTCACCCTCAAAACAGCAATTGAAATTTTTTTTACTCGAATCTATAAAAATCATACATCATTGAAAAGGTCTGACTCCCTAGATTACAGAAATGCTATTTTCAGCCTTCTAGGTGCATTCCTTTACGAGTTATGAGCATTCAAAGTTTTCAAATAACAATGCATTTTTTTGGTACTCAAATCGCCGAAAGATGCTATCTTCACCCTCAAAACAGCAATTGAAAATTTTTTTACTCGAATCTATAAAAATCATACATCATTGAAAAGGTCTGACTGACTAGATTACAGAAATGCTATTTTCAGCCTTCTAGGTGCATTCCTTTACGAGTTATGAGCATTCAAAGTTTTCAAATAACAGTGCATTTTTTGGTACTCAAATCGCCGAAAGATGCTTTCTTCACCCTCAAAACAGCAATTGAAAATTTTTTTACTCGAATCTATAAAAATCATACATCATTGAAAAGGTCTGACTCCCTAGATTACAGAAATGCTATTTTCAGCCTTCTAGGTGCATTCCTTTACGAGTTATGAGCATTCAAAGTTTTCAAATAACAATGCATTTTTTTGGTACTCAAATCGCCGAAAGATGCTATCTTCACCCTCAAAACAGCAATTGAAATTTTTTTTACTCGAATCTATAAAAATCATACATCATTGAAAAGGTCTGACTCCCTAGATTACAGAAATGCTATTTTCAGCCTTCTAGGTGCATTCCTTTACGAGTTATGAGCATTCAAAGTTTTCAAATAACAATGCATTTTTTTGGTACTCAAATCGCCGAAAGATGCTATCTTCACCCTCAAAACAGCAATTGAAAATTTTTTTACTCGAATCTATAAAAATCATACATCATTGAAAAGGTCTGACTCCCTAGATTACAAAAATGCTATTTTCAGCCTTCTAGGTGCATTCCTTTACGAGTTATGAGCATTCAAAGTTTTCAAATAACAGTGCATTTTTTGGTACTCAAATCGCCGAAAGATGCTATCTTCACCCTCAAAACAGCAATTGAAAATTTTTTTACTCGAATCTATAAAAATCATACATCATTGAAAAGGTCTGACTCCCTAGATTACAGAAATGCTATTTTCAGCCTTCTAGGTGCATTCCTTTGCTAGTTATGAGCATTCAAAGTTTTCAAAAAACAATTAATTTTTTTGGTACTCAAATCGCCGAAAGATGCGATCTTCACCCTCAAAACAGCAATTGAAAATTTTTTTACTCGAATCTATAAAAATCATACATCATTGAAAAGGTCTGACTCCCTAGATTACAGAAATGCTATTTTCAGCCTTCTAGGTACATTCCTTTACGAGTTATGAGCATTCAAAGTTTTCAAATAACAATGCATTTTTTTGGTACTCAAATCGCCGAAAGATGCGATCTTCACCCTCAAAACAGGAATTGAAAATTTTTTTACTCCAATCTATAAAAATCATACATCATTGAAAAGGTCTGACTCCCTAGATTACAGAAATGCTATTTTCAGCCTTCTAGGTGTATTCCTTTATTAGTTATGAGCATTCAAAGTTTTCAAAAAACAATGCATTTTTTTGGTACTTAAATCGCCGAAAGATGCGATCTTCACCCTCAAAACAGCAATTGAAAATTTTTTTACTCGAATCTATAAAAATCATACGTCATTGAAAAGGTCTGACTCCCTAGATTACAGAATTGCTATTTTCAGCCTTCTAGGTGCTTTCCTTTACGAGTTATGAGCATTCAAAGTTTTCAAAAAACAATTAATTTTTTTGGTACTCAAATCGCCGAAAGATGCTATCTTCACCCTCAAAACAGCAATTGAAAATTTTTTTACTCGAATCTATAAAAATCATACATCATTGAAAAGGTCTGACTCCCTAGATTACAGAAATGCTATTTTCAGCCTTCTAGGTGCATTCCCTTACGAGTTATGAGCATTCAAAGTTTTCAAATAACAGTGCATTTTTTTGGTACTCAAATCGCCGAAAGATGCTATCTTCACCCTCAAAACAGCAATTGAAAATTTTTTTACTCGAATCTATAAAAATCATACATCATTGAAAAGGTCTGACTCCCTAGATTACAAAAAGCTATTTTCAGCCTTCTAGGTGCACTCCTTTGCGAGTTATGAGCATTCAAAGTTTTCAAAAAACAATTAATTTTTTTGGTACTCAAATCGCCGAAAGATGCGATCTTCACCATCAAAACAGCAATTGAAAATTTTTTTTACTCGAATCTATAAAAATCATACATCATTGAAAAGGTCTGACTCCCTAGATTACAGAAATGCTATTTTCAGCCTTCTAGGTGCTTTCCTTTACGAGTTATGAGCATTCAAAGTTTTCAAATAACAATGCATTTTTTTGGTACTCAAATCGCCGAAAGATGCTATCTTCACCCTCAAAACAGCAATTGAAAATTTTTTTACTCGAATCTATAAAAATCATACATCATTGAAAAGGTCTGACTCCCTAGATTACAGAAATGCTATTTTCAGCCTTCTAGGTGCATTCCTTTACGAGTTATGAGCATTCAAAGTTTTCAAAAAACAATTAATTTTTTTGGTACTCAAATCGCCGAAAGATGCGATCTTCACCCTCAAAACAGCAATTGAAAATTTTTTTACTCGAATCTATAAAAAGGTCTGACTCCCTAGATTACAGAAATGCTATTTTCAGCCTTCTAGGTGCTTTCCTTTAGAGTTATGAGCATTCAAAGTTTTCAAAAAACAATTAATTTTTTTGGTACTCAAATCGCCGAAAGATGCTATCTTCACCCTCAAAACAGCAATTGAAAATTTTTTTACTCGAATCTATAAAAATCATACATCATTGAAAAGGTCTGACAGAAATGCTATTTTCAGCCTTCTAGGTGCTTTCCTTTACGAGTTATGAGCATTCAAAGTTTTCAAATAACAATGCATTTTTTTGGTACTCAAATCGCCGAAAGATGCTTTCTTCACCCTCAAAACAGCAATTGAAAATTTTTTTACTCGAATCTATAAAAATCATACATCATTGAAAAGGTCTGACTCCCTAGATTACAGAAATGCTATTTTCAGCCTTCTAGGTGCATTCCTTTACGAGTTATGAGCATTTTCAAATAACAATGCATTTTTTTGGTACTCAAATCGCCGAAAGATGCTTTCTTCACCCTCAAAACAGCATATGAAAATTTTTTTTACTCGAATCTATAAAAATCATACATCATTGAAAAGGTCTGACTCCCTAGATTACAGAAATGCTATTTTCAGCCTTCTAGGTGCTTTCCTTTACGAGTTATGAGCATTCAAAGTTTTCAAATAACAATGCATTTTTTTGGTACTCAAATCGCCGAAAGATGCGATCTTCACCCTCAAAACAGCAATTGAAAATTTTTTTACTCGAATCTATAAAAATCATACATCATTGAAAAGGTCTGACTCCCTAGATTACAGAAATGCTATTTTCAGCCTTCTAGGTGCATTCCTTTACGAGTTATGAGCATTCAAAGTTTTCAAATAACAATGCATTTTTTTGGTACTCAAATCGCCGAAAGATGCTATCTTCACCCTCAAAACAGCAATTGAAAATTTTTTTACTCGAATCTATAAAAATCATACATCATTGAAAAGGTCTGACTCCCTAGATTACAAAAATGCTATTTTCAGCCTTCTAGGTGCACTCCTTTGCGAGTTATGAGCATTCAAAGTTTTCAAAAAACAATTAATTTTTTTGGTACTCAAATCGCCGAAAGATGCGATCTTCACCCTCAAAACAGCAATTGAAAATTTTTTTACTCGAATCTGTAAAAATCATACATCATTGAAAAGGTCTGACTCCCTAGATTACAGAAATGCTATTTTCAGCCTTCTAGGTGCATTCCTTTACGAGTTATGAGCATTCAAAGTTTTCAAATAACAATGCATTTTTTTGGTACTCAAATCGCCGAAAGATGCGATCTTCACCCTCAAAACAGCAATTGAAAATTTTTTTTACTCGAATCTATAAAAATCATACATCATTGAAAAGGTCTGACTCCCTAGATTACAGAAATGCTATTTTCAGCCTTCTAGGTGCATTCCCTTACGAGTTATGAGCATTCAAAGTTTTCAAATAACAATGCATTTTTTTGGTACTCAAATCGCCGAAAGATGCTATCTTCACCCTCAAAACAGCAATTGAAAATTTTTTTACTCGAATCTATAAAAAATCATACATCATTGAAAAGGTCTGACTCCCTAGATTACAAAAATGCTATTTTCAGCCTTCTAGGTGCACTCCTTTGCGAGTTATGAGCATTCAAAGTTTTCAAAAAACAATTAATTTTTTTGGTACTCAAATCGCCGAAAGATGCGATCTTCACCCTCAAAACAGCAATTGAAAATTTTTTTACTCGAATCTATAAAAATCATACATCATTGAAAAGGTCTGACTCCCTAGATTACAGAAATGCTATTTTCAGCCTTCTAGGTGCTTTCCTTTACGAGTTATGAGCATTCAAAGTTTTCAAATAACAATGCATTTTTTTGGTACTCAAATCGCCGAAAGATGCGATCTTCACCCTCAAAACAGCAATTGAAAATTTTTTTACTCGAATCTATAAAAATCATACATCATTGAAAAGGTCTGACTCCCTAGATTACAGAAATGCTATTTTCAGCCTTCTAGGTGCATTCCTTTACGAGTTATGAGCATTCAAAGTTTTCAAATAACAATGCATTTTTTTGGTACTCAAATCGCCGAAAGATGCTATCTTCACCCTCAAAACAGCAATTGAAAATTTTTTACTCGAATCTATAAAAATCATACATCATTGAAAAGGTCTGACTCCCTAGATTACAGAAATGCTATTTTCAGCCTTCTAGGTGCATTCCTTTACGAGTTATGAGCATTCAAAGTTTTCAAAAAACAATTAATTTTTTTGGTACTCAAATCGCCGAAAGATGCGATCTTCACCCTCAAAACAGCAATTGAAAATTTTTTTACTCGAATCTATAAAAATCATACGTCATTGAAAAGGTCTGACTCCCTAGATTACAGAAATGCTATTTTCAGCCTTCTAGGTGCTTTCCTTTACGAGTTATGAGCATTCAAAGTTTTCAAAAAACAATTAATTTTTTTGGTACTCAAATCGCCGAAAGATGCTATCTTCACCCTCAAAACAGCAATTGAAAATTTTTTTACTCGAATCTATAAAAATCATACATCATTGAAAAGGTCTGACTCCCTAGATTACAGAAATGCTATTTTCAGCCTTCTAGGTGCTTTCCTTTACGAGTTATGAGCATTCAAAGTTTTCAAATAACAATGCATTTTTTTGGTACTCAAATCGCCGAAAGATGCTTTCTTCACCCTCAAAACAGCAATTGAAAATTTTTTTACTCGAATCTATAAAAATCATACATCATTGAAAAGGTCTGACTCCCTAGATTACAGAAATGCTATTTTCAGCCAACAATGCATTTTTTTGGTACTCAAATCGCCGAAAGATGCGATCTTCACCCTCAAAACAGCAATTGAAAATTTTTTTTACTCGAATCTATAAAAATCATACATCATTGAAAAGGTCTGACTCCCTAGATTACAGAAATGCTATTTTCAGCCTTCTAGGTGCTTTCCTTTACGAGTTATGAGCATTCAAAGTTTTCAAATAACAATGCATTTTTTTGGTACTCAAATCGCCGAAAGATGCGATCTTCACCCTCAAAACAGCAATTGAAAATTTTTTTACTCGAATCTATAAAAATCATACATCATTGAAAAGGTCTGACTCCCTAGATTACAGAAATGCTATTTTCAGCTTTCTAGGTGCATTCCTTTACGAGTTATGAGCATTCAAAGTTTTCAAATAACAATGCATTTTTTTGGTACTCAAATCGCCGAAAGATGCTTTCTTCACCCTCAAAACAGCAATTGAAAATTTTTTTACTCGAATCTATAAAAATCATACATCATTGAAAAGGTCTGACTCCCTAGATTACAAAAATGCTATTTTCAGCCTTCTAGGTGCACTCCTTTGCGAGTTATGAGCATTCAAAGTTTTCAAATAACAATGCATTTTTTTGGTACTCAAATCGCCGAAAGATGCGATCTTCACCCTCAAAACAGCAATTGAAAATTTTTTTTACTCGAATCTATAAAAATCATACATCATTGAAAAGGTCTGACTCCCTAGATTACAGAAATGCTATTTTCAGCCTTCTAGGTGCATTCCCTTACGAGTTATGAGCATTCAAAGTTTTCAAATAACAATGCATTTTTTTGGTACTCAAATCGCCGAAAGATGCTATCTTCACCCTCAAAACAGCAATTGAAAATTTTTTTACTCGAATCTATAAAAAATCATACATCATTGAAAAGGTCTGACTCCCTAGATTACAAAAATGCTATTTTCAGCCTTCTAGGTGCATTCCTTTACGAGTTATGAGCATTCAAAGTTTTCAAAAAACAATAAATTTTTTTGGTACTCAAATCGCCGAAAGATGCGATCTTCACCCTCAAAACAGCAATTGAAAATTTTTTTACTCGAATCTATAAAAATCATACATCATTGAAAAGGTCTGACTCCCTAGATTACAGAAATGCTATTTTCAGCCTTCTAGGTGCTTTCCTTTACGAGTTATGAGCATTCAAAGTTTTCAAATAACAATGCATTTTTTTGGTACTCAAATCGCCGAAAGATGCGATCTTCACCCTCAAAACAGCAATTGAAAATTTTTTTACTCGAATCTATAAAAATCATACATCATTGAAAAGGTCTGACTCCCTAGATTACAGAAATGCTATTTTCAGCCTTCTAGGTGCATTCCTTTACGAGTTATGAGCATTCAAAGTTTTCAAATAACAATGCATTTTTTTGGTACTCAAATCGCCGAAAGATGCGATCTTCTTCAAAACAGCAATTGAAAATTTTTTACTCGAATCTATAAAAATCATACATCATTGAAAAGGTCTGACTCCCTAGATTACAAAAATGCTATTTTCAGCCTTCTAGGTGCATTCCTTTACGAGTTATGAGCATTCAAAGTTTTCAAAAAACAATGCATTTTTTTGGTACTCAAATCGCCGAAAGATGCTTTCTTCACCCTCAAAACAGCAATTGAAAATTTTTTTACTCGAATCTATAAAAATCATACATCATTGAAAAGGTCTGACTCCCTAGATTACAGAAATGCTATTTTCAGCCTTCTAGGTGCATTCCTTTACGAGTTATGAGCATTCAAAGTTTTCAAATAACAATGCATTTTTTTGGTACTCAAATCGCCGAAAGATGCTATCTTCACCCTCAAAACAGCAATTGAAAATTTTTTTACTCGAATCTATAAAAATCATACATCATTGAAAAGGTCTGACTCCCTAGATTACAAAAATGCTATTTTCAGCCTTCTAGGTGCACTCCTTTGCGAGTTATGAGCATTCAAAGTTTTCAAAAAACAATTAATTTTTTTGGTACTCAAATCGCCGAAAGATGCGATCTTCACCCTCAAAACAGCAATTGAAAATTTTTTTACTCGAATCTATAAAAATCATACATCATTGAAAAGGTCTGACTCCCTAGATTACAGAAATGCTATTTTCAGCCTTCTAGGTGCTTTCCTTTACGAGTTATGAGCATTCAAAGTTTTCAAATAACAATGCATTTTTTTGGTACTCAAATCGCCGAAAGATGCTTTCTTCACCCTCAAAACAGCAATTAAAAATTTTTTTACTCGAATCTATAAAAATCATACATCATTGAAAAGGTCTGACTCCCTAGATTACAGAAATGCTATTTTCAGCCTTCTAGGTGCATTCCTTTACGAGTTATGAGCATTCAAAGTTTTCAAATAACAATGCATTTTTTTGGTACTCAAATCGCCGAAAGATGCTATCTTCACCCTCAAAACAGCAATTGAAAATTTTTTTACTCGAATCTATAAAAATCATACATCATTGAAAAGGTCTGACTCCCTAGATTACAAAAATGCTATTTTCAGCCTTCTAGGTGCACTCCTTTGCGAGTTATGAGCATTCAAAGTTTTCAAAAAACAATTAATTTTTTTGGTACTCAAATCGCCGAAAGATGCTTTCTTCACCCTCAAAACAGCAATTGAAAATTTGTTTACTCGAATCTATAAAAGTCATACATCATTGAAAAGGTCTGACTCCCTAGATTACAGAAATGCTATTTTCAGCCTTCTAGGTGCATTCCTTTACGAGTTATAAGCATTCAAAGTTTTCAAAAAACAATTAATTTTTTTGGTACTCAAATCGCCGAAAGATGCGATCTTCACCCTCAAAACAGCAATTGAAAATTTTTTTACTCGAATCTATAAAAATCATACATCATTGAAAAGGTCTGACTCCCTAGATTACAGAAATGCTATTTTCAGCCTTCTAGGTGCATTCCTTTACGAGTTATGAGCATTCAAAGTTTTCAAATAACAATGCATTTTTTTGGTACTCAAATCGCCGAAAGATGCGATCTTCACCCTCAAAACAGCAATTGAAAATTTTTTACTCGAATCTATAAAAATCATACATCATTGAAAAGGTCTGACTCCCTAGATTACAAAAATGCTATTTTCAGCCTTCTAGGTGCATTCCTTTACGAGTTATGAGCATTCAAAGTTTTCAAAAAACAATGCATTTTTTTGGTACTCAAATCGCCGAAAGATGCGATCTTCACCCTCAAAACAGCAATTGAAAATTTTTTTTACTCGAATCTATAAAAATCATACATCATTGAAAAGGTCTGACTCCCTAGATTACAGAAATGCTATTTTCAGCCTTCTAGGTGCATTCCTTTACGAGTTATGAGCATTCAAAGTTATCAAATAACAATGCATTTTTTTGGTACTCAAATCGCCGAAAGATGCTATCTTCACGCTCAAAACAGCAATTGAAATTTTTTTTACTCGAATCTATAAAAATCATACATCATTGAAAAGGTCTGACTCCCTAGATTACAAAAATGCTATTTTCAGCCTTCTAGGTGCACTCCTTTGCGAATTATGAGCATTCAAAGTTTTCAAAAAACAATTAATTTTTTTGGTACTCAAATCGCCGAAAGATGCGATCTTCACCCTCAAAACAGCAATTGAAAATTTTTTTACTCGAATCTATAAAAATCATACATCATTGAAAAGGTCTGACTCCCTAGATTACAGAAATGCTATTTTCAGCCTTCTAGGTGCTTTCCTTTACGAGTTATGAGCATTCAAAGTTTTCAAATAACAATGCATTTTTTTGGTACTCAAATCGCCGAAAGATGCAATCTTCACCCTCGAAACAGCAATTGAAAATTTTTTTACTCGAATCTGTAAAAATCATACATCATTGAAAAGGTCTGACTCCCTAGATTACAGAAATGCTATTTTCAGCCTTCTAGGTGCATTCCTTTACGAGTTATGAGCATTCAAAGTTTTCAAATAACAATGCATTTTTTTGGTACTCAATCGCCGAAAGATGCGATCTTCACCCTCAAAACAGCAATTGAAAATTTTTTTTACTCGAATCTATAAAAATCATACATCATTGAAAAGGTCTGACTCCCTAGATTACAGAAATGCTATTTTCAGCCTTCTAGGTGCATTCCCTTACGAGTTATGAGCATTCAAAGTTTTCAAATAACAATGCATTTTTTTGGTACTCAAATCGCCGAAAGATGCGATCTTCACCCTCAAAACAGCAATTGAAAATTTTTTTACTCGAATCTATAAAAATCATACATCATTGAAAAGGTCTGACTCCCTAGATTACAAAAATGCTATTTTCAGCCTTCTAGGTGCACTCCTTTGCGAGTTATGAGCATTCAAAGTTTTCAAAAAACAATTAATTTTTTTGGTACTCAAATCGCCGAAAGATGCGATCTTCACCCTCAAAACAGCAATTGAAAATTTTTTTACTCGAATCTATAAAAATCATACATCATTGAAAAGGTCTGACTCCCTAGATTACAGAAATGCTATTTTCAGCCTTCTAGGTGCTTTCCTTTACGAGTTATGAGCATTCAAAGTTTTCAAATAACAATGCATTTTTTTGGTACTCAAATCGCCGAAAGATGCTTTCTTCACCCTCAAAACAGCAATTGAAAATTTTTTTACTCGAATCTATAAAAATCATACATCATTGAAAAGGTCTGACTCCCTAGATTACAGAAATGCTATTTTCAGCCTTCTAGGTGCATTCCTTTACGAGTTATGAGCATTCAAAGTTTTCAAAAAACAATTAATTTTTTTGGTACTCAAATCGCCGAAAGATGCGATCTTCACCCTCAAAACAGCAATTGAAAATTTTTTTACTCGAATCTATAAAAATCATACATCATTGAAAAGGTCTGACTCCCTAGATTACAGAAATGCTATTTTCAGCCTTCTAGGTGCATTCCTTTACGAGTTATGAGCATTCAAAGTTTTCAAATAACAATGCATTTTTTTGGTACTCAAATCGCCGAAAGATGCGATCTTCACCCTCAAAACAGCAATTGAAAATTTTTTACTCGAATCTATAAAAATCATACATCATTGAAAAGGTCTGACTCCCTAGATTACAGAAATGCTATTTTCAGCCTTCTAGGTGCATTCCTTTACGAGTTATGAGCATTCAAAGTTTTCAAAAAACAATTAATGTTTTTGGTACTCAAATCGCCGAAAGATGCGATCTTCACCCTCAAAACAGCAATTGAAAATTTTTTTTACTCGAATCTATAAAAATCATACATCATTGAAAAGGTCTGACTCCCTAGATTACAGAAATGGTATTTTCAGCCTTCTAGGTGCATTCCTTTGCGAGTTATGAGCATTCAAAGTTTTCAAAAAACAATTAATGTTTTTGGTACTCAAATCGCCGAAAGATGCGATCACCCTCAAAACAGCAATTGAAATTTTTTTTACTCGAATCTATAAAAATCATACATCATTGAAAAGGTCTGACTCCCTAGATTACAGAAATGCTATTTTCAGCCTTCTAGGTGCTTTCCTTTACGAGTTATGAGCATTCAAAGTTTTCAAATAACAATGCATTTTTTTGGTACTCAAATCGCCGAAAGATGCGATCTTCACCCTCAAAACAGCAATTGAAAATTTTTTACTCGAATCTATAAAAATCATACATCATTGAAAAGGTCTGACTCCCTAGATTACAAAAATGCTATTTTCAGCCTTCTAGGTGCATTCCTTTACGAGTTATGAGCATTCAAAGTTTTCAAAAAACAATGCATTTTTTTGGTACTCAAATCGCCGAAAGATGCGATCTTCACCCTCAAAACAGCAATTGAAAATTTTTTTACTCGAATCTATAAAAATCATACATCATTGAAAAGGTCTGACTCCCTAGATTACAGAAATGCTATTTTCAGCCTTCTAGGTGCTTTCCTTTACGAGTTATGAGCATTCAAAGTTTTCAAATAACAATGCATTTTTTTGGTACTCAAATCGCCGAAAGATGCTTTCTTCACCCTCAAAACAGCAATTGAAAATTTTTTTACTCGAATCTATAAAAATCATACATCATTCAAAAGGTCTGACTCCCTAGATTACAGAAATGCTATTTTCAGCCTTCTAGGTGCATTCCTTTACGAGTTATGAGCATTCAAAGTTTTCAAAAAACAATTAATTTTTTTGGTACTCAAATCGCCGAAAGATGCGATCTTCACCCTCAAAACAGCAATTGAAAATTTTTTTACTCGAATAAAAATCATACATCATTGAAAAGGTCTGACTCCCTAGATTACAGAAATGCTATTTTCAGCCTTCTAGGTGCATTCCTTTACGAGTTATGAGCATTCAAAGTTTTCAAATAACAATGCATTTTTTTGGTACTCAAATCGCCGAAAGATGCGATCTTCACCCTCAAAACAGCAATTGAAAATTTTTTACTCGAATCTATAAAAATCATACATCATTGAAAAGGTCTGACTCCCTAGATTACAGAAATGCTATTTTCAGCCTTCTAGGTGCATTCCTTTACGAGTTATGAGCATTCAAAGTTTTCAAAAAACAATTAATGTTTTTGGTACTCAAATCGCCGAAAGATGCGATCTTCACCCTCAAAACAGCAATTGAAAATTTTTTTTACTCGAATCTATAAAAATCATACATCATTGAAAAGGTCTGACTCCCTAGATTACAGAAATGCTATTTTCAGCCTTCTAGGTGCATTCCTTTACGAGTTATGAGCATTCAAAGTTTTCAAATAACAATGCATTTTTTTGGTACTCAAATCGCCGAAAGATGCGATCTTCACCCTCAAAACAGCAATTGAAAATTTTTTTACTCGAATCTATAAAAATCATACATCATTGAAAAGGTCTGACTCCCTAGATTACAGAAATGGTATTTTCAGCCTTCTAGGTGCATTCCTTTGCGAGTTATGAGCATTCAAAGTTTTCAAAAAACAATTAATTTTTTTGGTACTCAAATCGCCGAAAGATGCGATCACCCTCAAAACAGCAATTGAAAATTTTTTTACTCGAATCTATAAAAATCATACATCATTGAAAAGGTCTGACTCCCTAGATTACAGAAATGCTATTTTCAGCCTTCTAGGTGCTTTCCTTTACGAGTTATGAGCATTCAAAGTTTTCAAATAACAATGCATTTTTTTGGTACTCAAATCGCCGAAAGATGCGATCTTCACCCTCAAAACAGCAATTGAAAATTTTTTACTCGAATCTATAAAAATCATACATCATTGAAAAGGTCTGACTCCCTAGATTACAAAAATGCTATTTTCAGCCTTCTAGGTGCATTCCTTTACGAGTTATGAGCATTCAAAGTTTTCAAAAAACAATGCATTTTTTTGGTACTCAAATCGCCGAAAGATGCGATCTTCACCCTCAAAACAGCAATTGAAAATTTTTTTACTCGAATCTATAAAAATCATACATCATTGAAAAGGTCTGACTCCCTAGATTACAGAAATGCTATTTTCAGCCTTCTAGGTGCATTCCTTTACGAGTTATGAGCATTCAAAGTTTTCAAATAACAATGCATTTTTTTGGTACTCAAATCGCCGAAAGATGATATCTTCACCCTCAAAACAGCAATTGAAAATTTTTTTACTCGAATCTATAAAAATCATACATCATTGAAAAGGTCTGACTCCCTAGATTACAAAAATGCTATTTTCAGCCTTCTAGGTGCACTCCTTTGCGAGTTATGAGCATTCAAAGTTTTCAAAAAACAATTAATTTTTTTGGTACTCAAATCGCCGAAAGATGCGATCTTCACCCTCAAAACAGCAATTGAAAATTTTTTTACTCGAATCTATAAAAATCATACATCATTGAAAAGGTCTGACTCCCTAGATTACAGAAATGCTATTTTCAGCCTTCTAGGTGCTTTCCTTTACGAGTTATGAGCATTCAAAGTTTTCAAATAACAATGCATTTTTTTGGTACTCAAATCGCCGAAAGATGCTTTCTTCACCCTCAAAACAGCAATTGAAAATTTTTTTACTCGAATCTATAAAAATCATACATCATTGAAAAGGTCTGACTCCCGAGATTACAGAAATGCTATTTTCAGCCTTCTAGGTGCATTCCTTTACGAGTTATGAGCATTCAAAGTTTTCAAAAAACAATTAATTTTTTTGGTACTCAAATCGCCTAAAGATGCGATCTTCACCCTCAAAACAGCAATTGAAAATTTTTTTACTCGAATCTATAAAAATCATACATCATTGAAAAGGTCTGACTCCCTAGATTACAGAAATGCTATTTTCAGCCTTCTAGGTGTATTCCTTTATTAGTTATGAGCATTCAAAGTTTTCAAATAACAATGCATTTTTTTGGTACTCAAATCGCCGAAAGATGCGATCTTCACGCTCAAAACAGCAATTGAAAATTTTTTTTACTCGAATCTATAAAAATCATACATCATTGAAAAGGTCTGACTCCCTAGATTAGAAATGCTATTTTCAGCCTTCTAGGTGCATTCCTTTACGAGTTATGAGCATTCAAAGTTTTCAAAAAACAATGCATTTTTTTGGTACTCAAATCGCCGAAAGATGCGATCTTCACCCTCAAAACAGCAATTGAAAATTTTTTACTCGAATCTATAAAAATCATACATCATTGAAAAGGTCTGACTCCCTAAATTACAGAAATGCTATTTTCAGCCTTCTAGGTGCATTCCTTTACGAGTTATGAGCATTCAAAGTTTTCAAATAACAATGCATTTTTTTGGTACTCAAATCGCCGAAAGATGCGATCTTCACGCTCAAAACAGCAATTGAAAATTTTTTTTACTCGAATCTATAAAAATCATACATCATTGAAAAGGTCTGACTCCCTAGATTACAGAAATGCTATTTTCAGCCTTCTAGGTGCATTCCTTTACGAGTTATGAGCATTCAAAGTTTTCAAAAAACAATTAATTTTTTTGGTACTCAAATCGCCGAAAGATGCGATCTTCACCCTCAAAACAGCAATTGAAAATTTTTTTACTCGAATCTATAAAAATCATACATCATTGAAAAGGTCTGACTCCCTAGATTACAGAAATGCTATTTTCAGCCTTCTAGGTGTATTCCTTTATTAGTTATGAGCATTCAAAGTTTTCAAATAACAATGCATTTTTTTGGTACTCAAATCGCCGAAAGATGCGATCTTCACGCTCAAAACAGCAATTGAAAATTTTTTTTACTCGAATCTATAAAAATCATACATCATTGAAAAGGTCTGACTCCCTAGATTACAGAAATGCTATTTTCAGCCTTCTAGGTGCACTCCTTTACGAGTTATGAGCATTCAAAGTTTTCAAAAACAATGCATTTTTTTGGTACTCAAATCGCCGAAAGATGCGATCTTCACCCTCAAAACAGCAATTGAAAATTTTTTACTCGAATCTATAAAAATCATACATCATTGAAAAGGTCTGACTCCCTAAATTACAGAAATGCTATTTTCAGCCTTCTAGGTGCATTCCTTTACGAGTTATGAGCATTCAAAGTTTTCAAATAACAATGCATTTTTTTGGTACTCAAATCGCCGAAAGATGCTTTCTTCACCCTCAAAACAGCAATTGAAAATTTTTTTACTCGAATCTATAAAAATCATACATCATTGAAAAGGTCTGACTCCCTAGATTACAGAAATGCTATTTTCAGCCTTCTAGGTGCATTCCTTTACGAGTTATGAGCATTCAAAGTTTTCAAAAAACAATTAATTTTTTTGGTACTCAAATCGCCGAAAGATGCGATCTTCACCCTCAAAACAGCAATTGAAAATTTTTTTACTCGAATCTATAAAAATCATACATCATTGAAAAGGTCTGACTCCCTAGATTACAGAAATGCTATTTTCAGCCTTCTAGGTGCTTTCCTTTACGAGTTATGAGCATTCAAAGTTTTCAAATAACAATGCATTTTTTTGGTACTCAAATCGCCGAAAGATGCTTTCTTCACCCTCAAAACAGCAATTGAAAATTTTTTTACTCGAATCTATAAAAATCATACATCATTGAAAAGGTCTGACTCCCGAGATTACAGAAATGCTATTTTCAGCCTTCTAGGTGCATTCTTTTACGAGTTATGAGCATTCAAAGTTTTCAAAAAACAATTAATTTTTTTGGTACTCAAATCGCCTAAAGATGCGATCTTCACCCTCAAAACAGCAATTGAAAATTTTTTTACTCGAATCTATAAAAATCATACATCATTGAAAAGGTCTGACTCCCTAGATTACAGAAATGCTATTTTCAGCCTTCTAGGTGTATTCCTTTATTAGTTATGAGCATTCAAAGTTTTCAAATAACAATGCATTTTTTTGGTACTCAAATCGCCGAAAGATGCGATCTTCACGCTCAAAACAGCAATTGAAAATTTTTTTTACTCGAATCTATAAAAATCATACATCATTGAAAAGGTCTGACTCCCTAGATTAGAAATGCTATTTTCAGCCTTCTAGGTGCATTCCTTTACGAGTTATGAGCATTCAAAGTTTTCAAAAAACAATGCATTTTTTTGGTACTCAAATCGCCGAAAGATGCGATCTTCACCCTCAAAACAGCAATTGAAAATTTTTTACTCGAATCTATAAAAATCATACATCATTGAAAAGGTCTGACTCCCTAAATTACAGAAATGCTATTTTCAGCCTTCTAGGTGCATTCCTTTACGAGTTATGAGCATTCAAAGTTTTCAAATAACAATGCATTTTTTTGGTACTCAAATCGCCGAAAGATGCGATCTTCACCCTCAAAACAGCAATTGAAAATTTTTTTACTCGAATCTATAAAAATCATACATCATTGAAAAGGTCTGACTCCCTAGATTACAGAAATGCTATTTTCAGCCTTCTAGGTGCATTCCTTTACGAGTTATGAGCATTCAAAGTTTTCAAAAAACAATTAATTTTTTTGGTACTCAAATCGCCGAAAGATGCGATCTTCACCCTCAAAACAGCAATTGAAAATTTTTTTACTCGAATCTATAAAAATCATACATCATTGAAAAGGTCTGACTCCCTAGATTACAGAAATGCTATTTTCAGCCTTCTAGGTGTATTCCTTTATTAGTTATGAGCATTCAAAGTTTTCAAATAACAATGCATTTTTTTGGTACTCAAATCGCCGAAAGATGCGATCTTCACGCTCAAAACAGCAATTGAAAATTTTTTTTACTCGAATCTATAAAAATCATACATCATTGAAAAGGTCTGACTCCCTAGATTACAGAAATGCTATTTTCAGCCTTCTAGGTGCACTCCTTTACGAGTTATGAGCATTCAAAGTTTTCAAAAAACAATGCATTTTTTTGGTACTCAAATCGCCGAAAGATGCGATCTTCACCCTCAAAACAGCAATTGAAAATTTTTTACTCGAATCTATAAAAATCATACATCATTGAAAAGGTCTGACTCCCTAAATTACAGAAATGCTATTTTCAGCCTTCTAGGTGCATTCCTTTACGAGTTATGAGCATTCAAAGTTTTCAAATAACAATGCATTTTTTTGGTACTCAAATCGCCGAAAGATGCTTTCTTCACCCTCAAAACAGCAATTGAAAATTTTTTTTACTCGAATCTATAAAAATCATACATCATTGAAAAGGTCTGACTCCCTAGATTACAGAAATGCTATTTTCAGCCTTCTAGGTGTATTCCTTTACGAGTTATGAGCATTCAAAGTTTTCAAATAACAATGCATTTTTTTGGTACTCAAATCGCCGAAAGATGCGATCTTCACCCTCAAAACAGCAATTGAAAATTTTTTTACTCGAATCTATAAAAATCATACATCATTGAAAAGGTCTGACTCCCTAGATTACAAAAATGCTATTTTCAGCCTTCTAGGTGCACTCCTTTGCGAGTTATGAGCATTCAAAGTTTTCAAAAAACAATTAATTTTTTTGGTACTCAAATCGCCGAAAGATGCGATCTTCACCCTCAAAACAGCAATTGAAAATTTTTTTACTCGAATCTATAAAAAATCATACATCATTGAAAAGGTCTGACTCCCTAGATTACAGAAATGCTATTTTCAGCCTTCTAGGTGCATTCCTTTACGAGTTATGAGATTTCAAAGTTTTCAAATAACAATGCATTTTTTGGTACTCAAATCGCCGAAAGATGCGATCTTCACCCTCAAAACAGCAATTGAAATTTTTTTTACTCGAATCTATAAAAATCATACATCATTGAAAAGGTCTGACTCCCTAGATTACAGAAATGCTATTTTCAGTCTTCTAGGTGCATTCCTTTACGAGTTATGAGCATTCAAAGTTTTCAAAAAACAATTAATTTTTTTGGTACTCAAATCGCCGAAAGATGCGATCTTCACCCTCAAAACAGCAATTGAAATTTTTTTTACTCGAATCTATAAAAATCATACATCATTGAAAAGGTCTGACTCCCTAGATTACAGAAATGCTATTTTCAGCCTTCTAGGTGCATTCCTTTACGAGTTATGAGCATTCAAAGTTTTCAAATAACAATGCATTTTTTTGGTACTCAAATCGCCGAAAGATGCTATCTTCACCCTCAAAACAGCAATTGAAAATTTTTTTACTCGAATCTATAAAAATCATACATCATTGAAAAGGTCTGACTCCCTAGATTACAGAAATGCTATTTTCAGCCTTCTAGGTGCATTCCTTTACGAGTTATGAGCATTCAAAGTTTTCAAATAACAATGCATTTTTTTGGTACTCAAATCGCCGAAAGATGCTTTCTTCACTCTCAAAACAGCAATTGAAAATTTTTTTACTCGAATCTATAAAAATCATACATCATTGAAAAGGTCTGACTCCCTAAATTACAGAAATGCTATTTTCAGCCTTCTAGGTGCATTCCTTTACGAGTTATGAGCATTCAAAGTTTTCAAATAACAATGCATTTTTTTGGTACTCAAATCTATAAAAATCATACATCATTGAAAAGGTCTGACTCCCTAGATTACAGAAATGCTATTTTCAGCCTTCTAGGTGCACTCCTTTGCGAGTTATGAGCATTCAAAGTTTTCAAAAAACAATTAATTTTTTTGGTACTCAAATCGCCGAAAGATGCGATCTTCACCCTCAAAACAGCAATTGAAATTTTTTTTACTCGAATCTATAAAAATCATACATCATTGAAAAGGTCTGACTCCCTAGATTACAGAAATGCTATTTTCAGCCTTCTAGGTGCATTCCTTTACGAGTTATGAGCATTCAAAGTTTTCAAAAAACAATGCATTTTTTTGGTACTCAAATCGCCGAAAGATGCGATCTTCACCCTAAAAACAGCAATTGAAAATTTTTTTTACTCGAATCTATAAAAATCATACATCATTGAAAAGGTCTGACTCCCTAGATTACAGAAATGCTATTTTCAGCCTTCTAGGTGCATTCTTTTACGAGTTATGAGCATTCAAAGTTTTCAAAAAACAATTAATTTTTTTGGTACTCAAATCGCGGAAAGATGCGATCTTCACCCTCAAAACAGCAATTGAAAATTTTTTTACTCGAATCTATAAAAATCATACATCATTGAAAAGGTCTGACTCCCTAAATTACAGAAATGCTATTTTCAGCCTTCTAGGTGCATTCCTTTACGAGTTATGAGCATTCAAAGTTTTCAAATAACAATGCATTTTTTTGGTACTCAAATCTATAAAAATCATACATCATTGAAAAGGTCTGACTCCCTAGATTACAAAAATGCTATTTTCAGCCTTCTAGGTGCACTCCTTTGCGAGTTATGAGCATTCAAAGTTTTCAAAAAACAATTAATTTTTTTGGTACTCAAATCGCGGAAAGATGCGATCTTCACCCTCAAAACAGCAATTGAAATTTTTTTTACTCGAATCTATAAAAATCATACATCATTGAAAAGGTCTGACTCCCTAAATTACAGAAATGCTATTTTCAGCCTTCTAGGTGCATTCCTTTACGAGTTATGAGCATTCAAAGTTTTCAAATAACAATGCATTTTTTTGGTACTCAAATCTATAAAAATCATACATCATTGAAAAGGTCTGACTCCCTAGATTACAGAAATGCTATTTTCAGCCTTCTAGGTGCATTCCTTTACGAGTAATGAGCATTCAAAGTTTTCAAATAACAATGAATTTTTTTGGTTTTCAAATCGCCGAAAGATGCTTTCTTCACTCTCAAAACAGCAATTGAAAATTTTTTTAATCGAATCTATAAAAATCATACATCATTGAAAAGGTCTGACTCCCTAGATTACAGAAATGCTATTTTCAGCCTTCTAGGTGCATTCCTTTACGAGTAATGAGCATTCAAAGTTTTCAAATAACAATGCATTTTTTTGGTACTCAAATCGCCGAAAGATGCTTTCTTCACTCTCAAAACAGCAATTGAAAATTTTTTTACTCGAATCTATAAAAATCATACATCATTGAAAAGGTCTGACTCCCTAAATTACAGAAATGCTATTTTCAGCCTTCTAGGTGCATTCCTTTACGAGTTATGAGCATTCAAAGTTTTCAAATAACAATGCATTTTTTTGGTACTCAAATCTATAAAAATCATACATCATTGAAAAGGTCTGACTCCCTAGATTACAAAAATGCTATTTTCAGCCTTCTAGGTGCACTCCTTTGCGAGTTATGAGCATTCAAAGTTTTCAAAAAACAATTAATTTTTTTGGTACTCAAATCGCGGAAAGATGCGATCTTCACCCTCAAAACAGCAATTGAAATTTTTTTTACTCGAATCTATAAAAATCATACATCATTGAAAAGGTCTGACTCCCTAGATTACAGAAATGCTATTTTCAGCCTTCTAGGTGCATTCTTTTACGAGTTATGAGCATTCAAAGTTTTCAAAAAACAATTAATTTTTTTGGTACTCAAATCGCGGAAAGATGCGATCTTCACCCTCAAAACAGCAATTGAAAATTTTTTTACTCGAATCTATAAAAATCATACATCATTGAAAAGGTCTGACTCCCTAGATTACAGAAATGCTATTTTCAGCCTTCTAGGTGTATTCCTTTATTAGTTATGAGCATTCAAAGTTTTCAAAAAACAATGCATTTTTTTGGTACTCAAATCGCCGAAAGATGCGATCTTCACCCTCAAAACAGCAATTGAAATTTTTTTTACTCGAATCTATAAAAGTCATGCATCATTGAAAAGGTCTGACTCCCTAGATTACAGAAATGCTATTTTCAGCCTTCTAGGTGCATTCCTTTACGAGTTATGAGCATTCAAAGTTTTCAAATAACAATGCATTTTTTTGGTACTCAAATCGCCGAAAGATGCGATCTTCACCCTCAAAACTGCAATTGAAAATTTTTTTACTCGAATCTATAAAAATCATACATCATTGAAAAGTTCTGACTCCCTAGATTACAGAAATGCTATTTTCAGCCTTCTAGGTGCATTCCTTTACAAGTTATGAGCATTCAAAGTTTTCAAAAAACAATGCATTTTTTTGGTACTCAAATCGCCGAAATATGCGATCTTCACCCTCAAAACAGCAATTGAAATTTTTTTTACTCGAATCTATAAAAATCATACATCATTGAAAAGGTCTGACTCCCTAGATTACAGAAATGCTATTTTCAGCCTTCTAGGTGCTTTCCTTTACGAGTTATGAGCATTCAAAGTTTTCAAATAACAATGCATTTTTTTGGTACTCAAATCGCCGAAAGATGCTTTCTTCACCCTCAAAACAGCAATTGAAAATTTTTTTACTCGAATCTATAAAAATCATACATCATTGAAAAGGTCTGACTCCCTAGATTACAGAAATGCTATTTTCAGCCTTCTAGGTGAGTTCCTTTGCGAGTTATGAGCATTCAAAGTTTTCAAAAAACAATTAATGTTTTTGGTACTCAAATCGCCGAAAGATGCGATCTTCACCCTCAAAACAGCAATTGAAAATTTTTTTACTCGAATCTATAAAAATCATACATCATTGAAAAGGTCTGACTCCCTAGATTACAGAAATGCTATTTTCAGCCTTCTAGGTGCATTCCTTTGCGAGTTATGAGCATTCAAAGTTTTCAAAAAACAATTAATTTTTTTGGTACTCAAATCGCCGAAAGATGCGATCTTCACCCTCAAAACAGCAATTGAAAAGGTCTGACTCCCTAGATTACAGAAATGCTATTTTCAGCCTTCTAGGTGCATTCCTTTACGAGTTATGAGCATTCAAAGTTTTCAAATAACAATGCATTTTTTTGGAACTCAAATCGCCGAAAGATGCTTTCTTCACTCTCAAAACAGCAATTGAAAATTTTTTTACTCGAATCTATAAAAATCATACATCATTGAAAAGGTCTGACTCCCTAAATTACAGAAATGCTATTTTCAGCCTTCTAGGTGCATTCCTTTACGAGTTATGAGCATTCAAAGTTTTCAAAAAACAATGCATTTTTTTGGTACTCAAATCGCCGAAAGATGCTATCTTCACCCTCAAAACAGCAATTGAAAATTTTTTTACTCGAATCTATAAAAATCATACATCATTGAAAAGGTCTGACTCCCTATTTTCAGCCTTCTAGGTGCATTCCTTTGCGAGTTATGAGCATTCAAAGTTTTCAAAAAACAATTAATTTTTTTGTTACTCAAATCGCCGAAAGATGCTATCTTCACCCTCAAAACAGCAATTGAAAATTTTTTTACTCGAATCTATAAAAATCATACATCATTGAAAAGGTCTGACTCCCTATTTTCAGCCTTCTAGGTGCATTCCTTTGCGAGTTATGAGCATTCAAAGTTTTCAAAAAACAATTAATTTTTTTGGTACTCAAATCGCCGAAAGATGCGATCTTCACCCTCAAAACAGCAATTGAAAATTTTTTTACTCGAATCTATAAAAATCATACATCATTGAAAAGGTCTGACTCCCTAGATTACAGAAATGCTATTTTCAGCCTTCTAGGTGCATTCCTTTACGAGTTATGAGCATTCAAAATTTTCAAAAAACAATGCATTTTTTTGGTACTCAAATCGCCGAAAGATGCTTTCTTCACCCTCAAAACAGCAATTGAAAATTTTTTTACTCGAATCTATAAAAGTCATACATCATTGAAAAGGTCTGACTCCCTAGATTACAGAAATGCTATTTTCAGCCTTCTAGGTGCATTCCTTTACGAGTTATGAGCATTCAAAGTTTTCAAAAAACAATGCATTTTTTTGGTACTCAAATCGCCGAAAGATGCGATCTTCACCCTCAAAACAGCAATTGAAAATTTTTTTACTCGAATCTATAAAAGTCATACATCATTGAAAAGGTCTGACTCCCTAGATTACAAAAATGCTATTTTCAGCCTTATAGGTGTATTCCTTTATTAGTTATGAGCATTCAAAGTTTTCAAATAACAATGCATTTTTTTGGTACTCAAATCGCCGAAAGATGCGATCTTCACCCTCAAAACAGCAATTGAAAATTTTTTTACTCGAATCTATAAAAGTCATACATCATTGAAAAGGTCTGACTCCCTAGATTACAAAAATGCTATTTTCAGCCTTCTAGGTGCATTCCTTTACGAGTTATGAGCATTCAAAGTTTTCAAATAACAATGCATTTTTTTGGTACTCAAATCGCCGAAAGATGCTATCTTCACCCTCAAAACAGCAATTGAAAATTTTTTTTACTCGAATCTATAAAAATCATACATCATTGAAAAGGTCTGACTCCCTATTTTCAGCCTTCTAGGTGCATTCCTTTGCGAGTTATGAGCATTCAAAGTTTTCAAAAAACAATGCATTTTTTTGGACTCAAATCGTCGAAAGATGCTATCTTCACCCTCAAAACAGCAATTGAAATTTTTTTTACTCGAATGTATAAAAATCATACATCATTGAAAAGGTCTGACTCCCTAGATTACAGAAATGCTATTTTCAGCCTTCTAGGTGCATTCCTTCACGAGTTATGAGCATTCAAAGTTTTCAAAAACAATTAATGTTTTTGGTACTCAAATCGCCGAAAGATGCGATCTTCACCCTCAAAACAGCAATTGAAAATTTTTTTACTCGAATCTATAAAAATCATACATCATTGAAAAGGTCTGACTCCCTAAATTACAGAAATGCTATTTTCAGCCTTCTAGGTGCATTCCTTTACGAGTTATGAGCATTCAAAGTTTACAAAAAACAATTAATTTTTTTGGTACTCAAATCGCGGAAAGATGCTATCTTCACCCTCAAAACAGCAATTGAAAATTTTTTTACTCGAATCTATAAAAATCATACATCATTGAAAAGGTCTGACTCCCTAGATTACAGAAATGCTATTTTCAGCCTTCTAGGTGTATTCCTTTATTAGTTATGAGCATTCAAAGTTTTCAAAAAACAATGCATTTTTTTGGTACTCAAATCGCGGAAAGATGCGATCTTCACCCTCAAAACAGCAATTGAAAATTTTTTTACTCGAATCTATAAAAGTCATACATCATTGAAAAGGTCTGACTCCCTAGATTACAGAAATGCTATTTTCAGCCTTCTAGGTGCATTCCTTTACGAGTTATGAGCGTTCAAAGTTTTCAAATAACAATGCATTTTTTTGGTACTCAAATCGCCGAAAGATGCTATCTTCACCCTCAAAACAGCAATTGAAAATTTTTTTACTCGAATCTATAAAAATCATACATCATTGAAAAGGTCTGACTCCCTATTTTCAGCCTTCTAGGTGCATTCCTTTGCGAGTTATGAGCATTCAAAGTTTTCAAAAAACAATTAATTTTTTTGGTACTCAAATCGCCGAAAGATGCGATCTTCACCCTCAAAACAGCAATTGAAAATTTTTTTACTCGAATCTATAAAAATCATACATCATTGAAAAGGTCTGACTCCCTAGATTACAGAAATGCTATTTTCAGCCTTCTAGGTGCATTCCCTTACGAGTTATGAGCATTCAAAATTTTCAAAAAACAATGCATTTTTTTGGTACTCAAATCGCCGAAAGATGCTTTCTTCACCCTCAAAACAGCAATTGAAAATTTTTTTACTCGAATCTATAAAAGTCATACATCATTGAAAAGGTCTGACTCCCTAGATTACAGAAATGCTATTTTCAGCCTTCTAGGTGCATTCCCTTACGAGTTATGAGCATTCAAAGTTTTCAAAAAACAATGCATTTTTTTGGTACTCAAATCGCGGAAAGATGCGATCTTCACCCTCAAAACAGCAATTGAAAATTTTTTTACTCGAATCTATAAAAGTCATACATCATTGAAAAGGTCTGACTCCCTAGATTACAAAAATGCTATTTTCAGCCTTATAGGTGTATTCCTTTATTAGTTATGAGTAGGGCTAGGATTCTCATGCACTTAAAAATGGAAAATATGCGCTTAAAATATGCATTTAAAAATGAAAAATATGCACTAAAAATATGCATTTAAAACTATAAACATAACCCCATACCTTCATATTTCTTTTCAATAAATAGCTATCTACCAAAAAAAAAACTTTTTATTCAGTTTTAAACAATAAATTCAGTCTTTTATTATTATAACAGGAACAAGAAAAAATAAACAATAAATAAAAATAATGTCAATATCAACACAAACATGTCCATTTAAATAATACAAAAACTCAAAATAATTAATTGTTTATCTAATCTTCACAATTTTTATATGTATTATTTGCATAAATCATGAAATTTTTCTTCACGTTTTTGAAAGTGAAGCTTTGGCGATTTAACCTTTGGAACGATTTATACATGGAAAAGGAACGTTCCACGTCAACTGACGTAAGCGGTGCATTTTTCATACCAGCAGTTAAATTTTCTAAATTATTTTCACCGCTGCAGCTTAATGTGAACACATTACTTATATTTTTCATTTTTTAAAATCCTTAATTTTTTTGCGGAGAGCTTATGGAGGTTTTAAATGATATATATTGATATTTTTGGATGCAATAATCCAAAAAATAGTCTACTCTTGCCCCTACCACCAATTTTCGACGCTTAAAGCCTCCCCAAATCGGATTTTACACCTCAAGTTTTGCAGCGCCACCACCAGGATCCATGCAACCCAAAAAAAACTCGCCATGATAGTACTATAGTTTTCATATACAAAGGATGTATTCATTTCTTTTTTTTTGCTGTAGCTTTTGCGTATGTATGCGTTGAGTGTATAACTGGAATATGAATGATCTGCTCTGCTAGAGAAAGAGAGGAAATTTTCCTAAATGTCAAAAATTGGTCGCGTTCAATATTAAGAAACTGGCTTTTCACACGCGCGTCTTCAAGTGCGTATAGACTGCTAGAGTCTAATGGAACGTGGGATGAGAGCTGTCACTCCAGAAGCTGATTGAAATAAAATCTTTAAAAACACTTCTAATAGGTACTATAATGGTGCATGTTAATTTTTTTTAAACCTATATTTTTTTTAATTCTATGTTTATTTTGTTAAAATATGCACAAAAATATGCATTTATTATGAAAATATGCAAGAATATGCAAAATATGCATTTATTGTAAAATATGCAAAAATATGCACTAACGTTTGGATGCCATTTTAAAGGAAAATACATGATTCGTAAAGATAATTTGGTCTGATGCTTCTAAAGCTCATCAAAAAAAATATGCATTTGCATGGAAATCCTAGCCCTAGTTATGAGCATTCAAAGTTTTCAAAAAACAATGCATTTTTTTGGTACTCAAATCGCCGAAAGCTGCGATCTTCACCCTCAAAACAGCAATTGAAATTTTTTTTACTCGAATCTATAAAAGTCATACATCATTGAAAAGGTCTGACTCCCTAGATTACAAAAATGCTATTTTCAGCCTTCTAGGTGCATTCCTTTACGAGTTATGAGCATTCAAAGTTTTCAAAAAACAATTAATGTTTTTGGTACTCAAATCGCCGAAAGATGCGATCTTCACCCTCAAAACAGCAATTGAAAATTTTTTACTCGAATCTATAAAAATCATACATCATTGAAAAGGTCTGACTCCCTAAATTACAGAAATGCTATTTTCAGCCTTCTAGGTGCATTCCTTTACGAGTTATGAGCATTCAAAGTTTACAAAAAACAATTAATTTTTTTGGTACTCAAATCGCGGAAAGATGCTATCTTCACCCTCAAAACAGCAATTGAAAATTTTTTTACTCGAATCTATAAAAATCATACATCATTGAAAAGGTCTGACTCCCTAGATTACAGAAATGCTATTTTCAGCCTTCTAGGTGTATTCCTTTATTAGTTATGAGCACTCAAAGTTTTCAAAAAACAATGCATTTTTTTGGTACTCAAATCGCGGAAAGATGCGATCTTCACCCTCAAAACAGCAATTGAAATTTTTTTTACTCGAATCTATAAAAATCATACATCATTGAAAAGGTCTGACTCCCTAGATTACAGAAATGCTATTTTCAGCCTTCTAGGTGCTTTCCTTTACGAGTTATGAGCATTCAAAGTTTTCAAATAACAATGCATTTTTTTGGTACTCAAATCGCCGAAAGATGCTTTCTTCACCCTCAAAACAGCAATTGAAAATTTTTTTACTCGAATCTATAAAAATCATATATCATTGAAAAGGTCTGACTCCCTAGATTACACAAATGCTATTTTCAGCCTTCTAGGTGCTTTCCTTTACGAGTTATGAGCATTCAAAGTTTTCAAATAACAATGCATTTTTTTGGTACTCAAATCGCCGAAAGATGCTTTCTTCACCCTCAAAACAGCAATTGAAAATTTTTTTTACTCGAATCTATAAAAGTCATACATCATTGAAAAGGTCTGACTCCCTAGATTACAGAAATGCTATTTTCAGCCTTCTAGGTGCATTCCTTTACGAGTTAAGAGCGTTCAAAGTTTTCAAATAACAATGCATTTTTTTGGTACTCAAATCGCGGAAAGATGCGATCTTGACCCTCAAAACTGCAATTGAAATTTTTTTTACTCGAATCTATAAAAATCATACATCATTGAAAAGGTCTGACTCCCTAGATTACAGAAATGCTATTTTCAGCCTTCTAGGTGCTTTCCTTTACGAGTTATGAGCATTCAAAGTTTTCAAATAACAATGCATTTTTTTGGTACTCAAATCGCCGAAAGATGCTTTCTTCACCCTCAAAACAGCATATGAAAATTTTTTTTACTCGAATCTATAAAAATCATACATCATTGAAAAGGTCTGACTCCCTAGATTACAGAAATGCTATTTTCAGCCTTCTAGGTGCATTCCTTTACGAGTTATGAGCATTCAAAGTTTTCAAATAACAATGCATTTTTTTGGTACTCAAATCGCCGAAAGATGCGATCTTCACCCTCAAAACAGCAATTGAAAATTTTTTTACTCGAATCTATAAAAATCATACATCATTGAAAAGGTCTGACTCCCTAGATTACAGAAATGCTATTTTCAGCCTTCTAGGTGCATTCCTTTATCATACATCATTGAAAAGGTCTGACTCCCTAGATTACAGAAATGCTATTTTCAGCCTTCTAGGTGCATTCCTTTACGAGTTATGAGCATTCAAAGTTTTCAAATAACAATGCATTTTTTGGTACTCAAATCACCGAAAGATGCTTTCTTCACTCTCAAAACAGCAATTGAAAATTTTTTTACTCGAATCTATAAAAATCATACATCATTGAAAAGGTCTGACTCCCTAAATTACAGAAATGCTATTTTCAGCCTTCTAGGTGTATTCCTTTATTAGTTATGAGCATTCAAAGTTTTCAAAAAACAATGCATTTTTTTGGTACTCAAATCGCCGAAAGATGCGATCTTCACCCTCAAAACAGCAATTGAAAATTTTTTTACTCGAATCTATAAAAGTCATACATCATTGAAAAGGTCTGACTCCCTAGATTACAGAAATGCTATTTTCAGCCTTCTAGGTGCATTCCTTTACGAGTTAAGAGCGTTCAAAGTTTTCAAATAACAATGCATTTTTTTGGTACTCAAATCGCGGAAAGATGCGATCTTGACCCTCAAAACTGCAATTGAAATTTTTTTTACTCGAATCTATAAAAATCATACATCATTGAAAAGGTCTGACTCCCTAGATTACAGAAATGCTATTTTCAGCCTTCTAGGTGCTTTCCTTTACGAGTTATGAGCATTCAAAGTTTTCAAATAACAATGCATTTTTTTGGTACTCAAATCGCCGAAAGATGCTTTCTTCACCCTCAAAACAGCAATTGAAAATTTTTTTACTCGAATTTATAAAAATCATATATCATTGAAAAGGTCTGACTCCCTAGATTACAGAAATGCTATTTTCAGCCTTCTAGGTGCTTTCCTTTACGAGTTATGAGCATTCAAAGTTTTCAAATAACAATGCATTTTTTTGGTACTCAAATCGCCGAAAGATGCTTTCTTCACTCTCAAAACAGCAATTGAAAATTTTTTTACTCGAATCTATAAAAATCATACATCATTGAAAAGGTCTGACTCCCTAGATTACAGAAATGCTATTTTCAGCCTTCTAGGTGCATTCCTTTACGAGTTATGAGCATTCAAAGTTTTCAAATAACAATGCATTTTTTTGGTACTCAAATCGCCGAAAGATGCGATCTTCACCCTCAAAACAGCAATTGAAAATTTTTTTACTCGAATCTATAAAAATCATACATCATTGAAAAGGTCTGACTCCCTAGATTACAGAAATGCTATTTTCAGCCTTCTAGGTGCATTCCTTTATCATACATCATTGAAAAGGTCTGACTCCCTAGATTACAGAAATGCTATTTTCAGCCTTCTAGGTGCATTCCTTTACGAGTTATGAGCATTCAAAGTTTTCAAATAACAATGCATTTTTTGGTACTCAAATCACCGAAAGATGCTTTCTTCACTCTCAAAACAGCAATTGAAAATTTTTTTACTCGAATCTATAAAAATCATACATCATTGAAAAGGTCTGACTCCCTAAATTACAGAAATGCTATTTTCAGCCTTCTAGGTGTATTCCTTTATTAGTTATGAGCATTCAAAGTTTTCAAAAAACAATGCATTTTTTTGGTACTCAAATCGCCGAAAGATGCGATCTTCACCCTCAAAACAGCAATTGAAAATTTTTTTACTCGAATCTATAAAAGTCATACATCATTGAAAAGGTCTGACTCCCTAGATTACAGAAATGCTATTTTCAGCCTTCTAGGTGCATTCCTTTACGAGTTAAGAGCGTTCAAAGTTTTCAAATAACAATGCATTTTTTTGGTACTCAAATCGCGGAAAGATGCGATCTTGACCCTCAAAACTGCAATTGAAATTTTTTTTACTCGAATCTATAAAAATCATACATCATTGAAAAGGTCTGACTCCCTAGATTACAGAAATGCTATTTTCAGCCCTCTAGGTGCTTTCCTTTACGAGTTATGAGCATTCAAAGTTTTCAAATAACAATGCATTTTTTTGGTACTCAAATCGCCGAAAGATGCTTTCTTCACCCTCAAAACAGCAATTGAAAATTTTTTTACTCGAATTTATAAAAATCATATATCATTGAAAAGGTCTGACTCCCTAGATTACAGAAATGCTATTTTCAGCCTTCTAGGTGCTTTCCTTTACGAGTTATGAGCATTCAAAGTTTTCAAATAACAATGCATTTTTTTGGTACTCAAATCGCCGAAAGATGCTTTCTTCACCCTCAAAACAGCAATTGAAAATTTTTTTTACTCGAATCTATAAAAATCATACATCATTGAAAAGGTCTGACTCCCTAGATTACAGAAATGCTATTTTCAGCCTTCTAGGTGCATTCCTTTACGAGTTATGAGCATTCAAAGTTTTCAAATAACAATGCATTTTTTTGGTACTCAAATCGCCGAAAGATGCGATCTTCACCCTCAAAACAGCAATTGAAAATTTTTTTACTCGAATCTATAAAAATCATACATCATTGAAAAGGTCTGACTCCCTAGATTACAGAAATGCTATTTTCAGCCTTCTAGGTGCATTCCTTTATCATACATCATTGAAAAGGTCTGACTCCCTAGATTACAGAAATGCTATTTTCAGCCTTCTAGGTGCATTCCTTTACGAGTTATGAGCATTCAAAGTTTTCAAATAACAATGCATTTTTTGGTACTCAAATCACCGAAAGATGCTTTCTTCACTCTCAAAACAGCAATTGAAAATTTTTTTACTCGAATCTATAAAAATCATACATCATTGAAAAGGTCTGACTCCCTAAATTACAGAAATGCTATTTTCAGCCTTCTAGGTGCATTCCTTTACGAGTTATGAGCATTCAAAGTTTTCAAATAACAATGCATTTTTTTGGTACTCAAATCGCCGAAAGATGCGATCTTCACCCTCAAAACAGCAATTGAAAATTTTTTTTACTCGAATCTATAAAAATCATACATCATTGAAAAGGTCTGACTCCCTAGATTACAAAAATGCTATTTTCAGCCTTCTAGGTGCATTCCTTTACGAGTTATGAGCATTCAAAGTTTTCAAATAACAATGCATTTTTTGGTACTCAAATCGCCGAAAGATGCGATCTTCACCCTCAAAACAGCAATTGAAAATTTTTTTACTCGAATCTATAAAAATCATACATCATTGAAAAGGTCTGACTCCCTAGATTACAGAAATGCTATTTTCAGCCTTCTAGGTGCATTCCCTTGCGAGTTATGAGCATTCAAAGTTTTCAAAAAACAATTAATTTTTTTGGTACTCAAATCGCCGAAAGATGCGATCTTCACCCTCAAAACAGCAATTGAAAAGGTCTGACTCCCTAGATTACAGAAATGCTATTTTCAGCCTTCTAGGTGTATTCCTTTACGAGTTATGAGCATTCAAAGTTTTCAAAAAACAATGCATTTTTTTGGTACTCAAATCGCCGAAAGATGCGATCTTCACCCTCAAAACAGCAATTGAAAATTTTTTTACTCGAATCTATAAAAATCATACATCATTGAAAAGGTCTGACTCCCTAGATTACAGAAATGCTATTTTCAGCCTTCTAGGTGCATTCCTTTACGAGTTATGAGCATTCAAAGTTTTCAAATAACAATGCATTTTTTGGTACTCAAATCACCGAAAGATGCTTTCTTCACTCTCAAAACAGCAATTGAAATTTTTTTTACTCGAATCTATAAAAATCATACATCATTGAAAAGGTCTGACTCCCTAAATTACAGAAATGCTATTTTCAGCCTTCTAGGTGCATTCCTTTACGAGTTATGAGCATTCAAAGTTTTCAAATAACAATTAATGTTTTTGGTACTCAAATCGCCGAAAGATGCGATCTTCACCCTCAAAACAGCAATTGAAAATTTTTTTACTCGAATCTATAAAAATCATACATCATTGAAAAGGTCTGACTCCCTAGATTACAGAAATGCTATTTTCAGCCTTCTAGGTGCATTCCCTTGCGAGTTATGAGCATTCAAAGTTTTCAAAAAACAATTAATTTTTTTGGTACTCAAATCGCCGAAAGATGCGATCTTCACCCTCAAAACAGCAATTGAAAAGGTCTGACTCCCTAGATTACAGAAATGCTATTTTCAGCCTTCTAGGTGTATTCCTTTACGAGTTATGAGCATTCAAAGTTTTCAAAAAACAATGCATTTTTTTGGTACTCAAATCGCCGAAAGATGCGATCTTCACCCTCAAAACAGCAATTGAAAATTTTTTTACTCGAATCTATAAAAATCATACATCATTGAAAAGGTCTGACTCCCTAGATTACAAAAATGCTATTTTCAGCCTTCTAGGTGCATTCCTTTGCGAGTTATGAGCATTCAAAGTTTTCAAATAACAATGCATTTTTTTGGTACTCAAATCGCCGAAAGATGCTATCTTCACCCTCAAAACAGCAATTGAAAATTTTTTTACTCGAATCTATAAAAATCATACATCATTGAAAAGGTCTGACTCCCTAGATTACAGAAATGCTATTTTCAGCCTTCTAGGTGCATTCGTTTGCGAGTTATGAGCATTCAAAGTTTTCAAATAACAATGCATTTTTTTGGTACTCAAATCGCCGAAAGATGCGATCTTCACCCTCAAAACAGCAATTGAAAATTTTTTTACTCGAATCTATAAAAATCATACATCATTGAAAAGGTCTGACTCCCTAGATTACAGAAATGCTATTTTCAGCCTTCTAGGTGCATTCCTTTACGAGTTATGAGCATTCAAAATTTTCAAAAAACAATGCATTTTTTTGGTACTCAAATCGCTGAAAGATGCGATCTTCACCCTCAAAACAGCAATTGAAAATTTGTTTACTCGAATCTATAAAAGTCATACATCATTGAAAAGGTCTGACTCCCTAGATTACAAAAATGCTATTTTCAGCCTTCTAGGTGCATTCCTTTACGAGTTATGAGCATTCAAAGTTTTCAAATAACAATGCATTTTTTTGGTACTCAAATCGCCGAAAGATGCGATCTTCACCCTCAAAACAGCAATTGAAATTTTTTTTACTCGAATCTATAAAAATCATACATCATTGAAAATGTCTGACTCCCTAGATTACAGAAATGCTATTTTCAGCCTTCTAGGTGCATTCCTTCACGAGTTATGAGCATTCAAAGTTTTCAAAAAACAATTAATGTTTTTGGTACTCAAATCGCCGAAAGATGCGATCTTCACCCTAAAAACAGCAATTGAAATTTTTTTTACTCGAATCTATAAAAATCATACATCATTGAGGTCTGACTCCCTAGATTACAGAAATGCTATTTTCAGCCTTCTAGGTGCATTCCTTTACGAGTTATGAGCATTCAAAGTTTTCAAAAAACAATTAATACTCAAATCGCCGAAAGATGCGATCTTCACCCTCAAAACAGCAATTGAAAATTTTTTTACTCGAATCTATAAAAATAATACATCATTGAAAAGGTCTGACTCCCTAGATTACAAAAATGCTATTTTCAGCCTTCTAGGTGCATTCCTTTACGAGTTATGAGCATTCAAAGTTTTCAAAAAACAATTAATACTCAAATCGCCGAAAGATGCGATCTTCACCCTCAAAACAGCAATTGAAAATTTTTTTACTCGAATCTTTAAAAATAATACATCATTGAAAAGGTCTGACTCCCTAGATTACAGAAATGCTATTTTCAGCCTTCTAGGTGCATTCCTTTACGAGTTATGAGCATTCAAAGTTTTCAAATAACAATGCATTTTTTTGGTACTCAAATCGCCGAAACTCAAAACAGCAATTGAAAATTTTTTTACTCGAATCTATAAAAATCATACTTCATTGAAAAGGTCTGACTCCCTAGATTACAGAAATGCTATTTTCAGCCTTCTAGGTGCTTTCCTTTACGAGTTATGAGCATTCAAAGTTTTCAAATAACAATGCATTTTTTGGTACTCAAATCGCCGAAAGATGCGATCTTCACCTTCAAAACAGCAATTGAAAATTTTTTTACTCGAATCTATAAAAGTCATACATCATTGAAAAGGTCTGACTCCCTAGATTACAGAAATGCTATTTTCAGCCTTCTAGGTGCATTCCTTTACGAGTTATGAGCATTCAAAGTTTTCAAATAACAATGCATTTTTTTGGTACTCAAATCGCCGAAAGATGCTTTCTTCACCCTCAAAACAGCAATTGAAAATTTTTTTTACTCGAATCTATAAAAATCATACATCATTGAAAAGGTCTGACTCCCTAGATTACAGAAATGCTATTTTCAGCCTTCTAGGTGCATTCCTTTACGAGTTATGAGCATTCAAAGTTTTCAAAAAACAATTAATACTCAAATCGCCGAAAGATGCGATCTTCACCCTCAAAACAGCAATTGAAAATTTTTTTACTCGAATCTATAAAAATCATACATCATTGAAAAGGTCTGACTCCCTAGATTACAGAAATGCTATTTTCAGCCTTCTAGGTGCATTCCTTTACGAGTTATGAGCATTCAAAGTTTTCAAAAAACAATTAATGTTTTTGGTACTCAAATCGCCGAAAGATGCGATCTTCACCCTCAAAACAGGAATTGAAAATTTTTTTACTCGAATCTATAAAAATCATACATCATTGAAAAGGTCTGACTTCCTAGATTACAGAAATGCTATTTTCAGCCTTCTAGGTGCATTCCTTTACGAGTTATGAGCATTCAAAGTTTTCAAAAAACAATTAATTTTTTTGGTACTCAAATCGCCGAAAGATGCGATCTTCACCCTCAAAACAGCAATTGAAAATTTTTTTACTCGAATCTATAAAAATCATACATCATTGAAAAGGTCTGACTCCCTAGATTACAGAAATGCTATTTTCAGCCTTATAGGTGCATTCCTTTACGAGTTATGAGCATTCAAAGTTTTCAAATAACAGTGCATTTTTTTGGTACTCAAATCGCCGAAAGATGCGATCTTCACCCTCAAAACAGCAATTGAAAATTTTTTTACTCGAATCTATAAAAATCATACATCATTGAAAAGGTCTGACTCCCTAGATTACAGAAATGCTATTTTCAGCCTTCTAGGTGCATTCCTTTACGAGTTATGAGCATTCAAAGTTTTCAAAAAACAATTAATGTTTTTGGTACTCAAATCGCCGAAAGATGCGATCTTCACCCTCAAAACAGGAATTGAAAATTTTTTTACTCGAATCTATAAAAATCATACATCATTGAAAAGGTCTGACTCCCTAGATTACAGAAATGCTATTTTCAGCCTTCTAGGTGCATTCCTTTACGAGTTATGAGCATTCAAAGTTTTCAAATAACAGTGCATTTTTTTGGTACTCAAATCGCCGAAAGATGCGATCTTCACCCTCAAAACAGCAATTGAAAATTTTTTTTACTCGAATCTATAAAAATCATACATCATTGAAAAGGTCTGACTCCCTAGATTACAGAAATGCTATTTTCAGCCTTCTCGGTGCATTCCTTTACGAGTTATGAGCATTCAAAGTTTTCAAAAAACAATGCATTTTTTTGGTACTCAAATCGCCGAAAGATGAGGTCTGACTCCCTAGATTACAGAAATGCTATTTTCAGCCTTCTAGGTGCATTCCTTTACGAGTTATGAGCATTCAAAGTTTTCAAAAAACAATTAATACTCAAATCGCCGAAAGATGCGATCTTCACCCTCAAAACAGCAATTGAAAATTTTTTTACTCGAATCTTTAAAAATAATACATCATTGAAAAGGTCTGACTCCCTAGATTACAGAAATGCTATTTTCAGCCTTCTAGGTGCATTCCTTTACGAGTTATGAGCATTCAAAGTTTTCAAATAACAATGCATTTTTTTGGTACTCAAATCGCCGAAAGATGCTATCTTCACCCTCAAAACAGCAATTGAAAATTTTTTTACTCGAATCTATAAAAATCATACATCATTGAAAAGGTCTGACTCCCTAGATTACAGAAATGCTATTTTCAGCCTTCTAGGTGCTTTCCTTTACGAGTTATGAGCATTCAAAGTTTTCAAATAACAATGCATTTTTTGGTACTCAAATCGCCGAAAGATGCGATCTTCACCCTCAAAACAGCAATTGAAAATTTTTTTACTCGAATCTATAAAAGTCATACATCATTGAAAAGGTCTGACTCCCTAGATTACAGAAATGCTATTTTCAGCCTTCTAGGTGCATTCCTTTACGAGTTATGAGCATTCAAAGTTTTCAAATAACAATGCATTTTTTTGGTACTCAAATCGCCGAAAGATGCTATCTTCACCCTCAAAACAGCAATTGAAAATTTTTTTTACTCGAATCTATAAAAATCATACATCATTGAAAAGGTCTGACTCCCTAGATTACAGAAATGCTATTTTCAGCCTTCTAGGTGCATTCCTTTACGAGTTATGAGCATTCAAAGTTTTCAAAAAACAATGCATTTTTTTGGTACTCAAATCGCCGAAAGATGCTACTTTCACCCTCAAAACAGCAATTGAAATTTTTTTTCCTCGAAACTATAAAAATCATACATCATTGAAAAGGTCTGACTCCCTAGATTACAGAAATGCTATTTTCAGCCTTCTAGGTGCATTCCTTCACGAGTTATGAGCATTCAAAGTTTTCAAAAAACAATTAATGTTTTTGGTACTCAAATCGCCGAAAGATGCGATCTTCACCCTAAAAACAGCAATTGAAAATTTTTTTACTCGAATCTATAAAAATCATACATCATTGAGGTCTGACTCCCTAGATTACAGAAATGCTATTTTCAGCCTTCTAGGTGCATTCCTTTACGAGTTATGAGCATTCAAAGTTTTCAAAAACAATTAATTTTTTTGGTACTCAAATCGCCGAAAGATGCGATCTTCACCCTCAAAACAGCAATTGAAAATTTTTTTACTCGAATCTATAAAAATCATACATCATTGAAAAGGTCTGACTCCCTAGATTACAGAAATGCTATTTTCAGCCTTCTAGGTGCTTTCCTTTACGAGTTATGAGCATTCAAAGTTTTCAAATAACAATGCATTTTTTGGTACTCAAATCGCCGAAAGATGCTATCTTCACCCTCAAAACAGCAATTGAAAATTTTTTTACTCGAATCTATAAAAATCATACATCATTGAAAAGGTCTGACTCCCTAGATTACAGAAATGCTATTTTCAGCCTTCTAGGTGCATTCCTTTACGAGTTATGAGCATTCAAAGTTTCCAAAAAACAATGCATTTTTTTGGTACTCAAATCGCCGAAAGATGCTACTTTCACCCTCAAAACAGCAATTGAAATTTTTTTTACTCGAATCTATAAAAATCATACATCATTGAAAAGGTCTGACTCCCTAGATTACAGAAATGCTATTTTCAGCCTTCTAGGTGCATTCCTTTACGAGTTATGAGCATTCAAAGTTTTCAAATAACAATGCATTTTTTTGGTACTCAAATCGCCGAAAGATGCGATCTTCACCCTAAAAACAGCAATTGAAAATTTTTTTACTCGAATCTATAAAAATCATACATCATTGAGGTCTGACTCCCTAGATTACAGAAATGCTATTTTCAGCCTTCTAGGTGCATTCCTTTACGAGTTATGAGCATTCAAAGTTTTCAAAAAACAATTAATTTTTTTGGTACTCAAATCGCCGAAAGATGCGATCTTCACCCTCAAAACAGCAATTGAAAATTTTTTTACTCGAATCTATAAAAATCATACATCATTGAAAAGGTCTGACTCCCTAGATTACAGAAATGCTATTTTCAGCCTTCTAGGTGCATACCTTTACGAGTTATGAGCATTCAAAGTTTTCAAAAAACAATTAATGTTTTTGGTACTAAAATCGCCGAAAGATGCGATCTTCACCCTCAAAACAGCAATTGAAATTTTTTTTACTCGAATCTATAAAAATCATACATCATTGAAAAGGTCTGACTCCCTAGATTACAGAAATGCTATTTTCAGCCTTCTAGGTGCATTCCTTTACGAGTTATGAGCATTCAAAGTTTTCAAAAAACAATTAATTTTTTTGGTACTCAAATCGCCGAAAGATGCGATCTTCACCCTCAAAACAGCAATTGAAAATTTTTTTACTCGAATCTATAAAAATCATACATCATTGAAAAGGTCTGACTCCCTAGATTACAGAAATGCTATTTTCAGCCTTCTAGGTGCATTCCTTTACGAGTTATGAGCATTCAAAGTTTTCAAAAAACAATTAATGTTTTTGGTACTCAAATCGCCGAAAGATGCGATCTTCACCCTAAAAACAGCAATTGAAAATTTTTTTACTCGAATCTATAAAAATCATACATCATTGAGGTCTGACTCCCTAGATTACAGAAATGCTATTTTCAGCCTTCTAGGTGCATTCCTTCACGAGTTATGAGCATTCAAAGTTTTCAAAAAACAATTAATGTTTTTGGTACTCAAATCGCCGAAAGATGCGATCTTCACCCTAAAAACAGCAATTGAAAATTTTTTTACTCGAATCTATAAAAATCATACATCATTGAGGTCTGACTCCCTAGATTACAGAAATGCTGTTTTCAGCCTTCTAGGTGCATTCCTTTACGAGTTATGAGCATTCAAAGTTTTCAAAAAACAATTAATTTTTTTGGTACTCAAATCGCCGAAAGATGCGATCTTCACCCTCAAAACAGCAATTGAAAATTTTTTTACTCGAATCTATAAAAATCATACATCATTGAAAAGGTCTGACTCCCTAGATTACAGAAATGCTATTTTCAGCCTTCTAGGTGCATTCCTTTACGAGTTATGAGCATTCAAAGTTTTCAAAAAACAATTAATACTCAAATCGCCGAAAGATGCGATCTTCACCCTCAAAACAGCAATTGAAAATTTTTTTACTCGAATCTATAAAAATAATACATCATTGAAAAGGTCTGACTCCCTAGATTACAGAAATGCTATTTTCAGCCTTCTAGGTGCATTCCTTTACGAGTTATGAGCATTCAAAGTTTTCAAAAAACAATTAATACTCAAATCGCCGAAAGATGCGATCTTCACCCTCAAAACAGCAATTGAAAATTTTTTTACTCGAATCTATAAAAATCATACATCATTGAAAAGGTCTGACTCCCTAGATTACAGAAATGCTATTTTCAGCCTTCTAGGTGCTTTCCTTTACGAGTTATGAGCATTCAAAGTTTTCAAATAACAATGCATTTTTTGGTACTCAAATCGCCGAAAGATGCGATCTTCACCCTCAAAACAGCAATTGAAAATTTTTTTACTCGAATCTATAAAAGTCATACATCATTGAAAAGGTCTGACTCCCTAGATTACAGAAATGCTATTTTCAGCCTTCTAGGTGCATTCCTTTACGAGTTATGAGCATTCAAAGTTTTCAAAAAACAATGCATTTTTTTGGTACTCAAATCGCCGAAAGATGCTACTTTCACCCTCAAAACAGCAATTGAAATTTTTTTTACTCGAAACTATAAAAATCATACATCATTGAAAAGGTCTGACTCCCTAGATTACAGAAATGCTATTTTCAGCCTTCTAGGTGCTTTCCTTTACGAGTTATGAGCATTCAAAGTTTTCAAATAACAATGCATTTTTTGGTACTCAAATCGCCGAAAGATGCGATCTTCACCCTCAAAACAGCAATTGAAAATTTTTTTACTCGAATCTATAAAAGTCATACATCATTGAAAAGGTCTGACTCCCTAGATTACAGAAATGCTATTTTCAGCCTTCTAGGTGCATTCCTTTACGAGTTATGAGCATTCAAAGTTTTCAAAAAACAATTAATTTTTTTGGTACTCAAATCGCCGAAAGATGCGATCTTCACCCTCAAAACAGCAATTGAAAATTTTTTTACTCGAATCTATAAAAATCATACATCATTGAAAAGGTCTGACTCCCTAGATTACAGAAATGCTATTTTCAGCCTTCTAGGTGCATTCCTTTACGAGTTATGAGCATTCAAAGTTTTCAAAAAACAATTAATGTTTTTGGTACTCAAATCGCCGAAAGATGCGATCTTCACCCTAAAAACAGCAATTGAAAATTTTTTTACTCGAATCTATAAAAATCATACATCATTGAGGTCTGACTCCCTAGATTACAGAAATGCTATTTTCAGCCTTCTAGGTGCATTCCTTTACGAGTTATGAGCATTCAAAGTTTTCAAAAAACAATTAATACTCAAATCGCCGAAAGATGCGATCTTCACCCTCAAAACAGCAATTGAAAATTTTTTTACTCGAATCTATAAAAATCATACATCATTGAAAAGGTCTGACTCCCTAGATTACAGAAATGCTATTTTCAGCCTTCTAGGTGCATTCCTTTACGAGTTATGAGCATTCAAAGTTTTCAAAAAACAATTAATGTTTTTGGTACTCAAATCGCCGAAAGATGCGATCTTCACCCTAAAAACAGCAATTGAAAATTTTTTTACTCGAATCTATAAAAATCATACATCATTGAGGTCTGACTCCCTAGATTACAGAAATGCTATTTTCAGCCTTCTAGGTGCATTCCTTCACGAGTTATGAGCATTCAAAGTTTTCAAAAAACAATTAATGTTTTTGGTACTCAAATCGCCGAAAGATGCGATCTTCACCCTAAAAACAGCAATTGAAAATTTTTTTACTCGAATCTATAAAAATCATACATCATTGAGGTCTGACTCCCTAGATTACAGAAATGCTGTTTTCAGCCTTCTAGGTGCATTCCTTTACGAGTTATGAGCATTCAAAGTTTTCAAAAAACAATTAATTTTTTTGGTACTCAAATCGCCGAAAGATGCGATCTTCACCCTCAAAACAGCAATTGAAAATTTTTTTACTCGAATCTATAAAAATCATACATCATTGAAAAGGTCTGACTCCCTAGATTACAGAAATGCTATTTTCAGCCTTCTAGGTGCATTCCTTTACGAGTTATGAGCATTCAAAGTTTTCAAAAAACAATTAATGTTTTTGGTACTCAAATCGCCGAAAGATGCGATCTTCACCCTCAAAACAGCAATTGAAAATTTTTTTACTCGAATCTATAAAAATCATACATCATTGAAAAGGTCTGACTCCCTAGATTACAGAAATGCTATTTTCAGCCTTCTAGGTGCATTCCTTTACGAGTTATGAGCATTCAAAGTTTTCAAAAAACAATTAATGTTTTTGGTACTCAAATCGCCGAAAGATGCGATCTGACTCCCTAGATTACAGAAATGCTATTTTCAGCCTTCTAGGTGCATTCCTTTACGAGTTATGAGCATTCAAAGTTTTCAAAAAACAATTAATACTCAAATCGCCGAAAGATGCGATCTTCACCCTCAAAACAGCAATTGAAAATTTTTTTACTCGAATCTATAAAAATAATACATCATTGAAAAGGTCTGACTCCCTAGATTACAGAAATGCTATTTTCAGCCTTCTAGGTGCATTCCTTTACGAGTTATGAGCATTCAAAGTTTTCAAAAAACAATTAATACTCAAATCGCCGAAAGATGCGATCTTCACCCTCAAAACAGCAATTGAAAATTTTTTTACTCGAATCTTTAAAAATAATACATCATTGAAAAGGTCTGACTCCCTAGATTACAGAAATGCTATTTTCAGCCTTCTAGGTGCATTCCTTTACGAGTTATGAGCATTCAAAGTTTTCAAATAACAATGCATTTTTTTGGTACTCAAATCGCCGAAAGATGCTATCTTCACCCTCAAAACAGCAATTGAAAATTTTTTTACTCGAATCTATAAAAATCATACATCATTGAAAAGGTCTGACTCCCTAGATTACAGAAATGCTATTTTCAGCCTTCTAGGTGCTTTCCTTTACGAGTTATGAGCATTCAAAGTTTTCAAATAACAATGCATTTTTTGGTACTCAAATCGCCGAAAGATGCGATCTTCACCCTCAAAACAGCAATTGAAAATTTTTTTACTCGAATCTATAAAAGTCATACATCATTGAAAAGGTCTGACTCCCTAGATTACAGAAATGCTATTTTCAGCCTTCTAGGTGCATTCCTTTACGAGTTATGAGCATTCAAAGTTTTCAAATAACAATGCATTTTTTTGGTACTCAAATCGCCGAAAGATGCTATCTTCACCCTCAAAACAGCAATTGAAAATTTTTTTTACTCGAATCTATAAAAATCATACATCATTGAAAAGGTCTGACTCCCTAGATTACAGAAATGCTATTTTCAGCCTTCTAGGTGCATTCCTTTACGAGTTATGAGCATTCAAAGTTTTCAAAAAACAATGCATTTTTTTGGTACTCAAATCGCCGAAAGATGCTACTTTCACCCTCAAAACAGCAATTGAAATTTTTTTTACTCGAAACTATAAAAATCATACATCATTGAAAAGGTCTGACTCCCTAGATTACAGAAATGCTATTTTCAGCCTTCTAGGTGCATTCCTTCACGAGTTATGAGCATTCAAAGTTTTCAAAAAACAATTAATGTTTTTGGTACTCAAATCGCCGAAAGATGCGATCTTCACCCTAAAAACAGCAATTGAAAATTTTTTTACTCGAATCTATAAAAATCATACATCATTGAGGTCTGACTCCCTAGATTACAGAAATGCTATTTTCAGCCTTCTAGGTGCATTCCTTTACGAGTTATGAGCATTCAAAGTTTTCAAAAAACAATTAATACTCAAATCGCCGAAAGATGCGATCTTCACCCTCAAAACAGCAATTGAAAATTTTTTTACTCGAATCTATAAAAATCATACATCATTGAAAAGGTCTGACTCCCTAGATTACAGAAATGCTATTTTCAGCCTTCTAGGTGCATTCCTTTACGAGTTATGAGCATTCAAAGTTTTCAAAAAACAATTAATTTTTTTGGTACTCAAATCGCCGAAAGATGCGATCTTCACCCTCAAAACAGCAATTGAAAATTTTTTTACTCGAATCTATAAAAATCATACATCATTGAAAAGGTCTGACTCCCTAGATTACAGAAATGCTATTTTCAGCCTTCTAGGTGCTTTCCTTTACGAGTTATGAGCATTCAAAGTTTTCAAATAACAATGCATTTTTTGGTACTCAAATCGCCGAAAGATGCTATCTTCACCCTCAAAACAGCAATTGAAAATTTTTTTACTCGAATCTATAAAAATCATACATCATTGAAAAGGTCTGACTCCCTAGATTACAGAAATGCTATTTTCAGCCTTCTAGGTGCATTCCTTTACGAGTTATGAGCATTCAAAGTTTTCAAAAAACAATGCATTTTTTTGGTACTCAAATCGCCGAAAGATGCTACTTCACCCTCAAAACAGCAATTGAAATTTTTTTTACTCGAATCTATAAAAATCATACATCATTGAAAAGGTCTGACTCCCTAGATTACAGAAATGCTATTTTCAGCCTTCTAGGTGCATTCCTTTACGAGTTATGAGCATTCAAAGTTTTCAAATAACAATGCATTTTTTTGGTACTCAAATCGCCGAAAGATGCGATCTTCACCCTAAAAACAGCAATTGAAAATTTTTTTACTCGAATCTATAAAAATCATACATCATTGAGGTCTGACTCCCTAGATTACAGAAATGCTATTTTCAGCCTTCTAGGTGCATTCCTTTACGAGTTATGAGCATTCAAAGTTTTCAAAAAACAATTAATTTTTTTGGTACTCTTCACCCTCAAAACAGCAATTGAAAATTTTTTTACTCGAATCTATAAAAATCATACATCATTGAAAAGGTCTGACTCCCTAGATTACAGAAATGCTATTTTCAGCCTTCTAGGTGCATTCCTTTACGAGTTATGAGCATTCAAAGTTTTCAAAAAACAATTAATGTTTTTGGTACTAAAATCGCCGAAAGATGCGATCTTCACCCTCAAAACAGCAATTGAAATTTTTTTTACTCGAATCTATAAAAATCATACATCATTGAAAAGGTCTGACTCCCTAGATTACAGAAATGCTATTTTCAGCCTTCTAGGTGCATTCCTTTACGAGTTATGAGCATTCAAAGTTTTCAAAAAACAATTAATGTTTTTGGTACTCAAATCGCCGAAAGATGCGATCTTCACCCTAAAAACAGCAATTGAAAATTTTTTTACTCGAATCTATAAAAATCATACATCATTGAGGTCTGACTCCCTAGATTACAGAAATGCTATTTTCAGCCTTCTAGGTGCATTCCTTCACGAGTTATGAGCATTCAAAGTTTTCAAAAAACAATTAATGTTTTTGGTACTCAAATCGCCGAAAGATGCGATCTTCACCCTAAAAACAGCAATTGAAAATTTTTTTACTCGAATCTATAAAAATCATACATCATTGAGGTCTGACTCCCTAGATTACAGAAATGCTGTTTTCAGCCTTCTAGGTGCATTCCTTTACGAGTTATGAGCATTCAAAGTTTTCAAAAAACAATTAATTTTTTTGGTACTCAAATCGCCGAAAGATGCGATCTTCACCCTCAAAACAGCAATTGAAAATTTTTTTACTCGAATCTATAAAAATCATACATCATTGAAAAGGTCTGACTCCCTAGATTACAGAAATGCTATTTTCAGCCTTCTAGGTGCATTCCTTTACGAGTTATGAGCATTCAAAGTTTTCAAAAAACAATTAATGTTTTTGGTACTCAAATCGCCGAAAGATGCGATCTTCACCCTCAAAACAGCAATTGAAAATTTTTTTACTCGAATCTATAAAAATCATACATCATTGAAAAGGTCTGACTCCCTAGATTACAGAAATGCTATTTTCAGCCTTCTAGGTGCATTCCTTTACGAGTTATGAGCATTCAAAGTTTTCAAAAAACAATTAATGTTTTTGGTACTCAAATCGCCGAAAGATGCGATCTGACTCCCTAGATTACAGAAATGCTATTTTCAGCCTTCTAGGTGCATTCCTTTACGAGTTATGAGCATTCAAAGTTTTCAAAAAACAATTAATACTCAAATCGCCGAAAGATGCGATCTTCACCCTCAAAACAGCAATTGAAAATTTTTTTACTCGAATCTATAAAAATAATACATCATTGAAAAGGTCTGACTCCCTAGATTACAGAAATGCTATTTTCAGCCTTCTAGGTGCATTCCTTTACGAGTTATGAGCATTCAAAGTTTTCAAAAAACAATTAATACTCAAATCGCCGAAAGATGCGATCTTCACCCTCAAAACAGCAATTGAAAATTTTTTTACTCGAATCTTTAAAAATAATACATCATTGAAAAGGTCTGACTCCCTAGATTACAGAAATGCTATTTTCAGCCTTCTAGGTGCATTCCTTTACGAGTTATGAGCATTCAAAGTTTTCAAATAACAATGCATTTTTTTGGTACTCAAATCGCCGAAAGATGCTATCTTCACCCTCAAAACAGCAATTGAAAATTTTTTTACTCGAATCTATAAAAATCATACATCATTGAAAAGGTCTGACTCCCTAGATTACAGAAATGCTATTTTCAGCCTTCTAGGTGCTTTCCTTTACGAGTTATGAGCATTCAAAGTTTTCAAATAACAATGCATTTTTTGGTACTCAAATCGCCGAAAGATGCGATCTTCACCCTCAAAACAGCAATTGAAAATTTTTTTACTCGAATCTATAAAAATCATACATCATTGAAAAGGTCTGACTCCCTAGATTACAGAAATGCTATTTTCAGCCTTCTAGGTGCATTCCTTTACGAGTTATGAGCATTCAAAGTTTTCAAAAAACAATGCATTTTTTTGGTACTCAAATCGCCGAAAGATGCTACTTTCACCCTCAAAACAGCAATTGAAATTTTTTTTACTCGAAACTATAAAAATCATACATCATTGAAAAGGTCTGACTCCCTAGATTACAGAAATGCTATTTTCAGCCTTCTAGGTGCATTCCTTCACGAGTTATGAGCATTCAAAGTTTTCAAAAAACAATTAATGTTTTTGGTACTCAAATCGCCGAAAGATGCGATCTTCACCCTAAAAACAGCAATTGAAAATTTTTTTACTCGAATCTATAAAAATCATACATCATTGAGGTCTGACTCCCTAGATTACAGAAATGCTATTTTCAGCCTTCTAGGTGCATTCCTTTACGAGTTATGAGCATTCAAAGTTTTCAAAAAACAATTAATACTCAAATCGCCGAAAGATGCGATCTTCACCCTCAAAACAGCAATTGAAAATTTTTTTACTCGAATCTATAAAAATCATACATCATTGAAAAGGTCTGACTCCCTAGATTACAGAAATGCTATTTTCAGCCTTCTAGGTGCATTCCTTTACGAGTTATGAGCATTCAAAGTTTTCAAAAAACAATTAATTTTTTTGGTACTCAAATCGCCGAAAGATGCGATCTTCACCCTCAAAACAGCAATTGAAAATTTTTTTACTCGAATCTATAAAAATCATACATCATTGAAAAGGTCTGACTCCCTAGATTACAGAAATGCTATTTTCAGCCTTCTAGGTGCTTTCCTTTACGAGTTATGAGCATTCAAAGTTTTCAAATAACAATGCATTTTTTGGTACTCAAATCGCCGAAAGATGCTATCTTCACCCTCAAAACAGCAATTGAAAATTTTTTTACTCGAATCTATAAAAATCATACATCATTGAAAAGGTCTGACTCCCTAGATTACAGAAATGCTATTTTCAGCCTTCTAGGTGCATTCCTTTACGAGTTATGAGCATTCAAAGTTTTCAAAAAACAATGCATTTTTTTGGTACTCAAATCGCCGAAAGATGCTACTTCACCCTCAAAACAGCAATTGAAATTTTTTTTACTCGAATCTATAAAAATCATACATCATTGAAAAGGTCTGACTCCCTAGATTACAGAAATGCTATTTTCAGCCTTCTAGGTGCATTCCTTTACGAGTTATGAGCATTCAAAGTTTTCAAATAACAATGCATTTTTTTGGTACTCAAATCGCCGAAAGATGCGATCTTCACCCTAAAAACAGCAATTGAAAATTTTTTTACTCGAATCTATAAAAATCATACATCATTGAGGTCTGACTCCCTAGATTACAGAAATGCTATTTTCAGCCTTCTAGGTGCATTCCTTTACGAGTTATGAGCATTCAAAGTTTTCAAAAAACAATTAATTTTTTTGGTACTCAAATCGCCGAAAGATGCGATCTTCACCCTCAAAACAGCAATTGAAAATTTTTTTACTCGAATCTATAAAAATCATACATCATTGAAAAGGTCTGACTCCCTAGATTACAGAAATGCTATTTTCAGCCTTCTAGGTGCATTCCTTTACGAGTTATGAGCATTCAAAGTTTTCAAAAAACAATTAATGTTTTTGGTACTAAAATCGCCGAAAGATGCGATCTTCACCCTCAAAACAGCAATTGAAATTTTTTTTACTCGAATCTATAAAAATCATACATCATTGAAAAGGTCTGACTCCCTAGATTACAGAAATGCTATTTTCAGCCTTCTAGGTGCATTCCTTTACGAGTTATGAGCATTCAAAGTTTTCAAAAAACAATTAATTTTTTTGGTACTCAAATCGCCGAAAGATGCGATCTTCACCCTCAAAACAGCAATTGAAAATTTTTTTACTCGAATCTATAAAAATCATACATCATTGAAAAGGTCTGACTCCCTAGATTACAGAAATGCTATTTTCAGCCTTCTAGGTGCATTCCTTTACGAGTTATGAGCATTCAAAGTTTTCAAAAAACAATTAATGTTTTTGGTACTCAAATCGCCGAAAGATGCGATCTTCACCCTAAAAACAGCAATTGAAAATTTTTTTACTCGAATCTATAAAAATCATACATCATTGAGGTCTGACTCCCTAGATTACAGAAATGCTATTTTCAGCCTTCTAGGTGCATTCCTTTACGAGTTATGAGCATTCAAAGTTTTCAAAAAACAATTAATGTTTTTGGTACTCAAATCGCCGAAAGATGCGATCTTCACCCTCAAAACAGCAATTGAAAATTTTTTTACTCGAATCTATAAAAATCATACATCATTGAAAAGGTCTGACTCCCTAGATTACAGAAATGCTATTTTCAGCCTTCTAGGTGCATTCCTTTACGAGTTATGAGCATTCAAAGTTTTCAAAAAACAATTAATTTTTTTGGTACTCAAATCGCCGAAAGATGCGATCTTCACCCTCAAAACAGCAATTGAAAATTTTTTTACTCGAATCTATAAAAATCATACATCATTGAAAAGGTCTGACTCCCTAGATTACAGAAATGCTATTTTCAGCCTTCTAGGTGCATTCCTTTGCGAGTTATGAGCATTCAAAGTTTTCAAAAAACAATGCATTTTTTTGGTACTCAAATCGCCGAAAGATGCTACTTTCACCCTCAAAACAGCAATTGAAAATTTTTTTACTCGAATCTATAAAAGTCATACATCATTGAAAAGGTCTGACTCCCTAGATTACAGAAATGCTATTTTCAGCCTTCTAGGTGCATTCCTTCACGAGTTATGAGCATTCAAAGTTTTCAAAAAACAATTAATGTTTTTGGTACTCAAATCGCCGAAAGATGCGATCTTCACCCTAAAAACAGCAATTGAAAATTTTTTTACTCGAATCTATAAAAATCATACATCATTGAGGTCTGACTCCCTAGATTACAGAAATGCTGTTTTCAGCCTTCTAGGTGCATTCCTTTACGAGTTATGAGCATTCAAAGTTTTCAAAAAACAATTAATTTTTTTGGTACTCAAATCGCCGAAAGATGCGATCTTCACCCTCAAAACAGCAATTGAAAATTTTTTTACTCGAATCTATAAAAATCATACATCATTGAAAAGGTCTGACTCCCTAGATTACAGAAATGCTATTTTCAGCCTTCTAGGTGCATTCCTTTACGAGTTATGAGCATTCAAAGTTTTCAAAAAACAATTAATGTTTTTGGTACTCAAATCGCCGAAAGATGCGATCTTCACCCTCAAAACAGCAATTGAAAATTTTTTTACTCGAATCTATAAAAATCATACATCATTGAAAAGGTCTGACTCCCTAGATTACAGAAATGCTATTTTCAGCCTTCTAGGTGCATTCCTTTACGAGTTATGAGCATTCAAAGTTTTCAAAAAACAATTAATGTTTTTGGTACTCAAATCGCCGAAAGATGCGATCTTCACCCTCAAAACAGCAATTGAAAATTTTTTTACTCGAATCTATAAAAATCATACATCATTGAAAAGGTCTGACTCCCTAGATTACAGAAATGCTATTTTCAGCCTTCTAGGTGCATTCCTTTACGAGTTATGAGCATTCAAAGTTTCCAAAAAACAATTAATTTTTTTGGTACTCAAATCGCCGAAAGATGCGATCTTCACCCTCAAAACAGCAATTGAAAATTTTTTTACTCGAATCTATAAAAATCATACATCATTGAAAAGGTCTGACTCCCTAGATTACAGAAATGCTATTTTCAGCCTTCTAGGTGTATTGCTTTATTAGTTATGAGCATTCAAAGTTTTCAAAAAACAATGCATTTTTTTGGTACTCAAATCGCCGAAAGATGCGATCTTCACCCTCAAAACAGCAATTGAAAATTTTTTTACTCGAATCTATAAAAGTCATACATCATTGAAAAGGTCTGACTCCCTAGATTACAGAAATGCTATTTTCAGCCTTCTAGGTGCATTCCTTTACGAGTTATGAGCATTCAAAGTTTTCAAATAACAATGCATTTTTTTGGTACTCAAATCGCCGAAAGATGCGATCTTCACCCTCAAAACAGCAATTGAAAATTTTTTTACTCGAATCTATAAAAATCATACATCATTGAAAAGGTCTGACTCCCTAGATTACAGAAATGCTATTTTCAGCCTTCTAGGTGCATTCCTTTACGAGTTATGAGCATTCAAAGTTTTCAAAAAACAATTAATGTTTTTGGTACTCAAATCGCCGAAAGATGCGATCTTCACCCTCAAAACAGCAATTGAAAATTTTTTTACTCGAATCTATAAAAATCAAACATCATTGAAAAGGTCTGACTCCCTAGATTACAGAAATGCTATTTTCAGCCTTCTAGGTGCATTCCTTTACGAGTTATGAGCATTCAAAGTTTTCAAAAAACAATTAATGTTTTTGGTACTCAAATCGCCGAAAGATGCGATCTTCACCCTCAAAACAGCAATTGAAAATTTTTTTACTCGAATCTATAAAAATCATACATCATTGAAAAGGTCTGACTCCCTAGATTACAGAAATGCTATTTTCAGCCTTCTAGGTGCATTCCTTTACGAGTTATGAGCATTCAAAGTTTTCAAAAAACAATTAATGTTTTTGGTACTCAAATCGCCGAAAGATGCGATCTTCACCCTCAAAACAGCAATTGAAAATTTTTTTACTCGAATCTATAAAAATCAAACATCATTGAAAAGGTCTGACTCCCTAGATTACAGAAATGCTATTTTCAGCCTTCTAGGTGCATTCCTTTACGAGTTATGAGCATTCAAAGTTTTCAAAAAACAATTAATGTTTTTGGTACTCAAATCGCCGAAAGATGCGATCTTCACCCTCAAAACAGCAATTGAAAATTTTTTTACTCGAATCTATAAAAATCATACATCATTGAAAAGGTCTGACTCCCTAGATTACAGAAATGCTATTTTCAGCCTTCTAGGTGCATTCCTTTACGAGTTATGAGCATTCAAAGTTTCCAAAAAACAATTAATTTTTTTGGTACTCAAATCGCCGAAAGATGCGATCTTCACCCTCAAAACAGCAATTGAAAATTTTTTTACTCGAATCTATAAAAATCATACATCATTGAAAAGGTCTGACTCCCTAGATTACAGAAATGCTATTTTCAGCCTTCTAGGTGCATTCCTTTACGAGTTATGAGCATTCAAAGTTTTCAAATAACAATGCATTTTTTTGGTACTCAAATCGCCGAAAGATGCGATCTTCACCCTCAAAACAGCAATTGAAAATTTTTTACTCGAATCTATAAAAATCATACATCATTGAAAAGGTCTGACTCCCTAGATTACAGAAATGCTATTTTCAGCCTTCTAGGTGCATTCCTTTACGAGTTATGAGCATTCAAAGTTTTCAAATTACAATGCATTTTTTTGGTACTCAAATCGCCGAAAGATGCTTTCTTCACCCTCAAAACAGCAATTGAAAATTTTTTTACTCGAATCTATAAAAATCATACATCATTGAAAAGGTCTGACTCCCTAAATTACAGAAATGCTATTTTCAGCCTTCTAGGTGCATTCCTTTACGAGTTATGAGCATTCAAAGTTTTCAAATAACAATGCATTTTTTTGGTACTCAAATCGCCGAAAGATGCTATCTTCACCCTCAAAACAGCAATTGAAAATTGTTTTACTCGAATCTATAAAAATCATACATCATTGAAAAGGTCTGACTCCCTAGATTACAGAAATGCTATTTTCAGCCTTCTAGGTGCATTCCTTTACGAGTTATGAGTATTCAAAGTTTTTAAAAAACAATGCATTTTTTTGGTACTCAAATCGCCGAAAGATGCGATCTTCACCCTCAAAACAGCAATTGAAAATTTTTTTACTCGAATCTATAAAAATCATACATCATTGAAAAGGTCTGACTCCCTAGATTACAGAAATGCTATTTTCAGCCTTCTAGGTGCATTCCTTTACGAGTTATGAGCATTCAAAGTTTTCAAATAACAATGCATTTTTTTGGTACTCAAATCGCCGAAAGATGCTATCTTCACCCTCAAAACAGCAATTGAAAATTTTTTTACTCGAATCTATAAAAATCATACATCATTGAAAAGGTCTGACTCCCTAGATTACAAAAATGCTATTTTCAGCCTTCTAGGTGCATTCCTTTACGAGTTATGAGCATTCAAAGTTTTCAGATAACAATGCATTTTTTGGTACTCAAATCGCCGAAAGATGCGATCTTCACCCTCAAAACAGCAATTGAAAATTTTTTTACTCGAATCTATAAAAGTCATACATCATTGAAAAGGTCTGACTCCCTAGATTACAGAAATGCTATTTTCAGCCTTCTAGGTGCATTCCTTTACGAGTTATGAGCATTCAAAGTTTTCAAATAACAATTAATTTTTTTGGTACTCAAATCGCCGAAAGATGCGATCTTCACCCTCAAAACAGCAATTGAAAATTTTTTACTCGAATCTATAAAAATCATACATCATTGAAAAGGTCTGACTCCCTAGATTACAGAAATGCTATTTTCAGCCTTCTAGGTGCATTCCTTTACGAGTTATGAGCATTCAAAGTTTTCAAATAACAATGCATTTTTTTGGAACTCAAATCGCCGAAAGATGCTATCTTCACCCTCAAAACAGCAATTGAAATTTTTTTTACTCGAATCTATAAAAATCATACATCATTGAAAAGGTCTGACTCCCTAGATTACAGAAATGCTATTTTCAGCCTTCTAGGTGCATTCCTTTACGAGTTATGAGCATTCAAAGTTTTCAAAAAACAATTAATGTTTTTGGTACTCAAATCGCCGAAAGATGCGATCTTCACCCTCAAAACAGCAATTGAAAATTTTTTTACTCGAATCTATAAAAATCATACATCATTGAAAAGGTCTGACTCCCTAGATAACAGAAATGCTATTTTCAGCCTTCTAGGTGCATTCCTTTACGAGTTATGAGCATTCAAAGTTTTCAAATAACAATGCATTTTTTTGGAACTCAAATCGCCGAAAGATGCTATCTTCACCCTCAAAACAGCAATTGAAAATTTTTTTACTCTAATCTATAAAAATCATACATCATTGAAAAGGTCTGACTCCCTAGATTACAGAAATGCTATTTTCAGCCTTCTAGGTGCATTCCTTTACGAGTTATGAGCATTCAAAGTTTCCAAAAAACAATTAATTTTTTTGGTACTCAAATCGCCGAAAGATGCGATCTTCACCCTCAAAACAGCAATTGAAAATTTTTTTACTCGAATCTATAAAAATCATACATCATTGAAAAGGTCTGACTCCCTAGATTACAGAAATGCTATTTTCAGCCTTCTAGGTGTATTGCTTTATTAGTTATGAGCATTCAAAGTTTTCAAAAAACAATGCATTTTTTTGGTACTCAAATCGCCGAAAGATGCGATCTTCACCCTCAAAACAGCAATTGAAAATTTTTTTACTCGAATCTATAAAAGTCATACATCATTGAAAAGGTCTGACTCCCTAGATTACAGAAATGCTATTTTCAGCCTTCTAGGTGCATTCCTTTACGAGTTATGAGCATTCAAAGTTTTCAAATAACAATGCATTTTTTTGGTACTCAAATCGCCGAAAGATGCTATCTTCACCCTCAAAACAGCAATTGAAAATTTTTTTACTCGAATCTATAAAAATCATACATCATTGAAAAGGTCTGACTCCCTAGATTACAGAAATGCTATTTTCAGCCTTCTAGGTGCATTCCTTTACGAGTTATGAGCATTTAAAGTTTTCAAAAAACAATGCATTTTTTTGGTACTCAAATCGCCGAAAGATGCGATCTTCACCCTCAAAACAGCAATTGAAAATTTTTTACTCGAATCTATAAAAATCATACATCATTGAAAAGGTCTGACTCCCTAGATTACAGAAATGCTATTTTCAGCCTTCTAGGTGCATTCCTTTACGAGTTATGAGCATTCAAAGTTTTCAAATAACAATGCATTTTTTTGGTACTCAAATCGCCGAAAGATGCTTTCTTCACCCTCAAAACAGCAATTGAAAATTTTTTTACTCGAATCTATAAAAATCATACATCATTGAAAAGGTCTGACTCCCTAGATTACAGAAATGCTATTTTCAGCCTTCTAGGTGCATTCCTTTACGAGTTATGAGCATTCAAAGTTTTCAAAAAACAATTAATGTTTTTGGTACTCAAATCGCCGAAAGATGCGATCTTCACCCTCAAAACAGCAATTGAAAATTTTTTTACTCGAATCTATAAAAATCATACATCATTGAAAAGGTCTGACTCCCTAGATTACAGAAATGCTATTTTCAGCCTTCTAGGTGCATTCCTTTACGAGTTATGAGCATTCAAAGTTTTCAAAAAACAATGCATTTTTTTGGTACTCAAATCGCCGAAAGATGCGATCTTCACCCTCAAAACAGCAATTGAAAATTTTTTTACTCGAATCTATAAAAGTCATACATCATTGAAAAGGTCTGACTCCCTAGATTACAGAAATGCTATTTTCAGCCTTCTAGGTGCATTCCTTCACGAGTTATGAGCATTCAAAGTTTTCAAAAAACAATTAATGTTTTTGGTACTCAAATCGCCGAAAGATGCGATCTTCACCCTAAAAACAGCAATTGAAAATTTTTTTACTCGAATCTATAAAAATCATACATCATTGAGGTCTGACTCCCTAGATTACAGAAATGCTGTTTTCAGCCTTCTAGGTGCATTCCTTTACGAGTTATGAGCATTCAAAGTTTTCAAAAAACAATTAATTTTTTTGGTACTCAAATCGCCGAAAGATGCGATCTTCACCCTCAAAACAGCAATTGAAAATTTTTTTACTCGAATCTATAAAAATCATACATCATTGAAAAGGTCTGACTCCCTAGATTACAGAAATGCTATTTTCAGCCTTCTAGGTGCATTCCTTTACGAGTTATGAGCATTCAAAGTTTTCAAAAAACAATTAATGTTTTTGGTACTCAAATCGCCGAAAGATGCGATCTTCACCCTCAAAACAGCAATTGAAAATTTTTTTACTCGAATCTATAAAAATCATACATCATTGAAAAGGTCTGACTCCCTAGATTACAGAAATGCTATTTTCAGCCTTCTAGGTGCATTCCTTTACGAGTTATGAGCATTCAAAGTTTTCAAAAAACAATTAATGTTTTTGGTACTCAAATCGCCGAAAGATGCGATCTTCACCCTCAAAACAGCAATTGAAAATTTTTTTACTCGAATCTATAAAAATCATACATCATTGAAAAGGTCTGACTCCCTAGATTACAGAAATGCTATTTTCAGCCTTCTAGGTGCATTCCTTTACGAGTTATGAGCATTCAAAGTTTCCAAAAAACAATTAATTTTTTTGGTACTCAAATCGCCGAAAGATGCGATCTTCACCCTCAAAACAGCAATTGAAAATTTTTTTACTCGAATCTATAAAAATCATACATCATTGAAAAGGTCTGACTCCCTAGATTACAGAAATGCTATTTTCAGCCTTCTAGGTGTATTGCTTTATTAGTTATGAGCATTCAAAGTTTTCAAAAAACAATGCATTTTTTTGGTACTCAAATCGCCGAAAGATGCGATCTTCACCCTCAAAACAGCAATTGAAAATTTTTTTACTCGAATCTATAAAAGTCATACATCATTGAAAAGGTCTGACTCCCTAGATTACAGAAATGCTATTTTCAGCCTTCTAGGTGCATTCCTTTACGAGTTATGAGCATTCAAAGTTTTCAAATAACAATGCATTTTTTTGGTACTCAAATCGCCGAAAGATGCGATCTTCACCCTCAAAACAGCAATTGAAAATTTTTTTACTCGAATCTATAAAAATCATACATCATTGAAAAGGTCTGACTCCCTAGATTACAGAAATGCTATTTTCAGCCTTCTAGGTGCATTCCTTTACGAGTTATGAGCATTCAAAGTTTTCAAAAAACAATTAATGTTTTTGGTACTCAAATCGCCGAAAGATGCGATCTTCACCCTCAAAACAGCAATTGAAAATTTTTTTACTCGAATCTATAAAAATCATACATCATTGAAAAGGTCTGACTCCCTAGATTACAGAAATGCTATTTTCAGCCTTCTAGGTGCATTCCTTTACGAGTTATGAGCATTCAAAGTTTTCAAAAAACAATTAATGTTTTTGGTACTCAAATCGCCGAAAGATGCGATCTTCACCCTCAAAACAGCAATTGAAAATTTTTTTACTCGAATCTATAAAAATCATACATCATTGAAAAGGTCTGACTCCCTAGATTACAGAAATGCTATTTTCAGCCTTCTAGGTGCATTCCTTTACGAGTTATGAGCATTCAAAGTTTCCAAAAAACAATTAATTTTTTTGGTACTCAAATCGCCGAAAAATGCGATCTTCACCCTCAAAACAGCAATTGAAAATTTTTTTACTCGAATCTATAAAAATCATACATCATTGAAAAGGTCTGACTCCCTAGATTACAGAAATGCTATTTTCAGCCTTCTAGGTGTATTGCTTTATTAGTTATGAGCATTCAAAGTTTTCAAAAAACAATGCATTTTTTTGGTACTCAAATCGCCGAAAGATGCGATCTTCACCCTCAAAACAGCAATTGAAAATTTTTTTACTCGAATCTATAAAAGTCATACATCATTGAAAAGGTCTGACTCCCTAGATTACAGAAATGCTATTTTCAGCCTTCTAGGTGCATTCCTTTACGAGTTATGAGCATTCAAAGTTTTCAAATAACAATGCATTTTTTTGGTACTCAAATCGCCGAAAGATGCGATCTTCACCCTCAAAACAGCAATTGAAAATTTTTTACTCGAATCTATAAAAATCATACATCATTGAAAAGGTCTGACTCCCTAGATTACAGAAATGCTATTTTCAGCCTTCTAGGTGCATTCCTTTACGAGTTATGAGCATTCAAAGTTTTCAAATTACAATGCATTTTTTTGGTACTCAAATCGCCGAAAGATGCTTTCTTCACCCTCAAAACAGCAATTGAAAATTTTTTTACTCGAATCTATAAAAATCATACATCATTGAAAAGGTCTGACTCCCTAAATTACAGAAATGCTATTTTCAGCCTTCTAGGTGCATTCCTTTACGAGTTATGAGCATTCAAAGTTTTCAAATAACAATGCATTTTTTTGGTACTCAAATCGCCGAAAGATGCTATCTTCACCCTCAAAACAGCAATTGAAAATTGTTTTACTCGAATCTATAAAAATCATACATCATTGAAAAGGTCTGACTCCCTAGATTACAGAAATGCTATTTTCAGCCTTCTAGGTGCATTCCTTTACGAGTTATGAGCATTCAAAGTTTTCAAATAACAATGCATTTTTTTGGTACTCAAATCGCCGAAAGATGCTATCTTCACCCTCAAAACAGCAATTGAAAATTGTTTTACTCGAATCTATAAAAATCATACATCATTGAAAAGGTCTGACTCCCTAGATTACAGAAATGCTATTTTCAGCCTTCTAGGTGCATTCCTTTACGAGTTATGAGTATTCAAAGTTTTTAAAAAACAATGCATTTTTTTGGTACTCAAATCGCCGAAAGATGCTTTCTTCACCCTCAAAACAGCAATTGAAAATTTTTTTACTCGAATCTATAAAAATCATACATCATTGAAAAGGTCTGACTCCCTAGATTACAGAAATGCTATTTTCAGCCTTCTAGGTGCATTCCTTTACGAGTTATGAGCATTCAAAGTTTTCAAATAACAATGCATTTTTTTGGTACTCAAATCGCCGAAAGATGCTATCTTCACCCTCAAAACAGCAATTGAAAATTTTTTTACTCGAATCTATAAAAATCATACATCATTGAAAAGGTCTGACTCCCTAGATTACAAAAATGCTATTTTCAGCCTTCTAGGTGCATTCCTTTACGAGTTATGAGCATTCAAAGTTTTCAGATAACAATGCATTTTTTGGTACTCAAATCGCCGAAAGATGCGATCTTCACCCTCAAAACAGCAATTGAAAATTTTTTTACTCGAATCTATAAAAGTCATACATCATTGAAAAGGTCTGACTCCCTAGATTACAGAAATGCTATTTTCAGCCTTCTAGGTGCATTCCTTTACGAGTTATGAGCATTCAAAGTTTTCAAATAACAATTAATTTTTTTGGTACTCAAATCGCCGAAAGATGCGATCTTCACCCTCAAAACAGCAATTGAAAATTTTTTACTCGAATCTATAAAAATCATACATCATTGAAAAGGTCTGACTCCCTAGATTACAGAAATGCTATTTTCAGCCTTCTAGGTGCATTCCTTTACGAGTTATGAGCATTCAAAGTTTTCAAAAAACAATTAATGTTTTTGGTACTCAAATCGCCGAAAGATGCGATCTTCACCCTCAAAACAGCAATTGAAAATTTTTTTACTCGAATCTATAAAAATCATACATCATTGAAAAGGTCTGACTCCCTAGATAACAGAAATGCTATTTTCAGCCTTCTAGGTGCATTCCTTTACGAGTTATGAGCATTCAAAGTTTTCAAATAACAATGCATTTTTTTGGAACTCAAATCGCCGAAAGATGCTATCTTCACCCTCAAAACAGCAATTGAAAATTTTTTTACTCTAATCTATAAAAATCATACATCATTGAAAAGGTCTGACTCCCTAGATTACAGAAATGCTATTTTCAGCCTTCTAGGTGCATTCCTTTACGAGTTATGAGCATTCAAAGTTTCCAAAAAACAATTAATTTTTTTGGTACTCAAATCGCCGAAAGATGCGATCTTCACCCTCAAAACAGCAATTGAAAATTTTTTTACTCGAATCTATAAAAATCATACATCATTGAAAAGGTCTGACTCCCTAGATTACAGAAATGCTATTTTCAGCCTTCTAGGTGTATTGCTTTATTAGTTATGAGCATTCAAAGTTTTCAAAAAACAATGCATTTTTTTGGTACTCAAATCGCCGAAAGATGCGATCTTCACCCTCAAAACAGCAATTGAAAATTTTTTTACTCGAATCTATAAAAGTCATACATCATTGAAAAGGTCTGACTCCCTAGATTACAGAAATGCTATTTTCAGCCTTCTAGGTGCATTCCTTTACGAGTTATGAGCATTCAAAGTTTTCAAATAACAATGCATTTTTTTGGTACTCAAATCGCCGAAAGATGCTATCTTCACCCTCAAAACAGCAATTGAAAATTTTTTTACTCGAATCTATAAAAATCATACATCATTGAAAAGGTCTGACTCCCTAGATTACAGAAATGCTATTTTCAGCCTTCTAGGTGCATTCCTTTACGAGTTATGAGCATTTAAAGTTTTCAAAAAACAATGCATTTTTTTGGTACTCAAATCGCCGAAAGATGCGATCTTCACCCTCAAAACAGCAATTGAAAATTTTTTACTCGAATCTATAAAAATCATACATCATTGAAAAGGTCTGACTCCCTAGATTACAGAAATGCTATTTTCAGCCTTCTAGGTGCATTCCTTTACGAGTTATGAGCATTCAAAGTTTTCAAATAACAATGCATTTTTTTGGTACTCAAATCGCCGAAAGATGCTTTCTTCACCCTCAAAACAGCAATTGAAAATTTTTTTACTCGAATCTATAAAAATCATACATCATTGAAAAGGTCTGACTCCCTAAATTACAGAAATGCTATTTTCAGCCTTCTAGGTGCATTCCTTTACGAGTTATGAGCATTCAAAGTTTTCAAATAACAATGCATTTTTTTGGTACTCAAATCGCCGAAAGATGCTATCTTCACCCTCAAAACAGCAATTGAAAATTGTTTTACTCGAATCTATAAAAATCATACATCATTGAAAAGGTCTGACTCCCTAGATTACAGAAATGCTATTTTCAGCCTTCTAGGTGCATTCCTTTACGAGTTATGAGTATTCAAAGTTTTCAAAAAACAATGCATTTTTTTGGTACTCAAATCGCCGAAAGATGCGATCTTCACCCTCAAAACAGCAATTGAAAATTTTTTTACTCGAATCTATAAAAATCATACATCATTGAAAAGGTCTGACTCCCTAGATTACAGAAATGCTATTTTCAGCCTTCTAGGTGCATTCCTTTACGAGTTATGAGCATTCAAAGTTTTCAAATAACAATGCATTTTTTTGGTACTCAAATCGCCGAAAGATGCTATCTTCACCCTCAAAACAGCAATTGAAAATTTTTTTACTCGAATCTATAAAAATCATACATCATTGAAAAGGTCTGACTCCCTAGATTACAAAAATGCTATTTTCAGCCTTCTAGGTGCATTCCTTTACAAGTTATGAGCATTCAAAGTTTTCAAATAACAATGCATTTTTTGGTACTCAAATCGCCGAAAGATGCGATCTTCACCCTCAAAACAGCAATTGAAATTTTTTTTACTCGAATCTATAAAAATCATACATCATTGAAAAGGTCTGACTCCCTAGATTACAGAAATGCTATTTTCAGCCTTCTAGGTGCATTCCTTTACGAGTTATGAGCATTCAAAGTTTTCAAATAACAATTAATTTTTTTGGTACTCAAATCGCCGAAAGATGCGATCTTCACCCTCAAAACAGCAATTGAAAATTTTTTACTCGAATCTATAAAAATCATACATCATTGAAAAGGTCTGACTCCCTAGATTACAGAAATGCTATTTTCAGCCTTCTAGGTGCATTCCTTTACGAGTTATGAGCATTCAAAGTTTTCAAATAACAATGCATTTTTTTGGAACTCAAATCGCCGAAAGATGCTATCTTCACCCTCAAAACAGCAATTGAAATTTTTTTACTCGAATCTATAAAAATCATACATCATTGAAAAGGTCTGACTCCCTAGATTACAGAAATGCTATTTTCAGCCTTCTAGGTGCATTCCTTTACGAGTTATGAGCATTCAAAGTTTTCAAAAAACAATTAATGTTTTTGGTACTCAAATCGCCGAAAGATGCGATCTTCACCCTCAAAACAGCAATTGAAAATTTTTTTACTCGAATCTATAAAAATCATACATCATTGAAAAGGTCTGACTCCCTAGATAACAGAAATGCTATTTTCAGCCTTCTAGGTGCATTCCTTTACGAGTTATGAGCATTCAAAGTTTTCAAATAACAATGCATTTTTTTGGTACTCAAATCGCCGAAAGATGCGATCTTCACCCTCAAAACAGCAATTGAAAATTTTTTACTCGAATCTATAAAAAATCATACATCATTGAAAAGGTCTGACTCCCTAGATTACAGAAATGCTATTTTCAGCCTTCTAGGTGCATTCCTTTACGATTTACGAGTTATGAGCATTCAAAGTTTTCAAAAAACAATTAATTTTTTTGGTACTCAAATCGCGGAAAGATGCGATATTCACCCTCAAAACAGCAATTGAAAATTTTTTTACTCGAATCTATAAAAATCATACATCATTGAAAAGGTCTGACTCCCTAGATTACAGAAATGCTATTTTCAGCCTTCTAGGTGCATTTCTTTACGAGTTATGAGCATTCAAAGTTTTCAAAAAACAATTAATTTTTTTGGTACTCAAATCGCCGAAAGATGCGATCTTCACCCTCAAAACAGCAATTGAAATTTTTTTTACTCGAATCTATAAAAATCATACATCATTGAAAAGGTCTGACTCCCTAGATTACAGAAATGCTATTTTCAGCCTTCTAGGTGCATTCCTTTACGAGTTATGAGCATTCAAAGTTTTCAAAAAACAATTAATGTTTTTGGTACTCAAATCGCCGAAAGATGCGATCTTCACCCTCAAAACAGCAATTGAAAATTTTTTTTACTCGAATCTATAAAAATCATACATCATTGAAAAGGTCTGACTCCCTAGATTACAGAAATGCTATTTTCAGCCTTCTAGGTGCATTCCTTTACGAGTTATGAGCATTCAAAGTTTTCAAATAACAATGCATTTTTTTGGTACTCAAATCGCCGAAAGATGCGATCTTCACCCTCAAAACAGCAATTGAAAATTTTTGTACTCGAATCTATAAAAAATCATACATCATTGAAAAGGTCTGACTCCCTAGATTACAGAAATGCTATTTTCAGCCTTCTAGGTGCATTCCTTTACGAGTTACGACCATTCAAAGTTTTCAAATAACAATGCATTTTTTTGGAACTCAAATCGCCGAAAGATGCTATCTTCACCCTCAAAACAGCAATTGAAAATTTTTTTACTCGAATCTATAAAAATCATACATCATTGAAAAGGTCTGACTCCCTAGATTACAGAAATGCTATTTTCAGCCTTCTAGGTGCATTCCTTTACGAGTTATGAGCATTCAAAGTTTTCAAAAAACAATTAATGTTTTTGGTACTCAAATCGCCGAAAGATGCGATCTTCACCCTCAAAACAGCAATTGAAAATTTTTTTACTCGAATCTATAAAAATCATACATCATTGAAAAGGTCTGACTCCCTAGATTACAGAAATGCTATTTTCAGCCTTCTAGGTGCATTCCTTTACGAGTTATGAGCATTCAAAGTTTTCAAAAAACAATTAATTTTTTTGGTACTCAAATCGCGGAAAGATGCGATATTCACCCTCAAAACAGCAATTGAAAATTTTTTTACTCGAATCTATAAAAGTCATACATCATTGAAAAGGTCTGACTCCCTAGATTACAGAAATGCTATTTTCAGCCTTCTAGGTGCATTCCTTTACGAGTTATGAGCATTCAAAGTTTTCAAAAAACAATTAATGTTTTTGGTACTCAAATCGCCGAAAGATGCGATCTTCACCCTCAAAACAGCAATTGAAAATTTTTTTACTCGAATCTATAAAAGTCATACATCATTGAAAAGGTCTGACTCCCTAGATTACAGAAATGCTATTTTCAGCCCTCTAGGTGCATTCCTTTACGAGTTATGAGCATTCAAAGTTTTCAAATAACAATGCATTTTTTTGGTACTCAAATCGCCGAAAGATGCGATCTTCACCCTCAAAACAGCAATTGAAAATTTTTTTACTCGAATCTATAAAAATCATACATCATTGAAAAGGTCTGACTCCCTAGATTACAGAAATGCTATTTTCAGCCTTCTAGGTGCATTCCTTTACGAGTTATGAGCATTCAAAGTTTTCAAAAAACGATTAATTTTTTTGGTACTCAAATCGCCGAAAGATGCGATCTTCACCCTCAAAACAGCAATTGAAAAATTTTTTTACTCGAATCTATAAAAATCAAACATCATTGAAAAGGTCTGACTCCCTAGATTACAAAAATGCTATTTTCAGCCTTCTAGGTGCATTCCTTTGCGAGTTATGAGCATTCAAAGTTTTCAAATAACAATGCATTTTTTTGGTACTCAAATCGCCGAAAGATGCTATCTTCACCCTCAAAACAGCAATTGAAATTTTTTTACTCGAATCTATAAAAATCATACATCATTGAAAAGGTCTGACTAAATGCTATTTTCAGCCTTCTAGGTGCATTCCTTTACGAGTTATGAGCATTCAAAGTTTTCAAATAACAATGCATTTTTTGGTACTCAAATCGCCGAAAGATGCGATCTTCACCCTCAAAACAGCAATTGAACATTTTTTTACTCGAATCTATAAAAATCATACATCATTGAAAAGGTCTGACTCCCTAGATTACAAAAATGCTATTTTCAGCCTTCTAGGTGCATTCCTTTACGAGTTATGAGCATTCAAAGTTTTCAAAAAACAATTAATGTTTTTGGTACTCAAATCGCCGAAAGATGCGATCTTCACCCTCAAAACAGCAATTGAAATTTTTTTTACTCGAATCTATAAAAATCATACATCATTGAAAAGGTCTGACTCCCTAGATTACAGAAATGCTATTTTCAGCCTTCTAGGTGCATTCCTTTACGAGTTATGAGCATTCAAAGTTTTCAGATAACAATGCATTTTTTGGTACTCAAATCGCCGAAAGATGCGATCTTCACCCTCAAAACAGCAATTGAAAATTTTTTACTCGAATCTATAAAAATCATACATCATTGAAAAGGTCTGACTCCCTAGATTACAGAAATGCTATTTTCAGCCTTCTAGGTGCATTCCCTTACGAGTTATGAGCATTCAAAGTTTTCAAAAAACAATTAATGTTTTTGGTACTCAAATCGCCGAAAGATGCGATCTTCACCCTCAAAACAGCAATTGAAAATTTTTTTACTCGAATCTATAAAAGTCATACATCATTGAAAAGGTCTGACTCCCTAGATTACAGAAATGCTATTTTCAGCCCTCTAGGTGCATTCCTTTACGAGTTATGAGCATTCAAAGTTTTCAAATAACAATGCATTTTTTTGGTACTCAAATCGCCGAAAGATGCGATCTTCACCCTCAAAACAGCAATTGAAAATTTTTTTACTCGAATCTATAAAAATCATACATCATTGAAAAGGTCTGACTCCCTAGATTACAGAAATGCTATTTTCAGCCTTCTAGGTGCATTCCTTTACGAGTTATGAGCATTCAAAGTTTTCAAAAAACGATTAATTTTTTTGGTACTCAAATCGCCGAAAGATGCGATCTTCACCCTCAAAACAGCAATTGAAAATTTTTTTACTCGAATCTATAAAAATCATACATCATTGAAAAGGTCTGACTCCCTAGATTACAAAAATGCTATTTTCAGCCTTCTAGGTGCATTCCTTTGCGAGTTATGAGCATTCAAAGTTTTCAAATAACAATGCATTTTTTTGGTACTCAAATCGCCGAAAGATGCTATCTTCACCCTCAAAACAGCAATTGAAATTTTTTTACTCGAATCTATAAAAATCATACATCATTGAAAAGGTCTGACTAAATGCTATTTTCAGCCTTCTAGGTGCATTCCTTTACGAGTTATGAGCATTCAAAGTTTTCAAATAACAATGCATTTTTTGGTACTCAAATCGCCGAAAGATGCGATCTTCACCCTCAAAACAGCAATTGAAAATTTTTTTACTCGAATCTATAAAAATCATACATTATTGAAAAGGTCTGACTCCCTAGATTACAGAAATGCTATTTTCAGCCTTCTAGGTGCTTTCCTTTACGAGTTATGAGCATTCAAAGTTTTCAAATAACAATGCATTTTTGTGGTACTCAAATCGCCGAAAGATGCTATCTTCACCCTTAAAAACGGCAATTGAAAATTTTTTTACTCGAATCTATAAAAATCATACATCATTGAAAAGGTCTGACTCCCTAGATTACAGAAATGCTATTTTCAGCCTTCTAGGTGCATTCCTTTACGAGTTATGAGCATTCAAAGTTTTTAAATAACAATGCATTTTTTTGGTACTCAAATCGCCGAAAGATGCGATCTTCACCCTCAAAACAGCAATTGAAATTTTTTTTACTCGAATCTATAAAAATCATACATCATTGAAAAGGTCTGACTCCCTAGATTACAGAAATGCTATTTTCAGCCTTCTAGGTGCATTCCTTTGCGAGTTATGAGCATTCAAAGTTTTCAAAAAACAATTAATGTTTTTGGTACTCAAATCGCCGAAAGATGCGATCTTCACCCTCAAAACAGCAATTGAAAATTTTTTTACTCGAATCTATAAAAATCATACATCATTGAAAAGGTCTGACTCCCTAGATTACAGAAATGCTATTTTCAGCCTTCTAGGTGCATTCCTTTACGAGTTATGAGCATTCAAAGTTTTCAAAAAACAATTAATGTTTTTGGTACTCAAATCGCCGAAAGATGCGATCTTCACCCTCAAAACAGCAATTGAAAATTTTTTTACTCGAATCTATAAAAGTCATACATCATTGAAAAGGTCTGACTCCCTAGATTACAGAAATGCTATTTTCAGCCTTCTAGGTGCATTCCTTTACGAGTTATGAGCATTCAAAGTTTTCAAAAAACCATGCAATTTTTGGTACTCAAATCGCCGAAAGATGCGATCTTCACCCTCAAAACAGCAATTGAAATTTTTTTACTCGAATCTATAAAAATCATACATCATTGAAAAGGTCTGACTCCCTAGATTACAGAAATGCTATTTTCAGCCTTCTAGGTGCATTCCTTTACGAGTTATGAGCATTCAAAGTTTTCAAATAACAATGCATTTTTTTGGTACTCAAATCGCCGAAAGATGCTATCTTCACCCTCAAAACAGCAATTGAAAATTTTTTTACTCGAATCTATAAAAATCATACATCATTGAAAAGGTCTGACTCCCTAGATTACAAAAATGCTATTTTCAGCCTTCTAGGTGCATTCCTTTACGAGTTATGAGATTTCAAAGTTTTCAAATAACAATGCATTTTTTGGTACTCAAATCGCCGAAAGATGCAATCTTCACCCTCAAAACAGCAATTGAAAATTTTTTTACTCGAATCTATAAAAATCATACATCATTGAAAAGGTCTGACTCCCTAGATTACAGAAATGCTATTTTCAGCCTTCTAGGTGCATTCCTTTACGAGTTATGAGCATTCAAAGTTTTCAAATAACAATGCATTTTTTTGGTACTCAAATCGCCGAAAGATGCTTTCTTCACCCTCAAAACAGCAATTGAAAATTTTTTTACTCGAATCTATAAAAATCATACAACATTGAAAAGGTCTGACTCCCTAGATTACAGAAATGCTATTTTCAGCCTTCTAGGTGCTTTCCTTTACGAGTTATGAGCATTCAAGGTTTTCAAATAACAATGCATTTTTTTGGTACTCAAATCGCCGAAAGATGCTATCTTCACCCTCAAAACAGCAATTGAAAATTTTTTTACTCGAATCTATAAAAATCATACATCATTGAAAAGGTCTGACTCCCTAGATTACAGAAATGCTATTTTCAGCCTTCTAGGTGCATTCCTTTACGAGTTATGAGCATTCAAAGTTTTCAAATAACAATGCATTTTTTTGGTACTCAAATCGCCGAAAGATGCTATCTTCACCCTCAAAACAGCAATTGAAAATTTTTTTACTCGAATCTATAAAAATCATACATCATTGAAAAGGTCTGACTCCCTAGATTACAGAAATGCTATTTTCAGCCTTCTAGGTGCTTTCCTTTGAGTTATGAGCATTCAAAGTTTTCAAATAACAATGCATTTTTTTGGTACTCAAATCGCCGAAAGATGCTATCTTCACCCTCAAAACAGCAATTGAAAATTTTTTTACTCGAATCTATAAAAATCATACATCATTGAAAAGGTCTGACTCCCTAGATTACAGAAATGCTATTTTCAGCCTTCTAGGTGCATTCCTTTGCGAGTTATGAGCATTCAAAGTTTTCAAATAACAATTAATTTTTTTGGTACTCAAATCGCCGAAAGATGCTATCTTCACCCTCAAAACAGCAATTGAAAATTTTTTTTACTCGAATCTATAAAAATCATACATCATTGAAAAGGTCTGACTCCCTAGATTACAGAAATGCTATTTTCAGCCTTCTAGGTGCATTCCTTTACGAGTTATGAGCATTCAAACTTTTCAAAAAACAATTTATTTTTTTGGTACTCAAATCGCCGAAAGATGCTATCTTCACCCTCAAAACAGCAATTGAAAATTTTTTTACTCGAATCTATAAAAATCATACATCATTGAAAAGGTCTGACTCCCTAGATTACAGAAATGCTATTTTCAGCCTTCTAGGTGCATTCCTTTACGAGTTATGAGCATTCAAAGTTTTCAAATAACAATGCATTTTTTTGGTACTCAAATCGCCGAAAGATGCGATCTTCACCCTCAAAACAGCAATTGAAAATTTTTTTACTCGAATCTATAAAAATCATACATCATTGAAAAGGTCTGACTCCCTAAATTACAGAAATGCTATTTTCAGCCTTCTAGGTGCATTCCTTTACGAGTTATGAGCATTCAAAGTTTTCAAATAACAATGCATTTTTTTGGTACTCAAATCGCCGAAAGATGCTATCTTCACCCTCAAAACAGCAATTGAAAATTTTTTTACTCGAATCTATAAAAATCATACATCATTGAAAAGGTCTGACTCCCTAGATTACAAAAATGCCATTTTCAGCCTTCTAGGTGCATTCCTTTACGAGTTATGAGCATTCAAAGTTTTCAAATAACAATGCATTTTTTGGTACTCAAATCGCCGAAAGATGCGATCTTCACCCTCAAAACAGAATTGAAAATTTTTTTACTCGAATCTATAAAAATCATACATCATTGAAAAGGTCTGACTCCCTAGATTACAGAAATGCTATTTTCAGCTTTCTAGGTGCATTCCTTTGCGAGTTATGAGCATTCAAAGTTTTCAAAAAACAATGCATTTTTTTGTTAATCAAATCGCCGAAAGATGCGATCTTCACCCTCAAAACAGCAATTGAAAATTTTTTTTACTCGAATCTATAAAAATCATACATCATTGAAAAGGTCTGACTCCCTAGATTACAGAAATGCTATTTTCAGCCTTCTAGGTGCATTCCTTTACGAGTTATGAGCATTCAAAGTTTTCAAATAACAATGCATTTTTTTGGTACTCAAATCGCCGAAAGATGCTATCTTCACCCTCAAAACAGCAATTGAAAATTTTTTTACTCGAATCTATAAAAATCATACATCATTGAAAAGGTCTGACTCCCTAGATTACAAAAATGCCATTTTCAGCCTTCTAGGTGCATTCCTTTACGAGTTATGAGCATTCAAAGTTTTCAAATAACAATGCATTTTTTGGTACTCAAATCGCCGAAAGATGCGATCTTCACCCTCAAAACAGAATTGAAAATTTTTTTACTCGAATCTATAAAAATCATACATCATTGAAAAGGTCTGACTCCCTAGATTACAGAAATGCTATTTTCAGCCTTCTAGGTGCATTCCTTTACGAGTTATGAGCATTCAAAGTTTTCAAATAACAATGCATTTTTTGGTACTCAAATCGCCGAAAGATGCGATCTTCACCCTCAAAACAGCAATTGAAATTTTTTTTACTCGAATCTATAAAAATCATACATCATTGAAAAGGTCTGACTCCCTAGATTACAAAAATGCTATTTTCAGCCTTCTAGGTGCATTCCTTTACGAGTTATGAGCATTCAAAGTTTTCAAAAAACAATGCATTTTTTTGCTACTCAAATCGCCGAAAGATGCGATCTTCACCCTCAAAACAGCAATTGAAAATTTTTTTACTCGAATCTATAAAAATCATACATTATTGAAAAGGTCTGACTCCCTAGATTACAGAAATGCTATTTTCAACCTTCTAGGTGCATTCCTTTACGAGTTATGAGCATTCAAACTTTTCAAAAACAATTAATTTTTTTGGTACTCAAATCGCCGAAAGATGCGATCTTCACCCTCAAAACAGCAATTGAAAATTTTTTTACTCGAATCTATAAAAATCATACATCATTGAAAAGGTCTGACTCCCTAGATTACAAATATGCTATTTTCAGCCTTCTAGGTGCATTCCTTTACGAGTTATGAGCATTCAAAGTTTTCAAATAACAATGCATTTTTTGGTACTCAAATCGCCGAAAGATGCGATCTTCACCCTCAAAACAGCAATTGAAATTTTTTTACTCGAATCTATAAAAATCATACATCATTGAAAAGGTCTGACTCCCTAGATTACAGAAATGCTATTTTCAGCCTTCTAGGTGCATTCCTTTGCGAGTTATGAGCATTCAAAGTTTTCAAATCGCCGAAAGATGCTTACTTCACCCTCAAAACAACAATTGAAAATTTTTTTACTCGAATCTATAAAAATCATACATCATTGAAAAGGTCTGACTCCCTAGATTACAGAAATGCTATTTTCAGCCTTCTAGGTACTAATGTTAATGTTAATGTTTTTGGTACTCAAATCGCCGAAAGATGCGATCTTCACCCTCAAAACAGCAATTGAAAATTTTTTTACTCGAATCTATAAAAATCATACATCATTGAAAAGGTCTGACTCCCTAGATTACAGAAATGCTATTTTCAGCCTTCTAGTTACATTCCTTTAAGAGTTATGAGCATTCAAAGTTTTCAAAAAACAATGAAATTTTTTGGTACTCAAATGGCCGAAAGATGCGATCTTCACCCTCAAAACAGCAATTGAAAATTTTTTTACTCGAATCTATAAAAATCATACATCATTGAAAAGGTCTGACTAACTAGATTACAAAAATGCTATTTTCAGCCTTCTAGGTGCATTCCTTTACGAGTTATGAGCATTCAAAGTTTTCAAAAAACAATTAACCCTCAAAACAGCAATTGAAAATTTTTTTACTCGAATATATAAAAGTCATACATCATTGAAAAGGTCTGACTCCCTAGATTACAGAAATGCTATTTTCAGCCTACTAGGTGCATTCCTTTACGAGTTATGAGCATTCAAAGTTTTCAAAAAACAATTAATGTTTTTGGTACTCAAATCGCCGAAAGATGCGATCTTCACCCTCAAAACAGCAATTGAAAATTTTTTTACTCGAATCTATAAAAATCATACATCATTGAAAAGGTCTGACTCCCTAGATTACAGAAATGCTATTTTCAGCCTCCTTCTAGGTGCATTCCTTTACGAGTTATGATCATTCAAAGTTTTCAAAAAACAATGCATTTTTTTGGTACTCCGAAAGATGCTATCTTCACCCTCAAAACAGCAATTGAAAATTTTTTTACTCGAATCTATAAAAATCATACATCATTGAAAAGGTCTGACTCCCTAGATTACAGAAATGCTATTTTCAGCCTTCTAGGTGCATTCCTTTACGAGTTATGAGCATTTAAAGTTTTCAAAAAACGATGCATTTTTTTGGTACTCAAATCGCCGAAAGATGCTATCTTCACCCTCAAAACAGCAATTGAAAATTTTTTTACTCGAATCTATAAAAATCATACATCATTGAAAAGGTCTGACTCCCTAGATTACAGAAATGCTATTTTCAGCCTTCTAGGTGCATTCCTTTACGAGTTATGAGCATTCAAAGTTTTCAAAAAACAATTAATTTTTTTGGTACTCAAATCGCCGAAAGATGCGATCTTCACCCTCAAAACAGCAATTGAAAATTTTTTTACTCGAATCTATAAAAATCATACATCATTGAAAAGGTCTGACTCCCTAGATTACAGAAATGCTATTTTCAGCCTTCTAGGTGCATTCCTTTACGAGTTAGGAGCATTCAAAGTTTTCAAATAACAATGCATTTTTTTGGTACTCAAATCGCCGAAAGATGCTATCTTCACCCTCAAAACAGCAATTGAAAATTTTTTTACTCGAATCTATAAAAAATCATACATCATTGAAAAGGTCCGACTCCCTAGATTACAGAAATGCTATTTTCAGCCCTTTAGGTGCATTCCTTTACGAGTTATGAGCATTCAAAGTTTTCAAAAAACAATTAATTTTTTTGGTACTCAAATCGCCGAAAGATGCGATCTTCACCCTCAAAACAGCAATTGAAAATTTTTTTACTCGAATCTATAAAAATGATACATCATTGAAAAGGTCTGACTCCCTAGACTACAGAAATGCTATTTTCAGCCTTCTAGGCGCATTCCTTTACGAGTTATGAGCATTCAAAGTTTTCAAAAAACAATGAATTTTTTTGGTACTCAAATCGCCGAAAGATGCTATCTTCACCCTCAAAACAGCAATTGAAAATTTTTTTACTCGAATCTATAAAAATCATACATCATTGAAAAGGTCTGACTCCCTAGATTACAGAAATGCTATTTTCAGCCTTCTAGGTGCATTCCTTTACGAGTTATGAGCATTCAAAGTTTTCAAAAAACAATGCATTTTTTTGGTACTCCGAAAGATGCTATCTTCACCCTTAAAACAGCAATTGAAATTTTTTTTTACTCGAATCTATAAAAATCATACATCATTGAAAAGGTCTGACTCCCTAGATTACAGAAATGCTATTTTCAGCCTTCTAGGTGCATTCCTTTACGAGTTATGAGCATTCAAAGTTTTCAAATAACAATGCATTTTTTTGGTACTCAAATCGCCGAAAGATGCTATCTTCACCCTCAAAACAGCAATTGAAATTTTTTTACTCGAATCTATAAAAATCATACATCATTGAAAAGGTCCGACTCCCTAGATTACAGAAATGCTATTTTCAGCCCTTTAGGTGCATTCCTTTACGAATTATGAGCATTCAAAGTTTTCAAAAAACAATGCATTTTTTTGGTACTCAAATCGCCGAAAGATGCGATCTTCACCCTCAAAACAGCAATTGAATTTTTTTTTACTCGAATCTATAAAAATCATACATCATTGAAAAGGTCTGACTCCCTAGATTACAGAAATGCTATTTTCAGCCTTCTAGGTGCATTCCTTTACGAGTTATGAGCATTCAAAGTTTTCAAATAACAATGCATTTTTTTGGTACTCAAATCGCCGAAAGATGCCATCTTCACCCTCAAAACAGCAATTGAAAATTTTTTTACTCGAATCTAAAAAATCATACATCATTGAAAAGGTCTGACTCTCTAGATTACAGAAATGCTATTTTCAGCCTTCTAGGTGCATTCCTTTACGAGTTATGAGCATTCAAAGTTTTCAAAAAACAATGCATTTTTTTGGTACTCAAATCACCGAAAGATGCAATCTTCACCCTCAAAACAGCAATTGAAATTTTTTTTACTCGAATCTATAAAAAATCATACATCATTGAAAATGTCTGACTCCCTAGATTACAGAAATGCTATTTTCAGCCTTCTAGGTGCATTCCTTTGCGAGTTATGAGCATTCAAAGTTTTCAAAAAACAATTAATGTTTTTGGTACTCAAATCGCCGAAAGATGCGATCTTCACCCTCAAAACAGCAATTGAACATTTTTTTACTCGAATCTATAAAAATCATACATCATTGAAAAGGTCTGACTCCCTAGATTACAAAAATGCTATTTTCAGCCTTCTAGGTGCATTCCTTTACGAGTTATGAGCATTCAAAGTTTTCAAAAAACAATTAATGTTTTTGGTACTCAAATCGCAGAAAGATGCGATCTTCACCCTCATAACAGCAATTGATATTTTTTACTCGAATCTATAAAAATCATACATCATTGAAAAGGTCTGAATCCCTAGATTACAGAAATGCTATTTTCAGCCTTCTAGGTGCATTCCTTTACGAATTATGAGCATTCAAAGTTTTCAAAAAACAATTAATGTTTTTGGTACTCAAATCAAATCAAATCAAAAGATGCGATCTTCACCCTCAAAACAGCAATTGAAAATTTTTTTTACTCGAATCTATAAAAATCATACATCATTGAAAAGGTCTGACTCCCTAGATTACAAAAATGCTATTTTCAGCCTTCTAGGTGCATTCCTTTACGAGTTATGAGCATTCAAAGTTTTCAAAAAACAATTAATGTTTTTGGTACTCAAATCGCCGAAAGATGCTATCTTCACCCTCAAAACAGCAATTGAATTTTTTTTTTACTCGAATCTATAAAAATCATACATCATTGAAAAGGTCTGACTCCCTAGATTACAGAAATGCTATTTTCAGCCTTCTAGGTGCATTCCTTTACGAGTTATGAGCATTCAAAGTTTTCAAAAAACAATTAATTTTTTTGGTACTCAAATCGCCGAAAGATGCGATCTTCACCCTCAAAACAGCAATTGAAAATTTTTTTACTCGAATCTATAAAAATCAAACATTATTGAAAAGGTCTGACTCTCTAGATTACAAAAATGCTATTTTCAGCCTTCTAGGTGCATTCCTTTACGAGTTATGAGCATTCAAAGTTTTCAAAAAACAATTAATGTTTTTGGTACTCAAATCGCCGAAAGATGCGATCTTCACCCTCATAACAGCAATTGATATTTTTTACTCGAATCTATAAAAATCATACATCATTGAAAAGGTCTGAATCCCTAGATTACAGAAATGCTATTTTCAGCCTTCTAGGTGCATTCCTTTACCAGTTATGAGCATTTAAAGTTTTCAAAAAACAATGCATTTTTTTGGTACTCAAATCGCCGAAAGATGCTATCTTCACCCTCAAAACAGCAATTGAATTTTTTTTTACTCGAATCTATAAAAATCATACATCATTGAAAAGGTCTGACTCCCTAGATTACAAAAATGCTATTTTCAGCCTTCTAGGTGCATTCCTTTACGAGTTATGAGCATTCAAAGTTTTCAAAAAACAATTAATGTTTTTGGTACTCAAATCGCCGAAAGATGCGATCTTCACCCTCAAAACGGCAATTGAAAATTTTTTTACTCGAATATATAAAAATCATACATCATTGAAAAGGTCTGACTCCCTAGATTACAGAAATGCTATTTTCAGCCTTCTAGGTGCATTCCTTTACGAGTTATGAGCATTCAAAGTTTTCAAAAAACAATTAATTTTTTTGGTACTCAAATCGCCGAAAGATGCGATCTTCACCCTCATAACAGCAATTGAAGTTTTTTTACTCGAATCTATAAAAATCATACATCATTGAAAAGGTCTGACTCCCTAGATTAAAGAAATGCTATTGTCAGCCTTCTAGGTGCATTCCTTTAAGAGTTATGAGCATTCAAAGTTTTCAAAAAACAATGCATTTTTTTGGTACTCAAATGGCCGAAAGATGCTATCTTCACCCTCAAAACAGCAATTGAAAATTTTTTTACTCGAATCTATAAAAATCATACATCATTGAAAAGGTCTGACTCCCTAGATTACAAAAATGCTATTTTCAGCCTTCTAGGTGCATTCCTTTACGAGTTATGAGCATTCAAAGTTTTCAAAAAACAATGCATTTTTTTGGTACTCAAATCGCCGAAGGATGCGATCTTCACCCTCATAACAGCAATTGAATTTTTTTTACTCGAATCTATAAAAATCATACATCATTGAAAAGGTCTGACTCCCTAGATTACAGAAATGCTATTTTCAACCTTCTAGGTGCATTCCTTTACGAGTTATGAGCATTCAAAGTTTTCAAAAAGCAATGCATTTTTTTGGTACTCAAATCGCCGAAAGATGCGATCTTCACCCTCAAAACAGCAATTGAAAATTTTTTTACTCGAATCTATAAAAAATTAAACATTATTGAAAAGGTCTGACTCCCTAGATTACAAAAATGCTATTTTCAGCCTTCTAGGTGCATTCCTTTACGAGTTATGAGCATTCAAAGTTTTCAAAAAGCAATGCATTTTTTTGGTACTCAAATCGCCGAAAGATGCGATCTTCACCCTCAAAACAGCAATTGAAAATTTTTTTACTCGAATCTATAAAAATCAAACATTATTGAAAAGGTCTGACTCCCTAGATTACAAAAATGCTATTTTCAGCCTTCTAGGTGCATTCCTTTACGAGTTATGAGCATTCAAAGTTTTCAAAAAACAATTAATGTTTTTGGTACTCAAATCGCCGAAAGATGCGATCTTCACCCTCAAAACAGCAATTGAAAATTTTTTTACTCGAATCTATAAAAATCATACATCATTGAAAAGGTCTGACTCCCTAGATTACAAAAATGCTATTTTCAGCCTTCTAGGTGCATTCCTTTACGAGTTATGAGCATTCAAAGTTTTCAAAAAACAATTAATGTTTTTGGTACTCAAATCGCCGAAAGATGCGATCTTCACCCTCAAAACGGCAATTGAAAATTTTTTTACTCGAATATATAAAAATCATACATCATTGAAAAGGTCTGACTCCCTAGATTACAGAAATGCTATTTTCAGCCTTCTAGGTGCATTCCTTTACGAGTTATGAGCATTCAAAGTTTTCAAAAAACAATTAATTTTTTTGGTACTCAAATGGCCGAAAGATGCGATCTTCACCCTCAAAACAGCAATTGAAAATTTTTTTACTCGAATCTATAAAAATCAAACATTATTGAAAAGGTCTGACTCCCTAGATTACAAAAATGCTATTTTCAGCCTTCTAGGTGCATTCCTTTACGAGTTATGAGCATTCAAAGTTTTCAAAAAACAATTAATGTTTTTGGTACTCAAATCGCCGAAAGATGCGATCTTCACCCTCATAACAGCAATTGATATTTTTTACTCGAATCTATAAAAATCATACATCATTGAAAAGGTCTGAATCCCTAGATTACAGAAATGCTATTTTCAGCCTTCTAGGTGCATTCCTTTACCAGTTATGAGCATTTAAAGTTTTCAAAAAACAATGCATTTTTTTGGTACTCAAATCGCCGAAAGATGCTATCTTCACCCTCAAAACAGCAATTGAATTTTTTTTTACTCGAATCTATAAAAATCATACATCATTGAAAAGGTCTGACTCCCTAGATTACAAAAATGCTATTTTCAGCCTTCTAGGTGCATTCCTTTACGAGTTATGAGCATTCAAAGTTTTCAAAAAACAATTAATGTTTTTGGTACTCAAATCGCCGAAAGATGCGATCTTCACCCTCAAAACGGCAATTGAAAATTTTTTTACTCGAATATATAAAAATCATACATCATTGAAAAGGTCTGACTCCCTAGATTACAGAAATGCTATTTTCAGCCTTCTAGGTGCATTCCTTTACGAGTTATGAGCATTCAAAGTTTTCAAAAAACAATTAATTTTTTTGGTACTCAAATCGCCGAAAGATGCGATCTTCACCCTCATAACAGCAATTGAAATTTTTTTACTCGAATCTATAAAAATCATACATCATTGAAAAGGTCTGACTCCCTAGATTACAGAAATGCTATTTTCAGCCTTCTAGGTGCATTCCTTTAAGAGTTATGAGCATTCAAAGTTTTCAAAAAACAATGCATTTTTTTGGTACTCAAATGGCCGAAAGATGCTATCTTCACCCTCAAAACAGCAATTGAAAATTTTTTTACTCGAATCTATAAAAATCATACATCATTGAAAAGGTCTGACTCCCTAGATTACAGAAATGCTATTTTCAGCCTTCTAGGTGCATTCCTTTACGAGTTATGAGCATTCAAAGTTTTCAAAAAACAATTAATGTTTTTGGTACTCAAATCGCCGAAAGATGCGATCTTCACCCTCAAAACGGCAATTGAAATTTTTTTTACTCGAATATATAAAAATCATACATCATTGAAAAGGTCTGACTCCCTAGATTACAGAAATGCTATTTTCAGCCTTCTAGGTGCATTCCTTTACGAGTTATGAGCATTCAAAGTTTTCAAAAAACAATTAATTTTTTTGGTACTCAAATGGCCGATTGAAAATTTTTTTACTCGAATCTATAAAAATCATACATCATTGAAAAGGTCTGACTCCCTAGATTACAAAAATGCTATTTTCAGCCTTCTAGGTGCATTCCTTTACGAGTTATGAGCATTCAAAGTTTTCAAAAAACAATTAATTTTTTTGGTACTCAAATCGCCGAAAGATGCGATCTTCACCCTCAAAACAGCAATTGAAAATTTTTTACTCGAATCTATAAAAATCATACATCATTGAAAAGGTCTGACTCCCTAGATTACAGAATGCTATTTTCAGCCTTCTAGGTGCATTCCTTTACGAGTTATGAGCATTCAAAGTTTTCAAATAACAATGCATTTTTTTGGTACTCAAATCGCCGAAGGATGCGATCTTCACCCTCATAACAGCAATTGAATTTTTTTTACTCGAATCTATAAAAATCATACATCATTGAAAAGGTCTGACTCCCTAGATTACAGAAATGCTATTTTCAACCTTCTAGGTGCATTCCTTTACGAGTTATGAGCATTCAAAATTTTCAAAAAGCAATGCATTTTTTTGGTACTCAAATCGCCGAAAGATGCGATCTTCACCCTCAAAACAGCAATTGAAAATTTTTTTACTCGAATCTATAAAAAATTAAACATTATTGAAAAGGTCTGACTCCCTAGATTACAAAAATGCTATTTTCAGCCTTCTAGGTGCATTCCTTTACGAGTTATGAGCATTCAAAGTTTTCAAAAAGCAATGCATTTTTTTGGTACTCAAATCGCCGAAAGATGCGATCTTCACCCTCAAAACAGCAATTGAAAATTTTTTTACTCGAATCTATAAAAATCAAACATTATTGAAAAGGTCTGACTCCCTAGATTACAAAAATGCTATTTTCAGCCTTCTAGGTGCATTCCTTTACGAGTTATGAGCATTCAAAGTTTTCAAAAAACAATTAATGTTTTTGGTACTCAAATCGCCGAAAGATGCGATCTTCACCCTCAAAACAGCAATTGAAAATTTTTTTACTCGAATCTATAAAAATCATACATCATTGAAAAGGTCTGACTCCCTAGATTACAAAAATGCTATTTTCAGCCTTCTAGGTGCATTCCTTTACGAGTTATGAGCATTCAAAGTTTTCAAAAAACAATTAATGTTTTTGGTACTCAAATCGCCGAAAGATGCGATCTTCACCCTCAAAACGGCAATTGAAAATTTTTTTACTCGAATATATAAAAATCATACATCATTGAAAAGGTCTGACTCCCTAGATTACAGAAATGCTATTTTCAGCCTTCTAGGTGCATTCCTTTACGAGTTATGAGCATTCAAAGTTTTCAAAAAACAATTAATTTTTTTGGTACTCAAATGGCCGAAAGATGCGATCTTCACCCTCAAAACAGCAATTGAAAATTTTTTTACTCGAATCTATAAAAATCAAACATTATTGAAAAGGTCTGACTCCCTAGATTACAAAAATGCTATTTTCAGCCTTCTAGGTGCATTCCTTTACGAGTTATGAGCATTCAAAGTTTTCAAAAAACAATTAATGTTTTTGGTACTCAAATCGCCGAAAGATGCGATCTTCACCCTCATAACAGCAATTGATATTTTTTACTCGAATCTATAAAAATCATACATCATTGAAAAGGTCTGAATCCCTAGATTACAGAAATGCTATTTTCAGCCTTCTAGGTGCATTCCTTTACCAGTTATGAGCATTTAAAGTTTTCAAAAAACAATGCATTTTTTTGGTACTCAAATCGCCGAAAGATGCTATCTTCACCCTCAAAACAGCAATTGAATTTTTTTTTACTCGAATCTATAAAAATCATACATCATTGAAAAGGTCTGACTCCCTAGATTACAAAAATGCTATTTTCAGCCTTCTAGGTGCATTCCTTTACGAGTTATGAGCATTCAAAGTTTTCAAAAAACAATTAATGTTTTTGGTACTCAAATCGCCGAAAGATGCGATCTTCACCCTCAAAACGGCAATTGAAAATTTTTTTACTCGAATATATAAAAATCATACATCATTGAAAAGGTCTGACTCCCTAGATTACAGAAATGCTATTTTCAGCCTTCTAGGTGCATTCCTTTACGAGTTATGAGCATTCAAAGTTTTCAAAAAACAATTAATTTTTTTGGTACTCAAATCGCCGAAAGATGCGATCTTCACCCTCATAACAGCAATTGAAATTTTTTTACTCGAATCTATAAAAATCATACATCATTGAAAAGGTCTGACTCCCTAGATTACAGAAATGCTATTTTCAGCCTTCTAGGTGCATTCCTTTAAGAGTTATGAGCATTCAAAGTTTTCAAAAAACAATGCATTTTTTTGGTACTCAAATGGCCGAAAGATGCTATCTTCACCCTCAAAACAGCAATTGAAAATTTTTTTACTCGAATCTATAAAAATCATACATCATTGAAAAGGTCTGACTCCCTAGATTACAGAAATGCTATTTTCAGCCTTCTAGGTGCATTCCTTTACGAGTTATGAGCATTCAAAGTTTTCAAAAAACAATTAATGTTTTTGGTACTCAAATCGCCGAAAGATGCGATCTTCACCCTCAAAACGGCAATTGAAATTTTTTTTACTCGAATATATAAAAATCATACATCATTGAAAAGGTCTGACTCCCTAGATTACAGAAATGCTATTTTCAGCCTTCTAGGTGCATTCCTTTACGAGTTATGAGCATTCAAAGTTTTCAAAAAACAATTAATTTTTTTGGTACTCAAATGGCCGATTGAAAATTTTTTTACTCGAATCTATAAAAATCATACATCATTGAAAAGGTCTGACTCCCTAGATTACAAAAATGCTATTTTCAGCCTTCTAGGTGCATTCCTTTACGAGTTATGAGCATTCAAAGTTTTCAAAAAAAATTAACCCTCAAAACAGCAATTGAAATTTTTTTTACTCGAATCTATAAAAATCATACATCATTGAAAAGGTCTGACTCCCTAGATTACAGAAATGCTATTTTCAGCCTTCTAGGTGCATTCCTTTACGAGTTATGAGCATTCAAAGTTTTCAAAAAACAATTAATTTTTTTGGTACTCAAATCGCCGAAAGATGCGATCTTCACCCTCATAACAGCAATTGAAATTTTTTTACTCGAATCTATAAAAATCATACATCATTGAAAAGGTCTGACTCCCTAGATTACAAAAATGCTATTTTCAGCCTTCTAGGTGCATTCCTTTACGAGTTATGAGCATTCAAAGTTTTCAAAAAACAATTAATGTTTTTGGTACTCAAATCGCCGAAAGATGCGATCTTCACCCTCATAACAGCAATTGAAATTTTTTACTCGAATCTATAAAAATCATACATCATTGAAAAGGTCTGACTCCCTAGATTACAGAAATGCTATTTTCAGCCTCCTTCTAGGTGCATT